>JAJQZP010000043.1:164142-892393 GCA_025403435.1 Artocarpus heterophyllus
ATATCATAAAAAGACAATAGAGCAATGGACAACAATATACGTGTATTTTGTAATGGAATAAGCACAAACAAGGGTTCCCATTCCAAGTACAGAGAAAAGGAACCAAAACTAAGACGGCCCTTTTAACTTTCCAAGTCTTAATTTTAAATTTCTAATATAATAGTATTGAGAAAATTACATTTTCTATCACACTTAAAAAAATGTATTTATTCATATTGTTACAAAGCTGTGTCACACAACTACTCCTATTACGTGTTTAAATTATATTACAGTTAAACTTACATAGCATTTATAAAAAGGAAGTTTTAAAAGTTTAGATTATGAAAATTTTTGTCAGATGACATAACAAGTTAGGCTTGTCTTCTGAAGCAGATTATTTTATTATTCAGAGTTATTCCTCAATTTTGCTTTCATTTCTCTGTTCAAACATCCTAACTTGTGATTAGGTACCTGTTCAAACTAACTTTAATCAAAGTCTTCGAACCTTTATGTAAAGCATATTGTGATTTCATTTGTGAATTCCACTAAAATCTTTAGAATCCTATAGAATATGTTTGGATATACTATTATATAGTTTTTGAAAGCATAAACTGTAAGGACATTAGGAATAGTAAATGCATGTGTGATTTTAGAAAGAAGAATATATATATATATATATATATATATATAAGAGGTTGAGACACTTGAAACGTATATGATAGCTGCCGTTGGTTTTTTGGGGGTAAGGGAAGCATTGCCTGCATGTTGTGGGAACTTTCTCAGAATGCACAGATGGGACGTTCGCATCCTTTTTTGAAATTGTTCATGCTTTTGTTAGGTCCATGTGAATCTCCACGAGTAAAAAAGATGAGAGAATATGCTCACTTCTTATTTTGCAACTGGTATTAATGAAAATGATAAATAAATGTATTTGTTTTATATTTACTCCTGAGAAAGTGATATTGAGCATAGAGACAAAGAAACATGCAAGGAAAGGGCCTTGGGTTGGTATCAAGTCACCAGTCCTAAAAACCTCATTGGCAGGTAGAATGTTGCAGAGGATAATAAAATAAACCAACCTAAAAGTTAGAACTTCCCTTGGATTTCTTTCATATGGCTTTCTCCACTATTTTCTTTACTCCTAAAACCTATATCACCTATGAATAAGGAAAGAATTTTAAAGGTATGCGTTTTCATTTCCAGCTTGAAATCATGCTTGCTGGCTGTTCTCTCGATTTGATCGAATATCGGCACTTGCCCTTAAAACCACAACCACCAACACACTAGACTAGTTTCTGGTCCAAAGGAGCAAGGTCATAATTCATGGTTAGTCAGGCAAGTGACTTGTAGGAACAGGCTTTTTTTCAATTTGACTTGAGGGCTGACCTATTTAGAACTGAGCAACAGCAATTCCACAAGTAAAAAAAGATGAGAGAATATGCTCAACTTCTCCTTTCTGCAACTGGGTATTAAATGAAATGATAAATAATGCATTTGTTTATTTATTTTACTCCTGAGAAAATGATATTGAGCAATAGAGACAAAGGAAACATGACAAGGAAAGGGCCTTGGTTTGGCATCAGTCACCAGTCCTAAAACCTCATTGGCAGGTAGAATGTCGACAGAGGATAAATAAAATAAACCAACCTAAAGTTGGAACTTCCCTGGGATTTCTTTCATATGGCGTTCTCCCCTATTTTCTTTACTCCTAAACATATATCACCTATGAATAAGGAAAGAATTTTAAAAGTATGCTTTTCATTTCCAGCTTGAAATCATGCTTGCTGGCTTTTCCTCGAATTTGAATCGAATATCGGCACTTGCCCTTAAAACCCACAACCACAAACACACTAGACTAGTTTCTGGTCCAAAGGAGCAAGGTCATAATTCATGGTAAGTCAGGCAAGTGACTTGTAAGGAACAGGGCTTTTTATCAATTTGACTTGAGGACTGACCTATTAGAACTAAGCAACAGCAATTACAACAACTTTTGTAGCTGATGCAACTACAAATTTTACAAGACAACCATTCCTTCAGAGATGGAAATTCGGTAAACATCCATTGATAGACGAACAAAGTATGATCGAAATGTGATGACAAACAAGAAGATAAAGAAGTTTCAAGAAGTAGAAAAATTCTCCCCCTTTTTTGGTTAGTCTATATACCTTGACAGCAGTTGTTTACCAGTTACACGCCTGGAATAGATTTTGCTCGAATAACTGCTTAAGAATAGCTTTCTCTTCATCAATGCGCTTCCTTTCTTCAGGATCTTTTGTCTTGATCTTCCTTTTCTCTTCCAATATCCACTTGAAAAGTTCACGTTGCTGATTCTCTGGGATTGGTTCTCGCAACTTAGCAGGCTCTTTGATGGCTGGCAAGGTAGGGTTTTCTCAACAGGGCAGTATCAGCAGCTGTTGTTTGAGCTTTAGTTACAACTTCATCCTCTACATCGTCCACGGCATCTTTCTTTTTTGTTCTCATGAACAGGTAAGCTACAAAAAAATAAGACAAAACTGCAGTCCAATAACAGTGCATTATGATTAACAGAAACTACAACATCAAGCAACTAAATTGAACCAATCAAGTTTAAGTGTAATTATATAAGCACAATCGTGCAAATTTGGCCAGAGGATGGAAAGGATTGCAATGCAGCATGCCTATGTGTTTGTAACTCCTTATGAAAAGACCGTTGATTTCAGTTTCGGGTCATCACATCCTTATACGTACAAAAGCAATTAACTTATACGAAACAAATCTGGCAACAAACATGCCAGAACATATATATCAAAGTCATATTATTCCACTCAAGTCCTTCACAAACTTTGACGTACACAATGATCCACAACAATGCAAATTCTGTGAAATCCAGCCGCAGGGTTCACCCATGGCTACCTTAATACAAAAGATTCAGAATCCACATCAACACCACTTTCTGCTTCACCTTTGGCAAAAGTATTCCCATGTATTTTCAAGTAGAAAGCACAGGGAAGGAAAAAGGAGTTCCGTTCAACTTCACAGACAAGTGTAGGCTTACTTCATGAATAAGAATAAAATGCTTCAACACAAACTATGAACATTCAAAAAGCAAAAAATAATCACTTTGAAATAGGGAGAAAAGAGTAGCAGCACAAAAAGATATGTCGTGACTCAACCTCTGGACCTTCTTTGCAGAAACAAATAGACAAGGCATGCCGAGGGCAAGTTTGTATTGCCTTTTGAAGCCCCAGAGTCCTTGTTGCAGATAACACGATGCAATTAGTTTCTTTGTTAAAGTGTCCAAAAGCACCTTGCATAGGCACCAATAGTCATTTGCAGAAGCTAGAATTTTTAACTTATTGCTTCCTGCTCTACTTCTCTTTTTAGTACAAGTAAAAGTAGAACTTCTTTCGAAAGCACAACAGTCCCAAACCAAGCCTCACAGCTAAGACTTCTTACAGTTACATCCAACCCAAGTTTGAAACTTTTTTTTTAGGTACAGAACGCCTAAAATGACACGGCATAGTTTACTATCGAAAGGGCATTCAAATCATAACTAAAGTCTAAAGTGAACTTGTTCTCCACTTGATACTTGCTTGGCTTCCGAAATTAGATACCCAATCATAGAAGTCAATTAACATGCCACATTTAGAAATGCAATATGTTTTAATGACAATTTCATTCAAGACCACCTTATCTTCTACCCCGATCCCACTTTTCGAACTACTATTCGGAGATTTTAGTGCCTACAAGTGCCTATAATCAAGAACTAAAATAACTAACTATATAATAGCAAACTTTAAGACTAACAGCCAACGAGATAGGATGTGTCCAACTAATCTCAACAACAAATCCATACAAAAGAATGCACATAAAAAAATCATGATATTCAAAACTAACAAAATAGAAAAACGAAAAAAATATATATAATGAACTGTGAAAAAGTTCCAGAAAATTCCACAAAAGGGACTGAAAACAAATTAACGGGCACAATCCATTTCAGCATGAAGAAACGCAAGAAAAAACCGGGGCAAAATAATCATAGTCATAGCATAAATCAAATGAGTAAGAGAGAAGAGATAGGGACCTCCAACAGCGAGATTGACGGTGAGAAGCATAGGCCAGAGGAACTTGTAACGCCGAGCAAACGACTCTTTTGGTTTTGGGGGCTCAGATGAAGATTGACTTCCCATTGATGACGACGACGACGACGACGACGACGACGATATTGGTGAAGAAAAGTCCTTGGCTTTTTTAGCTTGAAATTGTTTCAGTTGCGCTGAATAATTCAGAACCACCCCCAATAATCACATTGACGTTGAAACCACGAAAATATTCTTTGGAAAATAAACAATAAAAAATAAAAAGAGCATCAAGGGAAATAAGGATTTACCCTTTTTGGGTTTATTGGTAAAGAGCTTTGGAGGTTCGGCCATGGCTGTCAGCTGGCTGGATAGATTCCTTCCTTCTCGTTATTTGCTATTTCTCACTCACTCTCTGACGCATGCGCCCCCACTGTATCGGCAGAGGGGCAAATTTTCCAGTCTTCTTTTATTAAGCAGCCAAACCTTTTTCTTTTTTTCTGTTTTTGGGGTAATTGTTTTTAAAAATGAAAACAATAATAACATTATTATTATAATTATTATTATTACTAGTATTTTATTAGTATATATTTTCAAATGCATTATCCTTGCTTTTAAATACATAGTATTTACGTAGACAACATTTTAATTTTTTTACATCTCACTAATTATAATAAACAGAAAACAATAATAACAATTTGTATAATGAATAGAATATTCATTTAGCAATGTTATAGGAAATTTAATATATATATATATATATATATATATATATCTAATGAAGCAAATTAATTGAAAAGATTTTATAGGGTTAGGGTCAACCCTCTAATCATACAACTCTTTGGGACACTTTGCAATCCCAAAGAGTTGTTCTAATAAAACTGATTCGGTTGCCGTCTCACCGGCGAGCAATAGGGTAGTCCTCTATGGACCGTGGCTTAAAGCGAAGAGTATCTAAAAGGGTGGCCACACTGCAAGGACCTATGGGCTGATGACCAAAGATATGGCCAAAACAGGAGTCGAAGGAAAATCAGGGAAGGGGATGGAAGGTATAAGGACCGAATTGGAGTATTCGGACAAGGGCTTTGTCTAGGGGTCAGACGAAAAAAGGACCATGTGTCGAGGAGAAACTAAGTAAGAAGACAGCCAAGGCAAACCATATAAAGTTAGGCACACCATCATTTATCTTATTTAAATATTGTTTTTTAATTTATTTCTTACTTATTAGTAAGAAATTTTTTTCTTTAAATATACTTAAAAATATTTACAAAACTGTTGTGGGTTTTATTGCAATAAAAATTGAGATATAACTCAAAACGTAACTTTAAAATCATTTAAAATGTTTCTTAAAACTTACTAGGAAAACATTTACTTTCATAAAAACATATTTAAAACATCTTTTTTTTAAAAAAAACAGTGAAATTTTTTCTTTTTGCAGCTGAAACTATCGTAGTGATATTCATACCTAACATTCACCTCTGTCACCGCAACACCGAGCTCTTCACCGAGTGTCACTGGTCCTATAGAGACTACCTACAGCATGAAGAACTTATAATGAGCTTATACTTAGTAAGTCCAAACAAATCTCACAATATATAAAAACATCTTTCATAAAACTTTTTTTTCGTAAAGCTTCATTCTTAAATCATCTCACAAACATTTTCCATAAAATGTTTTCATCATATAACATTTCTTGTAACATGTTTCACATAAACATTACTAGTAAAGAAGACACTTTTAAAAAGAAATGCAAGCAACGACATAATACAATATTCCATTTATGCTCTTTTATGAACATCTTATCATCATTCTTAACTTTCTTGAATTTCTTATCATCATTTCCATAATTTCTTTATCTTGTGAACTTAAGTGATCGAACTAACATCATCGATTATGAAAGCATAATGCTTTCTTTGTGGAAGACTTTAGACCATCGAATAGCAAGATCATAACTTTACCATAACTTGTAAAACTCACATCAAAAAAGCTATTACGACACTTACTTATCTTTAACACATAAGTTTAAATTACCGAATTTGTAATCTTAGTGAACATTATGTATGACATAACTTAACATCTGAATCATTAAACATAACAATTGCAATCATAAGGAAAATCATGGTTTAAACTTTAAATCATCATGCATAACAAATGCAAACACACTTTAACAATATTTAAAGTATTAAAAATTATTTTCTTCATGTTGTAGGTGAAATTTGAAACTTACCAACTTATAGCTTTAGAGTTCCTATTTTATTCATTTTTCTTTTATAAGTCAACTTATGTGTCTTGATCAAATGACACTATTAACGACTTCATTGATTAATAACACAACTTAAACATTAACTCTTCATTCTTAATCATTTGTCTCATAGCTTACTTCTTCATAACTTATATTAAACATTTCTTAGGAAAATTTCACATCTCACTTGATGATTTTATTACTTAACATACTTAACATGATACAAATCATAGTCTTTCTAAGAACATTTCGTTAATTCGAAAGTTTTGGGTTCATAATATCCATTTTTTAAAATGTAGGTTTTACCCTTTACGGATCAACGCAAGTCACCTGGCTTAGACATTACTTGACTAAAACTTCTCGTTTTAGCCTCCTGTTTCGTTAGAAATTCTCGGAGAGGAAAGTAGAGCCTCTGCTGGTAGGGGAACCGGCTTCCCGTTGGGGCAAAGTAAACGGAAGGAGAGGGCCAAACACAAATCGGTGGGACCGCCGCGCCACAACTGGGCTGAGAAAGTGCACAACAATGCCTCTGTTTCGGTTAATGCTATTGCCAAAGCTGCTCTTCAATTGACTCAGACGGTGTCCGAGGTGGCACAAACCGTTGATGAGGAGAAATTCTTTTCTCCTGAAACTGCCAGGGAATTAGGCAAGCCCCGCAGTCAATGAGTTGAGAGCCTAGAACAGGAGATGGAGGCCGGGTATTTTCTGTTCTTGTGCGAAACTAAAGCTGGGACGCCTGCTACTACCAACCTGGTAAAAAGCCTCAATTTTCCTAATTTTTCTATTATGCCTGGCTTAGAGAGAGGGTTTTGAAGTTGAGGTTATTGTTGAAGATAGATGGGTCATTGGAGCTCTTGTTACTGAGCAAGGGTGAGACTTACCTTGCTTGTGTGCTATTATGGGCCGAACAATTTTAGGGGTAAAAAAGAGCTCTGGGATCCACTGACTAATATGGTGGAGATTTTTTGTAACTCTTGGCTAGTGTGTGGTGATCTTAACTAGTGCCTTGGAGGGGAAGAATCAGTTGGTGGTTCTGGTAAATCTGGGAAGTGGTTGAGAAAGTTTCTAATGGATAGTGGGGGTATTGATCTTGGCAGTTTGGGTTCGTGTCACACTTGGTCTAACACGAGGACTTCTTGATACGAAAATAATGCTATAGAAACAAAGACAAAAACACACAGAGCATTTACGTGAAAACCCAAGACAAAAAAAAAAATCACAGGCAGTAGAGAAGAAAATCACTAAACTTGTAAAGATTACAATAGAGGCGTTAGGGAGGCTAAAATTTGCTAACACCACATATCTCATAAAAAATCCCACATTTGTTTTTCATCACAAATTTTGAGAAGGATTGACAGGGTTATGGCAGATAGTGATTGGCTTTTGAACAATCCCTTGGCGTCCATCTCCAATATCCCGTCGGCTTCTTCGGACCACAGTGTGTTGCTTGTTCCAACTGTGGAGGAGTATTTTCGGCTGGTTAGGCTGTTCTGTTTTTTAGCAGCCTGGACCAAAGACGAAAGCAGCCTTGAAGTGGTTAGGAAGGCTCTTTGTGGAGAAATTTTTCAGTTTGTTCAGCTCCACTAATCCAGTCCTCAATGAGGAATTTATGAGGTGCTTTCCCAAATGATTGCCCGCTCTATTACTCCGGAAGATAATATCTATTTTGTTCCATTCCCTCTAGTGAAGAGATTTCAAAGACGCTTGAAGGTATTCATCCCCTTAAGGCGCCTGGGCCTGATGGGATGCCAGGCCCGTTCTTCAAACATTACTGGGAAATCAGGTGGTGAGTATGGTTCAGTCTTTCTTCAAAACTGGGGAATTTGTGAGGGCCTTGAATTTCTTATACTTGTTTTTATCCCTAAAGAGGCCGATGCTCGGTCATACAACCAGTTTAGGCCTCTAAACCTCTGCAACGTTGCTTATAAGATCATATCCAAGCTCATTGCTAATAGGCTTTAACTGCTTTTGGATAGTCTCATCTCCAAAAATCAGTCCGCCTTTGTGCCAGGAAGATGTATCTCGGGCAATGCGATCATTGCTCAGGAAGCCGTTCATTGTTTGTGAAGGAAGAAAAGGAAAGGAAGGCTAACGGCCCTAAAGGTGGATACGAAGAAAGCTGATGACTCACTTGAATGGGTTTTTCTCTAGGAAGTCTTGAGTGCCATGGGCTTCTCCAATCATTTGATCAAGCTTGCCAGTGCTTGTGTTGAATCTGTCTCTTTCTCGATTCTGATCAACTGATCTCCAACAAGGGCTTTTTCTCCTTCGAGGGGTCTCAGACAGGGGAACCCCTGTCTCCCTACTTGTTTATTTTAGCTATGGAGTTTTTCTCCAGAACCATTGCAAGATTAGAGGCCCGTGGAGAGATCCATGGTGTGAAAGCGGCGAGAGCAGCTTCGGCTATATCCCATCTATTTTTTGCGGATGACATCTTCCTATTTTGTAGGAGTGGAAGGCAGGAGATACGGAATCTTCAGGCGGCCTTGTGTAAGTTTGGAGCGTGGTCTGGTCTTGGCATGAATAATACTAAGTCCGGATTAATCTTCTCTTCTAATATGAGGGAAGAGAATAAGAGATGGATTTCTGATTTTTTGGGTGTGGCGGAAGAAGTTGATAATGCAAAGTATTTAGGACACCCTTTATTACTGTCGGAAAACAAGAAAGATGACTTCAAGTTTGTAGAGGAGTGGGTTTCTACCAAGCTTGCAGGTTGGCGTGCGAAACTACTTTCACAAGCCGGGAGGACCACTCTTATTAAATTGGTGATTCAGGCCATACCTGTTTACACCATGGCCACGTTTAAGCTTCCTATTTCTGTCTCGGATCGGCTTGACGCTTTGGCTAGGAGATTTTGGTGGTCCAATGATGTTTCTAAGTTGAGAGGTGGCTTTTGGAAGGCTTGGGATTTTCTGTGCAAGCCGAAGAGCTGTGGCGGCCTTGGCTTTCGTAGATTGTAAGATTTTAATATTGCCCTCCTTGCTAAGCTGGCTGGGAATCTGAATCAGGAGCAAGCAAGCTGTGGGTTGAGGTCTCAAAAGGCAAATACGGCCTGCAAAGTCTTCTTGGACGTGGCAATAATCACTCCTATGCATCTTGGGTTTGGAGAAGCATTAAGGCGGGAAGTGAGATTATTAGAAAGGGAGCTTGCTTTATAGTGAAGTTTGGTTCAAATTTAAAAGTCTGGGAGGACCCTTGGATCCCATCATTACCTGGCTTCATTCCCCGTCCGAGGTCAGACGAGGAAGCCTACTCCAGTAGAAGAGTGTCGAATTTGCTGGCTGCGGAGGTTGTTAAAATTCATTGTGTTGCTTGAGGGGGAAGGGATGTGCTTCGTTGGATGCCTGCTAGGGATGGCAAATTCAAGGTCAAAGAGGCCTACTGGCTTCTAAATGCGAGAAAATTCGAGGGATCTCAGAGTCCGGTTTGGAAGAAAATTTGGAAGTCGTTCCTACATGAGAGGCATAAGACTCTGCTTTGGAAAATTGGTGTTGAGGCCCTACCGGTTGGGGCTAAGTGGAAGATAATTTATCCGTCTCTTCCGTTGGAGTGTCCTTTATGTGGCAGTCAGCAGGAGAATCTTATTCACCTGTTTCTTTTTTGCCCATTTGCCTTTGCCCTTTGGTTTGCCCTGCTCTATGGTTTCGGGTGAGAAGTTATGCAGATTAGGGAGTCTATGGATTTCGTGAAAATCATTGTGGATCCTCCTGCCAGCTTGTTGGGCGGTGGTTCTGTATCTGAACACTGGTTCACTTTGACAGCAGTTGTGATTTGTGAATCGGTTTGGAAGGTTAGAAATGAGGTTTGTTTCCATGGCTCCAAGACGGACGTAAACAGCTGTGTTTATGCCATCTTCCGTAGAGTTGAGGAGTTTGATCGTTTGCTCCAGCGGGAGAGATCCTCGACGGAGATATCTTTGCGCACCTTGAGTGAGTGGTCTCCTCCACCTCCGGGGGTGATTAAATTGAATTTTGATGCAGCTTTCAGCGACAGCTGCTATGCCATTGCTGTTGTGGCCAGGGATTGGCAGGGGAATTTCCTCAAGGTTTGGTGCAACAAAAGTGGAGCCGTGTTCGATAGAAGTCAGGAAGGCGCAAGGGTTATTGCGGGCCATTTGGTTGGCTTTGGATTGGGGAGTGCTTAATGTTATTTTTGAAGGTGATGCAAAGCTGCTCTTGGAATCGGTTCTTGGGAAAGGGCCAGTTAGCTGGGAGACTCAGAATCTGGTGGAGGATATCCGTGTTCTGGCTAGAGGTTTCCTTTCCTACTCCTCCGCTTGGGTTAGGGGGAATGGCAATGTCTTGGCTCATTCAGTGTGCCGCTGGGCTCTTTCGGTTCCTTCCGTGAGCAACTCGGTCTTCTTGGTCCCGGAGCTTTTGTATTCCTCTTTTGCTTAGTTTGGTTTGTCGACTGTTTTGCTTGTTGGGCCAGTCTTCTTGTGTTGGTTTTCTTGTCCCTTCCGGGACCCTTTTCTACCCAAAACCACAAAAAAAAAAAAAAAAAAAAAAAAAAAAAAAAAAAAAAAAAAAACTCTTAACAAGTGACAAAAGTTCAATTTGTCAAGCTGTGCACATACATACGATTTGTTCACAATGTCATAATAATTTCATGATTAGATAAGCATTACTATAGGGAAAGAAGAATGGAATTTGCAAATTGTGATGAGCAAATAACCTTATACAAGAGATAAGTTCAAACTGATGTGTATGAACCGTATACAATGTAAAGCTCTAAAATGCTACAACATTAAAGTAAAAAAATGCTATAAATTTAAAGCTCTTAATGCTACAATAGTTAAATTTATTTTTTAAGTTCAAACTGTTTTTGTTAAACATCTTTTAAATATTTCCCGTATACACTACTTTATTAGTCCTTTGAAGGACCGATTAGAATCTAAACAACACTATTTTTTTAAGGTCCCATGCAAACTTTCACTCGTATAACTATGTTTCTAATTATTAGATCTAGTCAATTTTTTCTTGTAAATCTGAGGATGAAAGAGAAATATCTACCCATAAGTTATTTTTTCAATACTCAGAATAGAAATCTCCTTTTTTTAATCTAAACTAGAACTCACTTAACATTACGAGTGTATTTTAAAATGCATTTAAAACTAACAATTTAAAAACAAAACATTGTAATATATAAAAGCTTTACATTATGACATATTTTTATTTTACACTATAAAAGTTGAAACTAATAAGTTCAAACCTAACATAATCAAACCAATGGGTCCACTCCACTCCATCGAGCCCACATGAAAATAGCCGACTCTCGGCATTTCGGATAGAATGCCATAAAGGGCAACAATGAAGCTGTAAGTATGAAATAAATTTTGTTTAGACCTTGTTAATCATAAAATATATGAACAAATGTTTTATCTTACACATTTCGCTACTAACTAGCCAAAGTTCTACAGTCTCTGAAACAGAAACTCAAAAGTCAAAACAAAACAAAAACATTATTATATCCAACGGGGAAAACGTATCTGTAAACCTATCTTCTAGATTCATACAAGCTTTCTGGAAAATTTCCCGCGCTGAATACAATGTCAGAAACAGTGAAACCAAAGATATGATCCCGAATTTTTACATCATTAGCTCCACGGGCGACTGCCACCATAACCTCTGCCACGATCTCGAAAACCCCCATAACCTGATCAACATTGTAGATGAATGAAAACCATTATCAAATGTAGTGAAAAGCGTTAAGCAGGGGATGTCCACACTTAAGCCAGCGATTGAAAGCTATTTCATGATCATCATTCCACATATGTATGTTGATGTATACATAAATTATGTTTGTCTCCAACAGTGTTTCTGTTTCAGCAACTGACCTGAAGGGGGAGGAGGTGCACCGCGCCCCATTGCTGCCAATTCGGGACTGACCTTCTGTCCTGCTTCCTCAAGAATGGAAATAAGATCTTTTGCAAATCTGGCATTGGCAGCTGTGAAGAAAGTGTATGCTGTTCCTTTAGCCCCCGCTCGTCCAGTTCGGCCAATACGGTGAACATAGTCCTCTAGAGATCCCGGGAAGTCGTAGTTTATAACATATTTCACATCCTTCACATCTGCCACGAGATCAAAACAATACTGTTAGTGAACCATTCTTCCAAAACTAATGAGCAATAGCGTGGATTAATTAAAAGGCCCAAGACTTGATTATTTAATTATAAGCCGAAACAATTTTGAAAGTGCAGTTACAGAGGTTTGAACTCAGGGCCTTCTGCTCCAGTGCCGTGTCAGTTTACTAATTTATCCAGAAGCTTTTGGAGTGACTGGATTGCACTTTGTTGATTGCACTAACTAGGTTGAGTAAAAAGTGTGAGAGAACAAAAATATTGAAGGAAAACAACAATACAGAGCCATGTTAAAAAAAAAAAAAGAATAAGAGAGGAAAGGAAAAGACAACAGAGAGCAAATCAAGGGAAAGGAAGAAGACCACCGGAAAAGTAATCTAAGTGGCAAAGAAGAAATGGAAGACCACTGGAAAACAAGCCTAAGTGGAAAAGAATATGTTAGAGACCACTGAAAAATGATCGCAAGTGGAAAAGAAAAAACTTTTAGATCAAGGAGACCACTTAGAAGCTCTGATACCATGGAAACATGAAGTAAAAAGAGAAAATTGAGAAGAATTAAATTATCTCAATTGTGTGTTGTCAAGAGTACAAAGGAGGTATTTACACATGTAAAATGCAGTCAAATAGGGAATTAGGGAGATATCTACAATTAGGGATAGTGAACTGTACATTCCCATAATCAAGGGATGTGAATCCCTTAATTACAGCATCATAAATGGATGCATCATAATTCAAAAACAATCTTTTCTAAGTCCTTCCACAAGCACAAAATAAAACACCATACCTAGACCACGAGCTGCGACATCTGTTGCAGTCATTATCGGGCTCTTGCCAGCTTTAAACTCAGAGAGGACCCAATCCCTTTCAGCTTGACTTTTATCTCCATGAATTGAGAGGGCAGGCCAACCATCCATTCGAAGTTGTCGAGTGATCTGATCACATCCTTTCTTGGTATCCATAAATATTAGAATTCTACTTCCATCCATAATATCTTCCAGCAACCTCACTAATCTAGAAATATAATCAGTCAATTAGCCTGCTGTAAATCTCATTAATTAAAGAAAAAAACACTGTTGGAAAGAACAAAAACCATAAGAACAAGATAAATGCACCCTTACTTGTTATATTTCTGATTTTCAGAAACAATGTCGACATGTTGGCGGATTGCATGGTTAGCTTTCAAGTCTGGAGACCCAATTATCACCTTTGAAAGTCCAAGAAAGAGAAGCGTCAATACTGGGCCGAAAAATTGCAATGTTACACAGGGAACGAGGCATTCTCCCCAAAAATAAGAATGAAGTGAATCAATAGCATTAATTCTACTTTCAAGGAGGAAAAAATGTGTTAGTGAATTCTTTCTACCACCGCTAAAAATTAAGATTTGAGTATTTTACTTTGTATGGGTTATAGAGGAACTGCCTCGCCAGTTGCTCAACCTCCTTTGGCCAGGTAGCACTCCAGTACAATGTTTGACGGTCTGGGCGAATCTGCGTACAACCAAAATAAGTCAGAAACTTTTTCTCTTTGCTTGATAATCGACAAATCACCAACTTTTCAAAAAAAAAACAAAAAACAAACACCGAGAAACAAAAACACACTACTCTACCTATTTCTACTGAAATGATTCTCACATTATCTATTCCTTTCTTTTATATTATTTTTTCTCCAGAAAAAAGGGTGGGAGACCAAAGTAACTAAGTTCCAGAACAGAAAACAAAGCAACTGGAGAAAACAAATAGATATAAATGATGAGCAAAGCATCCATATATTGAATAGGACAAGACACAAAAATATATCGTGACATTAGCATATAGAAAAAACAAAGTAAGGAAGATGAGGCAAAAAAGTGCTTTAAGGGCTAATCAATGAACATTGTTGATACATAACTAGTACTTTTGGCATATGTTAGCTTATAGTGGAAAAGAAATACTCATACCTGAGAAACAATTTTTCGTATCTGAGGATCGAAACCCATGTCCAGCATCCGATCAGCTTCATCTAAGACAAGATACGTGACCCTTCGCAAGTTTGTATGATGTGACTCCATCATATCAATCAACCTACCAGGTGTAGCAATTACAATCTCAACCCCTGAGAAGGAAGGCAAAAAAAATAATCATATCAGAAACAAGAGAAGTAATCACTAAACTTTGCAAACCTTGATATAAATATTATACGGTCATCTCAACTTAATCAAATGAATGAACACAAAAATTATACAAGGGCTACATCTTAAACCTCAATCAGCAACACCCACCCTTCTGGAGGTCACGAACCTGAGGTCCCTTTGGAACCCCACCGTATATGCACGTACTTTTTATCTTTGAAGATGCACCAAATTTGGTAGCCTCTTGTTGTATTTGAACAGCAAGTTCACGAGTTGGAGCTAAGACTAACACAATTGGACCATCTCCAGGAGCTGAATACATAGTACGTAAAAAGCTAAGCAGACAAGAACTGACGGCAAAGGAAAACTTCAACAAAAATATTCATGCAGTCTCTGATCTTAAAGATTAAATTCTTGCCTAGAATTGGCTGTGCATTGACATGGACAATCGCCGGCAAAAGATAAGCAAGAGTCTTTCCTGAGCCTGTCTCGGCAATGCCGATGAGATCCCGGCCTTTAAGAGCCATTGGCCATCCTTGAGCTTGAATGGGCGTAGGCTCAACAAACCCAGCTCTTGAAATCTCTTGCAAAACATAATCTGGACTCAAACAACAACATTTACATAAGAAAAAAGGCTCTTGAAACAAAACAACATTTCCAAAAATCCCCAAAAACTCTTAATCAGTCAGTACAGAAAGTAAGGGCTTAAAACAAGTACCTGGAAAGCCAACGTCGCGAAAATTCTTGACAGGTTTTGGAACATCACGGCCTTCGACAGTGATTTCCCTCCTTTGGCGATACTCCTCAACTTCTCTCTCCGACATTGAAGCCACTGAGGGAGATTCGACATAGAAGTTCTTCTCAAAAGGAGTCAACCCATCCAAGTCCAACTTTTTTGGCGATTCTCCGCCGTCGTGGTCTCTTCGGCTGGACGACGACGACCGGACCGAGCCACCGAAACCCGAATCACTAGACCAAAATTCACAATTCCAATTGAGAAAGAAAACCCAATTACAATCTATTCGCAAAATATCTAAGCGGCTAATTGAAAATGAATTTACAGTCAAAACAGCGAATGAAGGAATGAGAAGGATTTGGAGACGACGAGTTGTGAGTTTCGGGGACAATCATTGAAGAAAAAAACAGAGAAATGCGCAGAGAGATTGTGAGTTGCAATCAGTGAGGGAAAGCATAATTCTTGAGAGTATGAAAGGAAATGAAATTGAATTAGAGAAGAGGAGATTGAAATTACCTTCTCCGATCACGGTAGGAAGTCGGGTCGCCCGAGCGGCTGTCGTACCGGCTCATGGTTTGGAGATTTCGTCGGAAGGGAAAACTCAGAGCGACCGAACTGCGAGGGTTTTAGAAGGAACTAGTTTGAAACACAAGCACAGCTCCAGAAGAAACAAAAACCACAGCCAAAAGCCAAGAGCCCTTCTCTCTCTCTCTCTCTCTCTCTCTCTCTCTCTCTCTCTTCTCTCTCTTGTTCTCCGCAGAAAGTGGTTTGATCATAGACCGCGGTAGGGGTGGACAACGGACGGGTAGGCGGTTTTTGGACGGGTGCGGGACGGTTTTTTTAAGTGGCGGGTTGGCGATTAACCAACCCACAAACCGCCCATGGAGTGGCGGGCGGTTTCGGTTTGGGGGCGGACGGTGCGGGCGGGTTGGACGGGTTGGGTCTACACTAATGTACAATATAATTTTTTGAGCTCTTTTTTATTAAAAAAAAGTGAAGAAAATTTATAGAAAATATAAGACGATAATGTATGAAGCATTCTCAACAACAACCAAGTTTGACGCCTAAAGACAATAACCATATTCACAACAAATTAAGAAACATAATCATTCATTGCAACAAGAAACATCAACTATATATGAAGTGATGAACAAAGTCAAGAATTCTTGTTCTTCCATAAAACCTGTTCATTGGGTTCGAAAATAACAGGATACTACAGATGAAATGATGAACAAAGTCAAATGTTCTTTTTCTTTTTAAAGAATGAGAAGTGGGAGAGGTTTAGATTAAGTTTTTTTTTTTTTTTTTTTTAAGAATTAGGCGGGCGGGTTCGGGTTGAACCCGCCCCCTAAAATTTAAAACCGTACCCGCCCGCCAACATATGTAGTCGGGCGGGTTGAACCCGCCAATGGGCGGGTTGAACCCGCATAGTCTTTTTTTTGGGTGGGCGGGCGGCGGTTGCGGGCGGCCGACGGTTGCGGGGCGGTTTTTATTCACCCCTAGACCGCGGGTCTGATCGCCAAACGATGGAAAATTTATGTGTCGTTTTTGTAAATGAGCGAAATAGGAAAACAAACGACACGCAAGGTTTTAACTGCAAACGACATTGAATGGTTATAAATATATATGAGTTTCGTGTGGTGGGCACACGTTTTTTCACACTCGAAATATTTCGTCCTTTTTTTATAGGGTGTTTGGAAAAGTGGTTGGAATTAGTGGTGGGAACCATTTTTACTGTAGCATGTGAGAATTTTATACTGTAACATATTTTTTATTGTTACTGTAGCATGTGAGAGCTTTATACTGTTTATAACTGAGATTGTGGTGAAAACTGAGTGGTTTCTACCACTGCCAAACACCCCCTTAGTTAAAATATATTTTTTTAAGTTTTTAAAAGACTCTTTTTTGGCTCTTTAGGCTTCGAAAGCGTTTTGTTCCCTCTTTTATCGTATGAAACTTTTTTTTACTTTTTATTTTTTTTGTTTCTATATTTTTATTGCTAAAATGCTTAATATGCACGCGTAATTAATAATAGCAAAAGTTCACACAAAAGCTAGGTGTGGTGTGGTTTACTCATAAAACAATGAAAAACTTTAAATTAAACGAATAGTACGTGAGAGTTTTATATTATAGTAATTTTTTTTGTTGTAATTATTGAGAGTTTTATATTGTTTATTGGTTGGGATAATTTTAACCAATATGCTAAATGGAGGCTAAAATAGGACATATTATTTATTCACATAAACGACGATGAGACTGTTTGGAAACAGAGTTATAACTTAAACACTGTACCATATGAGAGCTTTACAATGTAACAAGTTGGAATTTAACTTATTCACATAAACGACAATGCGAGCGTTTGGAAACAAAATTTAAACTTAAAGTTTGAACTTAAACATTGTAGTATATAAAAGTTTTACATTATAGCAGATTGAAACTTAAAGTTTTAACTAATTTGCTTGAATCTGTCAATTCCAACCAACTTGTAAGACTTATAGTGTGTTTGACAGAATGGTTAGAACTATTTATTATAATTATTTTTATTATAATATGTGACAGCTTTATATTACGATAATTTTTTTATTATTATTATAATATACAAGAGTTTTATATTATTTGTAATTAAAAAAAAGTTTCAACCACTTAAGTTACATTTTGAACGACACGCCTTTGTCAAAAGTTGCAGGCACGCTACACGTTTTTAGGCAAAAACGGTCTCCATGCTTTATCTTTAAAAACCACATGTCGTTTATTGGAGTTAATTCCTCAATAAACACCAAATAAAAAAAAACATGAGCTTTTGAATTATCAACGACACGCTGGCAACGTAAAATGAATTTTGCGAAAACCGAAATTTGTTCTTGACGACACATGGCATGTCGTTTTCCTTTAGAAAGAGAAGGACATGTCGTCTATTTGAAAAAAAAAATTTGCAACAAGATTGTCATAGAAACTTAGAGGGTGTTTTGCAACTTAATGGGAATTATATAGTTGAACCAAAATATTTATTATGTGAAAATTTTAAATTTTCGATTGCTACAAGAGTTTGACGATGTGACAAACACAGTTACCATATAAACGACCTTTTGTTGTCGTTTGAGCTTTGACGACCTGGCTAAAAGGGGGAATTTGAAAACGCTTTGAGAAAAAGTCTTATTAGCAAAATAATTTTTTTTTTTTATAATTTTTTGACATAAAAAAATAAGCTTTTTGACATAAAAATTGCTTCAGTTTTTTTTCTTTTTACTCTGTTGAGGTTTATTTTTTTGTTACAAGTTTTTTTTTTATTTTTCTGTAAAAAATTGAAACAATTTTACTATATAAAAAAACATGTTTTTTATTTTAAAAAAAAGACCATTAATCTAATTTAAATTTTTTTTTGGCTTTTTTGTCACAATATTCCCTAAAAGGAACTGCCCTTACGAGTCGTTCATTCAACATGGGAGATTTTGACGAAAGGGCAAAAAAAAATCTTAATTGAAGAAATGGTCTTTTTTTTTTTTTTAGAAAAAAAAATATGTTTTTTTAGGTAGTTAAATTGTCTTAATTTTTTAAAAAAAAGATAAAAATAATTATAACGAGGAGAAGAACCTCGACAGAGTGAAAATAAAAAAAACTGAAACTATTTTATGTATAAAAAATATTTTTTTTATCAAAAAATTACCCAAAAAAAACTATTTTGCCAAAGTCAGTTTTTCTTTAAGGGTACTTCTCAAAATCTCCCATTGAACATCCTCTCTATCAGAGAATGATGAAGAAAGAACAGCAATAAAAAAGAAAACCCTTCTTAAGTCTCAGAAATAGGAGCGTCTGTGTGAGAATATCAACTGTCAATCAGTGGATAAATAAAATTTAAGTGAAGATGCAAACTCTATCGTCTTTGCCATCTTCTCCATTGAGTGTGAGAGTGGGGATAAAAGCTTCATGGGACACTCAACAGATGCTTCCGTACAACCCCAACGCCCCAAGAAAGCCGCCCAAGAAAACCCCTCCACCTCCCCCGCCAACCGTCACCTTAACTCCCTCGACCGCCCGCATGGTCGATTCCATTTCTCAACTCCTCAAACGCCCACCTCCAGGTATTTTAGTTTTAGCCATTCAAAACCCACTTTTTTTTTAATGGTTGTGCTTTTAGAATTTAAGAAAATGGAACAGAAAAATTGTTGGTTATCTATTGTTGAAAATGGGATTTATTTTTTTCTTTCTTTCAATGGGTAGTTTGAGTTTTTGTGTTTAGCTGTATGGGGTGGGGGGTTTAGGAGTTCACTTGGGTTTTAAGAACATTATCTTAAAAAAAAAAAAAAAAAACTACAAGATCGGAACTTTGTATTTGTTGTATTATTTGCAAATAGTACTTTGGACAAGGCCATAACTTAATCGTACAAAGAATTATCTTTCTCAATTCATTATTTCGATTATTTTATTTACTAACTGAAGCATTTTGGTGATTGGAAATTTGGAATCTTAATGGGAATTCATTTTTTTAGGGGAAAAGGAAGAAATGGATGATTCCTATTTGGGGTATGACCGATGGTTGCCTAGTCCACCTAAAGTCCAGAAGCCTCGATCTGTATTCAATGCAGCAGCATTGGCATATCTTGGTGATTGCATTTACGAAGTATGTTTTGTGATCAACTTATTTAGTTCCAACCAAATTACCCCCAAGTGTTTTTTGCATATGTAGGCGATTGCATTGTTATTATTCTTATGACTACAATGATGTTTAACTTGCTTATGTGACTTACCCACATATATTTTTTCTGAAAAAATGCAGCTATATGCCCGTAGGCACTTCTTGTTTCCTCCCCTGAGCATTGAAGAATACAATGATCGTGTCACGGCTGTTGTACGTTGTGAAGCACAAGTAAGATGTAGTCCTACACAACCATGTTACTTTGGTATCCTTTTTTTTTCGTCTTCCCAATTGTGTGTGCTTGTGGTTCATTTGTGCATTTTGGGTATAACGGTACTAAGGTGAGCGTGTCTTTGTAGGGTTAGGCTTGGTGATTTGTTTAACTGTGGATAGATGTCATACAACAACATAACTCTCTTTATGCTTTTAAGCGTGCATTAGTTTTGTGTTGTTGTAAAATAGGTCGATTGGAAGAACATTAATGGATTTCTTTTTTTATTAATAACTACTAATTTCTTTTGTTCCATTCAGGATGCTTTGCTCCAGAAACTTCTGAGTGACAATTACTTATCAGAACAAGAAAGGTTAGTAGAAGAATCAAGACTGCTCTGTTTTGTTGAAGTTTTTCTGGTTCTTTTATACGACCTTTTATCTGGATAAGAATCCAGGATGGAAATTTCTTCTTTATGCTTTAACTTGAAATTTCAAGTGGAGTATGCTGAAGAAATTGTTTGAAATGAAGTCTTTACTGCCAAAAGCATCCAATTTCTGTTTCTAACACTAAACAAGTGTACATCTCATTCAAAATATTACTCTTATCATATTGGACTCATATAAAAGGTTTCGATTTTGCATGCTTTAGATCCTGTAATCTAGAAGCTAACCTGTGAGACTGTGAGCAGCGAGTACATGTTGAGCTTTGCTTGTGCTAAACACCTTCTGTTGTTTTTTGATGCTGCACCATTTAGAGAATGGTAAATCATCGATGTAGGTTGCGAACTTGTGCTATTTTTCTGCGATGTAGCGCTACTAAAAGAAGATCTACATATATTTTGTTCTTTCATGCAATCTTTTTAATGAAAATATACTGGGTTAAACTGTCTCTATAACATAGGAGTGTTACATCATTCATCTCGAGATGTTGCTACTTAGTTTAATTGCATTTGATTCTTGCTGCAGGAATATTCTTCGGTGGGGAAAGAATGTTGGTCCAGCTAAAACACGGACAAAAAAGCGAGCTGGTACAGCAGTTTACAACAGAGCGTCTTCACTGGAGACATTAGTCAGTTCCCCTGTACCTTGTGGCTTTTCCAAGTTCTATAAGAATACATTCAATTTTCCTTAGTGCTGACTAATAAAGTTGATTTAAAAAATGGTGGCGATACCAACCATTTGTAAACCTTGTTGGGGTGTTGAATTATGTGATATTTGGCAATGTGAGTTAAAACCAAAACTTTTGGTTGCTACAGTGTAAAACTTACATGCTACAGTGTTAAGAAAAAGTATGCTATAGTATAAAGCTCTTACATACTGAAGTGTTTTCAACCAAATTTGGTTCAAACCGTTGATTCTAACCACGCATTATATGTACGATTTGGATTACAGTTCTGGTTATAAACCACTGTTTATCATATAATACGGTATTGCATGTGTGAAGTCTTAACTTAAGGGCTTATATAATGTATTTAAGATTGTTCAAGGTAATCCATCTTTAGGTTTAGGAAGTCGATTTTCACTAGAAAGCTCATCTTCTCAACGTATCTGCAGATTGGTTATCTCTACCTGACAAACATGAAGCGTTTGGAAGAGATTATGGTAAAGATCGGATTCTCCACAGACTCCTCAATGCAGTTGATTTTGGTGGAAGTTAACGGTAAGTTAGGAGTACCAAGCTTTTTCTTTTCCTTCCCTACTTCAATTTTGAGCATTGAAGCAATTGCTTTTTATCTGTTTTTCCAAACTGCCTAACATACTTGACAAATTATACAAGCTACAGTACAAGTTTCGTCAGGTTGCGTCAAATTTCGTTTCCTTTTTTTTTTACCCCTTTTTTCCTTAGTTACACGCTGAGTATGATTGAAGTTTCCTTGCTCTTGGCAGGCAAAAGCACAAAAGTCCGTGACGATGGCACTGAGCCCAGACTTTCATGAGATATGGTTCAAGTATTATTAGTATTATTATTATTATTTTCTTTCTCCTGGTGCAAGTGTTCTAATAGTTCTATTTTTTTTTTTTTTTAGTTTTAAGTTATCTACTTGTGCGTTTTGTAAATTATACAAAATATATTAAAGAAAATTCCAACCTATTGCCTTTTCCTTGTTTTAGCAACTGATTTTTGTTTCACTCGCAAAACTGAGGCCGTCGCATAGTGTTGCGGTTGCATATGGCATGCCTCACTTTCTAATATGTTGTATATATAAATATATATATATGTATCTATTGTAAAAATGAATCTTCATTCATACTAAAAAATGGGACTAGTAAAGTTACAAATAGCCAGTCACTGGGGACAATTGACCCCGACAAAAACTAGATTTATTGGTAGATAATAATAATAGAAAATAAATAGTACGAGGATAACAGATAACGTTGAGACACAAAGGGAAAAACCTACTCTGCACATAAAAGAATGCTCATTAACTATTTGTTACTAGAAACAACTATTATGGAAGGATGACATCAATCAACCAAAATCAAATCTAACCTAAAGAGGGAATATGCAACTTGACATCTACACATAGTGTTGCTAGCCAGCAAGTGAGATCCAAACAACTAGATTCAAAAGAAACACAAATAAGGTGGAAACATTATCGCTTTTATTAACAAAACAAAACACGCTGAAAAGGAAGACAGTAAAAGCAAAGAGTGGCTTTAACTATCAGATAGTCCAACAGGCTGCAAGCAACTACCAGTAAGGCTCAGAGGCCAGATTTGTACGAGAGCCTCAAAGAAACACCACAGCCACTGTCTGCTATAAAATGAAACGCCAAAACTTACAAGAGGGAACACCACAACATCAACAAGCAAAAACCCTGCGCTCCTACACCCTCCTTCCACACCTCACTCCATTGGCCTCCACCAAGCCTCCCTCTCTGGTACCGGCAGCGGCCCAACCCATCCCCCACCATCCAGATATGAACCCCTGGAGGGCCAAAATTCCATGCGGTATTCCACCTAACGAACAGCATAACCAAAGTCATCTTCCAGCGCCCAAGTCCACTGGTCCTCCAACTCTCTCTAGTACCACATCACGAGCCTCCCTGCCCCACCAAGCAACCCCAACACCACCATCGAAGCCCCTCCTAACCAAAGCCCCTCTGTAGTCAAAACACCCCTAGCCACCGCCCAGTCCTCAAGAGTATAGTACGGACTGCCAGCCAAAGGCTGTCTGAGGGACGAGAAGGGACGACGCCAATGAAACTCTAACTATATGCAGTTGGAGTGTATGTGTATATGTATCTTATACTTTGACTTTATTTTTTTTAGCTGAAATCGTTTATGTTACATATCCATACATATGCCTTCCTAACTATTGACACGCGCGCATGTCAACCGTCAAGTTTTGCACCAATTATTTTTAGCAATTTTATGATACATACATGTTATCTTTTTTTCCCTAAGAAGTAATACGTTGTTTTTTATTAATCCAAAAAGTAAAATATAGTTTAAGAGAAGATGTTGGGGAATTTGCCTTTTTTTTTCTTTTGTTTTGCGTGTGTGTATATATATATATATTAGATATAATTATTTTATGATGTGGTCCATCTATTAATTTCCTTAAAAGAAAAGAAAAATATTAATTTATCACTTGATAAACTCATGTAGGATTTTTAAATGTTAAACTCAAATTTCTAACCGATAGAAAAGAGAGAAAATTATTAGCTTAAAAACATGAAGAAAAAAGCAGATGACGATTAAGGGAATACGTAAAAAGTAACAAGACAATACAAGGAGATACAATAGAGACAAAGTGGAGAAAAAATAATAATAATAATAATAAGAGGAGTACAAAAAAGAGATACGATAGATAAAGAAAGTACGAGGAGTAGAAAAAAAAATTCAACAGGTATAAGGCAAAAAAAAAAAAAAGCAAGACAAAAAATATAAGAAGAAAATCACAAAAGAGAATTAGAAGGAAAAAAAAAAGGGTGATGAGAGGTTATAAAATGAGAAAACAAAGTAAATTAAAAAAAAAGTACTATAAAACACCAACATAACATTGCTTTAATAAGACTTTCATATGACAATTTGATAAACTAATTAGAACATCGTCAGATCTCTTTAAAATGACAGTTCTTATATTATCAAGTCAGTTTTTTTAGATGGTATTATATCGAGTCAATTGAGTGAGTAATTAATTTTTTTTATGATAATTCTCTATAATAATTCATTTTAAACTCTTGCACGCACGTCGGTGTTGATCCCATGGCCTGTGCTGATTAATTTATGGCAAACGTGTGTCTTTTTTTTTTTTTTTAATTGATTTTGTATTTAAGTAATATTATTCACCTCCCTTTTTTTCTTTATTATTATTATTATTATTATTCAGATCAGACCTAAGGCTTTAAAATAAGCCAAAAAAACAAAAAAGAAGAAACCTAGAGCCCTTCTAAATTCTCGAGAAAGAAAAAAGAAAAATAAAAAGAAAGGAGGCCAAAAAAAAAAACTCATCCTTGTAATACCCCAACCATTCCGATTTAACCGTTCATAAACTAGTTCTCACAAACGTACTATACCTCAGTTAAATAGAACGTATCAATTTCATAATATAAGACTTTTATATAATACAATAAAAAAAATCACTATAATATAAAACTCTTACATGCTACCATAAAAACAATTTAAGCAACGTTTTTAACGACCTTACTAAACACCCAATTCATGGTTTATGTCAAAACTCAAACTACTGTATCAAGGGGAAAAAACTAACAAACAACTAATGCTTTGTTTGAGAAGTAAGTTTCAACTTCAAGTTTTAATTTATTGTAATATAAAACTTTTATATACTATAGTATTTAAGTTTTAACTTTAAGTTTCAATTGACTTCTCAAATACAGTGGAAGAAAACCAAAACTTGTCTAAAATAACCTATTATCAGCACCAGAAAACAGAGGGATTTTTAAAAAGGGCCTCCGGTTAAAATTTTTTTTGATAAATAGACCTTTTTTTTGGACAGTTTTTAACATCAAAAAAAAGATTTTTTAGACATCAAAACTATTTCAGCTTTTTTTATTTTTCATATTAAAGTTTCTTATTCTGTTACAGTTATTTTTTTTATTTTTAAAAAAAAAATTAAAACAATTTACCTATATAAAAAATATATTTTTTAATTCAAAAAAAAAAAGACCATTTAATCTATTAGAATTTTCTTTTGACCTTTTGTCAAAATCTCCCAGAAAACATGATAATAGAACTTCAAAAACAATGTCACTGATTGAATAGATTGGATTACCAGCGATGGTGCTTCACAACGCAGATGTGTTTCTTTTTTCAGATTTCACATAGGGACGATTTAGTCAGTTAATAACCCAAACTTTCTAAATTAAAAAAATGGCCGATCCACCATGCTAAAAGGAAAGAAAACAAAGAACCCCAAGAACCCCCCTAATCACTGTCTCCTCTGCCCTCGGGTTGCGCCGCGCCGTTCTCTTTTTGTCTCCCCTCCGTCGCCGCCAGTATGCAGGCCTGCGGTGGAGCTTCTTCTTCTTATGGAGTCACGGGAACACTCCAACTGCCCCTTTGGAACAACAAGGCAACGCCTTTTCCCCACAAATACTTTCAATTCAAAACCGCCTCATTCAAACCCGTCAAAGCTTCTCATGTTGAAGCTAGCAGCACCTTGCTCACCGGACGACCACCCTCCTCCGACTCCATTAACGGTAACTCTTCCTCTTCTTCTATCGTTGAAACTTATCTCCAGCTAAAAAGTTTTATCGCTGAACAAAATCGTTCATTTTTAAGGAGAATGGAAGCGTTCTTTGTAAACAAAATCGTTCTTTAACGATACCAATTTTCTAGTTTACAAGTAATTTTTAATTGAAAATATATCTGTCTATTACTTTTGCGAGTTTTACAAATATATGGATTAGGTATACATAAATCCTGAAAGAACCAGAAGAAATTTACATCAAAATGTTCAATTATTCAAGTTTACAATTTTGTTAGTAATATCCTGAACGCTCTGCCCTTTTTTTTCCCTAAATATGCTAAAGAAATCCATGAGGATTGATTTTAGGACATATATATAAAACTAAGTTTGCTAAAAGATTCATCTAATACGTTGGGAAAATAAAATGCATATGTAAAAAGGGTCTTCACTATAATATATATGTTATATACTATTATATTTATGACATGCATGGTGAAAATGGGGCCTTAAGCAAGTGCCTAACTTGCCTTGTCCTTGAGCCGGCACTGCTTTTCCTCATGTTCTATTGTTGCGTAAATGTGTGGTGCTTGGGAATTAGGCTTGACTTGTTTGGCGTTGTTAATTTTGTCATAGGATTTGTAGACTACGGACTAAGCGAGGCTGATCCTGAGGTGCGTGCAATTGTCGATAAGTAGAAGGAGTGGCAGTTCAAAAGCCTTGAGCTCATTGCTTCCGAGAACTTTACTTATCGTGCGGTTATGGAGACTGTTGGCTCCTGCCTCACCAACAAGTATTCTGAAGGCTTGCCTGGTAAAAGGTAAAAGTCAAACCCATTTCTGACAACCGCCAAACAAAATTTAAATACATATATCATAGACAGAGGCTTAAGTCTTGAGGAAGGACTGGTCGTATTTGTAATATGTGGATGTAGATGGTATGTAACAATAACTTTGGGAAGGTTATATTGAGTAAAAGATATACTAGGATCAGTTCTTGCGAAGGACTGAAGATAATGTATATCTTTTGTGGATTAATTTCGAGGATGGTATTTGAATTGCTGCAGAAGTCAGCTTTAATTTATAGGACTCCGTTAAAGACTATGAATAATGCTAGGTGTACTAACTGTTAATTACCAACTGAGGTTTTAAATTTAGATGTCACTTTTGATGGGTGGATGTTGTCATACAAATTTATGAAAGCGTCAATAGAAAATTGACAACTTAACAACCTTGTCATTTGGCATCAAAAATGTGGTTAAAGAACTGGGAGACCTAGGATTACTCTTGAATCTTGATTAAAGTTCTTGCTGCTAGTCTTAGAAAACTTTTGACATGTGGGGCCTAAACAGAGACTTCTATCAAGTTTTATGATCACCGTTGAATTTAGTCCTTTATATATATCTTACATGCCAGGTACTATGGAGGCAATGAGCACATTGATGAGCTTGAGATTCTGTGCCAAAAGAGAGCCTTAGATGCTTTTCACTTAGATGCAAAGAAATGGGGTATTAATGTTCAGCCCTTGTCTGGTTCTCCTGCTAAATTTTGAGGTATACACGGCAATTCTCAAGCCACACGACCGAATAATGGTGAGTTGTTCTTCTAATGTTGGTTCAGCTTCTTGTTAGCATTTGTGATCTCTGAAATGAATGCATGATTTTTATAATTTGAGTAAGTCATTTAGGGTTTGGACTTGCCTCATGGAGGACACTTGTCACATGGATTCATGACGCCTAAAAGACGAGTTTCGGGCACATCAATTTTTTTCGAGTCTATGCCTTATCGACTTGACGAATCTACAGGTGCTTGTTTTGTTATACTTCTATGAAAAATTAGGTGATCTCCTTACCATATTTTCTAAAGATTAGAATAATTGACGTATTGGTTTGGTGGCAAGTTTTAACTTTTCTTTATTGTGCTTAAAATTTGAAACAGGCCTGGTTGATTATGACATGCTTGAGAAAACTGCTACTCTCTTTCGACCAAAACTCATTATTGCCGGTGCTAGTGCATATCCTCGTGATTTTGACTATCCTCGGATGAGGAAGGTTAGATTTCTATTGGGTTGCACCTACTAAAATAATACTTGTTCTTTGTTTCTGTGAACTTCTCTCTTGTGAAAAGTAACTAGTTATGTCTTTTGCTGTTTGACAGATTGCAGATTCTATTGATGCTTTCTTGATGATGGATATGGCTCACATTAGTGGCCTTGTAGCAGCTTCTGTGGTTGCAGATCCTTTCGACTATTGCGATATTGTGACAACAACAACACACAAGGTATACCTGGAAATGAATACATGCTCTACTTTGCTTTGGAAAACAAAGTTCCCACTTTGTTTAAGGTGTATGGTTTTGTATCTTTTGATTTTTGTGTAAAGACATCTCTAGGGAACAGTATTCTTCTAACAGTTCTCTGTATGTGGACGTTGTTTTCCTTTTCTCACATTAACGTGTACTCGGCAACTTATATATTTTCCTCATGGTTGTATGGACCTGAATGTGCTAACAAAGTTGGACTTTCTCCTCAGTCTTTAAGAGGTCCAAGAGGCGGTATGATTTTCTTCAGGAAAGACCCTGTTCTTGGTGTTGACTTAGAATCTGCCATTAACAATGCTGTATTTCCAGGCCTTCAGGTTAGTATTCTTCTATGGCTAGGTTTGAAACTCCTTTTTTTTAATTACATGGATATAGTAAACTAATATGGTTCTTAATGCAGGGTGGTCCTCATAATCACACTATTGGGGGGCTTGCAGTTTGCTTGAAGTATGCACAATCACCCAAATTTAAAGCTTACCAGAATAAGGTAACGCAATTCCTTATTTGACCATGGTCCAGGGTTATGCCTTACATTTGAATGGTTTATCTGTCATGTAGGTGGTCTCTAATTGTAGAGCTCTTGCCGGTCGTTTAATGGAACTGGGCTACAAACTAGTTTCTGGTGGAAGTGATAACCACTTGGTTCTTGTCGATCTTAGGCCTTTGGTTAGTTTTTTTTTGTTTTCTCTCTCTTTTTTGCAGCTTGTAGTGGTGGTACTTGATTCTTATAGAAGAACTTGTAGTATAGTAAGAACATTTTCATGCAGTTATAATATTCTCTTTAGGGTGTTTTGAGATATAAAGCCTTTTTTTTATAGCACGCAAAAAATCCTACTCTCTCGTCGACTTCATCCTCTAGTATTTGAATGTAATTCAACCTCTCCTTTGTTTAACAGGGTATTGACGGAGCTCGGGTGGAGAAAATTCTTGACATGTCATCCGTCACCCTCAACAAGAATTCAGTACCTGGTGAGTCTACTTTGGTTGATCCTATCCCTGATTTTCCTTAAACTCCCCGTAGTTTTTAGTGTTTTGTTTCTGTTTTATGTTTGGGTTTTCACACTCTTCGTGTTGCTCTTACACCTGCTTATGCTGAATACAAAGGCGATAAGAGCGCCCTGGTACCAGGTGGCACTCGCATTGGGTCACCAGCAATGACAACTAGAGTATTCACAGAGAGAGAATTTGTTACAATCGCAGACTTCATTCATGAGGGTGTTGAAATAACCCGTGATGCCAAACGATCAGTTTCGGGTTCGAAGCTCCAAGACTTCATGAAGTTTGTAACGTCACCCGATTTTCCTTTAGCGGACCAAGTTTTGGATCTGAGGGCCAGGGTTGAAGCTCTTACAACTCAGTTCCCGATGCCTGGTGTCTAAGGCGCTTGGTTTGCGAACACCAATCTTAGCTTTCCAATTAAGTTTGGAATCATATTTAACAACTTATAGGCGTAAATAGCTTAGTCGTGAGTTGCAAGATTGACCACAGATTTTGGGATCTGAGATTCGGATGATGGATCCCATACTCGGTACTCTTTTTGTATCCCACGTTGTTATCCACCGTGGATGAGCAATGTCTCAGTGGTTCTGAAGTACACAGCAAGTTTCTATATGTGTATGGACGATAGTTTAAATGTGCTGTTGTGTCTAATGAAAAAATTGGGGAAGGGAATGATGATTTTAATTATCCTTTTCATTAGTATTTTAGCAATTCGCCTATGCCTACTGGTGATGGTGTTTCTTTCTCTCTTTTTGTCTTTTTTATTATATATATATATATTCACGCACACATTATAACATAATAGACATGAGCATAAACATGAGATCCCTGTAAATCGTTTATCTAATCAATCTTTTTGAGTCTTTTTTAATTCCTTTGCATGTTGCGTAGAACAAGTCATGTTTGTTTTTTGATTTGGTTCTTTGTGATCGGAGGAAGGGGGTCGTTCCCCACGACTCAGATTAAAAAAAAAATCCTAATTTTATTTCCAAATTCTCATTTTTTAAATGAGAGGATGTTTTAGCTTAAAAAAAAAAAGATTCGATAGTCACCTTTAAAATAGATAAGGAATTATTTGAGCAATTTACTTTTTGTTTTGTGTTTCTCTTTACATTCTTGTTGTTTCTCACTTCTCCCCTTCCTCCAACATGAGCCCAAATGTTTTAGAATCATGATCTATTATTTCATATTCGTGTCTCGTTGGTTGTTCTTCTAATTAAATTTTTTGTTGTTCTTCTAATTAAATTTTGACGCCTAATAAATTATTTAATTATTTTTAATATTTAGATCTTATTTATATGTTCAAGTTGATAAGTTAAAATGATGTATCGAAAAAAGATCGAAGGCCACTCCAAAAAAATAAAGTTAAAAAAAAGAGAGTAAATTTTGACTCATCATAAAGGCGCTTTCTTATACTTACATGGCAGAAATGGATCATTTTCAAAAGCCCAAGTCCGTAAATTTGATTATTTTTTGGGGTGAAGGAAAGAATTAGACTACAATCTATTGGGATTAAAAATAAATAGATCAAAATATAACAATATTAAATAAATAACCCATTTACTATGAGAGAAATGGATTATTTTCAAAAGCCCAAATCTACAAATTTGATATTTTTAAGGGAAAAGAAAGGAATTAGACCACCATTTATTGAAATTAAAAATAAATAAATCAACATAAAATAATGTTAAGTAAATAGCCTATTTAGATTAAAATATAAATTATATTAGTATAAAATGACATTGAGAAAAACTTAAAACAACGTTAAGATAATGAAAAACCAAAACAAAAAGAAAGAGAAGAAGAAAAAGAAGAAAAAAGAGGTAAAATTGCAATTCTAGTGTTTAAAAAAAGCATGTGATTTAAAAAATAATATGTACTTAAATATTTTTTGAAGTGTGCTATTTGTTTACATTAATAATTAAAGCTATGTTATTTAGTGCAATTTTTCTATTTTTGTTAATTTCTCCGTCTATGTTTTTTAAAAGTACTATACAATAAAATTTTTTGAATTTCTACACTATGTCTTAGTTTCAACCATCACGCATTTTTTGGATAAAAAAAATTAAAAAACATATGAAATAATTTCTTAAAAATATTTTTAAAAGTTTTTAGTAATTATTTAAAGGAATCATTGTCCCCGCGCCCTCCCCCTCCTTGCGGTCTTTTTTCCCCCAAAAAACTTACAAGAAGAAGAGGAATGAAATTGTAACGTATTTAAATTTAAAGAGTGTGTTCATAATTTTTAAGCAGAAAAATAAATTGAAAATGATAAGAAAAATTGAAACTATGAACTATATATACTTAACTAACCATTTTTTGTTATGTATGTATTAAAATAAGTGAAACATTAATGGCTTGTACACAAGTAGGATGACAAGGCCAATCCTTTTCTATCTTCTAGAATTGGGCATCACTAACAGCCCATGGTGAGCACAGGGAAAGGCAGATAAACCCCATTTATTGCATGAAAGCGAGAGATATGTCTTGTTAAGAGTGGTTAGATGTGATCATTCATGTATTAGAGTGGTGGGTTCAGATTCTTTGCAACAAATATTTAAAGGGTTTGTTAGACTTTTCTTTTATGACGTTAATTTGATCTGAACTCCACACCAGCCATTTGAGCGACCCCTAAGATTTCCACTTTGACAATCGCACAATTTTACAATCTGTTTGAGAAAAAACAGTTCATTTGAAAGTTGGCTTTAATTGGGTCTTCCTTGATCAGTTCAATTATTACATACTGTTGAGGCTTAAAAGAGTTAATAAGTAGAGTTGAAGGAAAAGAAAATAGCTAGTTCCTGTTTTAATGAAAAGGCACTTTTTTTTGTACCTAATTAAGATAAGAAGTGTACCTAAAACTTCTAAGACCAAGCTAGTTAGTCCAAGACTTTTTCACATGTGGTTGGAGCTTCTTTGCACCATGGCTCAGCCGTTAGGTTAACTATTAGAGTGTTTGAAAACCAAATTTCAACTGTTACAATGTAAAGCTTTTACATGTTATAATATTTAATATCTAACTTTAATAGAGTGTTTGAAAAATGAGTTGAAACTAAGAGTTAAAATTAAAAATACTATAGCATAAGAGAACTTTACACTGTTTAAATTGAAATTAATAAGCTAAAGTAAATTTGCCAAACTACCTTCAAGTTCTAACGTAATTCCTCAACACTCTCACATCTTAGGCGTTTTACTTGTGGGGTTCTTTTAGTAGTTCAGCCCATATAGGTCATTATATGCATACATACATACATACATACATATATATATATATATATTGGTCCCCTATATGCAGGTTAATGGTTGGACATTGACAATTACAGAACAACATATCGTGTAGAACATCTTAACCAACAAGGTAGAGAAAAATAAGAGAGAAGGAGAGAGACATATATGGAGAGTTGGTCAGATCTGCATATAATTAATGCTGTAAATAATTTGGTCGAACTAAAATTTACCAGAACTTGAAAAATGGTGCTTGCGCTAGATAAGTTAGGCAAACAGAAATGATTTTTTTTTTTTTGGTATGGAAAATTTGAAAATAGGATTTAAAAATTTTTTAATGTGTCTACATCAATGTAGTGACACTCCACTTGCACAATCAAGTTGCGTGAGAAATGAGGATGTGTAAGTTTATTATTATATTGCAAATCTTCAGACGATTCATGCAAAGGAACAAAAAAGTTGATTCCCAATCAAGATTTGGATTGCATCTAATCTCACTATACAAACTAATATGCCAAAACATTGAAAAGAAAACTTAAAAAAACGACAAATGAAAAATAGGGAAAAGAATATTCTTTTACAGCATTGGAGAGAGAAATATTTAGAAATATATTAAATGTAAAAAAAAATTTACTGGCCATTGTTTCATAGGCCAGCCTTTCCCTTTCCGATATTAATTAATTGGCTGCTTTTGATTAAAGCCCAACATAATCCAAGCAAAGTTCATGCACTATATATATATATACACACATATATATATATATGTAAGTATATGTGTGTGTGTGTATCAGACTTAGAGCAGAAGAAAAAGATACGACCGACACTTTTTCTAAGTTGCCACAGAAGAATCGATATTGGCCATTCCATGCCAAAGTCGCAATAACTCCATTTTTTTAAATAAATATTTACATATCGTTTCTTTATTCAGGTACATATTTCCCAAAACCTTTTGGTGATCCAAATATTAATCATTTACGTTGTTATCCATGTTTGTATAACGAAATATATTTACTGCAAATAGTGCATGGGGATAGGCAAAGGTCATGAGTTTCGTGTGCAACTAAGCAAGCATTCCTGAGAAACTTATAAACGACAATTTGTACTTTGCATGTTTATTTAAAAAGGTGTCGTGTGCGGGTGAAGAGTACTTTAAACTTGAAAGACCTTTTTTTCATTCTAGAGTAATATAATTGTGACGTGCATGTTCAACTAATTTTGGAATATAGCTTGTTGTAGACTCATGAGTTTATTTAATTAAGCGAACAAATACCTAACAATTTAGGACCTCTAAAATTAAAAGGTTGTCACGTTTTCTTTATTTTTCTCACTGATTAAAACGTCCTTTGATTTTGGATCAGTGTCTAGCGAGTATTTATACGTACCAACTAACTATATTTGTTTTGTGCATTTCAAAAAATACATATATTAGTTATCATATTAGGATAATAGATTAATTAAAGCCAAACCAAGCCAATTTATTGTTGGACACACATTTTACTTTTTTTTTTTTATACAAATGGTCAGATTTTAAAGTGCCTCCGAATATGAACGTATCTCTTACAGTAAGGTCAATGCTTTTCTTTTCTTTTCCAATTCATTATTTAATTTATTGATATCAATATGAAGATTTTATGGTGGAATGACCATAGGATTCAATAAGACCATCGATTGAAACCGTACGATTTAAATCAAATGGTTTATATTACATAGGAATGGATAGTATTGGAGTTTTATACTCTTCTGAGTCACCATGAGACTCAACAATTTGTGAATACCATTCAACTTAAATGGGTATGATTAAGATCAATGGTTCCTATAATACAGTATCAAAGATATTTTATTATCTAATTTCTCTCTTTTCTTTTCTTTTTTTTTTTGGTTGTAAAGAATAGAGGTACATAAAAATAAGGATGGACGATCGCCCTTGAGCTTTTTTTCTTATTAATATATATATATATATTATAAAAATTGTATTCCCCTCTACTCTTTAAAGTTTTATTCCGTCCTCCCAACTCACGAAGTTCCCTTTAAATGCCCAAACATTCACTTTCAAATTCACACTTTTATTTCCAGTGTAGTAATGGATCAATAAAACGGGACCCACTAAATTCAGTGCTCAAATTTTGGTGATTTTTGACCACAAATCTATCCTCAACGTAGGATATATATGATATGTATCTATATGTGAGTGAGTGGTCAACCGGCAAGCTCGTCCATACTACGAAAATAAAGCTTTCCTCGTGCCATGGTCATCCACAAAACTCCAATCAAAATCAGTAGTGTTCGGTGTAATCCAGTCTAGAACAACTCCATGGTCCGCTGCTACTTCTTTCGATGGGTCACCCCCTCACTACGTGGGTCCATGGTCCCACTAACATTTGCTTACGTGTCAACCTCATCTTCTTGCTATATTCAACATTAATAATTGTTGCCATATATATGTACGTTTTAATCAAGCACGTCATTGTAGCTGAGAAGAAAGACTTAAGCTAGCTAGTTATAGTCGCATACTCTCAATAACAACCAACTCAAACAGCATATTAAAAGGGGTGTCCAGTAGATAAGTTGAAACTCTAAAATTTCAATCACAAACAATAGAAAGCTCTAACATGCTACACTACAAAGTGAAAATAAAGTACAGTATGAAACTCTTAGATGTTATATAAATGTACGATACACCCATGCATGCACGTATATACAACTACAATATGGTTGCATACATTTTATATATCTACACCACCAAAAGGCAAAAGAACATGATGTTGTTTGTAGCACTTCATTCAAAATCTCTATATATTGGGAACAATTTGTTATTTCAAATGCAAAAATCTAGTTCATTCTAGCTAGCTAGCTTCTCTCTTATGTTCTATGTGGTGGCCTAATTAATTGTAGAAATGCAACAACTACATGCCTTCACAATCACAACATGGATAAGGCAACTGACAAAATATTGCATCATATGGTTACATATGTGACCGTTGTATTGGATTGAGTAGGGCCCACCAATATGGCCTCTAATTTTTGGACATGGGTGCCATACAAGGCCATGTCCTAGAATATGTGGCAATGCAATCCTCAGAAGGAAGATAACGCCCTTTTTCTCCCACTCAAATTTTTTGTACTTCTAAAAGAACAAAAATTAATTAATAAATAAATAAATGAACAAGAAACTCCATTTTGTTAAATTCCTACGACTTCAATGCAAAAGAATCCAAGTTGCCAAATTTTTCTTTACAGTTCCATTTTTAATATGAGAAAAGGTTGATAAAGCCTATTCCCTTATCCTCTACTGCGAGAGGATAACTGCCACATGAAACGCAAGAAAACTACAAGGCTGTTTGGCAAGGTTGGTCCAAACTACAATCTTAATTATAAATAAAGTAAAATTCTTATATGCTACAGTAAAAATGAAAAAATCGTTATAATATAAAGCTCTCACATGCTATAGAAAAGAAATTCTAACCAATAGCTTTAACCATCATGTTAAAAACTGTATAAAAACGTTGCTACGTGTTCTTTTTTAGTTATGGATAATGTTGTTTTAAGAGTCATCCTAGTCCCCAAAATATATATATATATATACATATATATATATATATATATATATATATATGGCCCTTGCTGAAGAGATGTTGATGTGAGAACAGTCATTAGCTCAATAATTTTTAGAATATTAGTGTTAATAATTGCGGTTTCAGGAATCAAAGCAATCTAACTTTGATAGTGAAAGGCTTGCACTTTTGTGAAATTGAAAGGCGCAGAAACTATATAGTAGAATTGGAGTTGGCCCACTTTGTGATTGTGGTCCAATTGTACAAGTGCAACATTGGTAGGAACCCCCCTCTCCCTATTTGTGAAAAGACAGAAATGTAGAGGAGTCTATCTCATTGGTGAACTTTTGTGGAACAATTTAGCAAATTGCTCGCCTTTCGCCCACTAAAAGAGCAAAAGCATGGAACATGGGTTTGGCCCCATATTTCTCAACCAAAAGAAAGACAAGGGAAGAAATGAGTTTGCTGCAGGATTTACAGCTGTAAAATTAAGGAAATTTTTTTAAAGTAAAAAAAAAAATTAATTTCAATAATGCTAAAATATTCATTTTTTGGATCAAGAAAGACTTACAAAGAAAAACCTTGACATGACTAATCAAGAACGCCAAAGCATGAAGTGGAACATGAACAAAATTTTTACATCCTCTACATCCCTTCTTTGCAGGCTAGATATGATTGTGATTAATGAAAACAAACATAAGCAAGGTTCAGCATGGGCATTTTAAAAAAAAATCTTAGAGATAAAAAGAAACAAGAAACGACCACGTATGTAATAGTCACTGACAAAAGCATATTTGTTTGGCATGAGACTATGAGAAAATGATTAATCTCCATATAAGATGCTCCCACAAACACCAAACATCATAGTACTGCTGGTGTATAACTGCTCCATTACCAAAAAGAATTTACAAGTTTGTGACAATGGCAATAAACTTATCTTAGGTATTATGTAGTTGGCTACTTGTTAATAATTTATGAGCAACAAAATTTCTTTTGGGTTTTCTTAATTTGGGTATAACACTATTGAAAGAAATTCTTAATTTAGAATTTTTTTCCCTCAAACCTTGCATAGTTTGATTTGTTTCTCTCATAATCTATTACAAATGCCATTTGTTTGAGTATAACAGTTCATATATATTGTATTATTTAATAAGGTGTTTGAGAAGTATAGTTAAAATTAATTTTATTTAAAAATATTATAATATATAAAAATTTTATATTATAATAATTTTTTATATTTTATTATAATTTTTAAAAATTTTACACTATTTAAAAGTTGGACCGGCAGCCAAGTACCTATAAATCGGAATTTTTTCTATTTTGGCGGGAAGTTAAAACAACCCAAAATACCAAAGCGGGGCCTACTACTCGAAGCCCTCCACATGTAGGACAATAAGACTGGGCCCACATATGCGCTCTTTTGGCTCAGAATGGCACTTTACTGGATTACTGACGGGGCCCTCAGAATCCACGGACTCAAAAGATGTTTGACGGTTGCCACCAATGGCAGCTTTGGAGCATCTCCGCCAAATTAGAATAAAACGTTAAATTTTAGCATGCGTGTAAGAAAATCACTGAGTGTCTAGTAAACTCAATTTTGATTTATCAATTTTAATTTAAATAATATAAAATTTTTATATATTATAATATTATATAAAAATATATTACAGTATAAAACTCTTATATGCTATAATATTATTAGTTCTAACTTTTAGTTATAACTTACTTTTTAAACATCTTTTTACTCTCTAATATAATATTTTCATGTTAAATTTGACATATATTATACTTTGTGTTAAATTTACCCTTCAACATGATGTATACTTGAGTTCGACATTGTTATTCATGTTGATGAATGGATTCATTTTTAATTTAGTCATTGTAATATTGTTATCTTAAATTGCTTTAAAAATAAAAATCAAAAATTACACAAAAAAAAGATAAAGCATTTTAAAATGGCACCGTGCATTGCATGTGCAATAAAATAGCATATCCAATATGTCAGTTTTTACAATTAAAAAATATTATTTTTTACCTTTGACACTACCCCTAGTATGTTTTATAATATTATAAAATAAAAAACTTCGAGAGTATTTAGAAATCAAAATCTAACCGTTATAGTTTAAAGCTCTTATGTATTACATGTAAAGAAAAAATGTACTTTAATCTTTAAGTTTCTACTTTAAGTACCAACGTAGTTAGTAAATACTCTTTTCATCTTTTCAAATCCCTATCCCAACACACACCGAGACAAACACACGCACACGAATTCAACTCTTGTGTCCCTCTATTTATTTTCCTCTAGTGATATCATGATATGCTAATTAAAAAAATACTATATCAATTACAATTTAATGCTATAAAAGTTAAAAATTCATATCAATTGAAATATTATAATTGACATAATATGATATTATTGAAAGAAATCATAGAAGACAAAACAAAAAAAAAGACATATGAGGAAACCCTCACACAAACAAACAAAAAGAAAAAAGAAAGAAAAGAGATAAAAGAAATAAAGAAAAACGTATTTAGGTTTATTATTGTTTAATTATTTTCTTAATTTGGGGCGATTAAAAATGAAAAAGAAAATTAATGGATTATATATATGTTGTTCCATGGTCCCAGTGTTTTGAGCAGACGTGTCAGTCTTATTCAGTTTTTAGCTCCTTTTCTCCCTCATTTTATTTCTGATATGTCATCCTCATCATTTTGCTAAGGCTAGATCTGCCCAAAAAAATCTATTTCGGCCAACGGAAGGCAAAACAAAACAATATTCATGTTGCCTATCGGTAGTTTTTTAAAATTGGTAAAAAAAAAACTATTTTAAAAAATAAAAATTTTTGAAGAATTATATAAAGTATTTTTGAATTTTTTACATTTGTGAAAAAATATTTTTAAAAACTCACAAAGCAATATCAAATGGGTGTCGCTTTTCGCTCTCCAAAGGGAGATCATTCTTAAGTGGTGATTTAACCCCAAATATTGGAAACATTCTCTTTTATTGAAAAATATACAAATTTATATACACACACAGAGTGACTTACAAACCACTTTCTTTTTATGAACTTAAAAAAAAAAAAGAGGGAAGAATAAACTCAAAATTAGGACATGTTTATGGTAATTCCCACTTAGAAGATCTTGTTTGTGTTTTGAATATAGAAGTTGTCTCATCGCACATATGGAATTTTTTATTTTTTATTTTTTACCACTTCCACATGAAGTAAAGGATCTCTGCATATCACATTTGACATTATTATAAAACAATATACTGCATGTTTTTCTTCTTCTTCTTCTTCTTCTTCTTCCTTCTTTTCTCGAAGCACATTGACATTATTATAAAACAATAGCAACCAAGAAATAGAAAGCTTTATATCATATATAGCAAAAAAAAAAAAAAAAACTAGTAAATATTAAGTAGCTTCCCAAACAAAACACGTGGAAGTAGAGGTGACAATAATCGTGTTCGTGCTGTGTTTGTATCGATACGTTTACAGCACGATACGTTTAGCCCAAACACGAACACGACACGATTAATAAACGTGCCAGAAATGCAAACACGAGCACGACACGCCTATGGCACAAGTAACACGGCACGACACGATTATTAAATGTGTTGTGATGGGTTGACACGATAACAACACGCACATGACACGTTTATGACCCAATTAACTAAAAATTTTAAAAAATATATAAAAAAAAAACTTAAAAAGCTAATAAAAAAATTTAATAAAAACACAATATTTAATTAATACTAACTTACTATAAATATTTCAAATATTTTTATTTTTAAGTTTAAATGTGTTATAAATAGACGGGTCGTGTCATGTCGTGTTAATACGTTTACGGCCTGTTTAATTAAACGTGTTAAGACGTATTTAACGTGTTAACACGAATCCAGTCTATTTATTTTTATATTATTTATGTTAAGTTATTTATGACATAATTAATAAACATATGACTTAAACTTGTTTATTTTGTGTTGTTTTTATATTATGTGGTTGTGTCGTGTCTGAATCACTAGCCTTACGTGTAAGCAGGTGCAAAGCATGTGGACAGGAAATAATTAAAGTTTAGAAAATGTGAACGTAGAGCTTTCAGAAAATTCAAAGCATGCAATTATGATGAAGTAAAAGAGATGAGCTGGCTTTATATTATTTTTTTCCTTTTTTTTTTTTGAAATAGCTGGCTTTTGTATTCTGATTTCAAGAAATTGTTAAAGACCGCGTTGATAAGTAGGGTCAAAAGGACATAACCAAAAAGTCTAAAATATTGTTGGAAGCTCACAGCTAACCAAATGCAAGTGGAACGAGATTTTTACGGTGGGATATCAAGAGTGTATTTGATAATATAATTAAGACTAAAAATTAAAATTATTTAACTATAACATTAAAAGTTTTATATTATAATCTATTTTTAGATTAAACAATTACATATAAAAGCTTTTTATTATAGTAATTTTAATTATATAGTTGAAACGGAGTTATCAAACTAAAAAATCTTGACGGGTAAAATTCTATTTGAATCATTAGATTTGGAATTTGTAGCACATCATGTTGTTTTGTAAATTTTTTAATTTTATACGATTTTAATTAAATTTAAAATTTTAAAAACATGTTTGCAGAGCATAATCAACTTAGAAAGCTCTATTAAGTAAATAATATATATAATTACATAAAAATGATATTACAAGACACGAGACACGTGAAAGTCATAGTGTACAAATTCGGTTTAAATTCTCAAAAAAAAAAAATATTTTACTTTATTGAAAAAAAAACATTATAAAACTTTGCAGGGAAATTTCTCGTAACAACAATGAAAGGGAATAATTAGTGGAAGACAGGGGATTAGATGCTTAAAATCTTCATAAAATCTATAGCCTTGACTTTGCATCCATATTGGACCCATCATTGAATTCGTTATCTATGAATTATTTGTCAAATTTGGAATTATCAATTATTAATCCATCTTTAACATCAGTCACACTTCCATATGGCATGCCTCACTTTCTAATATATAGTATATATAGATATATAAATATCCCAAAAAATAACTGAAAGTCCCCTAAAAAATAAAAAATAAAACTATAATCAAAGTGGATTTTCACGTAATTTTCTTTGGTATATGATTCAAAAGTTTGCTTGTTTCAATTTATGATGAGATTAATATCGTCATCAACAAATATATCAAAGCTTTAAAACCGACTTCCATGTATAATGATGTGATAAATGAATTAATGCCCCTTTTTTCATAGTCTAAAAAAAAAAAAAATTATCGTTCTCCTCGTTTCATACATAATAATTTAACGACACAAAAATGTTTCCTAAATTTAAATACTAAAAAATGCGACATCTGTTAGAATGCAATTGGCCAATCAGACTTAATTAATTAATAATATATTTAACTGAAACAATTAAAATCGACGAGTATGGGTACCTGTATTTGAGAAGACATAACATCAGGAAAAAAGATAATTGCAAGGACATCACCCGGCTATTTTAAAATTATAATTATTCTTGTCACTATTATTATAGTATAATGCAAGGTCACGTGGTAGGCAATTACTTAAGTAGACAAACAAAGTGAAAAATAAAAGGCTTGTGTGTGGTTCGAGTATTTGAACAAATATTTAAATTTTTATGAGAGAAAATACTGTAGCAAAATGATTCGAACCGTGATTCGAACATCGAAACAAACGGAACCAAAGGTTTTCCGATTGTGGTGTTATTCCGTGTTTTGTACAATGATTCAAACCAAGTGATAGTAATAATATAAATCTTTCATATGTTATTATAAAAAATAAAAAATAATTACAATATAAAGCATTTACATACTATAATGTTTAAACTAATTTTTTCAACTCGAACGGATTAGTGTATTTATTTCTTTGAGTTGAAATATAATTATCCTTTTAAAAAAAAGGACGCAAGTAGCTAAGATTTTTAATGAGATAGTAAATAGCAGTCACGTTTAAATTTAATAAATTTTAAAATTTATTGCAAATATTCGATGACCTAATTGGATGAATCGAGACTTTATAATACCATATTTCATAAATAAATTTAGTGAATCTGAAATTTACCGAGTATACAATCACAAAGTCATAATCGTTAACAGTTCTCATATCAATAATTAGCTTTCTTTGTTTACATAATATTTACTAATTTTCAGCTAATAAGCTCTTTTTTGCCCTTATTATATTTGTTTAAGATCAAATATAATATCTATTACAAATTATAGTAAAAATTCTATTTATTACCTCTTATTAACTAAATTTTCTAGAGGTAGTTGCAGGCTAAAAAGAATGCGTTATTAAGGCCTCGTTTGGAATGCAGCATGTTTTTGGCTTATTTAGCCCGAAAACTACTTTTGAATTTGTTTGGATAGATAGGTTGTTTTATGCGTTTGGCTTTTGTAAGCATTTTTATAATAAAATACCTCTTTGTTGCTTTTAAAAAGCCTTTTTATTTATCTTTTTAACCTTGTATTTATGAATAATAAATTATAAATTTTATCTATATTCTTATATTATATTACTTTTAATAACAATAAATGCTTTTGACTTATTTAACCAAACATGTTTAAAAGTATTTTTTCTAGACATTATCAAAACACCAATTAGAAAGGTCTATTTTATGCATCTATTCTTCTGTTATTTAAAAACAAAAAGACAAGTTATCCTAAATGAACCCTATGAATATCGAATTAATTTCGAACATTAAAGAGAATCTAGAAGCTCGCATAGGATTTTGATTTTTATGCTAGCAATCTATCAAACAGAGTTTTATTGTTTTATAAAAGACAGATTTATAATAACAAACATTTTCATCCTATCAATGGATACTATTATTTTTATCAAGCAAATTCACATCGGTTTAAGCTAGGCTTTCGGTTTGAGAATACCCAATATCACCAACACTAGTATCAGATCTAAGGTAGTCAATAAGTTTCTGTTGGAATTAAAACATGAAACGCAGTGGAAGGAACGGATCGTTGACAAACAAAAATTTTCTGAAAAACTTTGTTCATCGGGAATAGATATATAATTTTAATTACAAAAAGTTTTAGGACTTTTTACTAACCTTTTGAAGACTATCAGGGTATTCTAGCTTTCCTCTTTGACACCACGATCTTCCAAACCAGGCCTCCACACCAATAGAAAGACGAGTGGGCTTTAAACTGCAAGAATGAATTTTCCTCATACTTTTCTGAATCTGCTATGTACTCAACACATGAAATAGCAAACTTTTTTCTTTTAGAGAAGAACTCTCAGTTTTTCTCTCTAAAAATTATGTGAATAAAAATTATTGAGATAACTGTTATCTCTCTCTTTTTATAACTGAGCTATTAGTAATTTTTCTTTCCCTTTTCTTTTCCTTTCTTTTTTCTTCTTTTCTTTTCCGTTTGTTTCCCGGATCCTTATCCGGTTTCACACACATATGCATATGTATATATAAAGTTTCCGTGAAAAAGAAAGCAACTTGCCTTTTTTTTTTTTTTTTGACTTTGACCGAATCTTGATTCGGTCATATATATGTGTGTGTGTGTGTGGGGAAAGCGTGAAACTGAGTTCACGTCTTTCCCTTTTTTTTTTTTTTTTTAATAATATTATATTAATATAAATATATTAATATATTATAAAATCTTTTATATATTTTAAAAAGATTTGGTTCAAAACCATATATATATATATATAAAACTCAATTCAAAAATAAATCACATTTATTTAAGAATAGATTTTAACAATAATCAATTAATTAACTAATGCTCAGTTAAATGTGATAACATTTATCACATTACATTATGTGTCACAGAGAACATTTTTCTGTGTCACGTTAATAATTCAAGTGTGAAAAAAATTAATTCTGAATTCAAAAATTCTGAATTAAACATGTATAATTCATTCTCTGCAAAATCCAATATAGTGTTACAGATGTGGTATTGGGGACCTATGGACCTATAACCCAAGCTCCAATAAATTTGACATTTAATCAAACTCTTTAATTAACGTGTCAAATTTATTAGTTTTAGAGTTACTCCACTAAAAACCTGAAACTGAACTCTTGAGATTACAGTGAAATTACTCAAAGAAAATTAGCGAGTAGTCCATTGATATAATCATTACATATAAGTCAGTCCTCCATAAATAGTTCATAATAAGAGCTAGGTTCAATTTCCGTTCACCTCTCTTATTACATCTTTATCCTTGAGTTCCAATAATTCTCTAATGAACAATTAATTCATAATCTTATTATGAACGAGCGCTCTATTGTTCAAACCTTGAATTATCACTTAAGAGAACTATCTTTCTAACTTTCATAGGGAAGGAATGGATTCCATATCTGTATAATATTATTCCCAGCCATTTATTACTTCATGTTTCCAAGATGCTAAGTTATAATCTGTGCTTAGACAAATCTCCCCACTTAAGAGAACTATTTTTCTAACTTCCATAGGGAAGGAATGGATTCCATATCTGTATAATATTATTCCTAGCCATTTATTACTTTATGTTTCCAAGATGCTAAGTTATAATCTGTGCTTAGACAAATCTTACCATGCAAGTCAAAAAACATAATGTAATAAATAGGAGTCTAATAAATACTCAGGATTAAGACTGTCAAATATATGATCATCATAGTGATAAATTGGAATACTCTATTTGTAACGGATGATTATTAGAGATTCATAATTTATCTGGTCCTGTCCTATATAATCTCATTATATAAAGTACCTCCAACCCAATGTCTCTACATTAATAGTCCGGATAATGACTATTTCATTTTAGATGAGATTGTACCATACTTGTAATTTTTAATTAAAGATCCCAAACTTTAATTAATTATTACAGACTATTTAGATTATTATCTATAAATTTTATCCCCAAGCAAATAACACTTATATGCTAAATTTATAGTCACATAAATAATCATGGAATTTTCTAGATATATAATTTTAATTACAAAAAGCTTTAGGAATTTTTACTAACCTTTTGAAGACTATCAGGGTATCCTAGCTTTCCTCTTTGACACCACGATCTTCCAAACCAGGCCTCCACACCAATGGAAAGACGAGTGGGCGTCAAACTGCAAGAATGAATTTTCCTCACACTTTTCTGAATCTGCTATGTACTCAACACATGAGATAGCATACTTTTTTCTTTTAGAGAAGAACTCTCAATTTTTCTCTCTAAAAATTATGTGAATCAAAAATTACTGAGATAACTGGTATCTCTCTCTTTTTATAACTGAGCCATTAGTAATTTTTCTTTCCCTTTTCTTTTCCTTTCCTTTTTCTTCTTTTCTTTTTCGTTTGTTTCCCGGATCCTTATCCGGTTTCACACATATATGCATATGTATATATAAAGTTTCCGTGAAAAAGAAAGCAACTTGCCATTTTTTTTTTTTTGACTTTGACTGAATCTTGATTCGGTCATATATATGTGTGTGTGTGGGGAAAACGTGAAACTGAGTTCACGTCTTTCCCTTCTTCTTCTTTTTTTATAATATTATATTAATATATATATATTAATATATTATAAAATCTTTTATATATATTAAAAAGATTTGGTTCAAAACCATATATATATATATAAAACTCAATTCAAAAATAAATCACATTTATTTAAGAATAGATTTTAACAATAATCAATTAATTAACTAATGCTCAGTTAAATGTGATAACATTTATCACATTACATTATGTGTCACAGAGAACATTTTTCTGTGTCACGTTAATAATTCAAGTGTGAAAAAAATTAATTTAGAATTCAAAAATTCTGAATTAAACATGTATAATTCATTCTATGCAAAATCCAATATAGTGTTACAGAGGTGGTATTGGGGACCTATGGACCTATAACCCAAGCTCCAATAAATTTGACATTTAATCAAACTCTTTAATTAATGTGTCAAATTTATTAGTTTCAGAGTTACTCCACTAAAAACCTGAAACTGAACTCTTGAGATTACAGTGAAATTACTCAAAGAAAATTAGCGAGTAGTCCATTGATATAATCATTACATATAAGTCAGTCCTCCATAAATAGTTCATAATAAGAGCTAGGTTCAATTTCCGTTCACCTCTCTTATTACATCTTTATCCTTGAGTTCCAATAATTCTCTAATGAACAATTAATTCATAATCTTATTATGAACGAGCGCTCTATTGTTCAAACCTTGAATTATCACTCAAGAGAACTATTTTTCTAACTTCCATAGGGAAGGAATGGATTCCATATCTGTATAATATTATTCCCAGCCATTTATTACTTTATGTTTCCAAGATGCTAAGTTATAATCTGTGCTTAGACAAATCTTACCATGCAAGTCAAAAAACATAATGTAATAAATAGGAGTCTAATAAATACTCAGGATTAAGACTGTCAAATATATGATCATCATAGTGATAAATTTGAATACTCTATTTGTAACGGATGATTATTAGAGATTCATAATTTATCTGGTCCAATCCTATATAATCTCATTATATAAAGTACCTCCAACCCAATGTCTCTACATTAATAGTCCGGATAATGACTATTTCATTTTAGATGAGATTGGACCGTACTTGTAATTTTTAATTAAAGATCCCAAACTTTAATTAATTATTACGAACTATTTAGATTATTATCTATAAATTTTATCCCCAAGCAAATAACACCTATATGCTAAATTTATAGTCACATAAATAATCATGGAATTTTCTTGATGTTTATAAATGTATTCATAATACATATAATCAACCAAAATAATAATAAATGTCATTTTATTTATTTATTAACAATATGTACAATGTCACAGCTTTTAGGGCACCAAACCCAACAATCTCCCACTTGCCCTAAAGCAGGTGAGACATGTCTCTAAGACCTAAGCCTTCCAAGTGTCCCTCAAACCTCTTTGCTTGATTGAAAATCAGAATCAGTGTATCCAATGGGAATCAAATTCTCACCAGAATAAACTAGCATATAGTTTCTCGTTCTCTTAAGACACTTGAGAATATGTTTAACCGCTACCCAATGATCTAATCCTGGGTTGGATTGATACCGACTGACTATACCCATCGCATAGCAAATGTCAGGTCTTGTACACAACATGGCATACATTAGACTTCCTACTGCAGATGCATAGGGTACCCGTCTCATATTTTTTTCTTCTTGAGGTGTCTTAGGACACTGCTCTTTTGAAAGATAAACTCCATGACGTGTAGGCAAATTACCTTTCTTGGAGGTTTGCATCGAAAATCTGATAAGCACCTTATCGATATACGATGCCTGAGACAGCGCCAACAGTTTGTTCTTGCAATCTCTTATGAGTTGGATTCCAAGAACATAACTTGCTTCTCCTAAATCTTTCATTTGGAAATTGCTGGCGAGCCATTTTTTTGCATCAGATAATACGCCTACATCATTCCCAATGAGTAGGATATCATCTACATAAAGAACCAAGAAGACCACCTTCTTATCTTTGATGTACTTGTAAACACAAGGTTCATCAATATTTTGATCGAAACCATAAGATTTGATCGCTTCATCAAATCTCAAGTTCCAAGATCTTGAAGCTTGCTTGAGTCCATAGATGGACCTCTGCAACTTGCAAACTTTTTGCTCTTGACCTTTAACTACAAACCATTCTGGTTGCACCATATAGATGCTTTCCTCAAGATAGTCATTCAAAAAGGCAGTCTTGACATCCATTTGCCATATCTCATAATCAAGACAAGCAGCAATGGATAAAAGAATCCGAATGGATTTAAACATAGCTACAGGCGAGAAAGTTTCTTCATTGTCAACTCCCTCCTTTTGGGTATAACCCTTTGCCACAAGCCTAGCTTTGAAAGTCTCAACTTTCTCATCCACTCCTCTTTTCTTCTTGTAAATCCATTTGCATCCTATGGGTTTTATCCCTTCAGGTAGGTCTACAAGATCCCAGACTGAATTGGAGTACATGGACTCCATTTCAAGGTTCATAGCCTCCAGCCATTTTTCCTTCTTAGAATCTTCCATTGCATCACGATATGTCAATGGATCATCTTCACCATTATCAGAGATAGCAACATTTGCTTCTCCAAGTTCCCTGTAGCGAGCAGGTGGTCTCACAACCCTCCCACTACGTCGAGGTGGTATGACATTCTGATAAGAAGATGTGGCCTCCTCATTTTGTCCTTCGACAACAGTTGTCGGTTGCGGTCTGATCTGATCAGAAAGTAACTCTTCAAGTACAATTTTGCTACGAGGTTTATAGTTTGTCATATAATCATTCTCGAGAAAAGTGGCATTTGTCGATACAAATACTTTCTTATCCTGTGGACTATAAAACAAACCTCCCCTCGTTCCCTTTGGGTATCCCACAAATAAACATACTTCAGAACGTGGTTCCAACTTCCCAGTCTTACCTTTCAGCACATGTGCTGGACACCCCCATATACGGATATGTCGCATACTAGGTTTGCGACCATTCCATAACTCTAGAGGTGTTTTTGAAATAGACTTAGATGGAACTATGTTTAGAAGATATACTGCAGTTTGTAGTGCATATCCCCAATAAGAAGTAGGTAATGATGAGTAGCTAAGCATGGATCTCATCATATCAAGCAACGTTCTATTTCTTCTCTCTGCAACACCATTTTGTTGTGGTGTTCCAGGTGCGGTGAGTTGTGATAGAATACCATGTTATATCATATAATCCTTGAATTTAGTATCAAGGTATTCTCCTCCTCGATCAGATCGAAGACTCTTCACCGTCTTTCCTAATTGCTTTTCAGCTTCCGATTGGAATTCTTTGAACTTTCCAAAAGTTTCAGATTTCCTTTGCATTAGGTATATGTAACCATACCTTGAATAATCATCAATAAATGTGACGAAATATTCGTAACCACCACGGGCTTGTACATTCATTGGACCACAGACGTCTGAATGTATTAGCTCAAGTGGTTCATTGGCCCTTTTGCCTTTTGTAGAGAAAGGCCTCTTAGTCATTTTACCTTCAAGACAAGATTCACAAACTAGTAGAAAACTAACTTTTAGCTCTTTTAAAGGACCTTCCTTTACCAGTCTTTTAATTCTGTCAAGGTTGATGTGACCTAATCTAAGGTGCCATAGGTATGTTTCATTATTAGAAGAAATCATTTGCTTCTTGGGTTTAGGTTGTTCAACTTTGAACATTTCGGTATTGAGCAGTGCTTTTTCGTTGGGCCTTAAGGTGTAAAGCCTATTTTCCAGATGCGTAGAACAAATATCCGAACCATTTCTAGAAATATTAACATAATTATTATTAAAAGAAACATTAAACATTTGTTCAAACAACCTGGAAACAGAAATCAAATTTCTACGAAAACAAGGAATGTAATAAACATTGTCTAAAATTAAAAACTTATTTCTAAAATAAAGTTTAACAACTCCCACTGCTCTTGCCGAAACAACCTCTCCCGTTCCCACTCTCATCATTTGTTCCCCGTCGGCAAGCTCCCTTGAAGAACTAAGCATCTGCAAAGAAGAACAAACATGGTTAGTTGCCCCTGAATCAATTATCCAAGGTGAAGAATCATCTTCAACTAAACAAGCTTCTAAAACGAGTAAATCTGATTTACCATTGTTCTTCTTTTCTTTGAGCTCCTGAAGATACTTCTTGCAGTTTCTCTTCCAGTGCCCAACTATGCCGCAGTGGAAACATTTTCCTTTAGGCTTCTTTTGGTTGGAGCTCTTTTTGTTGTTGTTGCTTTTGTTCTTCTTAGGTTGCCCTCCATTCTTAGACTTACCACTTCCTTCAGTCCCCTTCCTCTTCTTATTCTTTTGGGCAGAAGAGGAAGGTTGAGCTTCTGCAACATTTGCCTCAGCTTCTTTAGTCTTTTCTTTCAAAATAGACTCGAAGGTTTGAAGCTCATTAAGCAACTCAGTCATGTTATATTTCAGCTTGTTCATGAAATAGTTGCTTTTGAACTGAAGGAACGCAGGGGAGAGGGTTTCTAAAATCATCCCCACCTGTGTGGCTTCATCTATCATAGCCCCGTTGACCTCGGCCTCATGGTGATAGTTAACCATGTTGAGAACATGTTCTCTGACCGAAATCCCTGCCTTCATTTTTGCATTCATTACTGTCTTAACGGCTTCGTGGCGTGCCTTTTCAAAAGGTTTACCAAACATGTCTTGCAGAGATTGCATTATCTCATAAGCGGTATCCATGCTTTCGTGCTTCATCCTAAGCACGTCAGACATCCCAACCAAAAGAAAACAACGGGCCTTATTATTCGCCTCGATCCAAAGATCATATGCTTCCCGTACATTACGAGGAGCATTTATAGCAGGCTCTGGAGGACATTCCTCCGTCAGGACAAACTTGTAACTTTCGCAAATTAGTACAACGTTCATATTTTTCTTCCACTTGACAAAATTATCTCCGGTTAATTTTTCATTTGAGAGAATTGCGATGATTGGATTAGACATTGTTGCTGTAATAAATAAATAAAATAGCATAAATTAAAATGGTTGCATAAACATCATAAATATATGTTTTGGAATAGTAAACGTGATGCATGATGCATATGAAAAACACAAAAAATATTTTACTACTTCCACGATTATTCAATTTTAATAAATAAAGTGCCGCCGTAGGGTGGGTCAAATTATTTATGAATTGAATTGAGATATTCTCAATTAATAAATATATTCAAAATATCTCATATTTTCTATATTTATTAATAACCATTTATTTTGGTCAAGATATAATTAACAATTTAATTATGTCTTTATGAGTGTAACCCACTATTTTGGATTTTAACAACTTAACTCAAAATTGCCGCCGTAGGGTAGGTCAATTTTGAAATACATTATAAAATCCTATCTCAAGGAAGCCAACCTTGATATTGATTTAAATGGACACCTCCGTAGGGAGGACGAAATCAAAGCGTCGCGAGGCGCCACCTAAATCTCACGGTGTTGTACTAATAGTGGAGACCGCAGGTTATATTGTCATATTACCTTCTCCCACTCATTATTTTAGAAGATGTGTTTTATCTTATAAAACATCATATGTTTCATAATTCTAGTAGATAAAAACAATTTTTAATTACTAGATTATATTATGTGTTAATAGAATCTCATTCTATTTACACTCAAATAAATTACCAGATTTTCTAAAAATCTAAATTTATTATGAATTGTCTAAGTTACCAAAAATTAAACAATTTAAAATTAGATAACTTAGAATTAATGTGAATTTTACCAAGTCTTAACTGTTAAAACTAAATTCACATTATTTGGTTAATTAATAAATTAAGATTCTATAAAACCAACCCAATTAATTTAATATTAAATTAATGCTAACATATATTAAATCATTTTATAAACTCCTTTATAAAAATAATATGCTAAGCGTATGCATGTCATGTTACAATAACTATAAGTGGGCACTTTCCTAGATGACATGTTAGCATGCATTAACATGTTATCATAATCATCACATGAAAATAAAAATGAAAATAAACAATGAATTTTTGACCGAGTCCTTTTGGATAATTAAAATTACAACCCAAAAAATAAAAAATAAAATTACAGGGGCCTTTTTGTAATTTATACATAATTCCCTGCTCCAATTTTGTAGTCTTCATCAAGTGGTTTATTGTGCAACAATTTGCTAGATTACCTTTGAAATCTGATAGGCCCACAGTTCTCAACTGGGCCAAAAAATCCAATGGACATCTTTTTCTTCATCGCTCCACGTGTAGCAAGTGAAAGAGAGGAGAGAAGTAAAAATAATAATAATAAATTACAAAAAGCCTATACCCCTTTATAGGTTTACACAGATTGATCTAATCAAACTGAAAATAAAATTATTAATCCAAAAGGACCATATAATTAACGACCAAAAATCCTTTCATTAAACAACCATTCATCACATGAATAAAAATTAACAAAGATGCAAAGTGCCCACAAACATGCATCAAAAAACATGATATCATCAAAATAAAATCATGCTTAATTAAAATTATATATGCTATAACCCGCTCTGATGCCATTTGTTGGAATTAAAACATGAAACGCAGCGGAAGGAACGGATCGTTGACAAACAAAAATTTTCTGAAAAACTTTGTTCATCAGGAATAGATATATAATTTTAATTACAGAAAGCTTTAGGAATTTTTACTAACCTTTTGAAGACTATCAGGGTATCCTAGCTTTCCTCTTTGACACCACGATCTTCCAAACCAGGCCTCCACACCAATGGAAAGACGAGTGGGCGTCAAACTGCAAGAATGAATTTTCCTCACACTTTTCTGAATCTGCTATGTACTCAACACATGAGATAGCATACTTTTTTCTTTTAGAGAAGAACTCTCAATTTTTGTCTCTAAAAATTATGTGAATCAAAAATTACTGAGATAACTGGTATCTCTCTCTTTTTATAACTGAGCCATTAGTAATTTTTCTTTCCCTTTTCTTTTCCTTTCCTTTTTCTTCTTTTCTTTTTCGTTTGTTTCCCGGATCCTTATCCGGTTTCACACATATATGCATATGTATATATAAAGTTTCCGTGAAAAAGAAAGCAACTTGCCATTTTTTTTTTTTTTGACTTTGACTGAATCTTGATTCGGTCATATATATGTGTGTGTGTGGGGAAAACGTGAAACTGAGTTCACGTCTTTCCCTTCTTCTTCTTTTTTTATAATATTATATTAATATATATATATTAATATATTATAAAATCTTTTATATATATTAAAAAGATTTGGTTCAAAACCATATATATATATATAAAACTCAATTCAAAAATAAATCACATTTATTTAAGAATAGATTTTAACAATAATCAATTAATTAACTAATGCTCAGTTAAATGTGATAACATTTATCACATTACATTATGTGTCACAGAGAACATTTTTCTGTGTCACGTTAATAATTCAAGTGTGAAAAAAATTAATTTAGAATTCAAAAATTCTGAATTAAACATGTATAATTCATTCTATGCAAAATCCAATATAGTGTTACAGAGGTGGTATTGGGGACCTATGGACCTATAACCCAAGCTCCAATAAATTTGACATTTAATCAAACTCTTTAATTAACGTGTCAAATTTATTAGTTTCAGAGTTACTCCACTAAAAACCTGAAACTGAACTCTTGAGATTACAGTGAAATTACTCAAAGAAAATTAGCGAGTAGTCCATTGATATAATCATTACATATAAGTCAGTCCTCCATAAATAGTTCATAATAAGAGCTAGGTTCAATTTCCGTTCACCTCTCTTATTACATCTTTATCCTTGAGTTCCAATAATTCTCTAATGAACAATTAATTCATAATCTTATTATGAACGAGCGCTCTATTGTTCAAACCTTGAATTATCACTCAAGAGAACTATTTTTCTAACTTCCATAGGGAAGGAATGGATTCCATATCTGTATAATATTATTCCCAGCCATTTATTACTTTATGTTTCCAAGATGCTAAGTTATAATCTGTGCTTAGACAAATCTTACCATGCAAGTCAAAAAACATAATGTAATAAATAGGAGTCTAATAAATACTCAGGATTAAGACTGTCAAATATATGATCATCATAGTGATAAATTTGAATACTCTATTTGTAACGGATGATTATTAGAGATTCATAATTTATCTGGTCCAGTCCTATATAATCTCATTATATAAAGTACCTCCAACCCAATGTCTCTACATTAATAGTCCGGATAATGACTATTTCATTTTATATGAGATTGGACAGTACTTGTAATTTTTAATTAAAGATCCCAAACTTTAATTAATTATTACGAACTATTTAGATTATTATCTATAAATTTTATCCCCAAGCAAATAACACCTATATGCTAAATTTATAGTCACATAAATAATCATGGAATTTTCTTGATGTTTATAAATGTATTCATAATACATATAATCAACCAAAATAATAATAAATGTCATTTTATTTATTTATTAACAATATGTACAATGTCACAGCTTTTAAGACATCAAACCCAACAGTTTCAACCCAATTTTGAAAAGTGAGTCGATGGTTATTTGATTTAGAGCTCAATATGTGACGGGAGAGATTGTTGAGGAAATCCCATGTTAGTTATGGAAGGCACAAAAGATTATTTTATAAGCGTGAGAAAACCTCGGCCTTTGGGTTAACTTTTGAGATTGGGAAGACCTAATAACAGTATGGACCAAAGTGACAAAAACGTCTGTCCAACCAGAGTGGTTCTCATAAAATAAATAATAAAAAAATAATTATGTAGCCTAATGAAACGCGGATGATAGGCAAAGGGGTAAGAGAAAAAAGCACATGGGTCATGGCTGTGCGGCACCAACTCCTGACGCATATTAGAAAAGGACAGGACCGGCAACCCACCGAAAGGCTTTTGTGTCCACACGCTTATAACAATATCATTAGCCTTTCTAATTACAATCCTACCCATTTGTCGCCCTAGATATTACCGTTTTACATTATTCATTAAAGAACCAATCAAATACTTACCTTAACCACGTAAACTCAAAAGACTGAAATAATACCAATTGGCAAATATATTGATCTTTCTTTTATGATTAATATCTTGACCAGCTTATTCAAAGAATCCTGGTCTAGATTGATTTTCTTTTTTTGTTTTTAAGTAGTTCACAAAAAAAAAGAAAGAAAAAAAAGTGATGCGATCAAAGTCGAAAGTCAAAAGTGTTTGGTAATGATACGCAAAATACTTTGTACGGGCTTTTTTGTACGGGTTATAGTTGGATTTTTGAGCTTTTGACTTTTATTTTTTGGGTGCTAAAATCAAATTGGTGGTTATTTAAGAAATTACAACCTTCCAAAACCGGACCTCTTAATTTAACATAAAAAAAATGAGAAATTGTATTAAATAGTATAGTTTTAATCTATAAATAATATACTTTTAAAAATATTTAAGTACGTAACATTTTTATAACCATATACTTTTTTTAAACACTTGAATTTTTAATTTTATTTTTTTATTCTTTTTCTTTTCTCATTTTTTGTGTTTTGGTTTTTTATTTTTTTCAATGTTGTTTTGTGTTTTTTTCTATATTTTTTATACCAAAATAAATTTTATTTTAATATAAATAAGCTACTTACTTAACATTGTTATATTTTGGTCTATTTTTTTTTAATCCCAATAAAAAATGGTCTAATTCCTTCCTTCTCTCTAAAAAAATTCTAATTTATTTTCACACTACTATAGTAGTAAATGTTTCTAAATCGTTAAATTTTTATTATAATAACTGTTTGATCCTCTCTTAACTTAAACCGTTATTTTTTTTCTCTACCATATTATGTGTAAAAAAAAAAAAAGCCTCCACTCATAAAATAGAAACCTTAAAATTAAAAGGGCATTTGGAAACAAGAAAAAATCTGTTAGCTTAAACTGAGAATATTGTTTTAAAAAGGTGTTTGGCATTAACGGTTTAAACCACTTTCTTAGCTACAAATAATGAAAAACTTTCACATATTGTAATAACAATAAAAAAAAATTATTACAATATAAAACTCTTATATATTAAAATAAAAACAGTTTTAACAAATAATTTTAAACATTTAATAAATAAAATTTTAGTTTTAAAACTGAACTAGATCTAAATCGGTGTTCTGGAATGCCCTCTAAATTAGAAACGAAGTCCATGGTAGCCATCCAAGTCTGCAACAACTGGACGACAAGAGGACTACCAGTGCGGTAGCCAACCTGCGTCCCACCAGGAGCGCGTTAAAGTGAAAGTTAAGATTAAATAAAAACAAACGAAGATTCAATTTTCTAAGATCTTTTTTTTTTTTTTTTTTAAAGAATTTTGGAGTTTGGACTGACAAGAGATTTTCTATTTTTATTTTCATCGCTTTGAAAACTACCAAATCCCATTACATTCGCTTTGGCATTGGTGCCGCATTTTTACTCCACAATGTTTTTTTTTTTTTTTTAAATTATTTTTGGTGGGTTTTGGTTCATAGTTCAATCGCCAAAAGCTCGCACGTGAATATGATACATGTCCTTGTACTTGAGGTACATCACTTCTCCCTTAAGAAACTCATGGATTCCATTTGAAAAAATAGTATTCACTTTTTTTTTTTTTTTTGGGTTTTATATTTTAATAATAAGATACAAAAGAAAATTATTATAAAATGTTTAGAAAGTATGTTTAGAACTAAAAATTATAGCATATGAGAGCTTTATACTGTAACTTCTTTTCTTTTATCACTATACAATGTGAGATATTTACACAATAATAATCAAAACTTATGGTTAAAATTGATTTTACCAAGCACCTTTTTAGTTTTTCAACATTTCAAAAAACTAAAAACATTTAAACCACTAGTTTTGCGTACAAGTTCATTTGGCGTGATTTTTATCAAATTTAACATTTGAAATCAAACAAAGTTTATCCTATAGCAAAAAGCTACTTGTTTTTCAGGTTATGACAAAACATTTAAGGTGTTTAGGAGAGTAGTTTTAAAACTACAAACAGTGTATACCTCTTACATATTGCTACAGTGTAAATAAAAAATATATTATAATGTAAAACTCTAACATATTATAGTGTATGATTCAAACTCTAAAGTTATAATTATTCTCCCAAATACTTTGTTTTGTCGTACGCTCAACTTGTAATATTCCACTATCTCAAAGTTGTTGATCTACTTAACATTGATGGTAACTAAAACTATAAGGTATTCTAAATGTTGGAATCATGATTTTGAAGTAAGGAAATATTTTCATGATTGATTGTTCAAAGCAAGGAAACATTAGGCTCTTATTTTCATGACTTTGAAATTGAAGGTTTATTTAATATGAAAACAAAAAATGTGTTAAATACATGTATAAAAAGGTTAAAGGAGAATTCGAGCAACAAAGAACATTTATAATGTCAAAATTTCAAGATAAATATTAAATTAATAATATTTCAACACTATTAAAAAAAGATATGAAAATAAGTGTAGATTTCACCTCACTACAAAAAACTAGACTTTTAGTCATAACAGTTTTTAGTAAAATTTTTAGTCACAATAAAATATTGTTACTAATGTGCATTTAGCTATAACTTTTAGCTCATTTTTGTTATGACTAAGTAGGTGTCTGGCAAGCATGATTAGAACCAACTTTTTAGTTCAAAATATTGTAACATGTGAGAAATTTACACTGTTGTAACTTTTTAATTTTGACTGTATTATGTGAAAATTTTACACTATTTTCTAACTAAAAGGTTAATTTTGACTATGTTTGCCAAATACTATAAAACTTTTAGCTACGTGGTTTTGGTCTCAAAAACATCCATGACTAAAATTTGAACTAAATGTTGTGATTAAAAGTTTTACTAAAAACTATTATAACTAAAAATCTAGTTTTTTATAATTTCTTGTTGTAAAAGTGAAAATAAATTAAAAAAAAAACTTTGAAAGCTCCAACTCCAGGACTAAAATTAAAATTTTCACGTAGTCCAGTGCACCTGCCACGTCGGGAAAGGTTCTGATAATGGCAAAAAAAAAAACATATAGGCGGGAAGGTGTTTAAGCAGTGTGCACTGTGTTTTTATTAGTGTTTAGTAAATATTATTAGAGTTAATTTTTTAGTTAAAAATAAAGTAAAGCTTTCACATATTATAGTGTTTTGAATCATTTGCCAAACATCGGTTGGCAACACCTATAAATATAAAGAGAAATAAAATAAAATTATATATACTTATAAAAAAGAATTACTTTCTAAAATAGGTAAAGTTAATTAGACGATGAGGGTGACTATTTGAATTATACAATAATTAGTGCTAATCTTTTATTAGGCCTAATCATTTTATATCAAATAAGAAATTTAAGATTCTCACACTTGGACAATGAGGAATATCGAATTAATAAAAAATGGTTAGGATTATAGTTAATGTTATTTTTCAGACATATTGAGCTTCAAATACATGCTGAAGAATGAATAAGCATGGGCTATTAACCATTCTAACAAAGAGATACACATGCATGTAACATCATGATGTAAGCATGATTTGCCTCTACAAATTATTATTATTATTATTATTATTATTATTATTATTGTTATTATTATTATTATTATTATTATTATTATTATTTTAAATAGGGGAGACATTTTGGATAATGAAATGGTAAGTTGGGGCCATTAAATTAAATGACATGATGAGAATTTCAAAGAAGTTCTGTCGTGCAAAATATGCATCCTCTTTTCACTTTTTAATGTCTATTTTTTAATGTTGCTTTTATCTACTTTGTTGATGCTTCAAAACACAGTTTCCCACTCTTCCCTTGTTCTTGCCCTTTTCTTTTTCACTTTTTTTTTTTTGCTTTACACCTTCTTCAATTCACTCTATTTTTGTGGAATAAATGTCAAATGAAACTCTATTTATTCACGTTAATTTAGAGAGATGAACTAAAGCATGCCAATTTGACTTTATTTGTTTTTTAAATAGTAGGTGTTTACTAAAAAATAATATAAAAATATGATAAAATAGAATATTTTAAGAATATTCTTTTTTGTGTTAAAAATGGTGGAAGGGTTGGAGATGAAATTATTATTTGATGTGACGGTTATACTGTTTTGGTGTAAAAGTTACACCATCTTGATGTTATGGGTTGAAATGCCGTTAAACAATCTCATAAAATGTTCCACCATGTATTTGAAAAAAAAATCAAATAATGTTCTCACATCTCCAGCTAATGGTCAATTGGTCACTTGACGATCCACTAACTTTTGGTGAAAATTTTATATTATTTAAATATAACAAATTAACAATAACAGTTCAAAACTTTCCACGAGAGTATGTAATAGCGTATTTAACTTTAAAACGTTAGAACTCGTTTAATTTACATCAAAATAATAATAATAATAAAAAAGAAAAGTATATTTTCATGCCTTACGGAGTAGGATGTGGAGGAGAAGATTGAAACTCATAATTTAAACTCCAAGTACTATAGTATGTGAGAACTTTATACTGTAGTTTTCTTTTGCCTTATATTATACCATATGATAACTTTACACTTCACAATTAAAACTATGAGTTCTAACTTTTCTTCGAAACACCGAGAAATTCCCCACACTAGTCTTGTATTTAATCCGGTTTTGAAATTAATTTTATGTAGCCTATTAGCCAATATATAAAATAGACGAAACCGCGTTTATCTAGATATTGCTATTATTGTTAAAATTTGTTGTAAACCTAACATGTTTGACGTTAGAGTCCCGGTTTCCCACGACAATAAGAAACATATCAACAAATTTTGTGATGGTGTTAAGTGCACACAATGACCTTATCAAAAGGGAGCACAAAAAAAAGGACAAACAATGGCCTTTTTCAACAAATGGGCCACGTACAACCCAATCCGTTGAAGCGAGAGTTCAGAAATACCCTTCAATAGTAAATATTAAGATAGGAACACAACATATATATGTTATTTGTTAAATAAAAATGAATTTTAATAAAAAAAAATTTGGAAAAAATGAAGATTTTGGCATGAAACAATCTTTGGGAATGTGGGACTCGGTAGGTGTTTGGAATAATATTGCATTAGTGTATACATTGGATTGGCGGAGAGGTAGTGCCGAGTGCCTGCAAGTGTACTTTTTTTTTCCTTTAATAGATTAATATTATTATTATTTTTAGGATTATTTACCTTTTTATGCCTGTATTTTAAGTCTATTCAAACACTATATGTTCGGTTTTAGATTTCATCAAATTTATACCTTCAAATTATATTTGATACACAAATTTATGTATTTTCCCAATCGATATTCAATTTTGAAATAAGAAATTGCGTAAAATATCTTTAAATTAAAAAAATAAGAGAACTTTACAAATTTAAAAAACTGTATACTAAGGTTTTCAACTTCAAAAAGGTACAAAATACCCTCAAAACAGGTGTTTTGTGTGTATTTATTTTTGCTTTCTTTTTATTTTTGAAAAGTTTTAATTTTTATCTATCTTACTTAAGAATAATTTGATCATTTAAAGGTCAAAATCAACTATTGACTGAAACAATATATAAATTTATGCATTAAATCTAATCTAAATGTATACATTTGATTAGATTAAAAACCGAAGATATATGCTTTGAATTAACTTAAAATAGAAGGTATAAAAAAATATCCTTTATTATATTATTATCATTATTGTTTGCTTCGTTTATACTTTATAGTACATGCAAAATGCCAATAATATTGTTTTAAATCACTATTTTTTTCCCTCTTTGTTTTCCTTTCTTGATCCCTCCGGCAAGTAAGCAATCACTATGATTTCTGACTTCACCAAAAAAAAAAAAAAAAAAAAAAATATCGCCATGATTATCTGAAACTGAAAGATTTCTCAAACTCTAGAGAATCATTACAAATAACAGACACATAGTTTGAGAACAAAAACGTGATTGTTGTCGTTATTATTATTATTCTCTATGGTCTAGAATGTTTGTCATTTTCATAATTTTTTTCCCTGGGAAGTACAACACGATATAACCATATCTCTTTTTTTTATAAAACATGAGCTTGGTGAAAGTGGGATTTGATTTCAAGTTTCCAACTTACTAGCACTCGTCATTTATTATTAACCATTTATTACTACAAATCCAAGCTTGAGCTTGAGATCATTGATATAATTAGATATATATGGTTTGGAATATTTTGACCAAGAACGAGTAACATTAAAAAAAAAAAATGAATTCAGATGAAAAAATAAAATAAAACAAATCTCCTTAAACCACCAACCATTATGAATCCTAATGACATTGTTTTAGTGTATTTAATGAAACTGAATGAAGCAAAGTCAAGTAGAACTTTCCAAATGGTCCAGCAGTACTGTTTGGTAGTTGCATTTTTAAGCAAATATGGTGGAAGTTGTAGGATTAATTATCACGACGAAAATCTCTTTTAGATTTTGTGTAATCATATTATTATTATTATTATTTGATATAAAACTATAGCTGTTTACTACTCACGCCCTCGTTATACACACGCTTTTCTTGCAAAACTAGTCTCAACCTACTTAATCGATGATGGCATTTAGTTACGTACACTTACACACGCACAGTGCATGGCTTGCCATTAAAGAGAAGCCATATACAAAACTGTGAATTCCAACTTCTTTTTTTTTTAACTTAAGGTGTGATTTGAACTCTTTATTTTAGATGGAGTTGGGTGTGGTTTTACCGTTAGGTTATGTCTGTACTCACGGATTCCAACTTCTTTTGAATGATTAAAAAGATGCTTGGATTTAACTTTACTATTGCCAAGCATCATATAATCAATTATTTTGCTCTTCAATATGCTAGTGTCAAGTGACCATCTCAATCCATGAATTTCTTGACAATGTTAACTACATGCTAGTCCAATATTGTCACCTTCAACTATGCCTTAGTTTAACAAATGCATCAGAATAAAAAATATGGTTTGAAAATGAGGTCTTCAACATTTCTTGTGCTGGTCTTATTTCAAAGCATGTTCTAAGATCGTTTACACAATTAAAAGTGGTGTATTTGAACCAACCATAACTTCACTATTAACAGCATTCCAAATCTAAACGCAATGACACTCACTCTCTTCAATTTGTAATTAAGTGAATTGAATTTTCAGAAAGTGCCCATTTTTTGTTGTTTTGTTCCGCATTATACCATATTTGTCGGTGTCAATCAAAGATTCATTCATAATTATTTATGATTCCATAAATATTAAAGCATGGCACTTTGGTCTTTATTGAGACTCGGTACTGCATCATTATCAACAATTAAGGAAATTTTATGCGTCAATGGAATGAGTACATGGGCTTTATTTTTCTCTTGATGAAAAATAGTCAAATAGCAATGCATAAAAAAAATATTAATAATAAATAAAGGGTGGCTATCATTTTGCTACCTTGTATTTTCTTATACGGCGCTTAAATTTTCTTGAACTTGGTGTAAACTTGAATGTACTGTCTCCAAATGGCTTTCAAGTAGAAGAAATTTGTAGAAATTTGCAAGCTCATGGTTTGGGAACGTGGTTTTAAGTTATTAGTTCTAAACTATTACAGTGTAAAACTCTTATATTATAGTGTACAACAAAAACAAATTACGGTGTAAAGCTTTCACATACTATGGTGTTTTAGTTCTAACTTATTAGTATCAATTACGTTCGTAAATACACTCATAATCTTAAAGGCCATCATTGAGGTGAACATGGATGCGCTTCGTTAAGCAGACAAGGCTGACTACAAGCATTGAGCCATGGTTTGGAAGCTTCATATATTGCATGAAATTCTTGTTCTTTTGAAAGATATCATGGGAACAAAGGATACGCGCAGTGGTATTTGTATTTTATGCTGTTGTTTTTCTTTATCAAAAAAAAAACGTGATGGTTTAATGTCATTTTTAGAGTTTCAATAGGGAGAATCTCAGTTCAAATTCTCTGTCTTTGTTTTTATTTTGTTTTCAAGTGTTTTTATGCAATCAATTCGAAGTATATTAAATAAGGGTGAAATGGAACATTTTACGTCAAGAAAAAAATGACTCGTAATACCTAAATGATTAATTTAAAAACATTAAAGGACCTATTTGATGTTATATAACAACAAGGACTCTTTTTATCTTAAGTTAAAACTTAAAACACAAACAATCGTAACAAGAATTGGGATTACTTGCTGATTTGGTATTCCAAATGATATCTAACCATTTACAATATGACACGTCATTTAATTAATTTAAACATTAAAGCATAAAAAAGCTAATTTTGAAATATTTCAAGTTTCTTGAATAACACTATATAATGAGGTTTGTTTAATTCTGCGGAGATGTATGATTCTATCGAAATAATGAGAATTCGTGAATAAATTACCTAACTTTGATTGTGCAAAAATTTGATCAATTAAGAATTCTTTTATCGTTTTCAAAACATAAGGAATGCTTTTTACTTACGTACATTTATATAAAATACTTTATAACAAGCACAGAGCCACAAACATGATTCTTTCTTCTTTTTTTTTTTCTTTCAATTCACGAACCAGCACAAAGAATATTTTGTCTATTTTTCTTTCTTATTTTGAATGCCAAGTCAAAAAGAAAAAGAAAAAAGAAAAAAAGAAAAAGGAAAAAAAAAAGAAAAGGAAAAAGAGCTAAGCGCCTAAGCCTAGCACAAATGTGGTGACTTGTACATCACCAATCCGTAACTTTTGACAAACACGTCGAAATTATTATTTACTCTTTTGACGGCCCAAACAAAAACATCGAAATTTATTAAAAGTTTTTAAACTTTTTTTTGAAAAAATTAGTCTTTATATTTAAAAATATTTTAACTTAACCTTTGAACTTTTTTCCTCTCAAATTAATTCCCTCAAATTTACCATGGTTGTTGAGAGTTTTATACTGTTTACAGTTATAACTGATGAGTTTGAACTAAAATTTGAAACACCCATTTAAATACAAAAAATAAAAGAAATTCATATGATGGGAAATTTTTTTCTCCCACTCGATAGAAATTAATGTTTCAGCCATTGGTTTGAATTTTTACTAAGAGTAGAATCAGCTCTGCGTGGTATGTAGTAAAATTTTAAAATAGACACTAATAAATTAGATGGTTAAAAGCTGTAGTTATTATCACTAAGAGAAACAACAGTTTCTATCATTTGAGAACTCAAAAAATAAGTTGATTAAATACAATTAAGTAATCACCCTGTTAATTAACATGTGATAATCTTCAAGCCAAAAAAAATATTACATACCTCATTAGGATTGATTTCTACCATTTGATAGTTAAAAATTAAGTTGAGTTAAAAAAGGCAAGGAATCACTTTATAAATTTGGAGATTTGTGTGGTAGGATTTGAAAAAAAAATAAACAATCCATAGGTTCTTGCTTTTCAATCTTTACGTGGCCGTTGGCTGAGTGGTGAGACCATGATTTCTACCACAAATTTAATTATAAACAGTGTAAAATTCTCAGATGTTACAATAATAATAAAAAAATTGCTACAGTGTCAAGCTTTAACATGCAACAGTAAAAATGATTATAACCAATAATTCTACCATCTTTTCAAACACTACAGTACATCTGTATTCAAAACTTTCTGTATTGCATAGTTAATTTTGTTGCAATTTTAATCAAATACGATAGTAAAAAACATGTATAAAAAATATATATATCACTTGTACTAGGTACTGCCATGTAAGGGTCTTATTAATGATGATATGCTAATTTTTCCAAAAAAAATCTTATTACGTGCTAATAATATAGATATTAAAGGAGAAAAAAAAACAAAAAATTAAGGTAACAAAACAGTTGTCCTTGATTTTTGTTTTTACTCTTAAGACAAAACATTAACTCATCAGCCGGTGAAGTAGGAACCGACCGTATGGGGATTGCAAGTCACAGAATTTCTCTGTCCAAAGGCCAACAAAAAAAAAAACGCTTTAAGCAAAATGTTCCGATTTTAGCAAACAGCCAAACGCGTCTTTATCTCAATAATTTACTTTCACAAATATTAAACTATTTCCCCCTCAAATAAATAAATTTTCTATTCTTTACTCTTAAAACAAAAAGAAAGAAAATTAAGTGGAAGAAATGATATATTAAGCCAATGATACTGATTAATTGGACAATGTGAGTGAGGCCAAAGTGTGGGTCCCAAAAGGACCTTGGAAAAACTGGGTCCCACTTACATCCCATTTCTCAGTGTTTAAATGCAGCTCCAAAGCATGTCCATTTTGATCAAGAACCATTGAGCAGCACCGGTACTTTTACTTACTTCATGTCTGAAAACTCTCCATTTTCTCTCTCATTGTCTCTTCCTCATTCATAAATCATAACAGAACAAAAGGGAAAGAAGAAAAGAAGGAAAGAAAATTAAAAGTAGAGAAGAACATTCCCAGCTGTGTCCTCTTGTCTTTCCCTCTCTCTCTCTCTCTCTCTCTCTCTCTCTCTCTATGTGACTAAAGAATAGAGTGAGTGAGAAACAAAGAATATTAATTTATCTAAAAAGGGCATTGCTCAAGGAAGAGCAAAGAAGAAGAGGGGTTTTTGGTTTTGGTTTTTTGATGTCATCATGGGCTTGAAAAAGCTTGCAATGTGCAATGGTGTGTTGTTGATGGTGGTTTTTTCTTTCTGGGCTTGCTCTGATTCAGCTTCTGTTTCTTATGACTCAAGGGCTATTGTCATCAATGGCCAGAGAAGAATCCTCATTTCTGGATCCATCCACTACCCAAGAAGCACTCCTGAGGTTATGTTATGATAATAATTATAAAATTACAAATATTACTCCTCCAATGTCTCTTCTGTCAATACCATTTTTTTTATTCTGAGTTTTCTTTTTTGGGTTTGTTTCAGATGTGGCCAGATCTCATACAGAAGGCTAAAGAAGGAGGTCTAGATGTGATTCAGACTTATGTTTTCTGGAATGGGCATGAGCCTTCACCTGGCAAAGTAATTAAAAAATGACTGCTTTTTTTTATGTGCATAGATTTTCAGCTTCATGCAATTTAGATAATAATGTTTCCCTTTTTTTGTGCAGTACTATTTTGAGGGAAATTATGATCTGGTTAAGTTTGTCAAGCTGGTTCAACAAGCAGGCCTGTACATGCATCTCAGGATTGGTCCTTATGTTTGCGCTGAATGGAACTTTGGGTAATAATTTTTTATATTAATTATAAAATAATAATTCTCAAAACCAAAAAAAAAAAAAAAAAAAAAAAACTTTTGGGTATCTCTTGGATTTTTGAGGCTAAACTCATAATACTCTTACTTGCAGAGGCTTCCCTGTCTGGTTAAAGTACATTCCCGGTATCAGATTTAGAACAGACAATGGCCCTTTCAAGGTTTGGAATCTTTACTCTTTTATTTACATTACTTGCTATTATTTGTTATTTCATATATATAAAAATCTAGACTCAACTTAACCTGACTTCTGAATTGCCCTTAATGAAGGAACAAATGGAAAAATTCACAAGAAAGATTGTGGATATGATGAAAGCAGAGAGGCTGTTTGCCACTCAAGGTGGTCCAATAATTCTATCCCAGGTTAGTCTAAAGAAGTGCTCCATTTTTTCTAGTCTTGCATTACATTATAAATGAAGTATTAAGTGATTTTTTTTTCCTTTCCTTGTATTGTGTGACAGATTGAAAATGAATATGGGCCACTGGAGTATGAACTTGGATCTCCTGGAAAGGCATATGCTAACTGGGCAGCTCATATGGCTGTTGGACTTGGCACTGGTGTGCCTTGGGTTATGTGTAAGCAAGATGACGCCCCTGATCCCATTGTAAGCACATTTCAACTTTTTCACTGCCCTTTTTGTTATCTTCTTTTTTTTTTTTTTTTATATATATCACTTATTTATTCATTTTTCCACATGTTCTTTCTTGCAATGTTATTGATGTTGAACAAATTGATATTTACTATTTTGACTTATGGTACTTCAGACTTGGTGGGGTTGTTACTGAGTGATGTGGTGCCTCCATGTTTGCTTATATATAAAATGAATAATTAATTTCTTTTTTAGGAGATGAATGAGTTATTATTTGTCTTTGCACTTGGCCGTGCTTTCCTGTTTCACTCTCGTATGTCTCGTGCACTTTTGAGATTATTTAATTCCCTTCTGGCATTTGAGATAAATTGTTATTTAATTAAGTATTTTATTTCAACTTAGTGTAATGTCTACGAATAGATAAATTTTAAATCTGAACTTCTGCCGTATTTGTGTTCCTAGTGTAGCATTATTAATAATCAGTAAATAATTAGATATACACATGTATCATTTAAATTGTTGGCTTCAAAACTTAATGGCTTTTTTTTTTTTTCCAACCTTGCAACAGATCAATGCCTGCAACGGATTCTATTGTGATTACTTCTCTCCAAACAAGAATTATAAACCTAAGATATGGACTGAAGCTTGGACTGGCTGGTAAAAGTTTGCGCGCTTGTTGTTTACTTTAAGGAACTATATTGTTGGTTTATTTGTTAAGTCTTTATTTAACTTGTTTTTCATGCAGGTACACTCAGTTTGGTGGTCCAGTTCCTAACAGACCAGCAGAAGACTTGGCCTTTGCGGTTGCTCGGTTTATACAGAAGGGAGGGTCATTCATTAATTACTACATGGTGATGATAATGTTCATTTTAATTGACTCACAAAACGAATATCTTGAGCAATTTTTTTTCATTTTGTTCATATTTTTCTTGTTTTCATTATTACAGTACCATGGAGGAACAAATTTTGGCCGAACTGCTGGTGGTCCGTTCATTGCTACTAGCTATGATTATGATGCACCTCTAGATGAATATGGTACGTGATTGGACACTAGAAAGTGCTGTTGAATATAGAATCCAGACTGGTGTAACCATCATGTTGATCACGTGTGTTAAATCGTGAAACACATACATCCATTGCTAATCAGTTTTTCAGGGAAAAAGAAATATCAACTACCTTTTGTCAATTTCTCCCCTCCTTTGCTCGTTCGAAATTTCAGTGCAGTTGCTTACAAAAATAAGTCCATGTTTACTGCAAAAATCTGAGGATTCCTAAACCTTTTAATTTTTCCTTTTTATTCAGGACTGTTGAGGGAACCTAAGTGGGGTCATTTAAAAGATTTGCACAGAGCAATAAAACTGTGTGAACCAGCTTTAGTATCAGGAGATCCAATAGTAACACAACTTGGAAACTATGAACAGGTTGGACTTTAGCTCTCCAAGAAAAGATTATGATTTCCGATTTTTTATGGAAGTAAAAGCTTACTCTTTAGAATTGTTATAAACTGGCAGGCTCATGTATACAAGTCAAAATCTGGAGCTTGTGCTGCTTTCCTTGCAAATTACAACCCAAATTCATTTGCAAAAGTGTCCTTTGGGAATATGCATTACAATCTGCCTCCTTGGTCCATCAGCATTCTTCCTGACTGCAAGAACACAGTGTACAACACTGCAAGGGTCAGTACATTTTTTTTAATGGCGGTATAGAGGTCATGTTTCTGTAAAGAAATTGATGTTTTTTGCCAATATCCTATACAGGTTGGCGCACAAAGTGCGACGATGAAGATGACCCGTGTTCCTATTCATGGAGGATTCTCTTGGCAGGCACACAATGAAGAGACAGCCTCTTATCAAGAGACTTCATTCACGGTTTCTGGGTTGTTGGAGCAGATAAATACCACAAGAGATGCCTCTGACTATCTTTGGTACATGACAGAGTGAGTAACTAACATAAACATACTCGGTCCCTTCTGCATCCAAAAAAATGCTTCTCATGGATTGTGACATTTTCTGTCTTGGTTCCATTTTTAATCCCAGTGTTAAGATTGACCCCAGTGAAGAATTCTTGAGAAGTGGGAAGTATCCTGTACTAACAGTCTTATCAGCTGGTCACGCTTTGCATGTTTTCGTCAATGGTCGACTAGCAGGTAAGCACTAGCCATCATATTTTTAGCTCAAAGCAGTTTCTGAATTCAATGCATTGATAACATTATAGGCAGAAATCACTTATATATATATATGATTTGAAATTTTTCTCCTTAAGACAGCAAATAGTTTGCGATATAATTTTGGCTCATAAAAGGTGTTTCTGGTAGTAATATACTATTTCTCACATTTTTGGCAGGTACTTCTTATGGAAGTTTAGAATTCCCAAAATTAACATTCAGTGAAGGCGTGAACTTGAGATCTGGTATCAACACAATTGCACTTCTGAGTATTGCTGTTGGTCTTCCGGTTTGTTCTCTCTTCTCTCGTCCTTCTCATAGGTGCATATTTGTATTCCCATGGCAGTTTAAATCTGATATTTTCTTACATCTTGAGTTCAGAATGTTGGTCCACATTTTGAGACATGGAATGCTGGTGTTCTTGGCCCGGTTTCATTGAATGGACTCAATGAGGGTAGAAGAGACTTATCATGGCAAAAATGGTCGTATAAGGTTGGTTTTCCTTTGATATCTCTTGTTTCTCTTGCATTCTAGAAATGCGTTTAACTTTATGTTTCCTCCTCAGGTTGGTCTTAAAGGAGAAGCCTTGAGTCTTCATTCCCTCACCGGGAGTTCCTCTGTTGACTGGTTTCAAGGGTCTCTTGTAGCGCGGAAACAGCCTCTGACATGGTTTAAAGTGAGTATCTCAAACTTCAAGAAAACCTTATTGGCTTCTTATCCAAGATGATAGAGAAGCAACTTATGTTTATTTTTTGCAAGAGCTTGCATGGAAAAAGGTTTTATTAAGACATCTTCTTTTTTGTTTGCAGACAAGTTTTGATGCCCCGGCAGGATATGCACCCCTAGCTTTGGACATGGGCAGCATGGGCAAAGGTCAAATGTGGATTAATGGTCAAAGTCTTGGCCGTTACTGGCCTGCTTACAAAGCGGAAGGTGGTTGTGGTGGCTGTCACTATGCAGGAACATATAATGAAAAGAAATGCCTAAGTAACTGTGGGGATACTTCACAAAAATGGTAATTGAAGACTGGAACTTGATCTGGGCCTCTATGATATTTTTGTATAAGCTTAACAAAACCAACTGTTTTTGTTGATCCAGGTACCATGTTCCTAAATCATGGCTTAAGCCAACAGGCAATTTGTTGGTGGTGTTTGAAGAATGGGGTGGAGACCCGAATGGAATCTTTTTGGTTAGAAGGGATATAGACACTGCGTGTGCTGATATTTATGAGTGGCAACCGACTCTAGTGAATTGGCAAATGCAAGCCTCGGGTAAAGTCAATAAACCTTTGAGGCCTAAAGCTCATTTGTCTTGCGGCGTCGGGCAGAAAATTTCGAAAATAAAGTTTGCTAGCTTCGGTACACCAGAAGGAGCTTGTGGAAGCTTCCGTGAGGGAAGCTGTCATGCTCATCATTCATATGATGCTTTTGAAAGGGTATGCATTTGTATCTTGCACCAGCCTGTGGACTTTGTTTTTACCTTATCCTTTAACGTTCTGCATAAATGTTAGTACTAATTATTTTCTTCCTGCAGCTTTGCGTCGGGCAGAACTCCTGCACAGTGACTGTGGCACCGGAAATGTTTGGTGGTGATCCATGTCCTAGTGTGATGAAAAAACTTTCTGTGGAGGTCATCTGCAGTTGATGACTCCGAGTAATTCCCGAACGAAATGTCACGTTTTGTTTTCTCTCATGCTAGCAACACAGCAACTTCAGTTAATTTTTGCGGCAAGTTAATCTCTATACATGTAAGTCCTATTGCAACCATTCATTGGCTTTTTCCAGAGGTGAAGTTGTACAAAAATATGCAACACACCGCTTGGTTGAAAAGCCTAAAGAGCTCCTGAAGATGATTGTGAGTAAAGCTATATGTACATGCTTGCTATCGTTTCGATTGGTTCCCTTCACGTTATAGAAAGGGTGGATAAGAGAACTGCCAGTCAGATGCACATTGGGACGACACTGAAGGAGTCCATGTGCAGAAATTTTTTGAGTTTTCATATTATGGAAGCTTCTGGCTTCCAGTGATTTAAGGTTTTCATTCTTGTGTAACTTGTTGTGAGCAATTGTTCCATTGCTTGTTCTTGTAGAAAAGTTTCCAAAGAAATAATCCCAAGTTTTATCAATTTGTGTTTCTTTGCATTTGCATTTAACTACTTAGATGCTCGATGCTTGTGCTCATCAGATTGAGGAGAGCAATGCTATTCAACATCATACCACAACTCACAGTAAGATGCGTCTTACTTGTAAGACTCACGTGTGGGTCCCATCTTATTGTTAGTAATGTTGTCATGCACTACATATACCCTTTATTTTTATTCTTATTGTTGAAGAACTTCCTTCAAAAAAGGGAGAATTATGTCATTGGGTATGAAAAAAATATTTCACTTTTGAGCTACAATTTTTAATCGTCGGATATTTATCAAGTCGCGTAATTTGTTACTCTTTTATCTGACACGATTCTAATGAACTGAAACAGTGTTTTTTACCGGCGGGTTACCCTACTCCATAATTCCCCTTGAAAATTTAGCTGAAAGTTTATGCATCACCAAGAGAGCAAATCTAACACTTAAAATGTAGTGGCAGAAAGCTGCACAAACACAAAGTATATAGAATAAAGAATTTTATATTGGGCTGTCCTTTTGCTTGGGAACTGCAGAAAGCTGCACAAACACAAAGTATATGGAATAAAGAATGTTATATTGGGCTGTCCTTTTGTTCGAAAGTGTGTAATATTTTTAGAAGGTGGGTCGGTTGTTTATCTGAGCAGGAATAGAGCAAGACTTTCCAATAACAGCTCTTGGGGACCATGTGCAACACTAGGGACTAAATCTGACTATACAAGTAAATCCAACTTTGGATACCTTTGGCTTTGGTATAAAATATTTGGTAAGAGTTAGGCACTGAGAACAGCATTTATAGCCCTCCTTTAAATTTTAAGAAAACCCAAAAAAAAAGGAAGGAAACTCCCAATTCCATTTTTGCCAGCACCAATTGTAGAATGCATTCTTTATTAATGTTTGTCTTCTTTTTTTTAAAAAAACAAAAATTTCCTTTTTGGTGTTACTTTAATCTCTGTCGTTTAGTATCCAATGATCATTGTATTGTACATGGATAATGTACATTTATTAAAACTATAAAATTGGATTGACCCAAGTTTTGCATTGCAACAAAATGTGACCTTGTAACGCATATTTGTTGGCTAGTCCAAATTGACCCATTACGGCAGAGGCAAGTCACTGCAATATTTTAGTGATGTATGAAATGGTGTCCTCTAGAACCTGCTAAAGAATGAACCTAAAATTGACGTAGTTGAACAATTCTATGGCACATTCAAGGGTCAAAAATTTTTGGGCCTTGTAATACGCATTTAAGGGTCAGTGAAGTAATCAAAATGGTATCCCTACGCCTCAGGACTTTTGGAACTCGTTTTATACGGTTACTCAAAAGGAAGAGTACACCTTTATCAACTTTAATCATTTTTTTTTTAATTTTAAATTTTTTATTTTATTTTATTTTTTTTTAAGGAAATCAAAGTCATTAATGAAAGATTTGCACTTCGGGGCAATATTAATCCCAAACTCCAACTCATGTTTCGACTTTCTTTTTTCTTTTGTTCTAGGAACACTCGTAGAAGATAAGGAGATCATTATCTCCAAAAAGCATTCCAGAGAAAAAAAAATAAAAATAAATGATATGTTATTTTTAGTGAAAGAATACATCAATCTCAAATGCAAAATTCTGTGCTAAAATCAAAAGGTACGAAATATATTTCTTCAAAAAAAAAAAATAAACAGGAAAAATATAATTTGATTTCTACTGTACCTCATAATTTCTCCTCAAATAGTCCAAATTTGCTTTCTTTTTTTTTTTGAGCTGGCCTTTTATGACTAGGACTAAGAATTTGAACAGCCACAAATTAAAAAATTTCACCTAAAAACTGTCAGTTGACCAATGTAGATATTTAATTTTATTTTTCAAACACACAACATAGATATATGCGTCATAATTACATTAATGCTATACAATATACAGAATTAAAATAATTACATTAATGCTATACAATATAATATAAAATTAAAATAAAAAATAAAGTTTTTTACGCATAATGTGCTAATACTTTTACGTAGTTTACACCCAATTTAAAAGCCCCAAATCGCCAACAGAAACTTCAACGCAGGTGACTACTCTCTTTCACTTTTTATTATAAAGGCTCACTCACTGATAAAACTTATCATATCTTTTTGAAAAAGAAGTGGAAAACACGTCAAATTACACACCCAGTTTTAGAGAATAAATTAGGTGAAATATCATTTTTTTACTATTATTATTGTGTTTTATTATACATCTTTTCTCAATATGATACTTATTATTTTTTTCTAATTAAAATATTTTTAAATAATATATATATCTAACATTAACTTAAAATAACTTAAAAATAATAAAATATTATATTTATTAAAAATGATATGTTTTCAACTTAAGTTGAAAAGCAATACCTAGTTTCTCAGTGAACCTATTTTTAGATTAGCCAAACAAAAACCAACAACACTAATATCTCTTTCTGTGTGCAAAAAAATGACGCATTTTAATGGCGGCTACATATTCATAATATTATCCAAGCTCTGCTTCTTCTAATTCTCATTTCCCAACACGCAAATTTTACTCCCCCATTCACACTCCAATGTTCTCCTTCTTCATCTTCTTCACCATGTTCTCTCTCGTCTTTCTCTTCGTCTACATAAACTCCAAGCGAAAAACAGAGCAACCTCACGAACCGACCCACCAGATCAAAACCGAAACCCAGAGCCACCACCCATCGGCCAAAACCCACGAAACCCGCGAAAACAGCTCGGCCCATTTGACCCATTCGGTCCGTCCTCCTCTGGTCCTGGAGTTTTTGCCCTCCGATTCTCCCAAATGGGAGACCTTGTTCGAGAGCGGTTCTGGAGGGCAGTGCGGCGACCCGGATTCGGATTCTGTCGGGTCGGGTTTGAGCGAGGAGATGGTGGAATCGGGTGCGGATCAGAGAGGGAAGAAGAAGAAGAAGAGGGCAAAGAAGAAGAGCTCGAGTTCCAAAGGGGAAGAGGAAAATGGCGGCGATGAGGGAAATTCGGGTCCGGGTTGTCGGGCCAAGGAGAAATTGGTGTGTTTGTACCCGTTTACGTCGTCGAGCAGTGTGACGCAGAGGAAGATCAAGCAGCAGTATGATGAGCTCATGAAATGTCACCATGCCAAAGGATTGACGCTGGCTCAGGTAATTTTCAAGTTTTGCTATTAAAAATCACTCTTTTTTTTTTTGTTGGTTAAGTTTTTATTATGTTCATTGTTGCCATCATTCAGTTTTGGTGTTTAGCGTCTGCAAAATCGTATTATAAAAATTTGATCTTGCTGTTTTTTTAACCCGCCTTGCCAATGTTGAATTTTAGCTGTAAGTAGGTAGTTAAAAAAAAAAAGAGCTAGTGAGCAATTTATTTATGAAATGTTGGGATGATTGTTTTCTCAATTTTGGGAACATGTGAAGGACAGAATTAAAGAGTACGTAAAGATAATATAAGAAATTCGAGGGATTCCTTTCTTGGGCGCATAGAACATCGCTCTTCTTTTGCTTATGGTTTAGTGTGTGAAGAGAAAGAGGGAAAATGGGCAGAAACGTGTACATGGTGCAAGCTTATTTGTGGAAGTGTATTTGGAAAGTCGGAATAAGCTAGACAAGATTTTTTAGTAGAAAGAAATCCCGAGGAAGATTGTAGGATTTGTAAATTTCAAGTAATACAGGCTTGTGGCTGCTATGAAGTGATACAGTGAGAAGAGACTGAAAGAATTGTGATTGACTCTTCTTTCTAAAAGCTAGAATGATGCAGGAGCAAACATGAAGTTAGGAAGTGGCTTATGTGTCTTGGGCCTTAAAGAAGCACCCGAGCCTGTTTGTTAGGTGCACTCACGAATTTGTAAGAGACTCCTTGAAGTAAGATCCCAAACTAGTAGTGCTTGGGGCGGGTTTCCGAGTCTGGTCCTGAATGGTATATAAAGGATTTTGCTTGTGTCTCTCCTTTTAGCTATAAGTTTTGCAGGCAATAGTTGCATCACTCCTGCATTATAGACTTATGAGGTTCTTGCCATTAAATTATGGCTTTTGAAGAAATAAGAGGTAGAAAGAAATGGGAAAAAGTTTTAAATGTCATATTAGTGAACATGTGAACCGATTTGAATCCATCCTTTTCAGATATCAAGGATAAGAGTTCTAGCTTAGCAGCTGTGAACCATCCGATGGAGCTGCAACTTTTTTCTATTTATACCATTAATTTGACAATCAAAGGTGAAAATTTGAGGGAGATTGAGTCTGATTGAATTAACGGTAAATTCTTGGTAAAAAAATCTACCTCATAGAGACTTCTCTTGTTGCAGGGTTTTCTTTTTGTTTTTGTTATTTTGTTTTTGGTAACAACAATGCCTGCATAAGGTGGTTAAGACATATTGTTTACATTTCCATAATTCGACGTGATGCAGGTTGGACAGTTTGCTAATTGTTTGGTGGAGGCTAAAAACGAGTTGCAGCACAAGTATGTCACGATTCTTTGATACTTCGTGGTTGTTTTTGTTTTGTTTTTTACCTTTAAATTTTTAACTTTTACCTATCATACAGTTCTCTGCAAGCATTATATATGATTCTTTTGTTCTTTGCCAAATTAATTGGCATTTTTTAGTTGTTCTCAAAGTTTCAAAAAAGTCCATGTTTCGTTTGACCCTTGTCGTTGTGTCTTCGTGCTACAACTCAGTTCTTTTTACATCTTAGCCTCAATTTCATAATGTGGCTTTAAGATTTTAGCTTGATATCTTGCTCTGTGGTAGGGCTGACATCATCCAGCGGAAGTTCACAATAACAAAGGCTCTACTGTTCAAGGCAGATAGATCTTCCTTTGATCGCCTTCGTCAACAGGTTACAATACAGAAATGTTTTTAGAATTCAGTACTTAAGAGATTTTGGATATCTTGTTTGCTTTAATGGGTTTATTCTTTCGTATTTCAGATTTGTAAACTAGAGTTAGAACAGAAGAGACTAGAAGAGGATGCATCTGTTTATAATTGGCTCCAACAACAACTTAAACTTTCACCAGCATACAGGAAGGTACATTTTTACCCTTATTTTTAAGGAAACATTTGGCCTGTGAAGATTCATGAAGACCGTGGCTTGTTTACGTCCCTTCTTAAGCCTCACAAAGTCATATTGACACGTCTTTTCTCAAATTTGCCAACATTTTCCTATTCAAGTTTACAGGAAAAAATTTATTGATAATGATTTGAAAAGTCTCTCTCTCATTGATTTACCAAGATGAAGCTTTTGTCTTTCATTACTGCTTCTAACATATGAACCCGACCCTCTCTTTCACATTACAGATGCTTGAAATTAGTGCTCGAATGGAGATGAATTCCAAATCAGAAGAGTTGACGGAGAGCACAGACACTGAATTTTCAGGCATTTCTTTTGAAGAGTTGCTTGCACAAGAAAAGAAGGATTCATTCTGGTTTGTTTTTGCTGATTTCGTCCTGCTTCATTTACCTATTTTGTTAGCACGGCTTACAAATTGCTCCATTTTCCTTGACAATATGCAGGCAGAGAAATGGGAAATTGAGACCATGTACAGGCTGATAGATGATGACTTGCTAATTATACTCGGTTTTTAGTTCAGCAGTACGTATATCCACCAGCCAAACCTTGTACCGTCAAATTTCTTCCAACTCCCCGATGGAAGTTAGTCCATCCTTGTGACGCCGAAAGTCATGAACCCAGTTTTGCTAAATTCATACCTTCTGCTAATTGGAAGTCTTGAGTTGGTTCAACTCTTCTTTGCCTGACCATGCATTCGGGTTGATTTGAGGTTTGAGAGTGGCTATTTTCTTGATGCGGCAACTCTACTGAATCCAAGCTTCAGTGCGTGGTCCTCTGTTGGTACCACAGTCTTCTTCGTCCTCTCTGGAGGACTTAGTAATGGATTTTGGACTTTTTAAGTGATTGACTAGACACGTCAGTGCATGGAAGGCTCAGAAACATGTCTTTGTTTCCTGTTTTTTGGGTTGAATTTTGGACTTCCAAAAAGTAGTGTGACCTACTTCTCTAGATATGTCGACTGTATATTGGCCATTTATGTAAAAATTATACATCAACTGAAGGTATACCAGTTAGCAAAGGAGATGAAAAAGGAAAAAAAAAATGTTGACATCCTTTTGTTTGCAACTTTGCCTTGGCTATTTATATTGAGGTACTATTCTGTTTTCAAAAATAAAATTTGTTCTCTGAAAACTAAACAACGTGTTTTGGACATACCAAGTTTGTGAAATTGGAGATTGATATTTCTTGTTATGCACTCATATCTGTGCGTCTCGGTCCACCGGCCTGTGAGAGGGTGGGGTTGTAACCCCGGGATGTTTACTATTGCTCTGTATTTAATTGGGCAATATTGTCGATTAACATTTTTTTCACTTGTTGGGACCACTACTCAAACAACTCATTTGTTGGCAATTGAACGAAGTCTTGACCTTGAGAGCATCCACCGTACGTAAACGACAAGGCTGAAGGTGTGGGCTTTATGTGTACAAGCTACACAAAGTTAAGAAGCAACAGGCTCCTTTACATTTCAAGTGGAGAACAAAGACAAAAACAAAAAAACAAAAACCAAGTGACGAACAAAAGATGGTGTTAATTTCAGTGGACAACTGTCCATTAGATAACTGTAGCACATTGTCATGTATATAATGAATGTAAGAACTGCAACAAACAGAATTTTTTTTATGTAAATTGCTTCCAATCAAATAAAGAACCGATCAAATTGCTTAAGGGTTGAGAGACTCGAAAATGTTTTAGGTTATGTTTGACATGTGTCAGAAACAGGGTATCTAAATCAAGGTTTAAGCATACCTTGTACATACACCACTAAGTACAGTACTGTTAAAAAACAATCTAAAGAAGTAGTCGAAATAACAGGCCAAGCCCTAAGCTACAATCACCAAAATACAAGTTTTCGAAGAGACGGGAAAATTTTCCAATTATCTTTATCAGCAGAGAGCTGATTGAAAAACCGAGGAAAGCCTTCTTTCAGCTTTTCCCTGCTGGTTTGAGAAACTGGTCCTCTTACTCGTTTTCCAGATCAGTCAATCTTCACAGAGGAGTAGATCTTCCGAACAAACCAGAAGCAAGCATAGAAACCAATTGTTCCAGTGAGGACAAAGAACGCATATGAGACGATGATCATGTAACCAAAGTACAGGACACCCGAGACGAACTTTGTTATTTCCAGCTTGGTAAAGAAGTAGAAGACCGAGTAGAGGAAAAGGTAGAGAGCAGAGGAGCCGGCAGTCAGATAAGATCTCCACCACCAGTGGTAGTCTTCGCTGCACAACTGGAAGTAGCAGAGAACAATTGTTATCTCCGCACAGGTGATCAAGAGAATAACAAACACGATAAAGAGGAAGCCAAAGATGTAGTAGAACTGGTTCAACCATATTGATGTCAAGATGAAGAAGAGCTCGATGAAGACTGCCCCAAATGGAAGGATTCCCCCAATAAGAATAGAGAAAACTGGTTTCATATACCAAGCCTGCTCAGGAATCTGCCGAGGAATTTTGTTAGTCTTTACGGGGTCTTCAATGGCTGGTTTTTTGAAACCTAGGTAACTACCCACGAATACCAGGGGAACTGATATACCAAACCATAGGCAGACGAGAGCAAACATTGTACCAAAGGGCACCGCTCCAGAAGATTGTTCCTCCCAAATCAGTGCATTCAGGACGAAGAAAACAGTAAAAAGTATACCAGGAAACATAAATGCAGTCTTCAAAGTATTCCTCTTCCACTCTATGCCCTTGAACATTTTGTACAATCTTGCAGACGAATAACCAGCAAATAAGCCCATGAAAACCCACAAGAGGACCATGGCAGTCATTAGGCCACCTCGGTTGGAAGGAGACAAGAAACCCAGTAAAGCAAAAATCATGGTTACAAGTGTCATTCCAAAGATCTGAACACCTGTACCGACGTAAACACAAAGTAAACCAGAATTGATCGGTGCCCTGAAAACATCTCCATGAACAAGTTTCCATCCAGTTTCTTCCTGAGCCTCATCTTGCGTTTCTAACTGATTGTAGTTGGAAATATCTTTGTATAGAGTTCTCATCGTTATCATAGCCACCATACCAGAAAGAAATAGAACAATCATCAGAGAGTTTATTATGGAGAACCAATGGATCTGATCATCATTCATAAGGAGGTATGTGTCCCAACGAGATGCCCACTTGATATCACTTTCCTTTTGGATAGGGAAAAAGAACACGAGTTTAGTAGCATATAAACTGGATCAAGATAGAAGCAATAAACAGAGAAGGGCTTAATTAGAACATACCTTAAAGGAAACATCATATGTAAATATAATTTCCTTATCTGGATCAACCTCTTGTGGAATGGCACTACCAGGTGGTAAATTTTTGGTATCTTTATTGCACGTTATCAACTGAGGATTTTTCTCATCCCACTCCTTATATTCGTGATTGATACTGTTTAAAGAAATTGAGTGAGAAGATGAAGAAAAGAGCAATAGTACAGTTATTTTGGAACAAACAGACGCCAGGCCATTTCTACAATACCTGTTTGGAGCAACCTCAAAACCAACGATTCTAGCAGAATCAGTTTCAGGGTCTTTGTGATACATGACTCGGAAGCTTAAGTGATTGTTGATAAAATATCTTTCTTCTTTACTCTGAAGAAACAAATTAAAAAGCAATTTGTAAATACCATAAGCATCTGAAGCTTAACAAAGGAAACTGTGTTCTGAAGCATACCCCAGCATAATTTCCTTTGAACCCAACACGGTAACCATCTTCATAAGTCTTTGACTGACTTCCGTCCACCCTTTTTCTAAGAACCGCAACCGGGAGATTATCTAAAATCCTGCATGGCGATGCCAGAACTCTCATTTAAAAAAAATGTAGTGTAAAATGTTACTGAGGGATAATCCTACAGAAATATCATTTGCAAAAGCCAAAAGCTACACTGAAAACCTAAGAATCACTGCGTTTCTGGCATTGCATTTACTACATACATGTTTGCTCGATATTCATCATCAATTTTTTCCTTGAAATTTTTTGCAGCTTCAGCATTGAGCTTCATCTTACAGGCCACAACACACGATTGCTCCTCCCTCATTTTGAACTGGGAAAGAATTCATCAGTTAAAACTAACAAAGTAAAGGTATATTAACCAGATTGAATATAGGAAAGGATTTTCTATAGATAAAAAAAAGGGAAAGAATAAAGATACTCACAGTGTATACAGAGTTCTCAATGCGGTCACCCCGAAGCACCTCTCCCAAATTTTCTGCATTGTTCACAATCTTCTTGGGCTTACAATATTTTAAGTAATAATAGTCATATGGGAGTTGTGTCTTTGTAGACGATAACTTGTTCACTTTGACATACAACGAATCACCCTATTCAAGAAGAGGACAACAATGTAACAAACAAAGATATCATATAGATAAAAATAAAATAAAATGGAAAACAAGGAAGCATTAACATCTTGCCAAAACCAAAAGTCATCCTAGATAAATCAATTGAGATTTTGGACATCCTTTTACATCAGTATTCTCCGTACCTTCAAAGACCCAGGAGTTTAGCATCTCTCTCTCTCTATAGCAAAGACACCATTGACATATTTCACAGTTTCTTTTAGTTTTTGGAATGCTTTATATCCATCTGTTTTCAGAATTTCAAATGTTATCTCAGTTTCACATTGTATCATAGTTCTTCTATTATTTCGCTTCAATTTAAACAATTCTTTCAGTCTATTTTTCTCCATCATAAAGAATCAAGACTGTTCTAAGTAGCTCCAAAACAGGTCCTTATACCAGAGAAATAATTAAATTCTACGGAACACCAAAATCATATCCCAAGCGAGCAAAAAAAAATAAATAAATCAAATTCTAAACCCAAAACCATAAATCTTTAACTCGGGTTGAAAATCAGAAGCGATTGTTAGCTATGTAACCCCCAAAACGAAACTGCAAATACGAATCCCCAACAAGTTCGAACCTCAAATCGTCGAATCCATACAAGAAACCAACACCACAGATCTGAAATCAAACCGAAACCAGATCAAACACAAAAACCTAGATCCAACTATGCTTCAGTGGAAAGCAAGGAAATCATCGCAGTACAAAAGACTATTGAGTATGAACATCGGCAATAAAAAAGCTCTATAACAATGACTGACAAATGATTTGAGTATTTTCTCGCTGGAAAACGAAGGAAAAAGAAAAAGGAAAGAGATGAGAAAATGAGCGAGAAATGAAAGACCGTACAGTCTGGAAATCGCGAGGAGCGACGCCGGGGAGGTACAAAGAGTGGACGGAGGAAATGCCGAGGAGAGTAATGAGAAACAGTACGGCGGTAGCCGGAGCTACGGAGGTTGTCGCCATCGTCGTCGTCTTCTTCTCGAGTTTCAGAGAGAGAAAGAGAGAGAGGGGGAGAGAAGGTGGTACAGAGTCTTACAGGCAAAAGTATTAGGCTAATCTATTGTCTCAAAATATAAAAAATTAAATTTATATCTTTTTTTTTTTTTTTTTTTTTTTTTACTTCTTTGTGTTTCCTTTTATTTATATTCCTGTATTGTCTCAAAAAAAATTTTAAAAAAATTAACTTTTTATTTTTTTTATTTTTTAGTGTTTTTAATTTAATTTAAATATCTAAGTTAATTCAAGCAAAAAGAAATAAAAAATTGTAAAAAATTACCCACCTTTCACAGGGCACAAACACTAAAAACACTTCTGTTTGAGGGGTAAACAATGCAATGAGATTAATTTGCTAAGTTTGTGGAATTATTACTATATATATTTTTCGTTTTTTAGGGATAGTAAAATCTTTCTTTAAAAACTTTCATTGCAAGTAGAGTTTATTTTACTTACACATCATTTTATGTTTCCTTTTCAACCAAACTCAAATGTATCGGGTGTCATGTGCAAAGACTTTTAACTGATTTGCATTTTAATGGAAATTAAAAACTGAGAAATAAGAAAATACTCAATTTTTGCTGCTTTTGAAAATAAAAAAATAGGTAATTACTATTATCTCAACTCAATTGTGTCTAGTGATCTTTCACTAGCAAAAAAAAAAAAAAATTGTTTAGTGATCAGAAATTGAATGAATATACATACATACATACATATATATATATATATATATATCAAGGGAAAGGAGTTTAGTTACTCGAAATTAAATTAAAATTTGATTTAAGTGTTTAATAGTCTATTAAAGAATTATGGTACAAGGAGAATTAAATGCAAATTATATTGTTTAGTGTTTTTTTTACCATAAAAAAATAGCATAAAATAAGTGTGGTTACAAAAATGCCTTTGTACCAAGTAAATAATTAAATTAAAGTAAGGTTATATTTGACAAATAGGTAAATTAGTCTCCACTTTTTAGAGAAAAAATCAAATTATGTGGCGGCAGGTCTACCTAATCAAGGAATGTTAATCATTTGTAAGTGAAGGTCACCAAATTTAATTTCTAAATAAACGTATAAATACCAGAACAAATCAGAAATCAATTGTTTCGAGAGCAAGTTCATTTTGAAATGCCCCACAATTGCAGAGACATAACCAAGTGGGGGATTAAATACCTATGTTGTTTTTGCTTAAAAAAAACCACAAAAGAGAAATGAATTATTGGTTTTTATAATTTACAGGTATATGAATAAGTTGGTATAACTTTTTGGAGCCTTTTGTAACAGGGATAGGTATGATAAAAATTACATCAAAACAATATAAAAATGCAAAACAAAAGCATAATTTCCACTTACCCTTTTTTTTTATTAAATCACAACTTCTTGTCATTTAGATATGTTTGCCTAAATCTTCTATTTTCAAACGTTTTGTCAATTGCCCAATCATCTCAATTTCATAGTTGACAAGAAGAAATTGGGTAGTACATTTATCGAGTTGCGAGAAGATAGTGGGCCTATCACATTTGATATGAAACTATATTTAGAGCTTGCACCAATACTAGGCTCAAGGAGTCTTATAATTGAAATGAGTATGATCTAAATCACTTAACGAATATCCATTCAAGGGCAAGTCTGGTGCCAGTAGCCACGGTAATTCCAACTCTAATAGCATATATTTAAGTTGTTGCACTAGAATCAAATATCAAAGTCACATCATAATCAATGAGCAAACAAATCTAACGAAACCTGATTAAAATTTGAAGGTTTCAGATTCAAATTGGGCAATACAAGTAGAGTATTATTGTTTCTGTGCCAACATATAATCCTTTCATATGGATCAAACAGGCACTTAAACACCCAGCTCTTCTTCTTTCCATCCAAATTCTTTCAACTGGCATAGAAATAAATTCAATGCTCTCAAGTTTAAAAGCCGTTCGATTCATGTGGATTTTAGTATTTTGGCAAGGACATTTCATCGTCTGAAATCGCAATTGCGCTAGAGGGGCTCCATGAACAAGCCATAAGCATGGACGTAAATATCAGCGAAATTTTTAAAATTTCGTTTTAAAAATTTTGATGGAAATTTTAAAATTTTGGTAGAAATTTCAAAAATTTTGATGTACCAAAATTTTTGTTTATTGTAATATTGATTTCGGTACAATATCGGAGAAATATTAAAAATATTGGTAAAAATATGGATATTGAAAAATCTATAGTGTATTTTGTACAAAATTTTGATATATATTGTAAAAATTTTAACCAAATTTTGGTAATACCAAAAATTATAAAATTTAATATATTTTTCCTTTTAGATAATCTACCAATATTTTATACTTTCAATGTATAAATATTTGTCCTGTACACATTAAAATGCTAACATCAGATAAAGATAATATTTTTATGAGTTACAATCAATAAATTTGGGATCTAATTATAAGCAACTCCTCCAATGAGACCCCGCATGCTTATTATTTATACAATCAGGATTCTAAAAACTATGATAATTATAGAATTTTTAATTATCCTCATCCGGGCATGTACCACAATCTCAAGCAAACAATTGAAAGAATTCATTTCTCATTCATAGAAATACAGTGAAAGAAGTCAACAAACCTACATATGGTATATTCATAAATATATTCAACACTATTCAAAAAATATGTCATGGCAATAATCTTGTTTGAATCAAGATAGAATTCAAATCATGTTTAAACCTTAAAGAACTTCATCTTTTTTTTTTTTTTACAAGATTCCATTTGGTATTAATTTAATATATATGAAGTTTATCATATAAGTGATGCATATTTATGTTTCTTTTTAATATTAATTGTATTTTAAAGTATTAAAAATATATTTAATATAAAATTTTTGTAATTTTTTATGAAATTTTCACCAATATCAAAATTTTTTCTAAAATTTTCGTAAAATTAAAATATCGATATTTTCACTAAAACAAACATTTTCATCCTTAGGCTGTAAGATTTCGCCTTGCATTCAATGTCCTACATGGCAAACCTATGCGGTCATGGTCATGAACTTAAAGAGGAAAATTAACCCCTTGTTTGATTCATAGGTTTGAACCAAAAAGTTCAAACTTTTTTGTTAAAATTCCATCTTCTTAAGTTACTTCTCTAATTTGGCATCATTCTTTTGGAATTTTATAGTTTTTAAGTTGATGTATCATGAGAGAAAGTACTTAAACTTTCACATTCCTCTGCATATCTTATATTTTAACCTAAATGATGTCAAGGTTGATCTTCGATGTTCGATGTTAATGGTTAAAATTTTCCCGCCTTTTGCTTGAAAATAAGAAAAAAAAAGGTGGTCCAAAGAGTAACCAAGGATTGAAAACAAAACCTCGAATTTTAATTGTATTTGCAGGGGGCTATTGGACCGCAAGAAACCAGACAAACGTCCAATCCCGTATTACGCAATGAATGAGCCAAACATTCCTAGCTTCAGTAAACTACTGAACCATAGCTTTAAACACTATATTTGGCTTCCCTAGTCCTCATCCCTTTGTCCCCAACGTGTCTCATTTCAAAAAAAAAAAAAAAAAAGTTTTATGCGACTTTGGTAAGAGGAGTCACGAAGCACATGTCAATATGTGAGACTTGAACTTGTCTAGCTCGGCCAGGACCTCTTCCTTTGGCCTGTAGATCAAATCGATCATCCTCCATATCTGCATGGGAAATACTCATTTCTTTAGCTTAAACCAATATGCTTATTTCACCACAAACAAGATATTAACCATTCCTTTTCACGTGGCTCATTTTCTTGTCTCGTCTTAACTAATTCAACTTTCTTCTCACTCTCTCTCTCTCTCTCTATCTCTCGAAAGCGTTCCCTTGCACGTTTCATCACTAGGGCTTTGTTTGTTAACAGTATAGTAGATGATCTCTCTCTTGTTGTGTTTGGTGTGAATTCCCTCCTCTAATCCGCCTATGTTGGGAGAGTTTAATATTGGAGTTTTTGGAGGATTTGAAACCGCTTCCCTCCTCTTTTCTCTCATATTAAGCAAAGACTGGTCCCAAAATCTTTTCATTAATTCCTCCCCCCCCCCCCCACCGTACTCTGCCTCATCCCACTTTTCCATCCTACCAAACAACCTGTAAATGTTTGAACAAATATTTGAGTACTACTAAGGAATTACCTGTAGAGTACCACCGCCTCCAGTACTTTCACAATCATCGGACACACTAACAAGCGTCCATGATCAGATGCATTCCAGTGAAAATCGACGACCTTGTCCCTGCAGTCCATTACAAATCAATCATTGTGAATACACGGAATAAATTAGATGGAAGCAATTATTTGGCCCAAAGTATCATATTAACATATCATATTCCAAATTAGGCGTTTGGAAAATAAGGCGCATGGATATCTTACAAGAAACTCAAAAAAAAAAAGTGCCTGCAAATGTTTATATTTGTACAAGCGTGTACAGATATGACTTAGCATACATCTAAGGGGCATGCATACCTGTGACCAGCATGCCTAAAGAACAAGCCTGCAGGAGAATTTGGCAACTTTGATTCAATAGATTCTTGCTTGTTGCCAATCTGAAAGAGAATAACAAATCGTCTTTAAGCACATATAATCCTTAATATAGCTCATCCTTCTACTTACAAATTGTTTTGTTTATGCCTTCCATCTTCAGACCAACAGAGAGAGAGAGAGAGGGAAAGAGAGTAAAGATGCCATGGAGTAACATGTATATACAGACCTTCTCATGATCCCAGATGTTCAAAAGGCCATCCTCAGCAGAACTTCCAAAGACGGACGACTTGTCTGGACACCACTGGAAACAAATATGTCATATGTATCAGTCAAAGTAAAGCAAACTAAAATTACAATTTCCTAAAGAGACGATGAAAAATCAGAAAGTTTAAGTCATAGTGGAAAATTTTATGACACCTGTACGCAGAGGACAGCTGCATTGTGACCTTCAAATTTATGAACTGGGGAGCCAACACCCCCAGAGGTCAGATTTCGTCGGTCAAACATGTGTATAGTATTATCAGCAGACCTGAAGGAAACATTCAAACAATAAACAATGATGCACCTCCTACTTGTATAAATTTTGAATCAAAAGATGCTGAACCTAAAACACAAAGCAACGGCATGAAAAGCATGATCAATCCAATTGAGCTTATCGACTGGTTACAATTAAGTATGGATACCCTGTTAGAATGAGATTGACATCATGAGGATTCCAATCAACACAGTGAAGATCAGCATCGTGGGCTTTTTCAACCTGCACACAGTTAATTTTAAAAAAGATATATAACAAACTCAATTGCACAAAATATATATGCATATATCAATGCAAAACGGCAGCATAAGGAGAAGGATATCACAATCTATCAAAGCACTGCATCACGTCATATAGCAAACAATCACCGAGCCAAGTTTATCAATCTACTGTGGTGAATTGCAAGCATAAAAGCTGCCAAGAATAGGATATCAAAAGAGTGAAGTTGAAGAAAACTGAAGGATGTGCAATAAGAATGCATGAGTTTACTATTACCGTTCACAGTTATGCATCTTACTTTGCCTTCAGCATGACAATAAATTACTATCGAGTTAAATACTACTGGTTTCTTTTTCATGCTTTGTAACAGTTACGAATCTGAAAAATTGCCATTTGAAAGCCGTCACATCATGTTACACTCCTCTGTTCTAGGAAACAAAAGTAAAAAGGAAAAACATAGCAATGAGGGATGCCATATTGTCAACTGTTGTAATGAAAACAGATGTCATAATGAAAAACAAACTGATGGGCCAAATATCAAGAGGAAAGTGCATACCTTCACTATAGGAGTAGAGCCAGATCTTGCATCCCACAGTATGAGGCAAGAATCATCACCTACGCTACAGAATTCCTGAGCACTACAATCCATAGTTAAAGAAAAATTTAATATACTTTAGAAAGTTGTGGAAGACATCATAAAAAATTACTTATTAAACTTAAAAATTAAAATAAAAAATAAAAAAAAGGGGGAGTAAGGGAAAGGAAAGCTTCGTTATACTTAAATACATAGAAACAATTACGTAAGTAGGCCTTCTAGTTTCAATTTTTTCCTCAATTTATAACTATAAAGATATCCTTTAAATTGAGAAACAAGTTGCAAAATCATCCTCACGCATTCCTTGAACAAAAAACAAAGAAACAAAAATGCCCTTAAACAGTTTTGAATATATATTTTAAACATTTAGGGGAAAAAAATCAAAACCTAAAACAACATAAATTTCCGAAGGAATGTTTTTAAAGGAAAACATAAACATTTTCTTAAAATATTTTTCAAAAACTATTCAGGGGAATATTTTTATTTTTGTTTTTTTGGTCCAAAAGTACAGGAAGAATGAAAGTGAAACATATTTTTCCAATTAAAGGGTGACTTTGTAATTTTCAAAAACAGAGGAATAAACTGAGAAAAATTGAAACTTAGAGGTACATTTATATAATAAGCCCTTCAAAAATATAATCACCAAGCTCCAAGGCATCCTCCATTTCTCACTAATTCTAAGCGAATGCATACATTTGTACCAGTTATCAAACTTGAATAGTAGCTACCTTGATGGGCAAAACTGCACATCTTCAACGGTATCCTCATGCCCTTGGTAGACACCTCGTGGTCCAAGTGAAGGACTGCCTGCAGGTTTGTAATTGTTCCCACCAACTTTCGGAGCATGTTTAGTATTGGAGCCACCAGATCCTGGAGATTTGGTGGCTGTTGAGTCTGATGCTAGAGTTGAGATATGATCATGAATGCTCCAAAGAACTACCGACTTGTCCTTGCCTACCACAATAATCTTTCCCAATCAGGATTGCCTTCCAGAGGAAAGTAGGGACATGGTTCATAGTTTTAGACTTTTTGTAAAGAACATCATCCAAGGAAAACAAAAATGTAGTCGTCAATAACAAACTCAACCTAATAACCCTTATAAGATGTCATTCGCAATTCAAATCATTCAAATTACGGACTAAACTTTAATTAAAACATAGAGGTAAATTATTATATGGCTTTAAGACATGTCTTTCTCAATAAAAAAAAATCATTGATATGGCATAGTAGAACCCATATCGCATTAACATTCTAGTCTTTCAATGAAAACAGCTATGTTATGTAAGAATATCCCTCACCCCGTGATTGAAAATCGATGATTGATTTGCATAATAAACTGTGAAAATCTAAGCAATAAGATATTGAAAATAGTAGCTAACCTCCAGAGAGTACAAAAGGTTCAGTTGGGCACATAGCAAGGGCAAATTCAGCATTATCTTGATGCCCGGTTAATAGCTGCAAGATAAAATAACTTAATTTAGTACGCACCTATTAAAGAAAAGGGGGATAATAAATAGTAAAGTTATAGAAGTGGACCAAACTTAACATATGTAGAATATGACAAAAATGTACTTAAAAAAACGTATATAACAATTTAAAAAAAAAGGAAGCAAACAGTGCACCAGGTCAGGACGGGAAGTTGTAGCTCCCAATACAGCATGACGATTAGGTTGAGCCTCAACATCCCAAATGAGGACCTGGCATTGTAAGTTGAAAATTTTAAATCACATTGAGTTTCATTCAACTATAAACTTCAAATGGTTGATTAGATATTTACAAAGCCTAAACACTTCATATCTTATGTAAACAACATTTGGGAACACAATTGGAACTACATTTTGTAGTTCCACCCAACTTCTGCCAGAATGTGTTGATCCAAAAGTTGGTTGGAACTACAAAATCATTACCAAGCACCACATTAGTAAAGAAAACACGAGATTGGTGCTTACATCAGGACTGTCAGTATGTGTAGCCACTATCTTACTATTCTGTGGGAGTTCCCTGATTCTGTTCACCTGCAAATCATAATCACATATAAATAACAACACAATCCCTTAATCGATGTAGGCTTCAAAGAAGAGCTCCAACTTTGAGCAAACATCAGCTGAGACACATTTCAAACAGCCATTTCAGAAAACATATTTTGGATGCAAGAATCACAGTCCTTTTCTATTCCAAAAAACAATGATTGCAAAATTTTTAGTTCAAAAGGCTACAAAGTTTATTTTTCAAGTTAAAAAGGCTATATATAACTTACAAGAGCGCCAACAAAGTAAAAAACACATCGATACTTGTTTCAATAAGAATCACTATTTGCTAATCACTCTGGTAGAACTTGCCATGCAAGAAATTCTACAAGTGAAAAGTCACTCGACTTTGAAAAAAATTCACACCTCGCCTGGATGAATGATGGTTTTAAACTTCTTCACAAAGGGTGAGCGTGCTTCTTCATTGAACTGTAAAAATCAGTCAACAAGAAGATGCTATAGAAATTCAGCAAATGAACACTAAATTTCATTAAATGAATGGCACATTTGATAATGGATGGCAACAGAAAGAACCCGATTACTGATTGTTCATGGAGGCCTCACCTGAGATATGTGTTCTGCAGCTGCAACCCTAGGTTTGACCACCTCGCAGTTTGCTATAACCAGTGTATTCGGAACACTGCCATCAGTCTGCGAGAAGAAACAGAAGAGCAACAAGGATGATACTATTAAGAAGAAACACAAGCATGATGTTCAAAATTTAATTGAACAGGTATTAATGTTCAAACTTTAATCCGACAGGTATTCACACAAAGCCAACATGTCTTAAAAATCGCTCCATATTTCATGGAAAATTTGCAAACAAAGTCTCTCTGAAATCATAATAAGAGTACAGACTTTAATCAAATGATACCCAAACACAGTTTTCCAAACAACTCAAGTAAAGTTTGATCAGCAACCTCATATCCCAGAAGAAAGTTGCTCTATAAAATAGACAAGCCGACAAAAATACCCTGAAACTCTTAAGGTATGGGTACCTCGCTTATTTACATTGCTCTCTTCAAATTAAACTGCAACCCAGTAAAGTTCTTTGTGTATCGCTTAAAAGAAACAGCAAATCAGGACAAATTGAAAGACTTAGGGGGTGTTTTAAAACACACACGTGAACTTACCTGTTCAGAAAGGTAAAGACGCTGACGATTCTTGTAAGTAGCTTGTTCTAGTTGCGGACCCCATCTTTCAAAATAATGCACAAACTCAAAATCAGTCTCCATTGATCTGAACTGTGATCCCAAAACTAATCTGAACTGTGATCCCAAAACTAAGCACAGCCACATCAAACCTTAAATCGCATAAACTCAGAAACTCACAAAACCCACATTTCGCATAAACCAGACAGAATAAACCTTGACATTTAGTAGAAAACATGAGAAAAGAAAACCCTAAACAGATATGGAGCACGGACCAACAAAACCGCACAATCTTCTCTTGTTCTCTAAAACCACTAACCGTAACAATGAAAGCGATAGTGAACTCAACCCTATCATTAGTTATTGATCCATTTTCGTTCCCTATTTTCTCCCATTTCCCATATCCAAATTTTCCCGGCACCCAAACAGAAGGCAAGGCAAACACATTTTCGATTTTGAAAGCACCAAACCAAAAATTTTAAGAGGCATCCACACACATAGATACGTACATACATACATATATTTGCGTGTGTAGAGGGAAAGAAAGTAACAGACCGGCAAGAGAGAGAAGGCCAGACGAGGTTGTGGTTGGCAAGCCAGTCGTAGAGAACGGGGACGAGGGATTTCCACTGGGTGTACCTCTCTTCCACCGACGGCTCCGTTCCTTTCCCTCTCTCCTTCATTTCTCTCTCTACTCTCTCTCTACTTTCTCGCTCTACAGCTACAGCTCGCTCTCTTTTTTTCTTTCTTTCTTCTTCTTCTTCTTCTTGTGATGTTCGATTTTCCCGCCAATTTTGGTCCTTGCTTTTAGCGTGTTTGGGTCTGTGTTCTGTTTGAGTTCTGAGACTGACCCTCTGCAGTGCTGAATAATGTGATTCCTTTGGTGGGTCTTCTGGTTGTACTCGTTTAATGCAACCGGTTGAGTGAGACTCGTTGAACTAACCGAGTTGACTCGGCTACAGAAAACCAGTCAGCCAAGAGTACCATCTTTAATAGGTGTTTTGAATAGGAATCATTTTTTACTGTAACATGTGAGAGTTTTACGATTTTTTTATTGTTATTATAACATATAAGGGCTTTATATTATTAATAACTAAAAAATGATACCCATCATTTTTGCCAGGCAAAGGTAATTTTGTTTTTTCTTAAAATATGGCTTTTTTTACGATAAAGGATGCAACATCTCTTTGAAACGTTAGTTAATTGGTTTTAGTTAACTAAAGTTTCCAATAACTAAAGTAAGAAGGGAAAAATTGTTATATTGTAACGCCTTCTTATATGCTACAGTTTTAAAATTTAAAATTTTAATTTTAACTAATTTGTCAAACAATTTAATAATTTTGTTTCGCTAATAGAACAAGGTGTTTTAACCATCGTGTTAAGATTTTAATGATTTAATTTGCAGGTACCTACTTTAAACATTTGCAAAGTGCAATATAAAACTACTTTAGATTAAAAAGCCATGAAACTTGAGGTTTTTTTTTTTTTTAAATAAGATGTTTTGTTTTTAGATATTTTATGTTTTTAGATTTATATAATATTTTTCATAATTGTTTAATGGTAGTTTGTCGTGTTGCATTTTTTTCCATTCGTTTAGGATGAAATTGAAATTCGTTTTTTTTTTTTAATTTAAATGATATCTTGTAGTGGTAACAAATTGAGGAATGGCTAAAACTTTGATGTGTAATTATGTAATTAACCCCTTGTAGCAATTAGGGGGCTGGTTGTCAAAATTTTCCAAACACGGAGCCAAGTGCCAATAAAAATGTGTATGGGAACTTATTTGTCTAAATTTTCAAAGTGAGGACCCAAGTGTTAAAAAAATTAGAGTTCAAGGATCTAAATGTTCATAATTTTAACTTGAATCCCCAAGTTTCAGAGGTAAAAAAGTTTGAGGGCTCTTTATACAAAAATCACCATTTTTAAAATTATTTTAAATAGCTTATAAAATAATTTTGGAACATTGTAAAAGCATACGAAATATTCTCTTGGATTATAAAAATGCAAGGACAAACATGATATTCATGTAAAACTTGATTAATTTCATAATTGTCCCTTAAACCTTGTGTAATAGTTCAACATGTCCTTAAATTTTGAAAAAAGATTTATCTCACCCCTAAACAATTTAAAATTGTTCATAACATACGATTCATTGAGTTTCGTCTATAATACTAACAAGATAATTACGTGAGACTAATTACAATTTTATAAATAGATTTAAAGTCAACTTGCATTCGAACTGATAAATAAATATAAAATCAATTGTTCGGATTGCCTTTATGAAGTTACATACTTACAACGCTTTTTTGCATCAGACCTCCCTAAACTTTACGCAATTGATAGATTAGTCCTTAAACTAAAAACTTTAGTAATCGAGTCCTTGAATTTTGAAAATTGTTGCACAATTGGTCAATTACTAACGTTTGTTAAATTATGAACGGAATAGCATACATGGATAGCCAAAAAAAGACACCATGTTAATTTTCTTCTATTTAAAACTCAAATTCAATGATTAATCTCAAAATTGATACAATTTTACTTCAAAATTTATGTTTTTAATAAAAAAAAGTAACTAAAAATTATGTTCTTAGCTCAAAAAAAATTTTTAACTCAAAAAAATTTTATTAAGTAAAATTAACTTATAAAACCTCTAAAAATTGAAAGGAAATTTAAAGCATTTTAAATCATTTTTTATATACAAATGTTAAAGGAAAAAATTAAAAAAAAAAAGAAAAAAATGGGAGAAACACATATTCTTCCTCTCTACCAATCGACAACTTCATTACCCTAGATCTGCCCAACCTTATCATCGTTAGGACTGAAAAGAAAAGGAAAAAAAATCCAATAGACATATTTATTGGAAATTAATTTTTCATGTGGGCCTGCATATGTATTTAAATGTGTTGTTTAATGCTATCTTAAGGTAAAGCCTAAATTAAAGTGATATAATTAAGATAAAGTTGAAAGGCTTTTGGGTATTAATATAAAGTATGGGTCATTATTATTAATAATATATGTGTAGATACCAATTTGTAATTTCCAGATTTTATGATGGGCAAAACTGAAAATACATTAAAATAACTAAAGTTATTTATTCTGGTTATGGTCCCCAATCCAGACGTACGTTTATTTTTCCTGTTTTATTTGAAATCCCATCTTCAAGAAAACTTCAAGGAGTACGTATTGGATTGGAAGACAGTAACCCACAACAATCCAAAATCTTGAATCAAGGTACGCTTCCGCAATTTAAAATTATTCCTCTCAATGATTTAACATGAACGATCTTGGCAGAATTTTGATTTGTTTTTTGGTTTATAACAAGTGGCATCAGAGCCGTTTCATGTTGAATTATTGAGAAATTTTTCTCAAAAGTTTTGGTTGAATAAGGTTCATTCTGTTTTTTTTTTTGTTTAATATGGATTCATTAATATGGATACTGTACGTACGTTTGTGGAATTATATATGGTTGCTGTGCAAAATTGTTGAACTTTTGTTTTTCTTTCCTTCCGTTCGGGAATCATGAATCGTTGACTTTGTTTTTTGTCTGATCATGAATCAAGGCTGCATTCAATTAAAAAAAAGTCAACTAGATCAGGTAAACGATCAAAGTCAACGTTGACCGTGGATGGTCAAAGGGGACCGGGTTGGGTTGTGGACCGGGTCAGGTTAACCCAACCCGGGTCCACATTCAGGCCCCCCTGAGTTCTCTCTCTCTTTTTTTTTTTTTAATTGACGATATACTGCTTGCCACCAATGATATAGGCTTATTACATGAAACCAAGAGATTTCTATCAAAGAAATTTGAAATGAAAGATCTTGGTGACGCCTCTTTTGTGTTAGGAATTAAAATACACCGAGATCGCTATCGGGGTATACTTCGGTTATCACAAAAGAGCTATATCGAAAAGGTGCTTAAAATATTTGGCATGCAGGATTGTAAACCAGGAAATACCCCTGTGGCTAAAGGAGATAAGTTCAATTTAAGTCAGTGTCCTAAGAACGACCTTGAGGTTAAGGAAATGGAAAAGATCCCATATGCATTAGCTGTTGGGAGTCTAATGTATGCTCACGTTTGTACTCGTCCAGATATAGCATACATTGTTGGATTATTGGGCAGATATTTGAGTAACCCTAGAATTGATCATTGGAAAGCAGCTAAACAGGTTATGCGATATTTACAAAGAACAAAAGATCACATGCTTACATATAGAAGGTCAGACCAACTCGAGATCATTGGTTATTCGGATTCAGATTTTGCTGGATGTCAAGATAGTCGTCGATCCACTTCGGGCTATATTTTTTTGCTTGCTGGATGAGCTATTTATTGGAGGAGTGCTAAGCAGTCACTCATAGCTTCTTCCACTATGGAGGTAGAATTTATAGCATATTATGAGGCATCCAATCATGAAATATGGCTGCGAAACTTTGTCACTGGGCTGCGGATTGTGAAAAGTATAGAAAGACCACTTAAGTTGTTTTGTGACAATAAATCTACAGTCTTATATTCAAACAACAACAGGAGCTCTTCAAAGTCAAAGCATATAGAGATTAAGTTTCTTGTTGTTAAAGAAAGAGTTTATAGTGGTCAGGTTTCTATAGAGCATATTGGTACAAACTCTATGATAGCGGATCCGCTTACAAAAGGGCTTCCACCCAAGGTCTTTCATGAGCACATTGCTCACATGGGTGTTTAGTTATTTGATGATATGCAGTTTTAGTGGGAGTTTGTATTTGAATGCCAATTTTCTTTATATATAGACATTGTGTGTTTGTATATGTTTGCTGCAGAAATAAAGAATACAGTTTATTTACACTCTGATTTTGGTACGGTTTTGATCTCATTAAGGTATAAGGTAGGACCAGTTGAAAATAGACATGTTTAGATCACTTTGCATGTAATTTCCATGCTATACATCTATACTTGATCTATGTCATTTGGTTATATCGATATGTGTGATCATAGATGGGTCTAGTCACGCTATATTTGTGACAAAGACCGCTTTGGTCCTATGTTGGTATGATCAATGGACGAGATTGTTCAGGAATACCCTTATTTGTGATAGCAAAAGTTGAGCTCATTAAGGTAAATACATTTTTGCAAAGATACATATGTGGCCCAAGTGGGAGATTGTTGGAAATTAACTTTTCATGTGGGCCTACATATGTATTTAAATGTGTTGTTTGATGCTATTTTAAGGTAAAGCCTAAATTAAAGTTATATAATTAAGATAAAGTTAAAAGGCTTTTGGGTATTAATATAAAGTATGGGTCATTATTATTAATAATATACGTGTAGATACCAATTTGTAATTTTTAGATTTTATGATGGGCAAAACTGAAAATACATTAAAATAACTAAAGTTATTTATTCTGGTTATGGTCCCCAATCCAGACGTACGTTTATTTTTTCTATTTTCTCTGAAATCCCATCTTCAAGAAAATTTCAAGGAGTACGTATTGGATTGGAAGACAGTAACCCATAACAATCCAAAATCATGAATCAAGGTACGCTTCCGCAATTTGAAATTATTCCTCTCAATGATTTAACATGAACGATTTTGGCAGAATTCTGTTTTGTTTTTTGGTTTATAACAATATTAATTATATCCCCCATATCAAATTAATAAAACAGATAAGAGAAACAGAAAAAAAAAAAAAAAAAAAAAAAAAAAAAAAACCCAACCCTATATCTTTGTAACGCCCCTATATGAGGGTTAACAGTTTTTAATGAGATAAAATAAAAATAAAAAATAAGAGTAAAACCTTAAAAATAAAGTTGCCCAGGGCTTAAATAAAAACTCTCAATATCAAAAATAAAAATATAATCGACAAATAATCCACAGTTTAATGTAGCACCTTAAATTTAATATTATAAACTGTCGTCATCATCATTTTAACCCTCAACGCATTGTAATACAGTCACAGAAAGTAACAATTGATGCTTACATTATCATGAAGAACATTCTCAACAATTGAAGCAGTCCCAATGTAATATAGCTACATCACTTCCTCAACTATTTTTCTCGTAGCCACCTCACACTTAGTGAGTCCTGAAAAGATAAAAAATATAAGGCAATGAGCGACACTATGCTCAGTAGAGAAAACCATTACTCACCTTTTGGTTTTTATCATTACCGCATTAAAACCTGCATGGTTAGTAGGTTACATCATATTCCAGATTATGAGGTTTATTATGATCACATCTTGTGGATACCATAGTTAATCATTACCAAGTTTCATAATTACACAATTATACAAATATTACCAATCATCATTGTTCTTAGGTATAATAGAGTATCACTCAACTCATCGAAAACCCAAATGGCGTGCTTGATCACCCTCTAAAAATTCCAAGGGTGTTCCGGTGAGGGGACATCAAGCCCCGAGTCCTCACCAAGTCGATTCCTGTACAGTGTGTTCTGGGACTTTCAACCCAAGGAAGCGTCATCACTTTCCTCTTATTTTACCTTTTAGGGTATTCATGCCCAAGGACGTAACCGCCGCCCTCTTCATGTCTCACCATTTCTCTATATTAAATCATTATTAATAGAGTCAGTTTTCCTAACCATGCTTCTCAATTGATAACATGTGTCAATTCATTATATTCCTCGTCGTACAATACAAGACGAGTCCATGTCATAGTTTCATATGTAATACTCATATAATAGCAGTTCAACTATATATATATATATATATCTTGCAGTAAAACAATCAATTTTAATTCTATAAAAACCTCACAAAAGATGAGTAATAGAATCCTTACCTTTCAAGCTTATCAACAGTCTTTTAATCCTGGAATCAATTAACATTATCTCCATACTCCCTTGATCCTAAGGCGTGCATAAGGACAATTAAAACTAAAGCACAACATACAATTACATTCATAAATAAATCATGTGTAAACCTATCTTACTAGTATGCCATTAAAGCTTTTATGTAAATCTCTTTTAAAATGTGAACAAGTAATCTATATGTTTTAGTCCCTAATAAGATTCATCAATCACTTAGGATAATATTGGAAAGGTTGCAAGACATTAAAGAATTAGGTAGTGAGCAAAGATGGGTTCTTGGTTCAGGTTAGCAGCTGGTATACCATAACAAACTGACAGGTTTACTAGTTTTCAATCCGAAAATTGAATAATTCTTAGAAAATAAAATACAACTCCGATTTAGGTTTATGATAGCTCGTTAGAAAGCTTAGGATGCTACTTTTCAAATATGCAAACCAATTCATAAAATTTATTTTAATTTAATCCTAGAATTTCAAGAAATAGCCACTGCCCATAGAGGTATTACAAAGTTTAACAATATAAATTTTCTGTCTAGGGCATATACACTTAGACTTTATACATATGCTTCAAAATAGCAACAAACATATACTTAGGTTTAAGAACGCAAATTTGAATAATCCTTTAGTATAAAAGAAAATTTATAAATGAAAGACTAAATTTGTTCATAAGATTCTAACATCGGATTATGGTTAGTTGGAAGCTTGAAATGGCTTCAAAACAGGTTCCTTTACTTCGGTATGACTGAAATTCTTGCTCAAATGGAGGTGATGGTGGCTGATTTTTATGGCTGCCTTGAAAAAGTTCTCTAAGTATTTTGCTTCAGCAAAGAAATGAAAAGAGTGTGGGAACCATTGAAGAAAAAGAAAGAAAAGATGAGGTCTTTGAAGAGAAGTAATAGAAGCAATTATGGAGGAGACATGTCGGAGCATGTCACGAAGGAAATGAAGAAAATGAGGGTCAAGAGTAGTTGGAAAAAATATCCTTATGTCTCATCTGGAGACTTTAGCACACATAATGCCAAAATGATATTTTTGAAATTTATTAGAAGTTTCAAGGCTTTTCAGTAAACATACTAAATAAGTATAGGAAAAATTTAGAAAATATAAAAATAGATAGAAATAAATATTGTGAAATGAATTTTAAATGAAACAAATTTTTGATTGGCACACTAAAAATTAATTTAATTACCTTAATACCCGTTAGGAGAATAACAGGTGTCACAATCTTCTCCACATGTTTGCACTTTCCTTGCCCGACGCCGACAATGCAGCACTCCCACGACAACTAGGTTCAAATTCGCAGCACCCACATAAGACTAGATTTGTGGATCTTGATGATTTGCTTGTGAGAATTGTTGAGAGACGTTGGGATGGCGTTGGGTCAACGAGACTGTCTTTGGTGGAAGGAAGGTTCTTGAGCTTGGATATCACCTCCTTCTAATGCTGCTTAAGCCTTTGAGCCATTTTCTTTGTTTAGCTAGCAACGTTGTTTCAAAGCTTTTGAGCTCTCTTGCTCATTTGGTCGACAAGGGTTCAGGAAAACCGACCCCTCTTTGACAAAAGTGGTGATAACTATTTTTTCAATTATAAACAGTATAAAACTATCACATGCTACATTAATAATTAAAAAAAATCGCTACAGTGTAAAGCTTTTTTATGCCACAATAAAAGTAGTTCTAACCAACGGCTTGCACCACCCTTCCAAATATCATATGAAGTTGCATGGGAGAGAGAGTTAGAAAGACAAAGAGAACCTGGTTTTGAGAGTTAGGGAAAGAAGGAGAACGTTAGTTTTTTTTTGTTTGTTTGTTTTTTAGGTGATTTGTTTTTTTAGAAAGAGCAGGCCTTAAGAGGCAAAGTGACATGTTATGCTTTCATTAGTAGGTCCTGTGACAAGCACATGGTCCATGCCATCCAAAAACCTAGCTTTGTTACCACATGGTCCATGCCATCCAAAAACCTAGCTTTGTTACCAATTTTAGCATGTTTGCAACAAATTTCAAAATTTAGGACTCGATTGTCAAAATTTTTAGTTTAAAGATCAATCTACCACTCACGTAAAGTTTAGGGAGGTTTGGTGAAAAAAGCTTAGTTACAAAGTCTTTTAAACAATACTAATTTTGTCCTCACATTTTTATAATCAAAGAGAATATAATCATTTTATATTTTCACGGCTCTCCTAAACAATTCTGTTTTTACTTTTTTTTAAGGGAATCTGTTTTCACTTTTAAAGTTCATGTCTTAAAAAAAAAAAACTACGTGTTTATTTTATTATTTTAAAATTTGACCGTGAAAGTATTAAATATTACGGTATGAAAATAAACTTCTAAGGCCACCGTTTTAAAATCAACATCATAAACATATGTTTTATTTATTTTTTGGTCGGTTTAAGCATGTTCAATCCACAATAGCATCTTTTATACCACGTCACAAAGCATCCAAAAATGGAGGCATGTCCTTGGTTGATTTTTCGATTAAAAAAAGAAAAAATCCCACCAGCACGCACGAAAAATTGTTGACAAATTTATACAGCAATGGTCCTTTCACCTCCTTTTGTGATGCTTCGTACCATTTTGCAATCTTTAATAACATGAAAGTTTGGTAAAGGAAATAATGTTCAGCAACTTTAGAAATTAGAAGCTTTCTTTTTTGTTTTTGTTTTTTTTTTTTCCTTTTGAGAATACTAGAAGCTTGCTTTTTCATGCATTCATAGATATATATTTAACTTATCTCGTTAGAATAATTTTTTTCAAACAGGGAATTCAAGAATAGGAATGGAAGGTGGAAAACCAATAAACCATGCTTCAGGAAAAAAAAAAAAAAAGTCCAAACAAACAATGTTGACAAACTATAGTAATAAGATAATCAACTTACAATTAAAGAAAAAGAAATTTAAAACAAATATATTTTGAGAGAGAGTTGAAAAACTAATCATGAATTGAAAAGTCATTCATTATTTTATTTATCCAAATTTAGTCATCTGCTGTTCTAATTGTCAAAGTCATAAAAAATTTGAACAAAATTTTATGAAAACTATTAAAGTATAGTAAACCTGTTCTGGCCCAAAAAATTCGCGATACGATATTTATGATGAAATTATAATTAAAATATGGTGAACTAAATTCTGTTTGTTCTGGCCTAAAAAATTCGCGATACAACATTTATGATGAAATTATAATTAGAAGAATTTTTTGAGAATATGTGGTGGTAGGCCCAATTCAATTGCCCACCACTAATTGTGTTAGGATTATGCTATTATATATATGTATTATTTTCAACTCTTTATTTGTATCAAATTTTTAAGATAATGAATTTATTTATGCCTCTACCTATGATTTTTTTTTTAAGTATATCGGTGCTTTTTTTTTTTTTTTGGTTTCCATTGTCTATTTTTTGTTTGTTTTCTAAAAAAAACCCCTATAATAGAAAAGGTGTAAGCACTGTTCAACATTACTTTTTCCTCGTTTATTCGTGTTAAGAGAATGTTCTTTTGAACTTGAAAACAAAAATCAAACGCAAGCTTTTTTTATTTTTATTTTTTTTTGTTTATTCTAATTTTAATTTATTGTTTTTTAAAATAAAAACTAAAGACTTGATTAAAAAAGGATTTTCTTTATGGGCAAAGATCTAATTACAAGCAGGGACCATGCTGAGTTGATCCGGGAAACGCAAATGCAGACCACGGAGGATGGAAGGCGGCGAGATGGGGGTGGCCCACTGACCTCCAAAGCTCATCGGGATCACGCCGTCCAACTTTTCCCATCCTCTCGAAATGTGGGCGGCAAAGGTGGTCCCGCAACCAATGTCGGTTGAAAATGAATGCGTTCCAGTTTCTCCAGAGTTTCATCTGAGCCTTACCGCAGCGAGTAACTCCACTCATCAAAACAAATACAAAAAGACACGAAGTATTAACAAAAACAAAAAAAGAAAGAAAAGCCGTGTCCCGTCCAAATTTTAAGCATCTTCACTTTTTTCTTGCGTTTGTGCGATGGGGGTTGACCAACCAAATATTGCAAAGTCAGCAATACGTACGAACTGAGAAAAAATCTGGTAAATATGGCTGCACAATGTTATCGTGGACTGCAAATTTTAATTAGCCGATTCATAATAACTTTTTTTGTCAAATAGGTGGTTAGCAGCCAACGGTGACGATGATTTATTAGATCGAGATCCATTGTACTTACGAATCCATATCATCGAGATCCGTTGTCAAATAGGTGACGATGATTTATCATGATCATCTAGAGGAAATTAAAACAGTGACCAACATATGTACTTTCGAAACTTTAATATTTGTTCACAAATAGGGTCGACAATTTAAGTCACAACACGATGATATGATACAAATTCGATACAAAAATGTAGGTTAGGGTTGGAAAAATAGGCCTCGGATTGAAATTAGATCGAATCCGTTTGACCCACACAAAAAACAAGTTGGGTTCGGGTCAACCTGAATCAACACGAAATCAGCATGAAATAACCTGCTAAAAATATGTCGAAATCAGGTTGACTTAAAAATTGACCTGAAAATTGTTAATCAACTCGTGTGACCCAAATTGAACTCGTGTGACCTTAATGTAACCCATATAACCTGAAATTATTTTAATATGTCAAATTAGTCTAACATTTATTGTATATCTAACTTGACATGATTCTAATTTCTAGCATATTTGTTTTTGTTAAATTTATACAAAGTTTTGTTCACTTTTTGATAGTTTTGTTTTATTGGATTTTTGTTTATTTTGTAGGCTTATTATTGGGTCTATCGTATTGCGGATTTATTGGGTTTAGCAGGTCACTGTGTCGTATCAACACGAACATGCACAAAGTAGCATACTGACAGGTTGCATAGGTCGGGTCGGGTCAACCTGTTTACACGTCAGGTCGTGTCTGGGTTGAGTTTTTTTTTTACCTGTCAGGTGACGGGTCAGGTTTGGATTCGGGTTGACGTGTTGGCTGTTTATATAAGGGCTCAACTCGACCCGTGTACCCGAATTGTCAGCCCTAGATGAGTAAGGGATTTTAAAAAAAAAAGTAAATAAGGTGATTTTTTAAAAAAAAAAAGTAAATAAGGCAATTTCCTCAAGTTTTCCCAGAAATATAACATTTTGAGTCCTAGAAGCAGCCAAATCGTTGAAAGATAAATCTAAAACTCTTGGTAACACATTCATGTGTTATAGAAGATTATACCAAATAAAATCGTGGAAGGACAAAAAAAAGTTGGAATATTTTCATGTAAAGTACTTTTTTTTAAAGGAATTTGAAGTACTTTTACATTAATCGTTGGAAAGAAAAACAAAATGACAAGACATTAGTAATTGCAAGAGAGAATTATAGACCCACAATAATAATTAGTCCTAAAACGGAATTCCACGAAGCTGCCAACTTTTGCTTTGCTTTATTTTTTGTTTCAGGTGCTAAGAAATATAAATGAAATCATTGGATATGTTTGTGAAATCTATGATAATGCTCAATTATTATTATATATATTTTTCCCAATCCATTGCCTTTACAGATTTTCACAACCCATTTCTTAACTTGCACTTTTCCCGCTAAATTTTAGCACAAAAAAGAATATACTCATTTGTAACTACGGTCAAAATATTTTATTTGGTATGTATTCTTTTCCCACAGGAAAAAAAGAAAAAAAACACAAATAAAATAAGATTAAAATTCATTTTCAAAGGGCTTTTATTTCTTTTGAAATTATGAATAAGATATTTGAAATGATGTTTGAAATTGTAAATACTGTAACAAATGAAGTTTTATATTAAGACAATTTTTTATTTTGACTATAAAATATAAGAGTTTTATAGTATTTTTAACTAAAAAATTAGTTAGAATTAATTTTATTAAACAAACTAAAAGCTAATCAAAAGAAAATAAAAAATAAAAATTGAAAGGCATCTTTTAGGACAAAGGGGCTAAAAAAACATTTCTTCTTTTTTTAATATATACATTTTTCTTTTTTCTGTTAGTTGTGTTTGCGCTTTGATCACAGGGACAAAGATATTCAAGCCAAGCCTTCTTTTTTTAAAGAAATTCAGATCAATTTCTCTCTCTCCCTCTAAGATCCCCTCCTGTCTCTCTCTCTCTCTCTCTTCGTTTCACGCATTTCTAATCTCTGGCTTTCTCTCTGAATCCGATCTTAATCTCGCTTTCTTGTTCACACAAAAATGGGTAATTTCTCGTCTCTGATCTATCTGATTTGTATCTAAATCCGATATTTATACCCTTTTTGTTCGGAAATTTCATCGCTTTCGTTAATTTTCGCGTATTTAATCGTCTGATCGCCTTCAATTTCATAGCTTTCCCCTTTAATTCCTGTATACGTTTCTGTTGCTGTGTAACTGTTTTCTTTCTCTCTCCGTTTTTCTTTGCTTCCGAAATAAACCTTAACTGGTGGGGTTTAAGTAATCGACTTCGATTTGATTGGTTTTTGCCTCAATGTAATGAATATTTCGAAGTTTTAAAGTTTGATTAAACTACATGATTTTGATTCAGAGAATTTTATTTCGTTTAATTATTGTGGTTCGGCTTTTGATTCTGAGTTATGACGTATTAAAGGACCCAAAAATTAAAAAAAAAAAGTCTTCCGGTTTGGCTACTTAGAAAAAGTGGTCTATAAAAGAGATGGGTTTTTGAATTTTGTGTTTTTTCGGAACAGTTTAGGTTGCAAATCTATGTTCTTTTAGGTATTGTGGAATCATTTCCCATTGTCCTGGGAGCATGTTTGATATGAGCTGAAACAATAATTTGCAAATCTTTCCAACCCTTTAACAGTTTGCTAAAACGAGGTTAAGTATGATTCTTGTGATGTTTGATATCTCAATTTTGGTGCCGATCTTGATGATTTTATTCCAAATTTTTAGCAAGAAGAGAAGAAAGTGTCCTGTACCTCTTGCCATCGTGATTTCATATTCTAAGCGGCAGTCATTGCCATAAACCTTGAAGCATAAAGTTATATATTCTATTTATGCTCTAAGCAATATTTTTAAATGTTAGCCTTTTTTTAATTTTTTTAAGCAGTTATTGCTATTGTTTGCTAACACAAAGACACATTGCCGCATTGCAGGTTTTGATGAATGCTGTTCTACTCAGCTTATAGATGGAGATGGTGTATTCAATGTATCTGGAATTGAAAATTTTATCAAGGAGGTAAAGCTGGGCGAATGTGGTCTTTCATACGCCGTTGTCTCTATCATGGGCCCACAGAGTAGTGGTATGCAACCTTATTTCTTTCCCATTTGTTCTAAAAAATCATTGATGACTAGAAGTATTTCGTCAGTATTTTAAATTGAGGTTTGAGAGGATAAATTACTATAATACAGAGACTGCTTTCTTATTTAATATAACATATAACTATGCTGTTTGTGAACTTAGGTGGATACTTTTATTCTATATGCTTTTGCTTAGATTGATATTGTTCTTGCTGAGTTTAACAGGAAAGAGCACTCTATTGAATCATTTATTTGGTACCAACTTCAAAGAGATGGATGCTTTTAAGGGAAGGTAATTTTTCATAATTCTCTTGTATGACATGAATCTTATTTCTGTTAGACATTGGAAATTTGATGACTCAGATGTCAGCAGATTGAGGATTTCTGCTTCTTTGCAGGTCTCAAACTACGAAAGGTATTTGGTTAGCAAAATGTGCAGACATTGAGCCTTGTACGCTTGTAATGGATTTGGAGGGAACTGATGGAAGAGAAAGAGGAGAGGTGTGTTTTCAAGCCCTTCTTTCATTACTTGATCTTGTCTTTATTATCAGAACCTTGATATTTGAACTCTACTTTTGTTTAAGTTCTTTGCTATTCATGTCTGAAAGTTTAAAAAGTATTTAACAAACGTATATCAAGTTCATGCAATGATTGTTTGGGAATCGTGTGAATCCACGTTTACCTTTCAAATTTTAGTTGAGGTTGGCACGTGCTTATCAACTCATGGGATTCCATTTGGATGCTCTTTAGATTTTTTGATGGCTTGTATGTGTGCACATATGTACAGTATACTTAAGATAACTGCACGATTCCATTGAGATTTTTCTCCCTAGTTTGAAGTTATACTACCCCTTCTAATTTAACTTCTAGAAATATAATTTGATCCCAGTGTTTAAGTTGGGCATTTCATGAAGGAGATGGCTTTAGTTGTGTTCTTCTGATTTGTTTTTATCGTCAGGATGACACAGCATTTGAGAAGCAGAGTGCTCTTTTTGCTCTTGCCGTTTCAGATATTGTACTCATAAACATGTAAGTAATTTATCTCCTGCTTATTTTTTATTTTTTGCTTACGGTTTTACATATATGCTGGGTTTTAATAGTTCGAATGAGTTTTACTATTTTTGTGTAGGTGATGTGATGCTGAGTGTTTATGGTTTGGATGATAATTTTGTTTGACTATTTTAATATAGGTGGTGTCATGATATTGGCCGTGAGCAAGCAGCAAATAAGCCTCTTTTAAAAACAGTCTTCCAGGTTTCTCTCCCCCCCTTTATTTCCATGCTTTAGAAGCTAGGACAAAATCCAGAACTGCTAAATTTATTCAATTAAATGATTTAAAGGTGATGATGCGGTTGTTTAGTCCACGAAAAACGACTCTGTTGTTTGTCATACGTGATAAGACAAGGGTATGTTCCTTTTTCCTATTTAATTCTATAGCATGCATTGTTTGATATTTTCCATTACATATATGACCTGAGTTTTGATGGTGAGTTTTTCATTCTTTTCTATAGACACCCTTGGAGAATTTAGAACCTGTTCTTAGAGAAGATATTCAGAAGGTAAATACTAAATTCTTTCGTGCTTTTTTTCTCATTATTGAGTTCTTCTTGATATGCATTCTTTACATCCCCCTCTCTTTTTTTTTCTGCAGATATGGGACGTTGTTCCAAAGCCTCAAGCCCATAAGGAAACTCCCCTGAGCGAATTTTTTAATGTAAAATGGCATTCTCTATACATATAGGACTATAGACGGTTTTTTTTGGGTTGCAAATACGGTAATATATTGGATGAGTTTGTTAAGAACTTGTAGTGATAATGTTTAATGATGTTTAACTTGGCTAGGTTGAAGTTGTAGCTCTTTCAAGTTATGAAGAAAAGGAAGAGCAATTCCGGGAGCAGGTATGAAGTTTGTATATATTGTTTGCCATTGATGTCTGGATAGGGTGGAAAATGAACTATTTGTTACTGCTCTTCAGACTTTGTACTAGAAGATCAAAAGAAAAAATTTACTTGTAAAAAATAACCTAAGGAGTAATTACAGGATTTCTTATAAGTTGTATTATATGTGTGCTTGAAAGAACATTGATCAAGTTTATCTTGCTGCTATTTTTTTTAATAGGATATTACTGGATTTCTTATAACTTGTATTATAGATAGGCTTGAAAGCACGTTGATCAAGTTTAACTTGCTGCTATTTTTTTAATAGGATATTATCATTGCTCTAATTATTTGAATATCTAAGTTTTGTTTTGTGATTTCTGCACACGCTGTTATATTGAAAGGTGTTTGGTGCTATATCATCTTGCCTTTTGGTTCACTTTGTTATACCAAGTAAACCTGGTTATTCAGCTTGTAACTTTGTTAATTGCCTCTTCTATGTTCCTGATTTCTTTCCTGCTTGATTTCCTTTGTATATATCAGGTTGCTGCCTTGAAGCAGAGATTTTTTCACTCTATTGCACCCGGTGGACTTGCTGGAGATCGGAGGGGAGTTGTTCCTGCTTCTGGGTTTTCTTTTAGTTCTCAAGAGATCTGGAAAGTCATCAAGGAAAACAAAGACCTTGACCTTCCGGCCCATAAGGTTTGTTACAATGATAAGAATGTCTAGTCATCAGCGTTCCCTGTAAAGGTGGCTTGTATTAATGTTCTAACTATAATCTATCTACTCACAGGTGATGGTGGCTACTGTACGTTGTGAAGAAATTGCCAATGAGAAGTTCTTCAGCTTTTTAGGAAATGAGGTACCTGCTTTTTATGCATTTTCTATAACATTTGCTTTTATTTATTAAAGAAATTTTATTTGGTATTTAAACTTGGGAAATGCTGCATTTTTTAACTTTGACACAGGAGTGGCGGGAATTGGAAGAGGCTATACAATCTGGTCCTGTTTCTGGATTTGGGAACAAGCTCAGTTCGATTCTTGATACCTGTCTATCAGAGTAAGTATTCAACTGTTTTTATTTGAGTTATGGATGTGTCTATGAAGGAAAAAAATTAACTGATTTTTTCTTTTCACCACCTATGCGGTTTTAGAATTATCAGCTACAAGAAGAAACTCAAGTTTTTTAATCGTGTATTCCCGTTCAGAATATTGACGTGGTTTTGTTTCCAGGAAGACTTTTGTATAGTTTGTGACTTTATCATGATCTTGCCCAATATTAATATAATGATATTGAGATAGTCTTTCAGAGAAAATATTAGACTAATAACGAATTGGAGACTGGTAAAAACTTAAAAAATTGGTCATTTGCTGCCAACTATTCGATAGAAGTTAATTTTTATGTCAATTGTTTTAATTGACATAAAAATGCACATGATTGAGCAACTCAAGACACATGCGACCTCCAAAATGCATACCCGAATTTTCAAGTTACTGTTCTTGGCTCTTTGTTGATTTAAAATTTTAAATTTCAGGTATGATGCAGAAGCTACGTATTTTGATGAAGGTGTCAGATCTTCAAAGCGAAAGCAGCTTGAAGAAAAACTGCTACAGGTAATTTAATCCCTATATTGCTCTCCAACTTGATGTTTACTCAACATTTTTTCTGTTCCTTAAGGAGGAAACAAAAAAAAAGAGAGGAAAGACTTTGGTGATCCTCTCTCCACTTTCCTCCTGGCATTTGGACTAAAAGCATAGGTTTACATGAGAATTAGTTTTTAGCATTATTTTCTTTGTACTAGGGTTTTTTTGACACTTTTTGATCTCTATTAATCAAAGGACTGAGCAAATTAACGTTGTAAATTCCTGATTCAGTTTTAACAAGATTCCCATCATAAATCACCTTGAATATGTCAAGTGTGTTGCTTGTAGAGGGATCTGTAGAATCTTTTATTATGTCTGCCCATTGCATGCAAGTCCGTAAACTTGTCTTACGCAGAAGTCTGTACTAGTAGATTTCTAATTTTTGAAGTATTTGTTTTTGTGATTTGTTTCTCTAACTTTATTTTCTCTTGTCATTACTCCTCCCACTGCTTTGAAGCTTGTCCAACCTGCTTTTCACTCTTTGCTGGGACATGTAAGATCTGGAACTTTGGAAAAGTTCAAGGAAGCATTTGATAAGGTGTTGGATACTGGGGAGGCATTTTCTGTTGCTGCGCGTGATTGCTCTCACTCGTATGTAACTCTGTTTGATGAAAGATGTGCAGGTATGACTATAGTCTAATCACCCAAACGCCGTAGCTGAGTCAAAATTGTCACAAGGGACAGAGTAACAATGACAAATGAAGTTTTAGAGCATACTGTTAAATGGAAGGGGACAAGAAAATTTGAATTTGCATCTATTTATAACCATTAAGACATAAATCAAGAATGAGATGAGGGCTCAAGAGAAAAAGTACGAATGCAAGTCTTGCTTTTCATGCAGGATAAGACATTGACACAACACAAATAATTGCAGATGCTGTTATCGACCAAGCAAACTGGGACACGTCTAAAGTAAGGGACAAACTTCGGCGTGATATTGATGCACATATTTCTTTGGTTCGTGCTGCTAAGCTATCTGAACTTACCACACTCTATGAGGTTAGAGCATATGTTCCCTCCCACTCAATTCCTATTTTCTTGAGTTCTGCCTTCAATGAGAGTGGCAATGTATGGTGTTCGAACACTATAAAAGTTGTTTGGGAAAATGTTGTGGTAATACCTTTGTTCTTTAGGTTGCTTAATTTATTTTTGGAACTTTTACTAATGTTGATAGTGTATTTGCAGGAAAAACTGAAGGAGGCCTTATCAGCACCAGTGGAAGCCCTTCTAGATGGAGCAAACAGTGAGACCTGGCCGGCAATAAGAAAACTCCTGAAACGGGAGACTGAATCAGCTGTCTCTGGGCTTTCAGATGCACTTTCTGGTTTTGACATGTATGAGGAATCTAAAAACAAAATGCTTGCGAGTATTGAGGCTTACGCCAGAGGGGTTGTTGAGGCGAAAGCAAAGGAGGAGGCTGGCAGAGTATTGATGCGCATGAAGGAGAGGTAGCAGCTTATTCCATTTGTGAATTTGGTTTTGTGTTTCTCCCCCCCAACCCTGCCCTGCCACACACACTTACACAGCACACACACACACACACGCACATTCTATTTGCACATACTGACTTTGAATTGTAATCAGGTTCACGTCCATGTTTAGCCATGATTCTGATTCGATGCCACGTGTTTGGACTGGGAAAGAAGATATTCGAGCAATTACGAGAACTGCCCGCTCTTCGGTATGGCAATGTAACTCCTCTTGGGTATAAGTTTCGACTTACATCTTGATTTTTGTTAACAATATTTTAATTATTCAGTCCTTGAAATTGCTATCTGTAATGGCCGCAATTCGTTTGGATGATGATGATGCCAATAATATTGAGAGCACTTTATCCGTTGCGTTGGTGGATTCCGCTAGTGGTGCTGTTAAAGATAGGAGCTTAACTACAGTTGACCCACTGGCATCAAGTACTTGGGAACAGGTAACTCTTTGTTGTTGCTTATGCTATCGTTAATTCTTTCCAAAGCTTGGATCTTTATAGAGATGTCCTTAAGCCTTTGTATGCCGTTCTGTGGTTTTCTAGCTTCAAGTGTGTTTGGGGAACGTAGTTGGAACTAATAAGCTAGAACCAAAACACTATAGCATGTGAGGGCTTTACACTGTAGCAGTTGAAACAATGTTCCCAAATACACTTGTTCATAACCTCTTATAAAACAGTTCCAAGCTAAGATATATCTTTCTTTGTAAATTATACGAGTTCAGTGGAGACATTGATATAAACTGGGGTTTTGGAAGTAATTGAATAGCTGCTTGCCGATACATAGGACTTGATGCCGACACTGATTTTACTCTTTTTCTCTCTCCTCCTCCCTCTTTGATGTGTATTGGGGTATTTATACATAGGATTTTACATGTTGATACTCATCTCTAATACAGGTTCCATCATCAAAAACATTGATTACGCCTGTCCAGTGCAAATCTCTATGGAGGCAGTTCAAGACTGAAACGGAGTACACCGTCTCTCAGGCTATTGCGGCACAGGCATGACACTTAACCGCTGAGCATACCTTCTTTTTCTTTATTTCTTTCTCTTCTTCTTCTTCTTCTTCTTCTTCTTTTATTCACTTAAAATCATAATATTACTGGGACTTGGGACGACTACATGGATGCCTTTGGTGTTAACAAATATCTGTATTAATTGCTATTCAGGAGGCCAACAAGCGTAGTAACAACTGGTTACCACCTCCATGGGCCATTGTTGCCTTGATTGTTCTAGGATTTAATGAATTTATGACGCTTTTAAGGTATGTTCTGTCCATTTTGTGAAGATGTTTAATTTTTGTGGGTCTCATAGGTCACTGGTTATTCCCATTTTCGTTTGTTTTCTTGGCAGAAATCCTTTGTATCTGGGGGTAATCTTTGTTGGTTTCTTACTTATCAAAGCCCTATGGGTGCAGCTAGATATTTCGGGTGAATTCCGCAATGGTGCGGTAAGTGCCCAAATTTCTTTCGTTCATTCAAGAGCATGTCTTCCCTCCAATTTATCTTATTGGTTTTGTGGTTAGCTATATGGTTTTCCCGTCTAAGTTGAAATGGTAACTCTTAGTTAGAAGGGAATCAAATTTAAGTTTGTGGATGCCAAGTAATTTAACAGAAAACTTGATTTCATACCAAAACTAGCTTGGTAAAGTAGCAGCATCCTGTGAATGTAGTAATCCAGTTATGCTTATACATGCATATATGCACATAACATTTTGGACCAAAAGAAAAGGATTTTCAACAAGGTCCACTGGATGATACTCTTCTATTTTTCTCCCGGAAAACCAGTCATGAACAAGCTTGAATTAACTATTTTTCGTGTTACATTCCTTGCAGCTACCTGGGCTTATTTCCTTGTCCACCAAGTTCCTCCCGACTGTCATGAACCTTATAAAAAAACTAGCAGAAGAAGGGCAAGTGCCTGCGGCTAACGACCCTCGTAGGAACCCTGCCCTGGCATCGAAAAGCTTCCACAATGGGATTAATGCTACCAGTGAGATGTCGTCTACGGGTTCATCTCAAGTAACAGAGAATGACCACTCCATCTCCTCGAAACAAGATTAGGTGAAACAAAACATTTAACCACGGAGCAGTTTTCTTGTGGTTGAAGATGCTGGTGGTCTGCAAGCTTTCACAAATGGGAAGTTGCTCATGTTTTGGTCGACGCAAAGTATCAACTGTCAGCTTGTATGTTTACTCTTGCTGGCATGTAAGGGGGAGTGAGATCTTCAAGGCATTGATTTTTTGGGTAAGTGCCGCATACGGGGGCTATATGGGTTTGCTGTGAGGAAGGCCCGTTAAATAGTTTTCCTTTTCCGTTTTAGAAGTTAGTTTTTTTCTCCCTTTTTGTAATTTTTTCTCTCTTTTGGGTTGGTTTTGTTGGATATGCTACAAGGTTCTCCTTTGATTAATCTCTACTTTAATGTTTGTCGATTATGGTGCGTGCATTCAATTTTGTCCCGAGACAGTTGTAATGCTGTGTTTTCATTGTATTTCATTCGAGGAAAAAGAAGAAGAGTAGATGAAAGTTTCCATAGCTTTTTATTTATTGTTGGCTGCTCGTACGGATTATTGTTTGGTGAAAAATGGCAAACTACTATAAGACGAGCAAATAAAAAAAGAAAAAAGGAAAATCAGTAAGCAGCAAGAGAAGATTTTTTGCTTGCAATTTTAACACCGTTCTTAACTGGTTTATCGGAATGAATTACACAAATGTGGTGTGGGTGTGTGTTTTTGTATATATATATATATATATATATATATATTTTACCATTAATGCCTAGGGGTGAGGAGGACCTGTCAATAAATGAAAGTAGTTGATCTCAAGCCCACACTTTTTTTTCCTGGTGGTTAAATCTAAGTGCATGCTGAACAATGGAGGTGACCTCTACAATGGTTAATATGAATACTAGTGTCAAGTTTTTAATTATCAACTCTTTTGGTAAACAAGTTTTCATTTGTCAACTGATGCGGTACTTTTTCCTTTTCAACAAACATCATTGACTTTTGGATGACAATGACAAGTTGCTATGCTTTCAAATATAATTTGTTGCGTTCTTTTTTCCCTTTTAAATTCTTCCACGCAAGATGTGGTCTAATTTGACAGCCAAAATTGAACGCAAATTTGCAAAGCGGCAATCTTTTTGTGTAAAGAACTTGCAACAGTAGACATTAATAGATTAGGTGGCTTTACTGGTTTTTCTATAGGTAGGCCAGATCAAACATGGGCTGTTCTGATCTAACTTATTTATTTGGTCGCAGCACTGGGTCCCAAATCTCCAAAATCTCAATTGAAAACGGCCTCATTGAACGCTTTGTCGTTCTTGAAAACTGTGGGGAGGAATCATAGCCGTAGTTTTTTTTTTTTAGCGTGATCAAAGTAGCTCTAAAGCTGTGAGAAATGTCCGCATTAAATCATAACTACTTACATTGAAAGACAGTGTCTCAGCTTAGTCCTATTAAGCGCTAATGAAACTTGAAACCTTTTATCTATCAAATCACTTGCGAAGAATCCCGACGCTGTTAGGCTACATGCCTTGGTGGTGGTGGAAATGGGTAGCGATCAGGTGTTCTCAACTCTAGGCTTTGGTTTAATTGCTTGCTCAGTTTCGTCCAATGACAAGTCAAAAGCTTTTATAACATTGCGTGCAGGGCGTGTTGTGGCCTCTGATATGAACCACAAAGGACAAGAGGGAGGGGGTCCTTGAGGCACAGATTTTGGCTCAAATGCCATTAAATTGGTGCTCATTCAATGCAAGTGATACGGATGCTCTCACAGTATTTAACCACTAAAATGAGGAATTTAAGTAAAGGGGGTCAACTATCCAGCCAAACCATTACGTTCACTATTAAACGAAAAAAAAAAATCAAAATTGTTTCATTTTTTTTAGGGGATCCTGGGACTTTTTTTTTCGTTGTCGTTTAACACGGTTGTTGAGTAATTATTAGGCATCAGGAGGTGCTCTCTAATATTTTGGTTTGTGAGGCCTCATATGTACTTCATATATATATATATATATATATGAGTATTGTTTCGATGGTTATATTTTTAGTAAAGTATTGTTATTATTAGCCAATCTAACTGTTGCAACGAAATGGATAATTGACTAAAAAATTTATAATAATAAATGAAGTTGAATTCTTATCGCGTCATATATCATGAATTGTTGTTAGAATATACTTGGAAATAAGAATAACATAACTATATAATGAAAAAAAAAATTCTCTATCTCAGCTAGTTTGATGGACAATATTGATTCTTGTGGATTTATGTTTGCTTGTAATATAAGCTTTTCATGGTATCATGATCAGAAGATGCCGGTTTTAGCTTTATCTTCCCGTTGGATTTTTCATGACTCTGAATCAACTTCATGATCATGAAAAATTAGCTCAAAACAATACACTAAATGCAAAACCTAAAATAATAAAAAAGTACTGGTGGGCCAATATCTGTCATTTTCTAAATATTGAGTAATAAGTATTGATGAATTATGCAGATGTACCCCACTCCTGATTCTAATTTTGGATGTTGAGAGCCATTCTGGCATCTCAAATTCTCTTTACTAGTTCAGGCCAAGATTTTTAACATTCCAACTCCAGCCATTTTAAGTTCACACGACAAAGTTAATAACGAGCAAAATTAATTGAAGTAAACCAAATTGGAAGAGATACTACAACTATACATGTAGTTGTGTATTATATATATAGACATATATACTTCTTACTTTATGAATCTAAATCTTAATTTGTATTGGCCTAGCTATATATAAATATATATATATCTCTTATGTAAAGCTTGAAATTTCAGAAGTTTAAATTCACGGGTACTGATTGAAATCTATGTACTAAAAAAATTAAATGTGAAATATTTAAGTTTTCCTTTTTCTTTGGATCACCTCATGGGCCAGCTCATGAATTCTTGATGCAGGCAGATGTGACATGCTAGTGTCCCTTTTGTGTGCATCAAAATGGGTAGATGGGAAAATAATTATTTGTCACATAATATGAGAGGCAGAAGGAAGAAAAAGGGGAACCAACATTTAATTTCTTTTCTGTTGAGTGTCAAAAGTTTATTACTTGAGGTTGAAAATATATTTCCATCAAAAAGCACTTCTTTACATTTGAATGTCCACCTAAGAAGATAAGATGAGAATTACCAGGAAGCCCAATTTCTTGATCAATTTTATTTACCATTTCATTTATAGTAATCGGTTTCACTAATAATTTTAACTTCAGCAGTTGAGGGTTTTAGCATGAATCTTTTGGTTGCCATATATAATTACTGGTCCTTTCTACAGCTGGATAATTAGTTTTTTCATGTGCACAAGTGCAGAGACGTCTCCAGATGTCATGCAAACATAAATTGGAGCTGGACAAGATGAAATAAATGTTCCCTGCCATGGAAGTCAGCTCTTCAATTCTTCAGCTGTCCTTGATTTGCTGTTTTGCATTTAGAAATTTGGCCTCATATAGACACCAGCTTAGATGGAAGTAGGGTGTTTGAAAGGGTGATGGCAACCGATGTTTAGAATCATGTTTATTGTAATATATGAGAGCTTTTTATTGTAGTATTTTTTTTATTATTATTGTAATATATGAAAGCTTTACACTATTTATAACTGAGTTTGTGGTGAAAACCATAGTGGGAACCACTCAGCCAAACGAGGGGTAGATGAAGACACCATGAACTAATATAATTTTATAATTGTCCGCCGAACTATTGATTTTATAGCCATAAACTTGCTTCGAGTAATTTTAAAATCAGTAGTTTGAGGGCTATTAATGAATTTATTATTATGAACTTGGGGCCTTGATTCTATCGAGAGAGAAAAATATACAAGACGAAAAATAAACAAGAAGTTATAGATAAAATTTATAATGGTTTATCCTCAATATGGGTTATGTCCACTTTGAGCCATTATAGAATAATTAAATATGATGATAAAAAGGTTTACAAGATAAAAATTAAACTCTCTAATTTTTTTTTCTACCCACTTTTTCATTTTATATTTTTTGAGTTACAAAAATAAGCCCTAGCGTTTCCTATTTATAAAAATACATAAAATAATGGGTCAATTTTCCAAAAAAATAAGGTTGAGTTGTGATACAACACTACGGTATTAACTTTCTAGGCCGTGACTTTGAAGACTTGCTCTTCAAAAATTCCTCGACCTAATACCATGGTGTCAAAGTTCCTAATACCATGGTGTCAAAGTTCCTAATACCGTGGTGTTGAGGTCTAATCCTCTATATAAATTGATAAATCAAAAAGGATTAAAATAGGTTCTACATTTTTTAAATATTTATAAGTAGTGAGTCATCTTATTATTCTACTAGTATTATATTTGAAGAGGTATTTTGAACGTTTTAATATAAGACAAAGGTGAAATGAAATATTTTCAAAGTTTAAGAAAAATGTTGAATTAAGGTATGTAATTTAAAGGGTATTTATGTAACTAAACCTTGTTTACATATTTACTATAAATTTTTCTATAGATATATTTTGAGTGTGCTTATAATTAATTATTGTCAATTGTGAAATTGACATTGCCATACACAGGACCATAACATCATAAATATTTCTCAGTACAAGATCAAACTACCTGTAGTATTGCAATATTTTCTCTATTAGCCAAAAGGGCTAAATATATAGTTATACACAAACACACACACGCATTGGAATTTTGCAGGATCATGCTCTTTATAGGTAGTCTCTGATCTTTTCACTTTGACAAGAAAATGATTACAGTTGTATTTCAACCTCAAAAAAAAAAAAAAAAAAAAAAAACCATCAAACCCATTTCGCTCACAAGTGTATCTGACATGATCATGGTCCTTATGATAGGGTATTACCATCTCTGTAACCTGAATAGTGTAGCCTGTAGAACCTTCTAGAAAAAGGAAAAAGAAAATATTTTATACTCTTTATACGCGTACACACACACATATACATATATGTACATATACATATATACAATTGTACAACCTGGAACATATAACATGGCTTCCACATGCTCAAGAATGAAAGCTCCATAATAATGTGTGACAGCTTGGACTTTTTGCTGTTTTCGTCATGACGTTTGTAAATGCACAAATCATTTTGGTTCCGCAATGAAAGGTTTCGGATTATACAGAGAAGCCTAGTATGCCAGTGTGATGGGCTATATTATAAGTTTGGAGGACTTTATTTGGATAAATGTTATTTTATTAATCTAATGGGAAAACAGATACCATATCATCAACAAAATAGAACTTTGATCTAATGTTCCCATATTAGATACACCAGACCCACATTGGAAGACAAGCAGGTTTCACTTGCTGGAGGCAGATGAGTGGAAGAGAGAAATAAATCTGATGGGTTGACACAATTATTCCTTTGAAAAATTATAACTAGTAGAAAAAAGCATAATCAAAGCCTTAAACAACACTCAAGGAATTATTATTCCTCCCAAAAGTTATACTTGAGAAAAGAGGCGCAATTAGACTCTTTAAACAATAGCAAAGACTAGAATTGGAAATCCACCCAAATACTACCTGTTAGTTTCTTGTTTCTTGGGTTTCTTTGCGAATTCATGAGTATACCCAAAAACAGACTGGAACATTTCTTTGAGGCTCAAGTCACATAGGCCACCTCAAGGTCAAATATGTTCATACATCAATTACTTTCCTCGTTGTTACATTTTCCACCTCTTGAAGGGATGAAATGGGGTGAATTGTTGGTGGGACTCTAATCATTATTGTCCTTTCTATATGTGAGAATTTCTTACATTTTAGCTCAGCAGTTTTGTTTTGAAAATAAGAGAGATCAATATCAACTAAAGGTTAGTGAAATAACTGTGGAAATACTCTGCTAGCTGTCCAGTTTATTGTCTAGAAATTACCCAAAAAAAAAGAAAGGAAAATTGCACTAACTAACAATTATATATGAAAAAGTTTTTTTTTGCCCGAGCGGGCTATATAGCACTGCTCATTATATATGTGCTGATCATGAACTAGATTAGTCTCCTTAAGGGTTGAAAAATCAACATTTTCATCGATATTTTTGTATTTTCAAAGTACAGATATGCAAATAAGGGTGTCGTATTATTTTCGAAGAATATCCAAAAATTTCCATGAAAATTTCCACGTATATTGATATTCTAACAGAAATATTGATTTTTGTAAAAATTATAGCGTAAAATAACAATATATATAAAAAATTTACAAAAATTTACGTGGAAATGTCGGCAAATTATCAACAAAAAATCCAAACTTTATATGCAATTTTTAAAATTACCTTGAAATAAAATTCAAGTTATTTTCATTCACTTTTTAAATATAGTTTTTCATAAATTTACTTTTCGATGCTATGAATCTAACTTTTAATTTATTTCTTGCATTGAGACATATAATTCAAAATATCAACTTCAATCTTACAGTTACTAGTAATTACAACAGGGGTTGTCCTTATAGTAAACATGGTGGATATGAGATCTTTAATTATACGCCTCCACAATTTCTAGATGAAATTTAAAGCTTGCGCAATTGGGTGAACTCACAATTTGTTACACATGAAGAGGTTGTAGGTAGAGATCAAGAGACGTATACATGACATGTTCATAATTATATAAGAAACTATTCAAACCCCATGTCTTGGTATCAATGTTGTTTGAAGCAAGAAGGTATTCCAAATACTTTTGAAACTCCTAGAAGCTTTTGTAGTATTAATATTTTCTTATTTTGTATGAAACTATAGATATAAAGTACTTGTATTGTATTAGTTCACTTATAACTAATTTGTTAAATTTGAAATTGCATGCTTATCATTAATAATATTATGATCTTTTTTTATAATACATATTCATCGTATACTTAGTAATTGAGTTAAAAAGATCATTTAAACTATATATTAACAACTTTAAAATTTTTTGAAGTCTCATTTAAAAAAAAATTGTTTAAGATAACATTTTATATCTTACGTCAATTAAAATTGTTAATATTTGGACATGATCAGATAACACTTGGACCGGTCTGGTCAAGGTATAGGTCGTGGTGGTGAAGAGTGATGAGTTAAACTACTTTACGTCAATTTTACGCCAAAATATTCCATGTTTTCATAAAATTTAAGTGTTCGTATAATTCACCCTTATTTATTAATATTTGGACCGGTCTGGTCAAGGTATAGGTATTGGTGGTGGAGAGTGATGAGTTGTTGATGGACATGATCAGATCAGACAGAGAGTTAATCCAACGGCCAAGGCCACTCCTAACTTGGCATTCATTTCACCATTTAATGGCATTTCCAGTTGTAGTTCCAGTGGAAGCTAGATACAGTTGAGAACAGCATTCTTTTTCTGGTTAATTATTTTTCTTTATTTCTTTATTTCCTTTTTGGCTTTTCTTTTGGTAATTAATATTTAGGCTCATGGTAAACAGGCTCTATTATTATTTTATTTAAGTCTTTTTTTTTTATAATAAATCTGGGTATATGTATTAATTTTTTTAGAATATATATATACATATATATCTATATATGTATATATAACTGTTTGTAACACAAGCACACACACAAGACAGGCCAACCAGTGGCAGCCACATAGAGGCTGGAGACAGCGGCAGCAGCTTCTTGAGTGAGTGCTTTTCTGAAGCGCTTGTCTGCCTTCAATGGCTTTGGTGGTTGGTTATAGAGTGAAGCTCATCTTCAGCATTTTGCTGCTATGGCTTATCATCGCCTTATTTTCCTTTGCCCAAGGTTCTCTCTCTCTCTCTCTCTCTCTCTCTCTCTCTTGCTCTTCTTACTTCTTTTTTGTCTGCTCTTCCACCCCTATGATCTCTTGGTTGATCTCTCAGTGTTTTTGCTTTCTTGACTTCTCTCTATATAGGTTCTGGAATTTCTCATTTTAAAAAAAAGCGGAGTGAAATCTTAGAAACAAAATTTTGTCTTTTGGGTACCAACCGGATTTTTCCTACTTCTATATCAAGCCACGTATAGGTTATTTATTTATTTATTTTTTAAAATCTGCTTTGGGATTCGAACTCTAAACTTTAGCATAGAAGACAAAAGTGTAGATTTACTGTTTGATTAAACTTCATCCAGGATCATATTTGTTTTTATCTAAAATAGTCAATGCTTCGTTTGGGAAGCACGGTGAGAAAATAAAATTCAGTTCTCACGTTTTAAGGTGAAAAACAAAAAATTGTTACAATATAATATTATAATTTTTAAATTTTAACTTATTTTTTAAACGTATTTTAAGTGATTTTGGTACTTTTCGGCATTGTTATTCTATAAGAAGGATGGTATCAATTTGATCTTTCTAATCACATTCTTATTTCATTAGGTAAATCTTAGCAAAATTATTTGTTTCCGGATGTCAATCTTTCAAAAGGGTATAAAATCCGTAAAATTAACACATAATCTCTAGTGATGTATGTGCCAACACTAGGGTGTTTAAAAGGGTGATGGGAACCATTTTTATTGTAACATATGAGAGTTTTATACTGTAACATCTTTTTTTATTATTATTGTAGCATGCGAGAGCTTTATATTGTTCATAACTGAGTTTGTGGTGGGAACTGAATGGTGGAAACTACTGTCAAACACATAGTTAGCCAAAGTTTTTCATTGGAACAACTTAATTATTTTATTTTTGTGACCAAAGAAGTCAAAACGCCACACAATAATATGTTGTCGTGCTGCAGGAAAGGAGAGTAGTAGCTTCTATGAATTCAGATACCCGTTCATCAAACGGGCAAGCTCATTCTCCTCAGCATCTTCATCGTTTGCGTCGACAGGGAACGGCAATGGATTTGACTACATAATTGTTGGGGGTGGCACGGCAGGTTGTCCCTTGGCAGCCACACTGTCTCAAAAATTCAGTGTCCTAGTGCTTGAAAGAGGAGGAGTTCCTTTCTCCAACGCAAATGTCTCCTTCTTGCGGAACTTCCACATTGGCCTTGCGGACACTTCTCCTTCTTCTGCTTCCCAAGCATTTGTTTCAACAGATGGAGTCATTAACGCAAGGGCTAGGATTTTGGGTGGTGGTACTTGCATCAATGCTGGCTTCTACACTAGGGCAAGCCCAAGGTAATTTGTGTTATTAACGTGTCTTGGGATATGGGAAAATGGGAAGTAAAGCTCATTAGCTTAATTTATGAGAATTGATGAAATTCTTGATTTGGAAAACTCCAATTGCTAAAACTTAAAACTTATTCTACCACTACTTGAAAAAAAAAGGGTCGGAAATGGAGCTCATTCTCATGAGCTTGATTTATGATGACTTGATGAAAGTCTTGCTTTGGAAAACCCCAATTGCTAAAACTTGAAACTTACTCTACTTATAAAAAAAAAAAAAAGGTTAGCACTAGTCTTTTTGGGAAGGGGGCAGGACTTAAATTCGGAAAATAACAAAAATCTAAAGCATCACACATGTGTCATTCATCATGATAGTGCTAACATGTTATCACATATGCGATGATAAAATGTCATAAAAAAAGAAAAAAAAATGAGAGACTGAAAATATGGATTTTTCAAAATAGGGTGGAAGGCTAAACTTAACTGCTCCAGAAAGTTTGGAGTTTGAATCTTCTACTCTAAAACCCTTGTGCAAAAATGCTCTTTCTAGTATGTTCTATAGTGTTTTTAAAGAATACCATAGAATCCAATCCAGCTTTTAACTGTCACGATTGCCGCCTTTTCTATTAGTCGTTTCTTCTTTAAAACCACCATTATCTTATTAAATTGGCACCGGTGACCCCTCATTTGTCACTTCCCTCTTCTAGTTAGAGTATTGGATTAGTTCACAAATCAACATTTAAGAGAGGTTGATTTTAATCAACAAATTCTGCACTTTCTAGAATTTATATATGGAGGGTTGATCTAAGGTCTTAAATGCCCATTCAATTTTTTTACCCTGTAAATTTCATTCAAATATGTATTTTCATTTTGGTAATAGACGTAACGTTGGTCTAACATACCCCACAAAAAATAGTGCAATTATGTACCTATAATAAAGGATATAGTTGGTGATGTGGCATTTCCTTCTTTAAATCAAAATTGTTGATCCGTATTAAGAATTAACTATATCCTAACATTTGGTAGTTGGGTTTTATACAAGATCAATTCTATTTGACCTATGAGGTTACAACCCTGTCATTAATAAAACTGTGGGTCTAGGTCTAAAAAATATATTATATCTTAGATTGAGGTTTATTGTTTTATTAGTAGCGGGGTTACAACTCCATAGCAATAAAAATGATTTTTTTTTTTTATATAAATACATCTATATGTGTATAAACCGAGTCAAACAAAAAGTACTTGCAAAGTTCATCCACCGTGATTATCGTGTGGCTGATAACAATTGGTAAGGTTTTTCAAGGGCATATATGCAATTACCATGTCACTATTAAAAAGGATTTGTGTTTAATTCCTTGTTTAATTCTTCTGTCTGGTACAAGTTTATATGGAATGCTAGCTAAAATTGTGGTCCCTATAGAACATGGTTTTCATTGTGTACGACTGTTTTGACAGTGATGGATCTAAGAAAAAAAATATTATAAATTAAGAAATAAAAGAGAGAGAACTCATTTAAGTTAGGCATAAGTTGACACCTTTGACAAGTTGTGGTCCATGTTATTTAGGACATTACACTACGACCTCATTTACGTGACTTCTAACTGACCTACCTATCCATCCAACATATTTTCTTTTTCATTCTTTACATAATTTTTCTGGCACAAAAAAAATTGACTTTCCTTGTTCTTATAATAATAAAATAATAATAATAATAATAATAATAATATATTTTCTCCTTTTCTTCTTTTGCCATTTTTTATGCACTTCTTTGCCATTTTTTATGAATGGTACACTTCTTTATCCATATACTAGCCACAATCACGCGCTTGATATGAGTTGTCATTTATTTTAATTTTTCGCCTATAATTCTTGGTTGGACAGGTCATGATATATTGTTTTACATAGTTATAACAAAACATTAAAAATGAGTTAAAGTGTAGTAAATAAATGCAAGACGTATTGCAAGGATGTATTAATTTCTCCTAACCTTAACCTTATGTACAAGGAGAAATTAATACATCCTTGCAATACGTCTTGCATTTATTTACTACACTTTAACTCAATTTTAATGTTTTGTCTTTTGAAGGACAAACTAATTAATACAAGTACTACTACTTTTAATAAATAGTTAACCTATCTAAACCTCTTGGATTGCAGCTACATAAACAGAATGAATTGGGATGCAAAACTTGTAAACGAATCGTTTCCATGGGTTGAGAAGCAAATAGTTCACAGGCCTATGCTTGCGCCGTGGCAAAGAGCATTCAGGGACAGTCTTTTGGACGTTGGTGTGTCACCTTTTAATGGATTCACCTATGATCACATCTATGGAACCAAGGTTGGTGGGACCATCTTCGATAGGTTCGGTCACCGTCACACAGCCGCTGAGCTCCTAGCTTCTGGGAACCCTCAGAAACTCACCGTCTTGGTTTATGCCACAGTTCAAAGGGTGGTCTTTGATACCTCAGGTGAAGATCAATTTTATAAATGTCACAATTTGATAACGTAATACATAAGGATAGCGTAAAGGGTCATAAACATCTGTATCATAGTATCCGAGCCTAAACAAGTAATTATACGAAAAACCAGATTTTTACTCACAATAATTTTTAGCAAATTTTTTAATCACAACAAATATTGTGACTAATATACATTTAGTTACAAACTTTAATTCAATTATTGTTGTAACTAAAATTTCTAGCTATGGGATTTTTAGCTACGGAAACATTTCATGATTAAAAACCCATGACTAAAAGTTTTAGTCACAACAAAAATTAGATTACAATTTTATGAAAAATTGTTGTGACTAAAAGTTTAGTATTTTATAGTGAGTTATAAGAACACCAGGGCATTCTACTCAATAGATAAAGGAAAGTTTAATTTCTATTATGGTTTCAGAGCCTAACAAGAACAAACGAATAACCTGATGATTTAAATATAGAAATAAATACAATATATAATGTTTTTGTATGTTATATAGGGAAGCGTCCAAAGGCAGTGGGAGTGATCTTCAAAGATGAACATGGGAATCAACACCAAGCACTTCTAGCAGATAAGCCTGAAAGTGAGGTGATAATGTCTAGCGGAGCAATTGGGACGCCTCAACTGCTAATGCTAAGTGGTATTGGTCCAAAGGCTGAGCTAGAGAAGATGAATATTACAATGGTTCTTGATAATGAATTTGTCGGAAAAGGCATGGCTGATAACCCCATGAACTCAATCTTTGTGCCTAGTAATAGAAACGTTCGTCAGTCACTCATACAAGCCGTTGGTATTACGAAGCTGGGTGTTTATATTGAAGCTAGCAGTGGATTTGGACAGTCCCAGGACAGTATTCAGTGCCACCATGGAATCATGTCCGCTGAGGTAATAATCAGTAGCAGTCAATACACACACACACGCACACATATATATACAACCCTTTAATAATGTGTTAAGTGCCTTGCTGATCACTTGTGTATCACACACTAAACAAGTTTGCACTTCATATTCTTATGTAATGAGCTTAATTAATATAACAAATGAGCATCAACTGTGACATAACAAATATTTACAACAAGTATTTGGGTGTTAAAAGTTTGAAAAATAAAATGCACTTCAAATGACACTAGAAATCTTTATATATTTAATTGTAAGTGACATTTTGGTTCTCGATATTTGATTTTATCGGCAAAAATCTTGATGAATTAGACTTTTAGTTACAATAATATTGGTCCAAACTCATTAGGGCAAATCCTATCTCAAAAGTTATTCTTCTTTGAAGCTGCATTTTACTTTTCAAATTTCTTTTTCGTAGTTATAAACTTCATTTTGATGTGATATATGCTGTATATTTCGTGCAGATTGGGCAGCTATCAACCATCCCTCCAAAGCAAAGAACACCAGAAGCAATAGAAGCATACATAAAGGGGAAAAAAGAGTTGCCCCATGAGGCATTCAGAGGAGGGTTCATTCTAGAAAAAATTGCCAACCCCATTTCCACAGGCCAAATTAGCCTCCTCAACACCAACGTTGATGAAAACCCTTCCATCACCTTCAACTACTTCAACCACCCTTACGACCTCAAGCGCTGCGTTGACGGCATACGAGTGGCCATCAAGGTGGCGCAATCGCAGCACTTCGTGAACTACACGCAGCTGGACCAGCCGACGGTTGAGAAGCTGCTGAACATGAGTGTGAAGGCCAATGTCAACCTGGTGCCTAGGCACCCCAACGACACCAAGTCCTTGGAGCAGTTTTGCAAAGACACTGTGATCACTATTTGGCACTACCATGGTGGTTGCCATGTGGGAAAGGTTGTTGACACCAAATACAAGGTTCTTGGGGTTGATAGACTTCGTGTTGTTGATGGCTCCATTTTCACTGAATCCCCTGGGACTAATCCTCAAGGCACTGTCATAATGATGGGCAGGTACGTAAGAATAATATAATTACATGCATTTTTCCTTCCTTTTATTTATTTTTTTTTTTTGAGATTTCTACGGCAGGGCTTGAAAAAATAACTATCAATAAGAAACGTGTGCAGGATTTGTTTTCTTTTTGAAAGAATATAAGAGGTGGGAACTTTTTACAATGCAAATATTCTGCTGGTGGTTTAATTAAATATGGTCAAAATAAAAAAAGTCTATGGAATTAAGGCATTCCGGTACAAATTCAATCGCTCAAAAACATAACCATATATTTATTTTTTATTTTCATATATCATATCATATTATTCTCGTAAGAAAGATATATTATATTAGACTGTACTACGTACATAAAATATTTTCCATACAAAAAAAAATAAAATAAAATTTGAGGTGTCTACTTTTTAGAAACTTTTTTTTTTTTTTTTTTTTTTTAAGTTTAGAGCCTTAATAGGAAGGGGACATTTTATCAACAAAAACAAAATCCACATAAACAAGTTACAAAAAGCATAATTATTAATCTTTTGATTTATGTTTGTGAATATGCTAGGTACATGGGAGTGAAGATCTTGAGAGAGAGACTGGGAAGTGCAGCTGGTATATAATAAAGAATAACGTTAGGTAGAATGTCAGCAGTGTTAGATGACTTTATGGAAATTTAATGTAATTTTGCTATTTTATATTTTAGCAAGCAGTAATATGTAAAAAAAAATTTATATATGTGGCTTGAAAGCTTGCATTGTGGCAATTAGTCCGAGTCCATAGTCATGGTCTCTTACTTGTGTTGCGTGCGTGGTAGATGGAAATGGGTTTGTTTATTTCTTTTATGCTCTCTGTTGAAAAAAAATGGAAAAAAAAAAAAAAACTGACATTCAAGAGAGTTCTAGCTAGAGAGCTTTGGAAATCTTATTTTCCATCTTGTTTGTTTTATTTGATTCTGATGTACTGTTCATGACTCCTTCAATTACCTCTTTTGGAGTTTCGGCTCTACAATACTTCAATATCCAATTTTCATTTTTAGTTATTCCAAGGATTAATGTTGTAATGACCGAAAAAATCCAAAAATTAATAAGTATGATTAATTGAGGATTTTTCCATCATTACTCAGCTAAGTACTTGAGAAAGTACAAGATTTGAGTTTATTAATACGCAAATTTGAAGGTCTTAATAGCTGTAAGACCTTAGAAATAAATAATGTTGTGAATGCATAAATTTATGTGCTTTATTTATAGAACATGTAACAATGTAATGTTATAATAGTACATTAAAATAATTAAAAAAATAATTATTTAATGTGCTAAATTAAAAGTTTATGATTTATTGATGTCATGTACAAGCCAAAGAAATGATTTTTATAAGAATCTCAATTAGAATGTTTAAATTGGGATTATTTGACAAAAAGTAAAATTTTCAACTTCCTATGATTATGTGAAAATTCCTATATGTTATCAGTGCAGTAAAAGAAACCCTGATCAATAGTGATCATGAGCTCTATACCATGATTCAAAAAATGGTGAGTACCAAGTTTAAGTGTGCAAGATTTATGACATTTTTACTGTAATCGATCTCGAAATTTAAGAAGATCATAAAGATAAGAATTTCAAGCAAGTTATAAGGATTATTGGAAGTTCAAGAATTTAAATATTTTAAATGTGTATGGTTAATTATTATACACATTAATAATTACGTAAAGTTTATTATTATTGTTGTAATGACAATAATAATAATAATAATAATAACAGTTGTTATAGTAATAGTAAAGAAGAAGAAGGGCATTGATTGGATCCATAAATGTTAATTTATTGCTAGGATGTGGAGCCATAAATAGCTCTTTACGAGAAATAGTTCAGGTTATATCCGTAAAGCATGAGATTGTGCTAGGTTTAGAATTTTAAATTAAATTGACTTTTAGATAGTCAATTTAATTTATGAAACTTTATAAAAATTTCAACTATAGTTTTTATAATGAAATTTGAAGTTTAACATATGAAAATTTTTAATGAAAAATATATGTTTTAAATTGAAATTTTTAAAGTTAAAAAAAAAAGTAAACATATAAGTATATATATTTATATTGAGTAAAATTTTAAATACATAATATCTTTCTTAGAATTCATATACATGTATATATGTGTATACAGTTACAAAAATAGTTAATCACCGGTTTTGAAGACAAATGTGTCAAAGTTTACTGTTTCAAAATTAAATCACAAAATCCATACAGTATGGATAAATTTTATGAAAATGATTATGACAGTATGAAGATGTTTATACGGCAATGATACAACAAGAAAATTAGAATTTATATAATATTTTAAAAAATGAGAATATTACAATTTTAAAAAGTATAGTTATGCCTATGAAAATTTCAAGTTTATGGATCAAATTTGATCAACCCGACACAACATGTATTTAATTGTGTGGACCATATGAGGGCCTATAAATACATGACACAACCAAAAAAAAAAAAAAAAGAAGGGCCAATCAGATCAGCCCATTTCCTCTCTCTCTCTACTTTCTCTTTCTCCTCAAACTCAATCCAAGAATCCGACCTCCATTTTTGACACCTCCTACACCATCGGAAAGATCTCGAGAAGTTGAATCCGACGGTGTGCCGTGCCACCCACAACTCCGCCGGAGGCGGCCACACTCGCCGGCCAAAGCGAAGGAAAAGCCCAATCTTTTCGATGTGATTTCTCCCTCGTCCGACCACCATTTGACACGATCTTGGTGTACACGGACTCAGATTGATGAGAAGAACAAGAAGACACCAATATCCCAGCTCGATTTAGCTGTAGCGAAACGACAGAGTTGCCTAGTCTCCGCCGCCGCACCACCACTCGATGCGGCCGTTCACGGTGGTGTTGAGGTACACCGCCGCCGCCATTCCATTCAGAGAGCGACGGGGAGTAAAACCCCTCGCTCAATTTCTTCGTAGCCCAACCGCCGTCCAGAGATCAGAGATCCTTGCCGCCGCTGCCGTGGGTGAGATCGAGTTGGTTGTTTCAGGGCATTTCATGCCAAATTGAAGGCACAAACACCTTCAGAGGATCGAAAAGAGCAAAAAGCAACCCTCAATTGCTCCAAACGGCCGTTGGAAAAGCAGGAACGACCTCTGCCTTTGTGAGCCGCCGTGAGAATCTTCAGGCCGTCGTTCTACGTAATGGTGTGTGGCACCACTGCCACCAACATGCTCAGACCACTGTGGGGAACAAACCCCCCAAGCTAATTTGGAGCTAGCTTCGCCAGAAAGCCACGAGCAGAGTCTCAATTTTGCCGTCGCCGTCGGGTTTCAATCCGCATGGTTAGAGGCCAAATTGCATAAAATTGAAGCTGCCATCGAACTTATCAGATGGAAAACTAGCAGAACCCAAGCTTTCAGCTCAGTCCAATTACCGGAGCCGCCGCACGCGCCCCATGCATTGCCGTGGACTGTCAGCCTCCGGTGACCTCCGGTCTTGCACTTTTGGACCTCCAATCGAAGAGCCGAGACCACCTCTTGACTCGTTTCGACACTCTGAATGCGATGGTGACCTCCGTTCAAGCTAATTTCACTCCGATTAAAATCATTTGGTACCGACTACATGCGGATCGAGGCGACTCAGACTGCAATAACATAGTCTAGAATGATGTTTCAAGCAATAATAAATCTCCATGGATCATTCCTAGCCATCCACAGTCACTCGAGGAGCACTGTTGAGGATGCTGCACAGACTGTGGATACAGCGAGATGCAACTGGATTTGCTTAGTTCGGAGTCTAGGTAAGTAGGAATCTCACCGACAGTATGAATAGTTTTAAAAATAAATTAATTTTAAATATTTTCATAAAATTTATGAAAATGCATGATCAATGATTTGTTACACTGTTATATGTTATGATGTGATATGTTATGTTATGACATGATGTGAAATGCTATGATGATCATGATATGATTAATGTGTGATGTATGCAATATTTAAATTATATTGTTTAATCACCTTCAAGTTAAGTATGATTATGATTTAGATTCATAAATTACGAAATTGTGATGTCATGTAGTGATAAGTCATACTGCATACACACAATAAGATAAGTGAAACTTAAAGACAAGTTAAGGGTGTCGTACCAACTTTCCGACCCACGGGGAGGCTCCATGTTAAAGTAATGAATGATCTTGGTGTCGTTGGGACCTCGTGAACCCTAACTTCCCAAGACTCGCGTGCAACCGGTACGATCACTCGGGCCCAAAGTAAGAAAATAAGTTACAGCTAAAGTAATTAAGCATAAATCAAGTTGATAAGCAAGCATAAAATGCTCATGCATATTTTTATTAAAATGATTTTTAATTAAGTTTTGCGAGACTAATTTCCTACTTGCTGAACAAAAGCTCATTTAAGTATGTTCATGCTATAGGTAAGAAAACCTGTCAGCCGCACTTGATGGGCGGTGGTGAGCGGCGGACGAATAGTGAAGATGGGAATGGATACCGCTCACGCAATGTAATATTTTCGCATTATTATTTTACGAATTTATGCATGTTTTATTTTACGAAATTTCGTATGTTTATACCTTACGAAAATTATGTGCATATGAGTAAGTGAATAATTTACGTAATTATGCTTTAAAAGTCAAGCTTGTGATTACGCAACCCTGGTCCAGAGGATTTTAAAATTTAAAAATGTTGCAATAAACGATGCATCAAATGCACAAAATTTTTAAGTAAGAAAATTATAAATTTATTTAGGATTAAAAAAAACGATTATCAAAGTTTTACGTTATGCTAAGAAATGAATTTTATGAATATGTTGTTAGGAATTTACTTTTATGAAACTTTAGATGAATATGCTTCAAAGATTATTATTATTATGTCGGTCTAAGTAAACGAGTTCCAAGTAATTATCATTATGATAAGTTCCGAAAAGATTAATTTTTAAGATATCAATATGTTATGTTTAAGATGTTAAATTATAAGTAAAATATATAAATGATTTTTAAGAAAGTTTAAAAGAGCATTAAATGGGATTTTATTTTAATATTTAATTTAAAATTGTCTTGAAAATAGTTTTATTTAAATTGAAAAATGTCTTTAAAGTAATAGTTGTTAAATAATTACTCTTATGTTTAAAAAAGAAAAGTTCAAGAAAATTACTATGGTTATGTTTCAAGAAATTAATGTTATGAGTTATGTAAAGGTTCATGCTTTTAGAAATTTTAATTATGTTAAAACATAATGCTTATTATTACATTATTATCACGTTTGAGAAATTTATGTTATTATGTTAAGTTTATGAAATTAAGTTTAGAGAAATGATTATTATGTCTTTTAAGGTTATATGTTAAGAATTCTTGATCAATAAGAATTCGTTTGTTATTAAGATTTGAAAAACAATTATTACTTCTTCTAAGGTTTTATGTTAAGGATTCTACAGCAAGAATCCATCCATTTGAAAAAAAAAAATTATCTTGAAATTTCTGTACTTTATGATAAGTTAAGTTTAAGTTCATGATCATGTTAAGTTAAGTGACGGCCACGTAAGGAGGGTCGTCACAAATGTAGTGTTTGGCAAACAATTAATAACAGGTTAAAGTTTTCATTTGTTACAATATAAAACTGTCACATGTTATAGTTTTTGAACTAATTTTTTTAATTCAAACTGTTTTGTCAAATGCCCAATAATTGAAACAACAATAATATATATATATATATATATATATATATATATATATATATATATAAAACTACTTCACATTATGATGCCTTTGAACTATTATATCGTTCAAGATTCAATTATATATTATTTTTGAGTTATCTTCTGTCCCAGAAAATTTTGATCTTACCCAGCACTTCTCTTTTTTTTTTTTTTGCGTGACATCATCAAGGCCATTTGAATTTACGTTCATCTTAAGCTTCCATGTTTGTCCAACGGTGATAGACATATTAGACGACAAAAACACATGACAACGACATAACCAATATGAAACGACAGCAAATATAAAAAATAAAACGAAAAACGACAACATATCTTAACACGACCATTGAAGATTGACTTACATCAAATATTTAAACGACATAGAGCGAGATCATAAGTCAAACCAAGAAACAACAAGATAAACCTAGAGAGTATGGAACGACCGAAAAACTGCTAAAAAAAATAAAAAGAAATATAAAAAGTAAAAAAAAAAAAAGACCACTTAAGAAAACTAGAAAAGACAACATAGGGTGTTCGAACAACCACAAAAATTTGAAACGACAACAGAGAAATGATTATATATACAGATACCTGCTCAAGAAGGACGAATTTGGTAAACGCTAAAAACCAAAGTCCTCCAAGGAAAACAAATCATGAAACGACAAAAAACTGAAAACGACTTAAAAGAAATGGTGCGGAAAAATATGAACGATCAAAGGACAAAACATAATTGGGGACACTAAAATTTTCAGATCAAGAAAGACAGTAAAACGATAATCAAATAGAAAACAACAAATCTTTAGGACGACAAGAGGAATATCTGACGGCAACTTAAGCAAACCCTAAAACATCAGTAGAAAATAAAAACGATTACTTGAGAATAACAACAAAAATTTTACCGCTTTGTAAAATTCACAAATAAAAATATCTGTCGAGTCTTTATCCGAGGACAAATTCTTTTAGAATTGAGACTATATTAAAAAGGTGTTCGACAAGATCAATTTTAACCAAAATTTTTTATTGATATAATGTAAACTTCTTATATGTTACAATGACTAAAGTAAATGAATTATAATATAAAGCTTTCGTATACTATGATTCAAAAGTTTCAGTTCTGGCTACACTTTTTAAATATTCACCCTGTAAGTTTACAAATGAATCTTTTTACTTTCCATAGAGAACGGGTTTAAGTTTTCGACCAAAACACGTACAAAGAGTATTAAAAAAATGTTGTAAACAACAAAAGTACTGAAAATTGTAGAAAACGACAAGAAAAAACAAACGACAACAAGACATGAAAATGCATAAACGTGGAACAGCCCAAAACCCCGAATTGACGGCAAAATCAAAAACAACAAAAGTTATGAGACGACAAAAACATTAAAATAGCAATAGCCGAAAGGTGAACCAAACGAAAGACTCACATAATAAACTATTAAAAGGAAGTAAGCATATAAACGACAAAAACGTATAAAACGACATTAATATAACAGGACGGCATGGCACCAAAGCCGCAGAAGTTGAAGACTTGAATAAATAGCGAAATGACAGAAAAATACAAAGCAACGACAAAAGTCGAAACTAAGAGAAAGGAGGGAAACGACAGTATATGTGCCCGACGCCAGCAGAACTTGTATATATAATTCACAACCAAATACAAAATTCCTAAATACCAAAAAATGAAATAAAAAATGAGGTGAAAGAACAAAAGAAATGCAATCGACATAAAAGTTTGAATCAAATGGCAAAAATAACATGAAAGATTGAAAGCGGTAAGTAATATGATTAAATTTCAGGCTCTGAAATGAGCAGAAACGACAAAACAGAATTAAACGACAGGTTTATGCCCCCTTCGATGTATGATTGAAAAACGACATAAAAAATTTTATAACGACGAGGAAACAGCAAACAAAAAGAAAAAGGAAGTGGAAATGATAGGAAAAATAGAATTCAACTAAGAATCAAACGATTACGAAATTCAAACGACAAGATTATGTCCCCATAGCATTATTGGTGGGAACGACATAAAAAAGCCAGAACCACAAGGAAAAATAAAGCCGAAGAGAATAAAGGGAAATAAAAGTATAAAAGGACAAAGGAAGTGAGATTTGACGGAGATGAAAACCATTGGAAAACTCAATTATTTAAAGGGGCCAAGGTTTTTAACAAAATCTATAAAACGACGAATGAACTGTAAAACGACATCATTACAGTAAAACGTCTAGGAAACACGATTCGGCATGTGTCTTGCTAAAAAATGCTAGTGACTTCAATAATGGCGGAGCCTAACATACATAGTCTCGTCCCAAATACACAAACTCCGATGAAGAGAGAGAGAGAGAAATGAATGATTTTTATTAAACCGGAGGAACCTAGAATTGAAGACATGCAAACTTTTTTTTGCTGGTTTTGAGCATCAACAAAATGGCCCTTTCTTGACATGTCTCTCTAAAACTACAAGACTCTAACGAGATCCTGGCCTTATTTCAATGGCAACCCATGTTCACTCACACTTCCCAAAGACAAACTTCTCAACCTCTGCCAAAACCTCATCCTCCTCCCTTCTGATCTCAAAGGCCCTGAACTAGAATACCTCCTGAAAGAAGACCCCAATTCCGGTTCTTCCACTCCCACCGAGGCACTCAACAAACCCAACGTCGAAAGCTGGGCTACATCATCGTGTGACCGCGTCGTCGACGCTTCCACAATCTCACCCGAAGCCGTCCTAGTCTTATTGCTAGTACTACTATCAGCATGATGATCATGACCAATATCAGCCAAAAAATCATCTTGGGAGCAGCATCTTGAGCCCAACCCTTTAGTCTCATCAAACTCATTGCAAACAAGATTGAGGGCTTGAACAACTTCTCCCATGAAAGGGCGGTGGGAGACTTCTGGTTGGACACACATTGAGGCAATTGCAGCCACTTTGGCCACACTGTCAAGTGATGACAATCTCATTTGAGTTTGACCATGATCATCTTGCTTGATAATAGCCGGGTCTGTTATGGTTTCTAAGCCTTCCTTGCCTGTGAGGAGTGGACGAGCCCAGGCCACAAGGTTTTCCTGCCCTGGAGGCTGCGACAAGTCTACTGGTTTTCTTCCTGTTAGGAGCTCCAGAAGGACCACTCCGTAGCTGTAAACATCGCTTTTTACTAGAAGATGCCCGGTCATTGCATATTCCGGGGCTAAATAACTGCAACAAGAAAGTTCATGAAATTATAAGAGGCATATATGCAGGAATTTCGAGTCAACAGACCCATTTCCAATGCTAATGTCATTGTTGTTCTTGTTGTTGTCATAATTGGCATAAAAAGTTAAAAAATGAGAGTTTGATGATTATTAAGCGTTGTAAAGCAAAGTGATCAATATTTTAAAATGACAATACTGTAACTATCAAATGAAGAAGTCAAGAAATCAACTAATAGTAACCAAATGTTAAAATCTAGCATATGATATATTTGGTGTCAAATTGGCATAATTTGACACTTAAGTGTACTGTATGTCAAATTTAGCGCAAAAAAAGGCACTACATTGAAGAGTATTTTTTCTTCTCAAATTCTAAAATTTGACATTGACAACATTAATTTGGCATGCTCTAAGTTGATTTTTTAAGGATAGAAGTAGAAACTGACCCGAAAGTTCCCATAACATGGGTTGAGATGTGTCTGTTTCCCTCCAACGCAGTTCTAGCCAATCCAAAATCTGAGACCTTGGGTGTAAAGTCATGTTCCAACAAAATATTACTTGATTTGAAGTCTCTATGTATAACACGTGGGTTTGAGTCTTCATGCAGATATGCCAAACCCCTAGCTGCTCCAAGTGCAATCTTCATTCTGGCATCCCAGTCAAGTGGAGCAGCTTCCTTGTCAATACCTTGTACAACACGCAAAAGAGTCAACAATACTTGTTAAAATTTGTTACGACATATTTTGACTTTTGTTGAGTTTTGAGTTAATTTGTACCGTGTAAATGGGATTCAACACTCCCATTTGGAACAAGTTCATAGACTAGGCAACGAGTCTGGCCTTCTGTGCAAATACCAAACAGTTTGACCAAATTCCTGTGGTGAAGACGGCTAAGCATCTCTACTTCCGCTAGAAACTCTCGGCCGCCGTGATGATCGTCTCTTTTGAGAACCTTCACCGCCACTTTCCTGCCGTCGTCTAAAGTGCCACTGTAAACCAGCCCAAAACCGCCTTCTCCAAGCACTCTTAAGGGATCAAAGTTGTTGGTGGCTCTTTTGATCTCATTCAATGTGAAAATCTTGGCGGATCCGGTGTAAGTCATTGTGCCAGAACTAAAAGACATCGTTTCAGAACCTCGCTTACTTCCAGCCGCAGACCTCGCAGCTCCTGTTCAGTTCTCATGACATAGACGTGATTTGCTTGTGTAAAATTTTCATAGTCCATAATAAAGTTAATTTAATCAAAATTCTAGTTAGTACCTGTTGTTTTTGCAGGGGACGAAATCAAAGCATGTGGAATGTCTTCGGATTTGCGGTTGCGAGAACGGGATTTCACTAACAATATCCAAGCAACTACTAGGCATATTATAAAGGCTGTGAAAGATGAGACAACAATTACTGCAACCAAGCTTTTGCCTAGGCCCTTATGTTTCATCCTTGAGACATCAACTCCTAAAGGTTTCATTGCCATTCCATTGTTTTCTTGGCCACCATGTGGTCCATCATCTACGGTGGAAATGCTCAAAGGTGATGGAGGAGGAGAAGGTGGAAGACCTGTAAAAACACAAGAATTTCATAAGTGGAAAGAAAGAAGAAAGAAGAAAGAAAAAAGAGTAAAAGGGTAAACTCCTATGGTTGATTATTAGTATGATCAGTTACAAACCTGGATAGTGGACATATAGTACTTCATAGGCACCAAAAAATGAGTCCTTTATCAAAACCTGTCTGCGCCAGAATTTGTTGTAGATCTGAAATGCAGTTATGTAATCGAATTTAACTCCTCTAGGTACCAAGTTAACAAGGACGGCAGTTTTGTCTAGCTGCTGACTGGCTGCATCCGCTCCCATAATGCGGACTTGGCTGTAGTTGAGTGCAATACTGGCTGCTATTTCCTTCGCTAGCTCGGAGACTAAAGGGAAGAATGCGTATATTGGAATGCCTAGGTGGAGTTTTACTTGAACTGGCAACACACAACCGCAGGGTGATCCGGTTGGTGTGTATGTCAGTGGTTCTGTGCATGTCACTGATGAACAATCTACATGCACAAGCAGATTGAGTCAATGAAAAGGATAATCATTTTTAGTTTCCGAATTACAGACAAAACCCATTTTGGTCTTTGACTCTTAAAAGGTCTCAGATCAAGTCATCAAACTACTAAGTTGTCCCGAACTAGTCTTATGTTCATTTCAATTGCTAACATCTTGATGGAAAAAGGCTTCTTCTTATTAGTCGTGCCCAAATATGTAAATTACAAAATTAACCTCTACCAAACTGCACATGGTCCTTTTGTCCCTTTTCCTGTCGAGATTTTAAGAGTCGGATAGATAGAAGGTCTAACTTGGGAATTGGGATAACTTCACAGATCAGGGACTCGTTCTATGACATTTAAAAGTCAGGGACCAAAAATATGCTTCATCCTATAGTTCAGGACTAAAAATGGATTAATTTTTAATGAAATGGTAAAACTCAGAATAATTTTGAAACGGACTGGACTAGACTGGACTGCATACCTGTATTGGGAGGTGGAGGTGGTAATGTTAATAGTGATGATGGTGGTGGCGCCTTTAACTTCTTGAGGGAGGAGCCCACTGGAGAAACTGTAGGTGCAAAAATGGGCACTTGGAGACACAAGATCATTTACCAAAATTATCAGTAATCGCAGAAAAACGTAAGTGACAGAACAAAAAAAAAAAAAGAAAGTGAGGATTTCCATACTATTATAGTGGCTGGTGGAAGTTGTTGGTGACTCTGCAGATGCTGATTCTGGTGAAGACCATATACTTGGTGAAGGAAAGGGTGATTGAAGAGGAGAAACTGAAGGACCTATTGAGGAAAAAAAAACAAAAGTATGAGCAAGTTTAAGGGCAATGCCTTGTGCATTATGTGGTTCAAGCTCTTTTTAGTCAAGAGAGTCTGACCTTGTTGGGTGTAAGTTGGAGGAAATGGTTCAGGAGAAGAGATGTTGAATCTTTTCCTTTTGTGATGATGTTTATGATGTGAAATTGCAGGGGAAGACATAGGACCATTAGTCCATTTCTTCGAGGGAGGCCCCCAAGATGACATAGATGGTGGAAGTGCTATACTTGGAGTCCTCATGGCATCATGTATTTTGTCTAAAAAATATAAGAAAAAAACAAATTTTCTATTGATAACTAATTCACTGCAAAAAATTTCACTCTTTAAAAAAATTGATAAAGCCATTTACCTTCAGGTTGCAGCCATTTGTGGTGGAAATGGAATGGTTTCTTGGGAGGTGGTGCCACTAGCTTTCGATGTCTTTTCTGGCCACCAAAGCCGAGATGAGAGATGTAAGAGGGAGTATGGTCTGTGGTATCATCACATTAGAACACATTCATCCAAAAATCAGTAAAAAGAAGTATGCAACTTTCATACATGGCTCATCAACCAACAAGCATAAGAAATGGCATTATATTATGCATTATTGGAACTAGCGTTTAGAAGGATCACCTAATACTTTACATAACAAATTTTGCTTTATATTGATCATGAAGACCCAGATCCTCAATTTAGCTGAATTTCCAAGTTTATGAACAAAAACAAGTAATACTTTGTTTAAAACCAATTATGACATAAGATAATACAAAACACTGTGAACAGAACCGATTACCTGCAGATCCAAGAAAATGGAAAGCATTGGAAGTTAAACATAATTCCATTAATAGAATTATCAGCTGCAACAACCCCATTTTTTTTCCCACCAACAGAATTATCTGAAGATAATAAATTCTCTGGGATCTCCACCAAGCTCTCTCTCTCTCTCTCTCTTACTCAATCATCTCAGACACAACCAGACAATGGATGGAGAGGAAGTGAACTGGAAAGACAGCAAAACCCAGAAGCCAAACAAACTGGGCTCACTTTTAAGCAACAAACCGTACCTAGTTTAGTTCACATAAACAGCCCCAGATAAAAATAGTAAGTGGACACTTCAGTTAAACCACAAGAAATAATAATAAAAAAATGATCTTTTTCTTGTGAGGAACTACTCTCATGAGCTTGAAAAAGCTTAAAAGGAATAACAGTTTCTATTATCATAGATGATCAAAGTTTTGCAGCTAAAAACCCAACTGATCAAGCAAAAAAGCAGTACAGCGAGGAAACTTTCCTCTAATGAGAGGGTTGGTGGGGTTGGGGAAGAAAGAGAAAAGAAAATTTGATTTAAGTACCAAAAAGCAAAAAAAAAAAAAAAAGCAATATGTTTGAGAGTATGAAACACTTTGAGATTGTTTTTAAGATGGGAACGCCTGGACTTTTCTTTCGGCTAAATTGTGGAGGATGAAAACTTTTTCAAACCATTATGATTCTACAATGGCACTAGGTTTATTGAAAAATTTCGTTATATATGTTTTTTTCTTGGCTCCTTTTCAGTTATGTCCAACTTCCACCTATGACCACGAGTCAGGTGGGTGACCAACTGGGAAAAGATTAGTAGTCCAAGTGTCTACGCTTTGTGTCAAATTAAATGTTACAATCAAACTTAAATTAATATATCGTTCAGTTTTGGTATTATCCTGGGAATTTAGGCAGATCATAGTTATGGGACTTTTTTCGTTTTTTTGGCTTATTATGGTTTCTGATTAAGCTTGAGGTCCCTTTTTTTTTTTCCAAATATAAATAAGTGTAAAAACATTTTTGAACTTGATATTATTCATGTCAAGTCAAAAATCCCACCAAAGTTTTGAAAATCTTGATTTGATTAGGTGTGCATCAAAACCCCACATGGATGGCCTCCATAGGTGTGAGACACATTTACACATGGTGACATGGTGGTGCAAATATTTGACTCATTCAATGCAACTATGGGACTAAAAAGTTTAGATCAAATCTTATATCATAACACAGTAAGAATGATATTACATGCATTAAGTTATACCTATCAATTGGTCCATTATCTCTTGTGCCGCATGCAAAAGGGCAGTAATATTCCAACTCACAAGATGGGGTGGTTGGAAAATTCTTACTTAGAGAAAACAATATAACAAAACCAATTCAAACTATCCTTTTTTAGTTTGAATTATGTTCTCAAACAACCTATTTGATAGTATAAAACTAGTATTAATGTCTATCCTCTCTTTGTCATGTTTGAATTTTTTTAAAACTTGTGGGAAGATTTGAAAAAAAAATTATTAGGCTGGATAGTTACTTGCTGGCTTGATGTTTTCCCATGTGTAATTCCTTGTAGTGATACATATCACTTTGCATATCTCTTTCTTTGTTAAATGTAATTTGCTTGCCCCACGAGCAAGGACAAACCCAGAAGATTTGGTAGGTGTCTTGGAATGTAATGTTGGCTTGGCGCCTTGGCCACCACCTTTTTTTTTTTCTCATTTGCTCAATCACAATTGTGCTGACCATTCTAGGCGTGGGCTATCACTTTCCCTAAATAACTCCTAATTTTGTGTCGGTGATTTTGTTTCCCCTTTCTTCTCTCTCTCTCTTTTTTCCCCTATGAATGATTAGGATTCAAAATCTTAAAGTTTCTTCTCTCCTGGATTTTACTTCCCAGTTTGATGATCTACTTAGAAAGCTGCCTTTGGCCATATGAGGAACATCGCTGTCTACAAATTTTCCTTTTAACAGCCAACTGAGTTTAATTGTTTTTGGACAAAACTAATTTTGTTTTGGTCCATTTCTCCCTAATTTGTACTTGTAACAAAATTGTTGCAATGTTTTCCGCTTGCTGTTTTTACCCATTACCATGAATTCCATCTCCAAGTGAATGTCTTTATCCTTGGAAAGTTGGGGTAAAAGTACTAGCTTTTTCAAAACCTAAACCTCGTCAACACATTGTGCTTCTCGTTTACTAGTGGCTGTCAGTGTCAAAATCGAAGATAAAGATTAGTTTTTTTTTTTCTTTTTTTAATTATTACAATATTTTCATTTGAAGGGTTTTCGCTAAGTTTGGTAACTCTTTGAATGATTTATGCACGTGACTCTATCGTATGGCATTTTATATGAAAAAACTTCATAGAGATGGAGAATCCTTTGCCTTGCCTTTTCTAGCCTTGCTTGCCGCATTGCAACTCTCCCCGTTGCGAGCACTTTCCAATCCCATCATAGTTCTTCCTTACCCGACTCCCCTTTTGTAGATGTGTCACGCCCCGGAGTACGGGAGGTGACGTGGCGGAATATTTAGATTAACTAAAAGAGAATTTAATTAAAATTAAGTGTTTAAGAATCCAATTAAGTAAGAAATAAAGAGATTTTCCACCACATTTGATAAACGAATTTATAAATATTTAGCAAATAATAATAATTGAATAAAAACCGCGAATATGGGTTCCACAACCCACAATTTGTGCACACACATGGATCTGACAATATCATAAATACAATTACAGTCCAAGTACAAATAAAGTTAAGTCTTACATGCCTTGATTAAATAAATACAGAATGTAAATAAGTTCTCCTATTGCTCCTGAGTTCGGTCCGAAGAATCTTCTCCAAACCTAAATGGGAAACCACCTAGAGGGGGGAAATTTAAAATAATAAAACGTGAGCGAAAGGCTTAGTAGAACTATGTTTTATAAAATAGTTTAATGCAAAGAAACATAGCATCATTAGAAATTATTCAGAGGAAACTTAAATAAATAAATGAATAAACAATTTGAGTAGAACCGTCCTGACACAGAACAGTCTACTCGTCAAATCAAAACACCAATTTACTTTTACCTAGGCAAACCATGATATCACCACCGTAGTGGCCCAGCTGGGTTTCGGGACCTGCCCCCAAGGTCGATCGCTACACGACCCGATCTCTGATATGGCATCATGCCCATGTGTTTATTATCATTATCATTCAAAACCCTATTACCGAGTGTTGTCAATTACATTTATTATGAAATTCATTTCAGATCACGGTATAATAAAATATAACCGATAAAACCATTTTCAAACAACCGTTGAAAACATTTTGATAGAAATCCCTTTTAAAGCCAAATCATTTCAAAACCAGGCTACCAAAGAAATAGGATATAAGTCCTACCTCAATACTCGTGCCGGTACCCCACACCGCAATCCCGGTCTGCTATACGTTAGCTCCACGGAACCACGAACAATCTTAGATACCAACTAAGTCAATCAATATCTAGTTTGAGACATTCTATGTTACTAAATCATTTCATGATGTCCTAGTGTGCCATTTGTACCTTTAAAATCATCCTATAAGGTTAGGATTTAAATCAGGGTTCAAAACAGTGAAAACGGGTAAAAATCATAAAATTTTCCATGCCTCGGTCGGCCTGCCGGACGCCCTGCTTCGGCCTGTCGAACTGCACAGTTCGGCCTGCCGGAAGCAAAGTTCGGCCTGCCGAACATTTCCCCAGATTCGGCCTGCCGGTCGGAAGAACACCGGCCTGCCGATTATCACTCCGGCCTGCCGAACATGAACTTCGGCCTGCCGAACTGGGAAGATCCAGAAATCCCAGCCACGGGTTTCTCGATCCCCAAAATCCAAATCCGGATTCCAACCTGTTTTTCTCAATTCCCAGGCATGAAAAACAATTATAGTTGATAAAAAAACATTCTAGAACATGTTTAGAATCATTTAAACAACATTTAAACTCAAAATCCTCAAAAATCCGAAAATGAGAAAAAGAGGAGAAAAATGAAAAATCTTGAATCCAATCCGTTTTTCTCCAATCTAAGCTTAGATTCTATTTGTTCTAAGTTCATTTAACACAAATCCAAGGTTTTCTAAGCTTAAACAAACTTAGATTTTAAAAACACACAAAATTGAAAATTTTGTAAAAAGTTTAGAAATTTCGAATCTAACCTCGAATCGAAGCTTCAATCCGCGTTCTCGGTTGCCGAATCACGTCCCCGAGCTTCCTCCTTGCTGTTCCGAAGCTTGGATTCGAATGTGGTTTCAAAAATTTGAGAGAGAGATGTAGAGAGAGAGAGGCTGCCGAGAGATCAAGAAAGAGAAGAGAGAGAGTGAAACCGGGAGAGAATGAGAGGAGAGAGAGAGGAAGGAAATAAATAGAGAAAATCGGTGGGCGGTTTTACTGTGCGAAAACCATGTGCCGCCCACGGTTTTGCAAAACGGAGTATTTTTAACATTTTACGAATTGTTGTGTTTTAAAACTCAAAACATCATTTTAAAACAATAAGAAATCCTTCGAATTCATTAATTTAACAAAACAACCAAAATTTCAAAAATCCAACCAAATAGTCTAATAAATGTTAAAACGTTAATTATGGCACACTAATCCACCATTTACATTACATTAACATTAAATAAATTTCGGGACGTTACAAGATGTCTGTGTGCTAGATGATCGGTTGTTTGTCTATTTTTGCTAATATAAGAAATCTGATTTTCAAAACTTAACAAAAAGTAATGAATATCCTTCAATAGTAAATAATGTAATAGGCTAGGGTTTTATTCGCTAAGAAATGAAAAACGAAGCTGTCATCTACTAAAAAGTTTGAAAGCTAATATGGTCCCAGTTAAAAATAACAACAACAATATATACATGTATATATATATAAAGTTAGAATGGAGATTTAAATTTTACATCTTATCTTATTATATAGTTAATTGTGAAATTGCCACTAAACTAGAGATGTCACCACACAACAATAACAATCTCATCATCGTCGTCGTCATTGTTGCGAATTAAAAACCTTAATTTTACCGAGAACAAAAAATATGCAAAACCAAAATATATAAGAACACACTTAAAATTTATAATGGTTCACCCTCAACATGAAAGTTACGTCTACTTTCAGCTACTGCAAATTTATAATAGTACACCCTTAACATGAAAGTTGCGTCTACTTTTAACCGCTGTAAAATAATTCACTATGATGATCAATAAGTTTACAAGAAAAAAATTACACTCTTTTTTTATAACTTTTCTCTAGCCTCTCTCTCACTCTAATTTTCTGAGTTACAAAAAAAAACCTAACCAAGTCCTATTCATATATTTACAAGAAATAGGAAACAAAAAACCACAAAAGCAGTCCTCTCTCGGGTCAGGCCTTGGAAGAGTGCGGCCACGCCCTTCCCCTGACATTACCGCGCGCTTTTTTACCTTGCTTCGTATTTTTTCTTTGCCTCGCGTGCGGCCACGAGGCTTTTTGACGTCCTCGCGTGAGCTTTCTGTCCCACCGAGCGACCGTTCCATTTTCTCAGCTGTGGGGCGCGCAGCTGATGCTCTAAACTCCTTTTTGTTTCCTTTCCTTTTTCTTGCTCTTTCTCAATAAAATTAGGTTCTACGTTTCTTAACAATCATTGTTGCCGTCGTTATCCCGTCGTCTTTCTTTTTTGGTTCCTTTTTTGTCTCTCGATCCGAACGCAAAAGGTGCTGTTAAGGTCAATGTAATTGGGCTCTTTAACTAGTAGCGGGAAAAAAAGTCGAGCGAGGTCCAAAATATTCCCTCTGCAATGTCTTCTAATGGGATTTTCTTTTTCTTTTTTTTTCTTTTTATTTGTATACCTTATTCATGTACGTATTTATTTCTTATAGAAACTCCAGACAGACACGGTATCATATCTGAACGAAAATAAAATTATTATGGTATCAATAAACTTTGAGCCGTCCAAACTATTTCTTACAGAGGCGTGGTTTGTTGCAGGTGCTCAGCCCATTATTCAATAATAGGCCTACTTCATGCCAAACTCAGCACCAAATATTTCGGTTCTTATTTTGATTTGGGTAGGCCCGCTTTTCGAGGTCATACTATTAGGCTTTTAGTCACACTAATTTTTAGTAAAACTTTAATCATAACAAATAATATAATTACTATGACTAAAAGTTTAGTTTTTTATAGTATCAATCGCAATAATATTTCTTCTTTTATGTTCTTTCTTAAAACATTAATCGTGCATTTTGTTTCAAGCATATTTGAAAACACAGTTAGAATAAAAAATTTCAACGATTTTATTGTAATATACGAGAGTTTTCCATTATACTCTACTTTTGTTTTACAATATTTTAGCATGAAAAAGCTTTACATTAAGCAGTTCTAATTATATAATTGAAATAGGGTTGCCAAACTTAGTCTTTATAATTGGAACTACATTTTTTCCGACTAACTTTTATTACATTTTTTTCAACAATTTTAATTACTACAGTGTTTTCAATTCAACCTTTCGTTCCAACTCATAGTTTTTAGGATGAGAAAATGAACCCTTTTGATAAATCTCGTATTTATGGATTAAAATTAATTAAAAAAATGTAATGTTAATCAACTTTAAAATAATTAGTAAGATATAATATTTAATTTATAGATATAATATTTAATGATTAAATTCATTGATAAATCTCATATTTACTGAGTAAATAGACCATTACTAAAACAATAAATTACAAGTACAGACAGACCATTTACTACACTGCCAATTTAAAAATATCAGTTCTATTTATTAATATAGTTAAATGAACGGTGGATTATAATTATTTCTATGGTATACTGATGTAACAGGAATAATATTATAAAAATATTACTCTTTCAGGCAGAGAAAATAGACCACTAGTAGCCAACCTCGGCAAGGTTGTTGAGGAAGGTAGGTTTTTAGATATTTATTCATTTATATCTAATTTTCTTTTGTTACTTATTATTAAAATTAGAATCCAATGAGCATATGATCCTATTATAGTCCAACCTTACAGATTATAAATAATAAATAATAGATACCAACCGACTGTCTGGCATTGGTTGTCGTCTGTATTTGCTAACTAGTGGATGCTTAAACAAAAATAATGACAACATTATATACATAAATATGTATGTTTATGTTTGTATATATATATATATATAAAACATATTATACAACGCATTGTTAATGGTTCAATTAATATTTATGGTTGTGCATTGAGCCAAAATTTATTTTCCAATAGAAGCAAAATGGGAATGTTTTGATATATAAGTAGCCTAGTAGATTATAAGTCCCTCAATCTTAACCATAGATTGAAGGTTCGAGTCACATTAAGTTCTACTTTATTTATAAAGTACCAATAGTGTTAAGCACTTTATTTATAAAGCACCACTTTATTTATAAGCACTATTCACTAATAAAAAACAGGTTTCGTTGTGTGGGCCCATAGGTTGGCACCAATAATGCCTCTAATCACTTTTTATACGAAATATAGGGTTTTAAAAATAGAACTTACAAATCCCTCTCTTTTTTTTTTTTTTTTTCTCTCTCTCTCTTTCTCCTCTCCACCTAAATTTGGGCATCAAAGAGATCCAGATTTTCCTCTTTAGTTTTTTTTTTTTTATCTATAACATAGTTGTAGCCTTTATATTATAAAATAATGATATGTATTCACTTAAATCTCAATCTATAGTCGTAAATAAGTTGTATGCACTCCAATCTCAATCTAGTTACGGTTTCATATTCTGTTTTAGCGTTTTTGTTTATTTTTTATCTAGTTTTTTTATATGCAACTTTTAAAACCAGGCATGGAAGTTTCTGGATGAAGAAGATTAATATCAATAGCAAACATGTGTATCGTATCACGGGCAGAAGAAACCTACATATTTCTATGTTGATTGAGTTTTGAAAGAGCCAAAAAAAACTTATGACTTATTATAAAGCTTGATTCTAAACCTAACATTTTACGTTGATTGAGTTTTGAAAGAACCAAAAATTTACGTCTTATAGAGTTGGATTTTACATTTGTAATACCCGTTATTTTAACAGAAATGATTTTGTAAATGTAATGTATAAAACATGACAATTTAAAATTTTGTTGTTTTTAAAATTACTAAATTGTCATTGAATGTTCCACTTATTTACGAACATAACCCCTTGGCAATTTCTTGCAAAAGTCTCCAGATGAGACATTCAATACTAAACAATCAACCATTCTTTTGTTCACTTCTCCCATTTTCTACCGTGACTTGCTCCATTTGTCCCCTCAATTATTTTGGCTTTCTATTTATTTAGCTCCTCACTATTATTCCCACGTCTCCCACTTTTTCTCTTCTCATTTTGCTGAAACAAAAGCTCAGCAAGTTCTCCAAAGACAGTTGTAAGTTCCAGCCAAGTCTAAGCCAAGAAAAACTGGTTTCTAAGCCATTTTGGAGTCATTTCAAGCTTCCATCTTGCTGTAATTCGAGGTTAGAATCTTGTAAAAGAATTTAGTCTTTCATTAGTAAATTTTTATACTCAAAAGTTTGATCAAATCCATGTTCTTGTACCTAAGTTACATGAGAAACCTGATATAATCATGTTTTGTCGCTATGTGTACAAGATCTAAGTTTAAATGTTATGAACAGAGGTTACCTTGTTAAACTAGTTTCGTATGGATATTGGAAATATATTTAAAAGGTTTATCCTGGACTTGATTGATGTATGAAAGAGATTTCCAAGGTTTCAAATGAAAAAGTTTGACACAAGCATGGTTTGTCTTGGTTTTGAAGTAAACTTTGAATTTGTAACTTTGATTGTTATTTGGAGAATAGAAATTCAGAGAAGTTTGTTTATTCACATCTTAGTATGATTTCAAAGTGTTTTAGATAAGTTTTATGTATTAGAAGTTTATTTGGGGTGAAAATTTTGAGTGAGAATCGAATTTGTCCACTTTGGGACGAACTAGTTTTTACCTAGTTCTAGTGGGTCGTGGTCAACCGCGTGCAGTATAGTGCGGTTGACCACATCGAGGAGGTACGGCAGGCCGAACTGTTGAGTTCGGCAGGCCGATGGCTGAACAATACCGGCAGGCTGAACTTTGAGACCGACAAGCCTGCAGAGAGCTCAAAATAACAGTTTTGTTAGGCCATACACAGTTGATTGGTAGGCCAAACCGATAGTTCAAACTTAACTATTCTCAATATTTTGAGGCTAGAAAATGTTCTAAAACATGAATATTTGATATCCAAACTTTGGAAAATATAAATGTGATTACTGTGTACGTCTAGGATAACGGCGTCCTTAGAGTTTACGTGGTGAATTGTGTAAGCTGGAATTATCAGTGGGTACTTTGCAAAGAGGTAGGATTCTATTACTCATCTTTTGTGAGGTTTTGATAAATTAAAATTTGATTATTTTATGATGCAAGATATGTATATAATATTTTGAATATATATGATTATACCTATAACAATGATGTGGACTCGTTATGTATTGTACAACGAGGGATATATTGATTTTGACATATGTTGTTGTAAATTGAGATGCATGGTTAGGAAAACTAATTCTATAAATAATGAATCTTTATAGAGGAATGGTAAGATGTGAAGAGGGCAACGGTTACATTCTTGGGTGAGAATACTCTAAAAGGCAAAATAGAGAGAGACGATGGTGCTCTTTTGGGTCGAAAGTCCCAGAACACACTGTATAGGAATCGACCTGGTGAGGATTTGAAACTTGGTGTCCCCTCACCAAAACACCCTTGGAATGCTTAGAGGATGGTCAAGCGTGCCCATTTGGGTTTCAATGAGTTGAGTGATGAATACTCTATGGTAACGTGGATATCTAAGAACAATGATGAATTGTAATATTTATATCTATGTATATGTATGAAACTCGGTAATGATTAACGTATGATATTTACGAAATATGATCATAATGAATCTCATAAATTGGATAATGACGGAGAACTAACTAACCATGTAAGTTTAATGTGGCAATGAATAAAACCTTAAGGTGAGTAATGATTTTTCCTACTAGGTATGTCGATGCTCATCCCTTTTACATTTACATCTGTCAGGTGATACTCAGTGCAACTTGTCTGACGAGAAATGGACAACAACACTATTGGTTACGTGTTGAAAGATCTTAGTTTTGTTTGTAACTCGTCTAAAATATATAAGATTTGTAATACCTTTGGGGTGACTATGTTAAGTTATATATGTGATTGGGAATTGTACAATGGTGATGATGACTGTATTTTAAATATTTGGTGCTACACTAAAATTGTGGTTTGTATTTAAAGTTTATTCTTATTTTTGATTTATTTCAAAGACCCATGGGCAATGTTTTTATTGTTTTAAAATGATGTGATATTTAAATTTATCATTATTTATTCAATACTGTTAACCTCCACGTAAGGGTCTTACAACATCTCTGTGCATACCAATTATAAAAGTAGTGTAACAAAAATTAAAGCAATGAAATTGTTTTGTTTATCAAAATGTATATTTTGTTATCTGAGTTTTCACGTTTATGTTCTAATAGCAGATTGTTAGAAAATAAACGAAAAATATGCAATAGAAAATGAAGAACAAACAACACAATATACGTAGAAAACTTTAGAAGTAAAAAATTAAGAATAAGGGCAAAAAAAAATTCACTATTTTGAAAAATTGATACAACAAGAAGAGTTGAAATATAATATATATATATATATATATATATTAGCATAACCTTAACATAGTAAGTTCATACCACAATGCACTGCTTGCTAGCTGCGCAGCTTGATTCCTTTGCTACCATTATATACCTCTAAAAAATTATTATAATTATAATTTTACTACAAGTGTCACACCACGAGCTTTTCAGGTCGGACCAAACAGAATACATGTCACTACACTCTAACACATATCTATAATATAGGCCCCACTTGGTTTCGTTCTCGAAATTTTTGAAAATGTTTTCGTATGTTTTTTTAAGGCAAAAATTTTAAAAACACTTTCAACACAATTCTTAAAAAATTCTCATTTTTCAAAACAAAAACAATTTCATATATTTTGAAAATAATACCAAACAACCTATAGTTTTTTTTTTTTTTAAAAACAAAGTTTAAGTTAATAAAATATCATGGTGTTTAGACCTTAAGGGCATATTATAAATGCATGTCCAAGAAAGGAACAGAAAAATTAAAATATATAAATTAAGTCTTGCACCACCAAACAAACACTACAACATTAAGTTTCTGCCAAACACCGTCATTCAAATTCAAGATAACATAGACAAGAAAAAGAAAATAAAATGCCCTTATAATAATTTTCGTGAAGCTGTCGGTGAAGGGTCCTAATCACGTTGAAAACAAGGCGGAAAGTTTTAAACGGAGAGAATTAATTTAAATAATTTAGAAAAAAAAGTAAAGAAAATACTGAAAAACTTTTATATAATGCCCGGATATGAACTTCAATAAAATCCAATCCAGTTTACATTGAAACCTTTTTTTTTATTGTAAAGTTATATTGGAGACCTGCAACTAGCTATATTTGTCTATTCATCCAACGACTGGGTGTATATTTGTCTAAGTTAGCAGGAAAAAAAGAAAATAGAGAAAATAAATGACTATAATTAAATTTTGTCTTGAAAAATAATGGACAACGGATTGATATTATTAAACAAGAAAATAAATAAAAGAATGGAAGGTGAGGAATAAGGTTTGGTGCCACTTTGACTTTCATTGTGTCAAGTGATTAAAGGAAAAGAAAAGGCCATACAAATTTATACGCAGTTTGGCGTTTTATTCGCAGCAGCTGAAGCTTTAAGTTTAAGAATAGTAATATATAAAAGTTTATATTGTAGTAATTTTTTTGTTTTTTATTATAGCTGTTAAGAGTTTTACGCTATTTATAGTTAGAACAAATAAGTTAAAATTGAAGCGTTGAAATAACACTTAAACATTAAAATTAGAAGATGCAACTAGTACTATTAGGTTGTTGTGATTTTAATATAACATTTCTCCTATAAGGATTCCACTGACAATACATGTTGTAGAACCGTTGGTTTCGGACAGATATAACGGTTAGGAGCTAGATACATATCGAACAGGTTATTTTTTTTAATCCACTGTAATTTTTTTTTCCTTAGAAAAGCTAATATTCTTGCCTCTACGTGCTATGATTTGGTACAGAAACAACTAGGTTAAGAACTCATCAATTTTGCTTAACGCTCGACGCTAAACAGTTTAGTTGGCCACGTGGAGCCCAAGCTTGGTTTGATGTTACGGATGTCTTGATTGGAAATTTCACACGTGGATTACGTACTTGGGCCCAGCGAAGAGAATAGAGAGAGTCAGCCCCAGCCCATAGCAGGTGAGGTGGAGGCATCTGTGTTTGGTTATGAAAGCCCAGTTCCAGCTTCATTTGAGCGCGTTTGCTTCACTCTCTAGTTCATCGGGGTAGGTCATTAGCTTGCCCAATTTAATCAAGTAATGATTAAAAATGTGCATTAACTTCATATGGTTGATGTGATTAGTAATTTGATCAGAACACTTATTCACGTTAACTCATTGGTGAACTTATTTGATTAGTGCAATTATTCACGTTAATAAAATACTTTTTCAGTCCTAATAAACTTTTATGTTACTTGGAAAAATAATTCTTTTTGAATGAAAAAAAGAAATTCTAAAAGGGTAGTTGGTTTTAGCATACTCTTTATAGCTATCGCAGAGTGGTTATCCCATATATTAACAGGATTGTCCGCTAAAGGTTCTAATGGAAGGCCCTACCCTTGACAAAAAACGCAAAACCTTAAACTACTAATATGCTAGCAATATTAAGATATGTGGGGAACAAACACTCGAAACTTTGATCATGGATCTAGCCATAATAAATTCTTTACTACTATGTGATGACATTTGGAGGATGGAAAACAAATTATACGAACATTGTTGTTATTCATTTTAAAGGACGCCTAAGGTTTTAAATCATTGCCAAGTAAACACAATACGTACAATCAACAATTTTGTAGTTTAAAAGAGCTAAGTAGCTACATATAAATTTGAATAATTTTGAGGTGAAATATACTCTACCGGTAAGGCATAATTTTAAACCACAAAATCATATTAACATAAACAAAATGTTACAATTTGATTAAATTTTAAGGAAATTCCCAGATTGAAGAATAAGGTTTAACATAAATTAGCTATAATTGGCCTTTTCTATTATTATTTATGTTTGGTAAAGTAAGTTCCTACTTGTATTTCTTTTATTATTATCTAGGATATTGGCTGTTAATAATAAAAGTATTTACAAAGTTTTCCAAACTTTTTTTATTATGAACTTTATTATATTTAGATTGTCAATTCAAGCTGAAAATACTACAACATTTTTTTTCAAAAAAATGTTGTAACAAAACCGAACCAAAAAAGATTTTGGTTTGAGTAAAGTTAACGAGCACCCAATCAATGTTTGAAATAAAAAAGTTATCTATTCTTCTCCAATACTTATGTGTGCGTGTCTGTGATACCGCATGTTATCTAAATGCTCTATATTCTGAGTAGAAAGACGCATGGGTTTGACGAGAAAAACACGCATGGACCTGTGTAAAAAGAAAAGAGTTTACTCAAGTACAACTTGCGGTGGCAGCTTGCATTTATCGGGAAAAAAAAAAGGTAAAAAAAAAAAAATTTACGCGGGCCACTATATACCATAACATTAGCCCAAAAAAATGAAAAAGATAACAAAGTTTGTAAAACACGCGCTAAAAATCGAATTTGGGCACGAAATGAAGCTGTGTTTGGTTACAATGTAGCTGTCTCTCTCTCATCCTATACCGCCCTCCCACCTTCCTTTTGCTTCCTCCCTCTCAAAGTTACATTTCTTCCACGTTCTCTCTCTCTCTCTCTCTCTCTCTCTTTTGGGTCCAAAACAACGACTTTCTTCCCTCTGTTTTTTCTTTCCTCGAATATAATTTTCCTTTTTCTCTCCACAACTATAAGTCGCTTTTCTCTCTAGTTTTCTTTCCATACTTTCCTTCTCGCCAAACACCACTCGTATTACTACTACTACTCTCTCAGTGCTATATCGCCGATGACCGACAGAGTCTACCCCTCCGCCAGGCCCGGTGCCGCCAACGGTGGCGGCGGTAACCCGTCGTTTCCGGCGACGAAGGCGCAGCTCTACAGCAACGCCCGGCCTGCGTACCGCCCCCAGCCGCGGCACCGCGGCCGTAGCCGGTGCTGCTCCTGCTGCCTCTGGCTGACTGTGGCGTTCCTCGTCCTCCTTCTCCTCGTGGGCCTCGCCGGCGTGATCTTCTACGTCGTCTACCGCCCTCACCGGCCGTCCTTCTCCGTCACCTCCCTCAAGCTCTCCTATCTCAACGTCACCTCCTCAAACCAGCTCAACTCCAAATTCGACCTCAGCGTCACCGCTCGTAACCCTAACAAGAAGCTCGTCTACACCTACAAGCGGATCGGGGTCTCCATCTTCTCCGGCGACGTCGACATCGGCGACGGCGTCATTCCTTCGTTCGTGCAGGGTAAGAGGAACACGACGTTGCTGAAGACGCAGATCGTGAGCAACCGGAAGACGCTCGACAGCGAGGCAGCGAGCGGATTGAAGGCGAGCATGAAGAACAGGGACGGCTTGCCGTTGAAGGTGAGGCTGGACACGAAGGTGAAGGCCAAGGTCGGAGGGCTGAAGACGCCGAAGATTGGGGTTAGGGTTAATTGCGACGGAATCAGAGTCACTCTTCCGACTAAAAAAACGGCGGCGACGGCGTCCACTTCCAAGGCCAAGTGTAAGGTCGATATCAGGATCAAGATCTGGAAATGGACCTTCTGAGAGAGGAGAATTAATTAAATCAAAATCGGGAAGAAATCAAAAAAGGAAAAACAAAAGCCAAAATCAAGGTGTGACTTTCATTTGCTTATAATAAGTTCATGTTTTTTTTTTTTTTTTGGGTCTGGTTTTTCTCTTATTACTTTGCTATGCATTTTGTTTTGCGATTTTTCTTTTTGTAAATTAATGACGAGAACCATGCTCTTGTTTGTATACTTAAAGGAATTTTTGTGATGTTGTTTGTTTATAGTTTTAATTTTTATTTTATTTTATTTTTTAAATTTGTGTTTGTTAGTTATTGTCCTTAACCTTTCTAAACTTTCCTTGCGGGATGATTCTATGGCACGTTCTTCTTCAAGCTTGTATACGTAAGACAATTCACCTACATTATTATTTTTTCATCTTAAATTAACGAATTTATGGGGTCATTCGTGATATATATTAATTTACTGCCTATAAAAAATTGTCACAGATATGGATGCTATATATATTTTTTAGATCATCTGTAATTATGTATAATATCATCAAGGGGCCTTGATGCAAGGTAATGAGTCGAGATAAATATAAGATTAGTGAAATAATAATGGAGAATATATATATATATATATATATATATATATATATACACAAATAATTTATATCTTTTTTTAAGGGAAGTAATTAATAGCTTTGCATTTCATTCTTCTTCTTCTTTTTTTTTTTTTTGGCTAGAACAAGCATTCAATTAGAATATAATTCCAATAAAAGTTATGGTTCTTCGAATTTATAGAAGGTTTTATAGCATAATTAAGGTGAGATTTCAATGGTTCTCTTAAATAATAAATTAAAAAAAAAAGACTTAATTTTTTGCTTAATGGAATAGTTTAGGATTCTCGAATTTTATCCCATTGTCGGTGAGGGGTTTGTGGTGGGCTTCAATTATCGTGGATGTTTCAAGTAGGGCCCTAAAAAGAATTTTATTGCGAAAATTATTCTTCGGGTGAACATTTTACATGACATGGACAGCACCTAATTTTCTCTTGTGCCAATCAGAAACTGACACATGTGAGAGGGCGTGTGAGCAAAACATAATGGTTGGCTTATCAAAATTTGTAAAAGCTAGCAAAATAAAAATAGGCAAAAAAAAAAAAAAAATCCATAGTGCATTGCATGATTATCGCTTGTGGACAAATTTTGCAACCAACATGACGTTCTTTCTTTAGTTATAAAAAAAAAAAAACTTACTCAAGCTTTTGTTTTTTTGTTGTTTTGTTTTCTTTTTAAGGTCCTTAGTCTAGCTTTTTGTAATATAGCTATAGGAATTTTTGCTGAAAATAATATAGGGAGGTTTTAGTGTGTTTGAAGAAGTTTGAGTATTCGAATAATTTTAGAAAAGTTTAACTATTTAAGAGTCGAATCTTTTTCTTCCGCACAACGTTGTTGACTTCTTAAAATGGGTAATTAATTTGGGCGACTTTTTTTTATGCAAAGAAACCTAGGCGCAAGGCCCTATTAATTTTTTTGGGTAATACTATGATTGTGATGCCTCGTACTTTCTAATGCGAGTATTTAACGTTAATTTACTCAAGACCCGAATGTAGCTGGCTTTGCAAACCGTGACAAAGGTTTTTGAGTATGAAAGTGGACTTCTCTGAGTAAGTGGCAAAGCAGAAAATTAGTTTTTTTGGACAGATTTTAGATGATACTTATTCCACAAAGAAGCCAACACAAAAGAGGTCCCACAAAATCAATCAGACAGAAAAATTAAAGAAAATGAAAATCCTTTTATAATGCAATAATTAACAACTCTTTTGAATAAGAGACCTCACAGCTTACAAGTCCCATTTGTATTAAATAATAATAATAATAATGCGATATTTGCACGGTCACATTTCCGCCTTCAAATGAAGGGTAGAATCTAGACGAATGGTCTTCTAGTAATGAAGTAAAAAAATTTCTGCCCATTTTCAAATACCATGTTAATGTTTAAGGATCGAAATTTAAGAACATGACACAAAATTTATTAACATAAAACTGTGGAACTCCAAAAAATGATGTACTGAAGAAGTAAGTTAAGAAAACATATTTTGTAAACAAAAGGAGATTTGGATTCAATTGTTTGTGTGCGGGTATGGAATCTCCGTGTAAACTTATAAGGTGTTTGGTAAAATTGATTGAAATCAACTTTTTCTTAAAAATAAAAAAAATAAACGTATCTTTTGTGTCTCCTCTTTTAAAATTGTCTCTCTTAATATTCGAATCTGAATGGCCCTTACCCCTTCCTACTGCTTCCAACCATTGGGCTCCAATGGCGGCTTAGCTAAGTACTACCTCTAAAAATCTAATTAGTCACCCGGGGCTCTTTTATGCACAAACTGCACTCAAATCTTTGTGAAAAAAGGTTTGTATCATAAATTCAATGAGTAGTGGTACTCACCCTTACAAAAGGGGTTTGTAATGTAAGGAAAAAAGGGGCAAATATCATATTTTTGAATCGTTCCGTTTGGGACCTACAGTATTTAATAGGGTGTTAAAAAATCAACTATCTAGAAGAGATTACTTTGTCCAGTGAGTAAGAGTGGAGCCGGTTACGAAGAAGGTTTCAGGCTTGAAACTTCGGAACAACTGGTTTTGTATTAAAAAAAAAAAAAAAAAAAGATTGGATCACGCTAGGGAACAAAAATTTTCTTTTGACTTAAACTGGTATTCCTCTAGTTTACACGGAATCTTTATCTTTGAGAGCAGCATGGTCCATTAAGTAAATTTGGTGCTATACCGCTTTTTCACTTCCACTATTATGTCTTCTTTTACCTTTTTTTTATCATTTTTTTAACAAAAAATACTAAAATATTTTTATAAAACACATATTTATTCAATTTTAATTTAAAATATTTATAATAAATTATCAATTATGCCTATATATATATATATATTTTTTAAGTAGTAGCATGGTTCAGGCTTTTAATAAAAGTCGTAAAATTGAAATATAAGCCACAGAAGGGTTTTTTTTTTTTATATAAATTGATCCAGGTTCATTTGCTCGTTGATATACCAAAAGACCCTTATCGAAGCCTTAAACCCTACCAAAGCCTTTCTTCTGAGTTAAGTTCTGAACCCGCACGACGAGGACCTCTCTCCCTCCGACCCGACAGAAAACAGCGAATATCTTCGTCATCCATTTCTTCAAAACTCCAAACTTGCGGCCATGTATCGAATAGCTTCGAAATTAGCTTCATCCATCGCTTCCTCATCGTCCAAGAAACTAGTAAGCACTCTCAACATAATGTTTCTTCGCATTTCTCATACAATACTTTAACTGCCTGACAATTTCGACTTTTAAGGTTGTTCATTTGTTTGCAAAACCAATTCGAAAGACTTGACAATTTGGAATTTGGACTTGGAAATTAGTTGTCATTTTTTGGTTGGGTATGAACTAATTGTTGTTGGCGGGTGATTTTGAATTGGAAAGATATATAGCAGCAGGCTTATAAGCCAGAGGAATTATGTGGCCAAAGATATCAATTTCGGTGTCGGGGCTCGCGCAGCTATGCTTCAGGGTGTTTCCGAGGTTGCCGAAGCTGTAAAAGTCACAATGGGACCAAAGGTATTATCGTGATGCTGTTTATTATTATTATTTTTTTTAATTTTTAAGGTAAGAACGGATTAATTCAAATATTTCAATTCCAGGGTCGGCATGTGATTATTGAAACAAATCGCGGGGCACCCAAGATCACAAAGGATGGTGTTACTGTTGCCAAAAGCATCAAATTCGAGGACAAGTCTAAGAATGTAGGTGCGGATCTTGTAAAACAGGTTGCTAAAGCTACTAATACTGCTGCAGGAGATGGTAATTACCCTTTTTCTTAACTTGCTCTTCTGGACTGACTAGCCTTTTTAAGTTAGCTTAGGTGTAATTTGATAAAACACAATTGCAGTGAATGTTTTAGAATTGAGCATTTGCTAATTGCAAAGGTTTAAATTTTATCCTCCTTACTAGTTGATAAAAGATTCATGTGTTTGTTTAGAAGAGGTTTTTATGTTTCCTTGCAGGTACCACTTGTGCTACTGTCTTGACCCAGGCGATACTCACAGAAGGTTGCAAGTCGGTAGCTGCTGGGGCAAATGTGATGGATTTGCGCAGCGGTATCAAGATGGCAGTTGATGCTGTCATTACAGATCTAAAGAGCAGGGCATTGATGATATGCACATCCGAGGAAATTACTCAGGTGATGGAGCTTTTAAGAGACGTTAGATGTTGATATTTTAAAAGTTCACTATTGGTGACATCTACATATTTCTTTTAGTATGAAAAAAAAGAGACGGAATCATTGGGACTTTTTAATAGTTAGGATGTCAAAATAAAAGCTTTTGCAAACATGCTGAGGGTTTTGAGTTTTTCTGTCGATATACCAAACGATTCTAAGGTGAATAGTTCTTCCATGTTGTACTGTTAGTTGTCGTACATATGGACGCTCACACACACCCCCCCCCACACACACATAATAATTAATATGCCTGCATGAATGTACTTGTGTAAATATGTAGGAGTATATTCATTTGTAATGGTGGTTAAAATCCTAACACTGAATGAGTGTATAGGTTGCTACCATTTCTGCAAATGGTGAACGTGAGATTGGGGAACTCATAGCAAGAGCAATGGAGAAGGTTGGAAAGGAAGGAGTCATTACCGTGGCTGTGAGGATCTATGTTCTTTTCTTTCCTTAGATATCTATTTCATCTTCCAAGTATTTAATACTTATTACAGCTTATGTAATTTCGATATTTCCAGGATGGTAATACCTTAGACAACGAATTAGAAATGGTGGAAGGAATGAAGCTAGGGAGAGGTTATATTTCTCCCTACTTTATCACTGACCAGAAGACTCAAAAATGTGTAAGTTTGAATATATATTGATTTTTTTTTCAATAATATATTTAATGCGCTTGAATGTACTCATTCTAGAGTGTGTATATGATAATGCCGGCTTCAAGAATTTTCTATTTAAGTCTTCTAGACTTAATCATATGGCTAATTATTACTTACAAATTGAATGCATTAGGTGAAACTGTCTCTACTTATTCTCCTTTGCAAGTGATTAGGTCCTTTATGGTGGCCTTACGTATTGGTCAATACATCAGTTCTCATTTTGAATGTTTTCCCTGTCCCTTTGTAGTTTATTATCTACTTCTGAGTTAGAGTATAACATGCGTTGTTACTCCAGAAGAAACTTGTATATATTTTTTTGTTTTGTTTCTTATTCTATTTTACCTTTGATTTTTGTTTTTTTCATTCTATCCATTACACATCTTGTTGTTGAAATCTCTTTGTTATCTTGATGCACTTTAACCTTCCATATAAAGTTTTCCACGCAATGATGTAAACTTTTTTGTTTTGGTTGTGCCATAATGACAGGAACTTGAAAATCCATTGATCCTCATTTATGACAAAAAGATTTCAGACATGAATTCTCTTGTGAGAATTCTGGAGCTGGCAGTAAAGGTGATTGCCTTTTTTTCTCTATTAGGTACTCTTTGTATGTGATTTTCTGGTTGAACTTATTCCTTGTATCTCCTGTCGTTTTTTTTTCTTAACAGAAAAATAGACCACTTCTCGTTGTGGCTGAAGATGTTGACAGTGATGTACTATCAACGCTTATACTCAACAAGCATCACGCTGGTCTTAAGGTGATGACTTGTCTATGCTTCAATTGAGTTGACTGTTAGAATATCTGATACCTTGTATGGTGCTAGATGTATATGCCTCTGTATGCGATGTAGAGTTATCAACTATACAAAGTAAATATAGAAAAATAGATGACTTGATTTCTCTAATGTCCTTCAGCAAAAAGATTAATTATATTTGAAATCAATGTCATGGAAATATATAGTATATTTGTCTCTGACTATAATAAGTCGTAAATGCATCTGTGGTTATATACACTTGCAAACACAATCACATACCATGCATGTGGAAGAGCGTATAATTTTTGTAACCCATTTTTTGGTAATACTTCTGTACATTCTGAAGTAATTTTCTTGTGTTAAAGTTATTCACGCATAGACAGATTAATTTGTTTTCAAGTACTTTCTGGGCATACCAACTGCGGTATGTATTGAAATTGTATGCGTGTGTATGAGATGTGTATCACGCATGTAAATATGCACATGTAAAGTTGTAATAGTGCGACGCTTTCCTTGTGAATGTAAATTGGAATTTGACTAGAAGAATCAGGGATATTGTTATCATTTAGGTTTGTGCCATCAAAGCTCCTGGGTTTGGGGAAAACAGAAGAGCGAATTTAGATGATCTTTCCATTCTCACCGGAGGAGAGGTAATATACTTTGGCTTTCATATGTTTGTTTTCTTTCGAATTATAGTTTTCAAAATCTTTAATTGTAGGCCAGGTACGCTTGTTCAAGTACACTTATGTATTTGATGCACAGGTTGTCAGTGAAGATCATGGTTTAACTCTTGACAAAGTCCAACTTGAAACGCTTGGTACTGCAAAAAAGGTTTGTATTTCAGCTCTAGTTGTGTTCTTTTAAGAGATGATTACTAACGATTACAACAGGTGACTGTCACCCTTGATGACACAATCATTCTACATGGAGGTGGAGATAAGAAGCTGATAGAAGAAAGATGTGAGGAGGTACGTCTATGGTGGATCATAGAGTTTTATCATTTATTTATAACTATTATAGATATTCAAAAGAATCTTCATTAGTTTATTCATTCTAATGATCCAGCTAAGAACAGCAATGGACAAGAGTACTGCCTTGTTTGATAAGGAGAAAGCGCAGGAGCGGCTAGCGAAGCTATCTGGTGGTGTAGCAGTTTTTAAGGTATGCCCAACTTTTGTTCTTGCCGTCTGTCACGTGGTTTCTTGTTCTTAAGGTCTTATCTTTAACTGCACATCTTATTACAGGTTGGAGGGGCTAGTGAAGCAGAGGTTGGAGAAAGGAAAGATAGGGTAACAGATGCTCTAAATGCTACAAGGGCAGCCGTGGAAGAGGGTATTGTGCCAGGTTAGTTGTTGTCGTTGGTTTTTTTTTTTTTCCTTCCTCCCTCCCTCCAACTATTTATATAAGTATGTTCATTTTTATAACTTAATGTTTTTCTACTAGGTGGGGGCGTTGCTCTTTTGTACGCGTCAAAAGCTTTGGAGAATCTTCAGACTCAAAATGAAGACCAGAAAATAGGCGTCCAAACAATCCAGAACGCCATCAAGGTTTTTTTAAGGGATAGACTATTGTTCCTGTAGGGCTTTTCTGTTTCTCAATTTTTTTCCTAATGGTGGATAATTGGTTTAACTTACTGTAGGCGCCAACATTCACGATAGCCACAAACGCTGGTTTTGATGGTGCATTGGTTCTTGGAAAATTATTGGAACAGGACGATTATAACCTCGGCTTTGATGCTGCTAAAGGTTTGTCGGTTCAAGTTATTCGGAAGCCAAAACTTAAACCGTTGAAGATTTGCTACTTTTCACCTAGTTAGGTTGTTGTCAGGCTGGTCTGATAAGGATGGTGCTTTTGATCAATAGGTGAATATGTTGACATGGTTAAAGCTGGAATTATAGATCCACTGAAAGTTGTGAGAACAGCTTTGGTTGACGCTGCCAGGTAAAATTCCGTCATCTCCTGAAAAACTCTGCTTGGTGGAATATCCTGGCATTCGTAACCAACATTTGATTTCGTGTTTTACGCAGCGTCTCATTGCTATTGACGACAACCGAGGCAGCTGTACTGGAGAATCCAAATGAGAAGAAACCTCCGAGTCGCATGCCGGATATGGATGCTTTAGGCTACTAAAAAGCGTGAAAATTTTATAGTCTCACCTTAAGGTGCTTTGCGACAATACCCGGGCCTGAGGACTTGTGTAATTGCGGGTATCTTATTTTGTAAGCTGGAGCTGCTAATTTTCACAGGCCATTGAGAGATCGATGATTTACACAATACAGAGTTCATATTGGTACACCAAATGTTAAAAGATCCGTTGAAAGCTTCGGTTTTGCCTTCATAATGAGAATCACTCGTTGCGACTGTTGAAAGTAATCACTTGCCTTTTTGTACCATTTTTCTTCACCAGTTATAAATCAAATTCCATACGAAAATTTTAACTTGGGAGGGGGAAAAATTGATAAAACGATCTGAAAAATGAGACGGCAGCTTTGTATCGAATTGTTTTCCAAGTTTAATAATAAAAAAACATCTCAAAAAGTCATAAAACTACCATATGGGATGTCGGTATTAAGGGGTAATTCTATGGTACGGATATAGGTACATGTTTAACACATTTCGATATAAAATCAAATGGTCAATGTCAAACACTATCAATACAAGTAGGTGTTGTAGCTTCTAATAGTAATAATAATAACAGGAGTTTTTTGGGGTCTGTTAGGGAACAAAAAGCCGCTAAAAAGGTTAATGTATATATGTATATATTATCAATCTGTCCGATTTGATTTCTTTTTTCAAAGAAAACCAAACGAAAACAATTTCTATATAATTAAACCTGTCGATTTAAATTGTTTTTGTCGTCTAAAAAATCTAAGTTGATCATATAAAAACAAGAATAATTTTAAGTCAGACATTTACACTTGTCAAGCACTTATTATATTTTTTATTCATCAACGTAACATTGTTCATACATTTATACAACATTTAATTTGCTTAACACTTAATAAATGTATTCCAATGCTTGAAATATCAAGGGTTATATTTAAGCAAATTAAATATTACATAACAATAAAAACAATGTTGCATTAATGAACAAAAAATGTTATAAAAGTCAGATCGATTAGAATGTCAGAGTTGAGACTTTTTCTATATAAAAGTAAAAATTCAAAATTTTTAGACGAGAGCTGTTTTCAATGACAGGTAGAAGAAAATATCAAAAAAGAAACTATTTTATAAAACCAAAATCAAACCGATGCCTTTAAGCAGACATCAATTGTAGGTAGATGTTATTATTGTTTGCTCACGACTACGTTCATGTATTAGAGTTTTCTTGGGTGACAAATAATAACGGCTAGTTTTTTCTTCCAATTACACTATAATCATCTTCATGCTAAATGCTTCGGCTCAATGTTTCACGTCAACCTCTTCACGGTTTCGTCAATACCATCTCGCTTTCCGCTCAGATTCCACTTCTTCATTATCTTTCGCGCACAACATTCACAGCCATGATCTCCAATTCCATCCTTCTCGTACCACCCACAATGAAGTTCTTGATTTCTTCGATTCCTTTCTTCAACAATGCACCGAAACCCAGCAGTGCAAACAAATTCATTCCCAAGTTATCGTCTCCGGCAATTACCGTTCCGGTTTCTTGGCCTCTCGTCTCGTCTCGGTTTATTCCCGTCTGGGGCTTGTTAGTTATGCCCAGAAAGTTTTTGACAAATTCCCAGATGAGGATTGTTCAAACCTGCTCTTGTGGAACTCAATTGTGAGAGCCAATGTCAGTCATGGACTTTATAAAGAAGCACTCCAAATGTTTGATAAAATGCGAAATCGTGGAGTTTGGCCTGATGGTTTTACTTTCCCTTTGATTGTTAGGGCCTCTGCATTTATTGGCTGTCCTGTTTTGTGCAAGAGAATTTATGGCCTTGTTTTGCAGATGGGTTTTCGGGATCATCTTCACACGGTGAATGAGTTGCTTGGAATGTATGGGAAAATCGGGCGCATGGGTGATGCGTGCCGGTTGTTTGATAGAATGCCCGTTAGGAGCTGTGTTTCTTGGAACACTATGGTTTCGGGTTACACCTTTAACTATGATTGTGATGGTGCTAGTAAGATGTTTGAACGGATGGAGTTGGAAGGTTTTGAGCCGAATTCTGTGACGTGGACGTCATTGTTGTCGAGTCATGCTCGATGTGGGCGACATGAAGAAGCGGTGGAGTTGTTCGGAATGATGAGGTCAAGAGGAGTTGGGCCAACTGCTGAAGCACTTGCTGTTGTTTTGTCTGTATGTGCTGATTTGGCTGCTGCTGACAAGGGTAAGATGATTCATGGGTATGTTGTAAAAGGTGGTTTCGAAGATTACTTGTTTGCGAAAAATGCCTTGATTTGTATGTATGGGAAATGCAGAATTGTGGAACATGCTCAAAAGGCTTTTTCGGAGATGCAAACCAAGAATCTAGTCAGTTGGAATGCTTTGATATCATCTTATGCCGATTCTGGTTTATGTGATGAGGCTTTTGAAATGTTTTCCCAGTTGGAGAAATCTCATGGTTATCCAATGTTGAGGCCGAATATCATAAGTTGGAGTACCGTTATTGGTGGTTTTGCCTCCCAGGGGCGAGGGGAAGAGTCTTTGGAGTTATTTCGGCGAATGCAGCTATCAGGAGTAATGGCCAATAGTGTCACTTTTTGTAGCGTTTTATCTGTCTGTGCTGAGTTAGCTACGCTAAATCTCGGTAGAGAAATTCATGGTTATGTCATTAGGTCTATGACGGATGGCAACATTTTGGTAGGAAATGCTTTGATTAACATGTACACAAAATGTGGAAGTTTCAAGGAAGGTCATCTAATATTTCAGAACCTAGATGGTAAGGACTTGATTACATGGAATTCCATGATTGCTGGTTATGGAATGCATGGGCTTGGTGAGATTGCTCTGAGGATTTTTTATGAGATGATTGAATCTGGATTCAAACCAGATAATGTCACCTTTGTTGCCGTTCTTTCTGCTTGCAGTCATGCAGGGCTCATTACTGAGGGTCGTTCTCTCTTCGATCAAATGAGTAGAGTTCACGGAGTTGAGCCCCAGATGGAACACTATGCATGCATGGTGGATCTTCTTGGTCGTGCTGGGCTGATGCGAGAAGCAAGCAACATCGCCAAAAACATGCCAATAGAACCCAACGCTTACGTTTGGAGCGCTCTCTTGAATTCTTGTTGGATGTACAGAAACACATCTTTCACAGAGGAAACTGCAACTCAAATTTTCAATCTGAACCTGGGAGCAACGGGGAGCTACATGCTGCTGTCGAATATTTACGCTGCAAGTGGGAGGTGGGAGGAATCTGCTAGGGTGAGAATCTCAGCAAAGACAAAAGGGCTGAAGAAAAGTCCGGGACAGAGTTGGATTGAGGTGAATAAGAAGGTTCATGTGTTCACAGCCGGGAAGGCTGCACAAGCAGGTTTGGAGTCGGTATGTAAAATCCTTCATCGGTTAGCACTTCAAATGGAGAGCGAAAACTATGTACCTCATGGCAGTATCAGTCAGAATGTTGATGACGAAGGAATCGATATGGTAGTTGAGGTGCATTGACAAGCTAGAAAAACTAATATCTGTCAGGTCAAAACTAATATCCGTCAGGTCGTTCTAATCACCAAGAAGATTCGAATACCAAATTCTTTTCAAAGATGAAATGTCATTGTTTACTTGTGCCATTTTTTTAACTTTTTCATGTCCCTACATAAGAATGATTATACAATGGAATCAATGATAAATTTGAGCTCATCTCACACTCAGTTTTCCCTAATAGGAATCATTATTACCGTTAAAATTTTCCACCAAGAATAAGATCCGTTGGCTTTCACGTTAAAAAATAATTATTATGTAAAAAAAAATGGAAAAACAAAAAAAAGAACCATTAAAACTAAGAAATTAATATGTTAGATCGCGTGAAAAATGGGCTACATTGATACTATGAATTACATTGTTTTTTTTTTTTTTACTAAATCTAAGAGTAAAGGGGAGAATTAGAAAAGAAAGAACTTGTTCAGAGGCACGAGTTTAATCCACTTTCAATTGCTACAATTTAGCCATAAAAAAATTAGCTTCATTCTTAGAATCATCATCTTCTTCCATTTCGGAGTATTGGTGTTCTTCTTTCAAGATCATCGCCAGTGAAATTATCACAGAAAGCTCCATAATAAGAATAAAGCTTATTTTCTCTCAAAAAATGATCAAATCAAATGGACAAACCGTTGATGATCTTCAATAAAAGGCTTCACATCCATATCTTGTTTGAAGTCAGACGACTCAACGGAATCTTGAACAACCCAAGAATTAACATCATCTTGCAAATGATGACTATTATCACTCTGCAAAAAGTACTGATCCTGTCCGCCCGGTTGAAGAAACTGTCCGGTGGCGTCGTGCGTCAAATTATTACCATACAAACTCAAATGATCTAATCCGTTAACAATTTCGGGCGACGCGGACGCGGACGAGGCAGCGTGCTGCGCACGGCAAATGGCTAGGTGATGAAGGACAAGGTTAAGCTCGGCCTTGGCGTAGTGAATCTGCTGCTGGAGCTCGCGGATGATGCGGTAGCAGCCGCCGACGGGGTCGTTGGCGCGGGCGTCGGACTGGAAGATGATGGTGCGCATGGCCTCGTCCTTGGAGCGAGGGTCGAGGTTTTTGATGATCTTGGTGATGTTGCTCACGCCGAAAAGCTTGTGGGCATTCGAGAACTGGCGCTGGCTGTCGTGAGGGAAGTAAGGGGCGAGGATGCAGTCGGGGGCGCACTTCCTGCGCTGGTACTTGCACGCCGCGCAAGCCTGGCCGCTTCCGTTGCCTTTTGTTGTCGTTTGTGGTGATGTTGTCGTTGTTGTTGTTGGGGTTGATAATGGTATCGTTGTGAGGGCCATGCTTATGTTTTTTATCCGTCCGAGAGATATCGAAGGCTGCTTTCCCGGCGGTTTTTTTTTTTTTTTTTTTTTTTTTTTGGAATTTGAAAATATTGATGAAGCTTGTTTTTCTGCTTATTGGTTGGGGGATAGGGATTTGTTTTTGTTTTTGTTTTTGCATGGAGAGCGATTTGGGGGGAAGGCTAAAAGGGGAGGGAGGAAGAGGGGAGAAGAGAGAAAGAGGAGAGAGAGAGAGAGAAGAGAGATCCTAATAACGGATTCTGTTGGGGAGGATCTAATTTGGGAAATAATGACTTTGAAAATGATCTGTTAAGGGTAAGTTTTTTTAATTGAGTTTTTGTTTGGTAAATGCCATCTCTTAAAAGTAGAAAATGTAAGATGTGAATATTCGTTTGATGGCCAAAAAGCAAAGGAACAAGGAAAGAAATCTCTTGTATCAATGAATGATTTTAAAAGAAAGGGAAAGAAATCATTTTACGTGACAAAACAAATTATAACAACAAAAATCATTTTCATCCCGGTAGAGTTTTAACTGTTACTTACAAAACAGTAGGTCTCAGTCTACCATATAATGTATTTTTAAACTAGGTTTTAGTATTTTGTTACTAATAGAGCTATAATAGCATCAGTTAAATAGGTTTGCTCTTATAAATAGGATGAAATCTTATTTATTAGGTTAAAACTAAAGATTGATTGGGAAAATATATAAATTTATATATTAAATCTAATCTAGATGTATATATTTGATGAAATAAAAAACTAAAATATAATGTTTAAATAAACTTAAAATACATAGTATAAAAAGGTACATAACTCAAGATTTATTAAAAAAATACCAGTAAAGATGTATCCTATTTTCTCAAAAAAGAAAAGAAAGAGATGCGCAAATACAAACTTTATGTTGAGGTTTGGTGTATGAAATGAAATAAAAATAGGATAGGAATAGGAATATAATGGAATGTGTTGGATTTGTAGGAGCTAATAAGGCTATTTTAGGGATTGCAAAACATGTGCATTAATTGTAGTTGTTGAAAATTGACTACTTTGCTGCATAGTTGGACTTTTAGTTACCAAATGTTAGGCTGCCTAGCCTAAATTAGGTATAGAGTCAATTAAGAAATCCCACTAAGATTTGTTTTCTCACTATTTTTGTAACACTAGATAGGCCATGTATAATCCTTCAAATGACAGTGGAGATTATTTCTCATTCAGAAAACTACATGGTACCAGAGACATTGTGTTTTTTTTTTTTTTTTTTCTTTTTCCTTCACAATGTCCTATAAGGCAGCTATGACTGGGGCAAAACACAACCCCACCATCTCCTCCAATTCTTCCAAAGGTAGTTACCCTACCTCCGTAGCTTATTCTGTCCCCGTTTTTGTAGATTTTTATTCACAAAATTCCACCCTACAACTCATAGCTATGAAACTCATTGGACAGAATTACCTTGAGTGGGCTCAATATGTGAAGTTGGCTATCGATGGCAGGGGCAAAATCGGACATTTGACTAGCGAAACAACTAAACTTGCTACAGGAGATCCTCACCTAAAAAAAATGGCAGTCCGATAACCCCCTTGTTATTGCTTGGCTCATCAATTCAATGGAGTCAGCCATTGGGAGACCATATCTATTTCTTCCTACTGCTCGAGACGTGTGGGAAGCTGTTCATGAACTTTACTCGGATCTTGAAAATCCTTCTCAAATATTTGAGTTAAAAACCCGACTTTGGCAATTCAAGCAAAGTGATCATGATGTCACTACTTATTACAACGATTGGTGACGTTATGGCAAGAGCTTGATCAGTGCTATTACGATGTTTGGGAGAATTCAAATGACTACACTCATCACAAGAAGAGAGAGGAAAACAACAGGGTCTACATGTTTTCACCTGGCCTTAATTGGAGTTTGGATGAAGTTAGAGGCTGCATTCTCGGGAGGAAACCTCTGCCTCCTATTCGAGAGTTGTTTTCTGAAGTGAGACGTGAAGAAGCAAGGAGGAAACAATGGTACACAACAAAGAAACCATTCCCAACTTGGAAACTGAAGGCTCGGCCTTTGTATCTAGAGGCATCGACTCTGAAAACGATGGTTGCAAAAAGCCATGGTGTTAACATTACAAAAAACTGTGGCATACGAAGGAGACTTGTTGGAAACTGCATGGTAAACCAGCAAACTAGAAGACAAAATCCAAATGCAATGATCGAGCCTACCAAGCCACAACTAAAAATCCTCAGGAATCTTCTACCAACTCAAAGGCAGTCCCTTGCACCAAGGAGCAATTAGAACACCTATACAAATTATTTCCAATATCTAAAATTATAATTAACCCTATCTTGTTCTGTGCTTCAAATAGGTAATTCTCCAACCACCGCATGTTTGAGTGTCATTCCTACTTCTGTTAGTTCGTGGATCATTGATTTAGGCACAACTGATCATATGACTAGTTGTTCCAAGTTGTTCTCATCTTATAGTCCCTATGCAGGTAATAAAAAGGTCAAGATTACTAATGTTTCACTCTCGGTCATTGCCGGGAAAGGAACAGTCAAACTTACTCCCTTGTTAATTCTTCATGATGTTCTTCACATCCCCAATTTGTCTTATAATTTGTTGTCCATTAGTAAAATCACTTCTAATCAGCAGTGTCAAGCTAATTTTTATTCATCTTATTGTGAGTTTCAGGAATTGACCATGGAGAGAATGATTGGCAATGCTAGGGAAAAGGATGGACTCTACTACTTTGAAGATGGATCTGACTCGAATGGACGATATCAAAATACTTGTTTAAATTCTACTTTTTCTCTCAAGAGTATTGATATTATGTTATGGCATTATAGTCTAGGCCATGCTAATTATTAGTGTTTAAAACACTTGTTTCAAAATTTATTCTGGAATAAGAATCCATCCTTTTTTCAATGCAAAGTATGTCAGTTTGCTAAACATCATCATGTATCTTTCTTCCCTCAACCTTACAAACCAACCACACCATTTACAGTGATCTATAATGATATCTGGGGTCCATGTTGAACATCTAAATTTTCCAGTAAAAAGTGGTTTGTAATTTTTATTGATAGTCAAACAAGATTAAGTTGGGTTTCTTTGATGAAATAAAAATCTGAAGTGGAAAAAATTTTCAAAAAACTTTTACACCAGGGTACAAACGCAATTTCAAAAACGCATTCAAATTTTACAATGTAACAATGGTTGGGAGTACTTCAAAATGTGTTTGAGTCATTTTTTCTTCAAAAAAGGAGTTATTCACCCAAGTTCTTGCATTAAAACTCTACAACAGAATGGTTTGGCTGAAAGAAAAAACAAACACCTATTGGAAGTAGCTTAGGCTTTACTTTTTTGCTCCTAAGGTACCTAAATATCTTTAGGGGAAGCGATTCTTACTACTACATATCTTATAAATGGGAGGCCTAATAAAGTTTTCAACTTTGAAACACCTCTTGATGTGTTATATAAATTTTACCCAACAAATAGTCTATCTTTTTCTTTCCCTAAAGATATTTGGTTGTACCACATTTGTTCACATTCACAATCATAATCATAATCATGGAAAACTTGAGCCCGAGCCACAAAATGTGTGTTTGTTGGCTATGCTTCTAATCAAAAGGGGTAAAGATGCTTTGATCCTATTTCCAAAAAAATGTTTATTACCATGGATGTTACGTATTTTGAATTACACTCATATTTCACGCCTCATCTTTAGGGGGGAACCAAATTGAAGATTCGATGTCTCATACTGACGATGTTTTTCAAACCAATGATGATGTTTTTTAAACCGAATATACTCAAAATAATTCTCCTCCCAACTTGACCATTCTACTCGAAGATACTCAACATTATTCTCCTCCTACCTTAACCATTCTACGTAAAAACCCAATCACTTTACTTGAAAATTCAGATATCTTTATATTGGATGGAAGTAAACCGGGTATTTTAGATACAAAGAATGCATGTTCTCCTACTATGCCATCACATGATGATCCGACTCCATGATTTTTAACAAGGGAGCTACAGGGTTGAAACCATTTGACATTGTCTATTCGAGACGGAAGGCAACTCAAAAGAACGGACCTTTTAATCCCTTGCACTGCCTAGAATCCATGATTCCCCAAGGTAAAGATCTTATCAAGTCTCCACAAAATGCTCAACCTATTTCATCTTCAAATTCTAAGTCTCCTAGTCCGGTAACTAAGCCAAGTACCAGTTCTGAGTCGAATGATTCCAACCTTCCCATCGCACACCGAAAGGGCGTGCGGTCCTATACCCAACATCCTTTATCCCATTATGTGTCTTACAAAAACGTCTCACCTCTCTTTCGTGTTTTTACCTCACAATTGTCTTGTACGGAGATTCCTAATAGTATGCAGGATGCTCTAAAAGTCCTTGAGTGGAAGGAGGCTATTTAGAGGAGATGATGGCTCTTAAGAAGAACAACACATGGAGATAGTAAACCTATCGAGAGGAAAGACAACTATAGGATGTAAATGGGTGTTTACTGTTAAGTATAACTCTGATGGTTCCCTAGAATGATACAACACATGATTGGTTGCCAAGGGATTCACTCAAACCTACGACATTGATTACCTAGAAACTTTTGCTCCAGTTGCAAAACTGAATACCATAAGAGTTCACTTGTCACTTGCAACTAACCTTAATTTGCCTCTACAGCAGTTGGATGTTAAGAATGCATTTCTCAATTGGCAACTTAGAAGAAGAAGTATACATGGATGTGTTTCCGGGATTTGATAAAAAGTTTGGTACAAAGGCATATAGACTGAAGAAATCTTTATATAGGTTGAAACAATCACCGAGAGCTTGGTTTGAGAAATTTACTCAGTTCATCAAAAGTCAAGGGTACAATCAAGGGCAAGCTAATCATACAATGTTCATCAAACATTTACAGGATGAGAAAATAGCTGTGTTGATTGTGTATATGGATGATATAATTCTCACCGAAGATGATGTATTTAAGATATATTGGTTGAAAAGTTCCCTCTTCTTAACATTCGACATCAAAGACTTAAGACCTATGAGATACTTTCTTGGTATGGGAGTTGCAAGATCAAAGAAGGGAAATGTTGTCTCCCAACAAAAGTATGTTCTTGATCTTCTTAAGGAGACTGGGATGAGCAGCTGCAGGCCAGTAGATACCCTAATTGATCCCAATAAGAAACTTGTAGATGACAATGAAGGTGATCAAGTGAATACAGCTCGGTGTCAAAAATTAGTGGGGAAATTGATCTACTTATCTTGTACATGGTCAGATATTGCTTTTGTTGTAAGTTTGGTAAGTCAATTTATGCATTTGCCTTATGAGAAACACCTTGAAATAGTTTATCAGATTCTTCGATATTTGAAAGGCATTCTAGGCAAAGGTTTACTTTTTCATAAGAACCCACAACAGAGCATTGACGCATACATTGATGCAGATTGGCAGGGTTAGTTGTTGACTATAGATCCACGTCAGGATATTGCACTTATGTTTGGGGAAACCTGATCACATGCAGAAGTAAAAAACAAAATGTAGTTGCAAGGAACAGTGCTGAAGCAGAATACAGAGCTATGGCTAACGAAGTTTGAGAGATGCTATGGGTGGAAAGAATTCTCAAGGAGCTAAAGATGCCGGTAAACATGCCAATGAAGCTGCATTGTGATAACAAAGCTGCTCAACATTGCACAAAATGTAGTACAACATGACTGCACAAAACACGTGGAAATTGACAAACACTTCATCAAAGAAAAGATTGATTGTGGAGTTATTTGCATGCCTTTTATCTCTACTATGCAACAAATAGCTGATATTCTCACCAATGGGCTGTTTAGGCCTAATTTTGAACTTCTTGTAAGCAAGTTGGACATGATTAATATCTATGCACTAACTTGACGGGGGTGTTAGATTTGTAGGAGCATATGCATTAATTATAATTGTTGGAAATTAACTACTTTGCTGCATAGTTAGACTTTTAGTTACTTAATGATAGGCTGCTTAAATTATGTATAGAGTCAATTAAGGAATCCCACTAGGATTTATTTTCCTGTTAGCTAGTTACACTATATAAAGCCATGTACGATTTTTCTAATGGAAGTAGAGACTATTTCTCTCTTAGAAAACTACATAATATGAATAGAAATAAATTGAATAACTTATTACAATTTCATCGTTTTGTTAAGCATTATTAGAATCATGATTATTATATTAAATTATTCAATAGAATGGAATAGAATAATAATTTGACAAAAATACTCTTTATTTAATCTTTTATAATATTTTAAAATGACATTAAAATATGTTTCAAAGGGATTTTTTTCTTTATATGCTTTAAGGTGATTATTTATTCGATTGATGGCTAATTCTCAAATAATTAACTCAGCATTATGCCCCGTGATAAGCACTAATAATTATATTATATTGAATTGCAGAGGACTTGATTAAATTAAATATACGATTGTTAAAGGGAATTTGATAAAGTATATAATTAAACTTTAAAATGGGTAATCTAAGGAGAAAATTTCATTTAATTCTATTTTAGAATAAAATGAGCAGTTTATTATGGGAATGACTATTCAACCATTGGTTGAACAACAATTTCATGACAACGACTATTATTAAGTCTTTTTGGCCAATTAAACACAAAAATGATAAATTTTAGAAATTGTCAAAACCAAAAGTATTATGTTCAAAATCTCAGTTTTTACTTCATTTGTAGTATCCCACATTGCTTTCCCAGCTACATAAGAGGTGATTGTAAACATATAAATATTATTATTTTTTGTTAACGTCCTTTTTCTAAGAAAATCTGTTTTTTTACCCTTTTTTTGATAAATGGAAAAGAAATTCTACAATTAGTTCTAGTGACAAAATTTTGTGCAAAAAGAGTCACAAAATATCCCGTCCGTCTCTCGTGCAGTTATAGGCAGGAGGTTTCCTCTTACTACAATGGAAAGTATTAAAACCTCTCCAGCCTCCACAAATCTTGGGTAACTAGAAAAAGCTTCACTGCAACTGGACCTGCAATAAGCAGAAGGAAAACCATTTCATATATTACAATCACGCCTCTAGACAAGTTGTTTAGCAATTAGCATTCCACTTTTATGTATCAAATAGATCCGGAATATGCTTTGGGCACCACAACTAATAGAGATTGGGCCCCATTTAGGCCCCATGTTATTGGATCCACTTTGTTTTTCTATTAGTATGTGATGTTGAGCACCACTAAGTTGGCCCTTTAGCATTGTTCAATAGACCTCTTTCTCAAGCAATCTTAAGCACAATATTAAAGAAGAAAATCCTTTCCATAGCAAAAACAAATCTAAATTATGAAACAAATTAGAAGAGTATTAACCTCCAGAGAATAAAAATGCTTACTAATGAGAGAAAGGCAACATGGATTCACGGCTCCAACTTCACTAGCTCTTCAATGGAGTTTCTACACTTGTTCATCAGTTCCCTAGAAGTGAAATCCAAACATCGAGACTTGAGCAATTAGGAAACATTTGATTGGAAATTTGGAACTCACATATACGTTGAGTTAACACAAGCACTGAATAGTGAATGTACCTTCTCTGGTTTAACATTTGCTCACACTCCTCCAGCTTCCGTTTCTGTCCTTCCACTGTCTAAAACCACCCACAGTTCTCAAATTAGACCAAAAAATTCTCACAGAAAATAATAAGTCGTTCACAATTCACAGCCTGCTTCCATTGGAAATTCTGATCTTGGAAACAAGTATATGAACAAAGCAATTGAGAGAAAAACTAGAACTGAGATTAAAAATTGAAAATCAATTTGTGAATATTCATTCTATGGAGAGAAGAGAGGAAACTCCAATTACCATAGCCTTGCTGCTAATGGATCCAGATATGGAGTTTAAGAGCTGCTGGCACTTCTCGAAGTGGTTGTTCAAATCGTTGAACTTTCGACACAAATACACACAAAAAAATATAAAATAAAAGGACAAACACTTATTCAACCTCATAAACCCTAATTTATTAGCAAAATTCAAAAATTCGAAAAAAGAACAAAATTTGACGATACCAGTGCATCCGACTGCTGATCCCTATTCCCATTCTCAATCGCCTCTGCAAATTTCTCCACCAGCTGTATTTCCATCAAAGATTCCCAAATTCAAACATTTTCAATAGAACACAACAAATGTGTTTAAAATTTGAGGTTAGGGTTTTGGCTAACATGGAAGAGATGGAAGTGAGAAGCGAGTGACTGGTGATGCTGCTGCTGTTGCTGTTGCTGTTGTTGTTGTTGCTGAACAAGAAGACGCTGCTGCTGTTGCTGCTGTTGTTGCTGATAGAGCTGCGGTTGCTGAGGTTGAAATTGAGGTTGCTGTTGTGGATGATGAAGGTACAGATGGTCCTGATTCGAGGGCGTAGGAGTGTTACTATGGGACTGGACGTTGGGGATCATCGTCCAGCTCCCTCCGCTTGAATACGGATGCTCCATTGCTCTGCTCTGTTCTGTCGCTTCTTCTCTTCCCTCTTTCGCCGGAGAAATCTGAAACTACCACGTTCAGAACTTCCGACTTTAGACGAGACCACTCAAAAACTAGTTATTTTTTTGTTGGATTTTATTAAATCTTGTTGCCGTTTTCTGGTTGCAGTTGTCGTTTTTACATGGTACTGGTGCCTGAGACGGGTTAGGCTTGTTGTATGTGTCAACATCGTTTTGTTCTTTTGTTGTCGTTTTTTTTTATTTGTCGTCTTATGTAGTTGTAATCTCTTGCGTTGTTTCAACTTTCAAACGTGCTTTATGAGTAAAGCAGAATAAGTTATATCGTAAAATTGTCACATGCTAGACAAATTAGTTTCCACTGATTTTCAAAACACAATTTAAACTCTTTGTGGGTTCGGATGGAATTCCCTTTATTAACGGTTGTCAACTTTGTATTTTCATGTCGTTTTTATTACTTCGTCATTCAATTTTTTGTCGTCGTCTTTCAAGCATTTGCCTTTTCAATTATTTGTCGTTTTTGTAGTACTCTTCTTCGGGAGTTTCTTTGTCGTTTATCTTGTTACAGGGGAAAAAAATAGGGTCGAGACGGCAGCGTTTCGCTTGGCCCTAGCTCCTTTCATCTTTCAACGTTTTCCAAAAAGCATTTCGATTTCCTTCTCCTTTTTGCTCTGCCCGGCGCTCGCGAAAGATTGACGCTTAGCGCTTAGCAACCGGGAAGCACCTCTTTTGAATTTGAGGTATGTAAATGTTTCAGCTTCATTTCTCCTAATGTTTCGTTTCATATTGGTTTCAGAAACTTTACGCTTGTAATTCTTATCATTGGTACTGTAATTCAACTCTACGGATCTTATTTTCATCTTGATTCCTTTTTATTAAAATCGCCTACTTTTGGGGTCAGGAAATATCAATATTACCAAGGAAGAGATTAGTTTTCATGCCCAAATGATTTCTCGATTAATGGCATATTCCAATGTTTATTGTGACCTGATTAAATGGAAGCTTGCATGTACCAACAAGATTTCTTTTTTCCTTCAATGAAATTATTAAAAAGATTAAAGAATAAGTTAGCTGGTATTTCTTGTAGATTAAGCAACGTGTTTGTTTCTGATTTTCTTCTTACCATTAATCTGGGATTCAAGTTTGAAGCAGTAGTAATAACCCCGTCATATTCCACCCTATGATTTGATGTGGCATTTTGTTTGTTGTTTTCTGTGCAGGGTTCTCTCCAATTGAGTTTTCAAACTCAAAAAGGACATAAAGATATGGCTGTAAAACCAACCGTCGCCTTGAGGGCTATACTTGTGGGCGGAATTGCCGCATTTGCAAAAGTAGCTGGCGCGATGAAGGCTGCTGGCGGTGCCAAGGTTGGCGCAGCGGCAGCTGCGATGACAGCAGCGGCAACTGCTGCTATGGCGGGGTCGAAACAGGAACCTAAGGATGCTTCCTCCAAGCAGGATTCAAGTTAATCTTTCAATGAGAAGTAACGGACAATTTTTTAGTGTATGATAGGCAGTTGCAGGATGTCTTTGGAAAAGCCTGAGTTGTACCGTTTAATGTAAGACGAGAAACTAGTTGAAATAAGAGAAATCACATTTGTTGGTTTGAGTTGACACTTGAGTGCAATTGTGCTGATTTTTTTATTTTTTTCCTTTGTAAGATGTTCTTTTTTGTGTATCAAATAGCAAAGGAAAGAAAGAAAAGATTTTCTTGTCAGCCTATAATTTGAGTACAAGCGGTCGTGGGTTGGGCAAAGTGATGGCATGAAGCTGACGATTGGCTTTTAGTTTATTTGAAGTTGAACCACATGTCAAGTCTGGCTGATCAACAAAGCTCGCTACAAGTTCTGGATTTGGAGATTCTAACTCAAATATCACCTGCACAACGGTGAGGAAAAAAAAGAGTGTAAAATTATGAAATAGAAAAGTAAAGAAGACAGTTGTGACAAAAGATGAAAGGAAAAACACAACCCAATACAAAGGAAACTGACATACCACAACATTTTCCCCAGGGGGAAGGATTGGAACAGGGACATAGAGGTTGCATTGTGGACCTAATGACTGCACAAAGAAAACACACGATTTCCCGGTGCTTGAAAAACGAATCAATATTGTTTAAAAAAGACGAGGGAAAGAAAGAAAAACATGATTTTACCGGCCACAATCTTCTAATGTTGAAATTGTTGACGGTTACTATTCCTTTACCCCAACCATTCAATGATATGAAAGTATCTTTAATTTGGCCTTTGTCAATGTAAAATCGACCAGCACAAAATGCTTGTTCTTTTGAAATATTCACTGCAAAAGATAAGCCAAAACTGTGAGCACATTTCCTTCTGCCATCATATCTGTATCAAGAGTGAGTTTTATTGTCACATGAAAGATATGTCTTTTGTATCCTACCAGTCTTTTCTTTTAATCTTTTGCGTGCTCTTATATCGATGAATCCAGAATATGTAGCCTCAAGCATAGGATTAGTTCTTGGAGTGTCGTTAAGTTTGGTCAAGGAAATCTTGTACATTTTCCATTTTTTAAGGATTTTTCCATCCAGATAAACAGAAGATAAAATTCCCTGCAGAAAAGAACAAAAATGACCGGTTCATTATGGTGTGATCTACAAGGAAAGGGATGACTTGAATCAGCCACGAGAAGCCGGAAAAAACAAAACAAAACAAAACAAAATTTATCATTAAATTTGGACAGGATTGATTTGCAACTTTTTGTCTCGCAGAAAGTCGGAATATCTTTGTTAAGAGATAAAGAAAATTAAAATTTCTGTGCAAGGAAAGACTTTGCCTTGCTGTCCAATATCTAAGGTCCATAATTCAGACGACCCATGTGTTCTACTTGTGAGCCAAAAGAAAATGATTCCACAGTGTGTCAAGCATGAAACTTTAAGTAAATAAACAGAAAGCATATATTGGTAAGCCTCATTGACATTAAAAAGAGAAGCTTTTCTCTCTTTCCTCCTTTTAAAATGAAATCTAAAAGGGAAACTGAAGAACAAGCATTAAGTACCAATATAAATAAGCTAATCTTGGGGACACATTTAGTTTTGGGAAGGGCAAGTCTTTGACTGGACCGTCTTTCAATGGCACCAACATATGTGGGTCGTCCACCATTATGTTACGAAGAGCAAGATAAAAGCACTTGAGCTCTGTCATGCACCTGCCACATTTGATATTGAGATCAGATCACTAAAGTTGAAATATTTAATACCATCAAAATATCCTTTTGTATTCTACATTATACCATACAACTTATGGACAGACACAAGGTGTTGAACACTAAGATACAAGATGCTACACGGTGGGTGTGTATCCTTGGTTGAAAAGAGAGAGAAAATGTGTAAACACCTAGAAATTTAGAATTTGGTTTATGTAGTTACTGATAAAGCACAAATCATCAGCTTAATGAAGATAAGGGAATACTCCACCTTTGGTATACAAAGAATTCTTCCATTTTGGTTGTCTTGTGCAGCATACTCAGTTACGTATAGCAAGATGCCAAACATCTGCATGCAAAAAAGAATTCAACCCAAGGAAAAGTATATTTATTGGATCATTAATGTTCAAAGCTAGAATTGGAGAATTATACATACCTGGCCCACAGACTCCACTGTCATCGGATTTTGAGATTCAACCACATCAAAATGATGTAGCATATTGAGTAGATTCCCTGTCTTTATCAAGTGAATGGACCCATATCCTATCTTTTCCTTATCAGGTGGAACCGGAGGGAGAGATTCAAAACTGTACCGTTCTAAAAGTCTCCGCAATGCTGAAAGCAGTAGGTATACGATGAGCCATGCAGTTTCAGCATCTGAGGTTGCAAAGTTAAAAAAGAAATAAGCAGCTAATGCCTTTGAAGTTTGCACTGTTTATGTCCCCTGTCTCGCTAATGGGCGCATCCTGAAGAAAGATGGGTGTTACTAGCTTGCACAATGTTCAGTCACTAATCAATGTCAAATTATAAGCTATGTATTGCAGCAATAAATGAGTATTTATTTTGCAAGTTAGAACAGATAAGGCTAATATTCTTTACATAGTTGTAGGAAGTTAGATCAGGCTTGTAACCAGATTCATCTGCTCCAATATTTGCTCCATTATAAAATACAAAATTTGTTCCACCGTGTGCCATCTAAAAGTAAAGAAGCCAGATCAACTCAGTACAAGTAGAATCGTTTCAATAAGAACAAAAGTAGGAACTTTAGGGACATACATAAAGAACAGCAGAACTATACTTTGCCAAAATTTTTTCCAACTCAGATGCTATAAAATCAACATCAGTCTTCGCAATTTTCTCACCCCAGTGAGTCAGCCAACCTGTATAGAACTCCACGAAAAAAGCATTCATGAGCACTTTGACCAATGACCACTAAACACTTTATTTTTGCTAACAAGACCCTTACGCCGAAAGTGGCGGTGATTTCCCAGCAGCATTGTACTTCTTTTGTAGCTCAAATATTGGCCAAGGGTTGTCACCGGTGCTGAAGTCCACAGCTACACATCAGACATAATGAATGAGACAATAGAAAAACTTACAAAGAAGAAATGCAAGATTCCTAATTTTCTCCAAAAGCGGTGTAAATTGGGGGAAAAATGAAGCCCTGATTTTAAAAAGTATGCTGTTGTTATGAGGCCTTTGGCAGCTATTGGAACTACGTTTCAACAATTACTCTCATAAGGCCTGCTAAACCGAACAGCGAAAGCTTGAGATATGGTGGAAATGAAAGAGAACAACTTTACTTAATCTGGCTGTGAAGGGTTGTGCTCTAAGCTACAAAGTAAGTTTTGAACTAGAAACTGAATAACTAGAGGTAACACATAGAAGAACCAACTAGAAGATGAATGAAAAATAGAAAAAAGAAAATAATACACCAATCTTGAACTTTACCTGAAAATACAGCATCTCTGGGAACTGTTCTTTTGTTGAGAGTTTCCTTCAAACCTCCATCTGTAGTATACCTGAATAACAAGAGAAATTTATCAAACTTAAGATGTTAGTAAAATGCCAAAAGTTTGTTGGACAAAGTATACGGTTAGAATAATGAAAAGTTAAGATCATGGGGAAGGCAAACTACCAAGTATCATGAGTGAACCATAGTTGTTGAATAATAAATACATCAAATGCCAAAAACATGTATATACACAAGCACGACTCCAGCGTTAAATTCGCTTACAAAATTACGTCATTCCCAAGGTGAATTTTTGCCAATCTGACCAGGTGATGAAGATAAGCCTTGTCATTTCCAAATGAACCATATTCATTCTCAATCTGTCAACACAATCGAGTTCCGGTTTAATCTAGTTATCTTAAATTCAAAATCTTTTCTAACAGTTCCTCACTATTTTTACTTCCTTTGTTTACCAAGTTTACAGAACAGAAAGTGTGTAAAAAGTTGCAGGTCCACTTACCTGAAAAACGCCTCGAAATTAATTTAATGATATTATAGTGTAAAATAATGAATTAGTGTGTCATAACTAATGTTTGAAATTTAATTTGATCATTGGTTAAATTTTGAGTTTAAAGTTGTTTTGTCATTTTAATGAATTCTTATGATTCTTTATTGTTTTAAAATATTATTTTGGGTTCTTAGGACAAAACAATTTGTAAAGTGTTAAATGTATTTGGTTTTACAAAAACGTGGGCGGCACATGATTTTCGTACAGTAAAACCGCATACTTTTCTCTCTATTTAATCTCTCTCACTCTCTTTTTCTCATTCTCACTCTCACTCTCTCTCTCTCTCAGTGACACTCTCTCTCACTCTCCCTCTCGGTCTCTCCTCTTCTCTCTCATTTTCCCTCAAAATTTTTGAATCAAAATTTGAATCCAAGCTTCAGGATAGTGAGTAGGAAGCTCGGGGACGTGATTTGGCAACCAAAAAAAGTGGTTTAAAGCTTCGATTAGAGGTTAGTTTTAAAAATTCTAAATTTTCTTAAAATTTTGATTTTTCATGCATTTTTTAAATCTAAGTTCGTTTGAGCTTAGAAAACCCATGATTTGAGTCAAGGGAACTTAGAATAACTAGGATCCATGCTTTGTTTGAAGAAGAACGGATTCGATTCAAGATTTTTCATTTTTTCCCTTTTTCTCTATTTTCGGATTTTCTTGAATTTTGTGTTCAAATCTTGTTTAAATGAGTTCAAAAGTGTTCTATTATGTTTTAATATCATCTATGATTGTTTTCCATGTCTGAGGATTGAGAAAAACAGGTTAAAATGAAGATTTGAGTTTTAAGAGACCCAAAACCCGTGCCTGAGATTTCTGAAAATTTTCCAGATCGGTAGGCCGAACTTCGTGTTTGGCAGGCCGGATTCAAAGGATCGGCAGGCCAGATTCATCCGTCCGGCAGGCCGAACCTGGGAAATGTTCGGCCGACCGGACACGGTCTTCCGGCAAGCCGAACTGCACAGTTCGGCCAACCGAACCAGGGGACCGACAGGCCGACCGAACTAGGGTAAATTTTGTGATTTTCATCCGTTCTCACTATTTTGAAACTTCGATTGAAATCCCAACTTTATAAAATGATTTTAAAGATACAAATGGCACACTAGGACATCATGAAATGATTTAGCAATGTAAGTTATCTTAAACTAGATATTGATCGACCTAGTTTGTATTTAGGATCGTTCATGGTTCCGCGGAGCTAACGTATAGCAGACCGGGATTACGGTGTGGTGCACCGACACGAGTATCGAGGTAGGACTTCTATCCCTTTCTTTAGTAGCCTAGTTTTAAATAATTTGGCCGTGAAAAGGGTTTTTATAAAAATATTTTCAACAGTTGATTGAAAATGAAATTTATCGGTGATGTTTTCTTATAAATCGTGATCTGAGATGAACTTCATAATAAATGATAATGAAAACACCTGGTAAATGGATTTGAATAATGTTATAAATGGATATAAGGGCATGATGCCATAACAGAGATCGGGTCGTGTAGCGATCGACCTTGGGGTAGGTCCCGAAACCCAACTGGGCCACTACGGTGGTGATATTCATATGGTTTGCCTAGAAAAAGAAAATGATGGTGTTTCTGGTCGACTGAATAAACTGTTTTGGGCAAGAACGGTCTTACTTAAATTTATTTATTCAAGTTTTCTTTTAAACAGTCTCTTGAATAATGGTATTTCTTTTAAATTAAATGATCTTTTTTAGAGTATAAGTTCTACTAAGCCTTTCGCTTATATTTTACTTGTTTTCAAATCCCCCCTCTAAGTGGATTTCCTCTTAGGTTCAGAGAGGACTCAGCGGGCAGAACTCAGGAGCAGTAGAAGGACTAATAGATTATTTGTAATAATTGAACAAGGCATGTAATGTTTAAATTTCTTTGTGCTTGGACTGTGGTTGTATTACTATATTGTCAGTACAATGTGTGTGCATAAGTTGTGGGTCAGTGGGACCATGTTCGCGTTTCTTTATGGTTTTATTATTAACTTAATGTTTATAAATGTTTTTCTTAAAAAGGTTCTAAATTTTCCACAATTTCATATTTAATTTTAAATCCATGTTTTTAACTAAATTTTTGTTTAAATAATATAATTAATCCGCGCATCACCTCCCGTACTCCGGGGGCGTGACACCTGAACAATTATAATTGGACCCCCCATTCTCATAAAGAAGAGGAGCTATCTTAGGAAGTGGGCTTCCTCACCATCTTTCAACCTTAAACTTAAACGTTCAAAGTAAAGCCTGCATTAGCATCGTGGGCATTTAACACAATAAAGTCCTAAACATAAAAAGTGAACATATTAGAAAACACACCAGTTGCAGGTAAGCAGTATCCGATGATCTTAGCCTAAGATCTGGCGTAATGGCAAGCAGCCAAGGAGGAAAGCCTCCTAAGTCCCACTCTGCAAACACAACTCAAACGGTAATTTCCGACCTTATATCTAAGCTTTTGGAACAATTAGCAATCAGAAAACAAAGCTCCGAACAAAGAACATAAAAGCATATATCCAGCTTCTACACAAAAACCATCCTCCGACTTCCAATGAATGTTAGCACATAACGTCATGAATCTGACAGTCCTAACCTCCACATATGTACGGTCCAGGTGGAAGCATAACAAGGAAGCCGAGTTTCTGGCAGAACTTAAGAAAATGATACCAAATCCGCAATACCATCGAAGTTAAAATTGCCGGCTATTGGTTCATGTAGATTCCAAGGAACGTAAGTTTGAATGGTATTTAGCCCCGGTGCCTTTGCTCTCAACAACCTATCTTCCCAGTACTGCAATCACAAAAAAGAGTCTCTGATCATCATTCATCACAAGAAGGCAGTACTTGACATCCATATAAAGAAAAATTCTCTCCAACTTTTTGGGAATTTGAGAATTTTTTACCATTTACAAAAGGCATAACAAAGACAAAGACTAATGTTCCTTACGAAGCTGGCTATGCTATTTTGAAATGGATATTACTTAGTAGACTATTTGTGATATAAATGTCAATATCAATGCTATGTTTGGCATAAAAAATTGTAAAAAGGACATATTTGATAAGTTGTCTTATTTTATACTCCAAAGCATAATCCTATATTCCAATGCCATATCTCCTTTTGTGCACTTAAGTACAGCATATGCCAAATTTAAGACCCAAGTAGAATAATGCTGTTACTTTTTTCAAACGTTATATTGCATAAGGCTATTTTGCCCTGCTCAAATGCTAAAATTTAGCTTTAACACATTAATTTGGCATTACATTAGAGATGTTCTTAGTAACAATGATCAGGCAAAAGAAGAATACCTGAGGAAGAATTCTAAAATAATGCAGGTCACTACCAATGATCTGGAAAGCTTCACCGTATTCCCAAATCTTGTCATCGGCAATTTCAAATTTTCTAGCACCAACCTGATTAAAAAAATAGTAATAATATAAAAATAAAAAAAATTCTTAAATTCTAACAGCATTCTTACGAAATTGAATAAAAAAATCCGTTTATTACGGTGTTTTCTTCCACAAAATTTAAACTACCACTCTCCTAAACGGATGCGAATAAAATAAACTAAACACAAATAAAAATAGAGTGCAGAATCAAAGGTCAAAATTTTATTTAAGTTAAATTTTAGACTTTGGAATGATGAAATGAAAAAGGGCTCACAGTTTTGTGGCTATGATGGGGATAGTGGTTGTTAGAGTATGGTAATCTAAATTTAGTTTGGTCAGACTCGAAAAGCTCGTGGTGCTATAATTTTGTTGAAAAAATAAATGTGAAATTTTTCATGAGATCTATAATGGTAACGGATGGATCAAACCCATAGATGAACCTTTATGTTTTGACCGTAAGTGTTGTTTATGACTATATATATACACATGATGTATCATATTAAGGTTTTATTATTATCGTTTTAGCCTTCTAATCATCTACACTTTGTAGTCTTTTTGAGTTTGATAATTTTTTTCTTTTTTGTTTGTAATTTTTTTTCGTCTTGTGCTTTAACTTTATATGTTTTTGTCTGTTATTTTTGTCGCATTATTTTCGTAATAATAATTTATATATTTTTGTTTTTTATTTTTATCGTATTATTTTTATAACAGTGACGGGAAGAAAGAGGAGAGAGAAAAGCAAAGACAGGAACAAACATACCGAAGGCCACGAAGAAGAAGAAGAAGGTGGCTCTGGCTCGAGTGGTTCCTTTCCTGGCCATTGCTGAGCAGCTGGATTTGGAGCTCCAAACCCAGTTCAAGTCATGCTTTTTGAAGTGTTTCTCGTTCATACATCATTCCATAGCCATAGGAACACCTGTCCGTGTAAGGATCAGCTTTTTGTCCTTGCCAACTAGTTATTAATTCCTTTAAGCAAAATGTTTAAGTTTTATTTATTTATTTGTTTGTCTCCTTCTGTCTTTTCGTCACTCTTGGGTTGATGGTATGGTGTGACGGGTCCTTAACTTGTAAACTCCAAAAAAAAAAAAAAGAAAACAATAACCAAAAGAGAAAAGAGAGAGGTGAATCGCAAGATTGAAATTTAACAAAATTTTTATTAAGATATTCTGAGTGTTTTAAAAAGAAGAGTGACTTGTGCTTCTTGTTCAAACCAAAACTTTTACTTGTAAAATTTTCACGTATTACAATGATAAAAAAAAGTATATCATGATAGATTTGTTTGTTAAATCAATTAAAACTTAAACGTTATTGTATATAAAAATTTTATATTATAATAAATTATTATAATATGTGAAAGCTTTATATTATAATAAATTAAATTTATTTTTTAAATATGTTTTAAAAAAATAGATATAAAATTTTATATAATATAATATTTTTAACTAATTGGTTTAAATTAATAGCTCCAAACATTTTTTATGGTTGATAAATACATTGGTCAAAAGAGCGAATTAAATGCGTTCAAATGGGCGTCAGTGTGATGTAGAGAACAGGCAGAAGTGTGGTTGTAATTTTTCTTTAGCGTTTTTTTACTTTTGTAATTTTGTTGATCACTTTTGTCGTGTATTTCAAGTTGTCGTTTTTCATTTGGTTGTTGCTTAGATTTTACTTCGTTTAATGAATTTTATGCTGTTCAATTCCATTGTCGTTTTTTCTTTTGTTGTCGCAAATCCATTGTTCCCGTTTTACTTTTGCAGTCGTCTTTCGTGTTGAATGACGTCTTCAAATAATCCCCTATTATGTTGTCGTTTCTTCGTGTTTGTGGGTTTGCTATCAAATTTGTTTTCAATCTTTTGTCGTTATTTGTTCTTTCTGCAGCATTCGCATGATGTCGTTATTGTGAATTTTTTTCGTTTTCTTGAAACTTGTCTTTTTTTTCCAGGATTGCAGTCGTTTCTTTTTTTCTTTTTTTTTGGCGTACTTATTTTGTTTTCGTTTCAGCTTCATAGCTTGTTTCCTTTCCACATTTCTCCTTTAATATTTTTTCTTCTCTATTTATTTTTTTGCAATTTCTTACTTTGTTGACGTTTGAATTTTGACTAGCTTTATTTTACTGTGATTTTCGCTTTTGGTGCTGTTTTTCAGTTTCATTTTTTTGTCGTTTGCCGTTTACCATTGTTTTCCCGTTTGATGTCGTTTGCGAGTGCGTTGCTGTATTTTGATACTGTCACCTGCAATTTCAAATTTTCTCGCACCTCTTTTGTTCCTTCCGCTTGCCTGTAGAATTAACTTGAAGGAGACAATACAGCAACGCACTGACAAATCGATGTTCCCCACTCTCTCTCTCTCTCTCTCTCTCTCTATATATATATATATATATTCGTTTTACCATTTTCACTCTGTAGTTTGTAGTTGTTTGGATTCTCTTTATATCTTTTTTTTGTTCTTGATTAAGATTTTCTTATCCTTTTTTAAGTCTTCCCTTTTGCTGTCATTGTTTTATTTTATTGTCGTTTTAGGTTTTAGTTTTGATGTCGTTTTACATTTCATTTTCTTTTACGTTTTTACGTCGTCTGGCGATGTAGTTCGATTCACTTTTTTTTTTTTCAAAAATTTACTTCGATTCATTTTTTATGTCGTGTTAAATTTATTTTTCTGATTATTTTAACGTCAATTGACTTTTATTGTAGTTTTAACTTTTGATGTCGTTTAATTTTGTGTTGTCGTTTTGCATATTGATTTTACATTTCCTTTTTTTATTTTTTATGTTCATGTTGTTTGAGGTATTGTTGTCCTCTTAAACATTTGTCTTCTGCTGATTCGTCGTCGTCTTTGGTTGATGTCGTTCTTTTTTATATCGTTTCCAGATTCTTTATTTTTTTGGAGCAGGATTGGAATTTATAAATTTTTTTAGAGCAGGGTTAATTTATAAATTTGTGTTCTCCTCGCCTAACAAAACAACGAGACTCAAATTAATATATAATGTATTTTTTAAATTGAGCCATCTGTTTTGTTAATAACAAAATTATAACTTTATAAGATTAAATAAGATTACTCGAAATCTGCCTACCATCGTCAAAGGATCACTTGAGCTCTATCAATTCCCATTTATTTGGGAGAGACGTTTTAACCCGTGAAGATAGGAAAGGTTTAAGTCTGAAACACTTCTTTTGGTTGCCGAGAACATGGGAAAGGATGATGAAGTGTCGTCTCAAAGATTAATGTTATACAGTAATTAGGTCTTGAAACATATATGAAGTTCCGTCACTTTGACGTAATTATGATTTTAGCAATCTTATATTTTTTGGGATTTTACATTATTTGGAGAGAAGACAAAAAATGAAGACAAAAGAAAGAATAATAGACAGTACATAAAGCTGGCATGCACACGAGTTGTCCGACAAAAGCAAAGTTCATGATAGAATGGTACATTGAATCCAAAAACAAGGCTTCCACATTTTTTTTCTTTCTTTTTTTTTCATTTTCAACCCGTCTAAACTAAGAAATTAAAATGGCAAATTTGTGCGTTGAATCTTCAATTTCAGATTTTTTTTTTTTTAAAATGGTCGTCATCGACATCATTACAACTTTTCAACACATCATATTATATTATATTATATTGTATTGTATTTTTTATCTATAATATATTATAATACAAGAAAAGATAATATAGTGTGTCAAATGTCTTACTGTTAATTATTATGAAAGGATGATTAGCTAGCTTAAGTAACGTTAATTTCCTCAAAATACGTAACCTTGATTCCACAAAACTCATCATCCTTCTAATTATTATAAAAAAAAAATAAAAAAAAAAAAAGACAAGCCATTTTCAAGACAACTCACAGGTCGCACCAATCCCAATAGTAGAACACTAAAGAAAATGAAATTTTCACGAGAAGCAGCTTTACCTTTTGATGGTTCACTATTTAGGGACCTAAAAAGAACATGCAGGTTATCATCACAAAGGGGCCACAAACGCGTGTATTCGAGGGCATGCAAGAAGGAAAGAAGAAGAATTTTCTCCCTCTCTCTCTCTTTTTTTGAGAATGGCAAAAAAATATATATATTAGAGAGAGAAAGAGAGAGCTATAAAAGCTAGGTATAGCTATGAATGATAAATACGCAAGTCAAAGAAAAAAGGTGGCATTATTAACACAACATATATCTTTACATTGACAAGTCAACTGGTGGTTTTAGCCATGCCTGAACAGCATCAAAATACGCAAACGACAAACAAAACCCTTTCATTTCATATCATGCTTATTCTTTCGAGCAATCGTATTCAATTTATAATTTTGTTATTCATAAAATTATAAATTTATTTATAAAATAATAAAATTTAATTAAAAAACTATATTTTATATTATATTAATATTTACAGTTTTATAAATAACAAGATTATAACCTTACGAAAATAAAAATAATTTTTCTATTCTTTCATTCCAGCTTTGTTCTTCGGCTTTTAGGGGATACCACCACGTATGTTTTCCTTCTTTCTTTCTTTCTTTGTTGCTTTCTTTCTTTTTTTCACTTTTGTAGAGCTAAGCTAAATCCACCAGACAAAAAAGTATCCAGCAAAGCATAAATTTGAGATCTTGGGCATCTTCTTAGATGCGCTTGGGGAGCTGTGCTAGCTCTCTCTCGCCCATCTCCCCTAACTCCTTTTTTTTTCTTTCCTCCTGTGGTCTGATTGCTTCTCGCTGCACACATTTACCCACATATACGTGAAAGAACAAATGTATTTAGAGAAATTTAAAAATGAGATATTTACTGTAAGATGTATGGCTGTTTGACAAAATCAATTCTAACTAAAATTTTTTGTTGCTATAATATAAACCTCTCGCATGCTTTAATGATACAAAAAATTGAGCTACAGTTTTCAATTTGATAGTTCCAATTCTAACTATACTTTCCAAACAACCTTAGGTTTCAAAAATATTTTATCCATAGTATCCTATTTTAGGCTTTTTTACTGTCCTTTAGGTGAGGTCCTTCCAACGTATCATATGAAAGAGGAAAATTTAACATTGTGATTATAAAACAGAACATTAAAGTTCGTTTGATGTAACACTAAATATTTAGTCATTCAACAACTATGTTACATATGTTCAGTGTTCATCAATATTGAATTGATGTAATTAGATAAAATTTAGTCGTAAAAAACTATGTTATGTACAACTTCAATATTAATGTTACATTTAATAAACATCGTGTGAGGTTTTTTATTTATACTTGTTATGTTTGAGGGATTGTCCCTCCCAACGAACCATAGAAAATCCCTTTGTTTTATGCTATAAACTTTGTATCAAGTTCCGTAACTTTCTACATATTTCCATTTTCGTGTGAATATTAATTAGATATAATGTTTAGAAACAACATTATGTTAAGTTATGTCGTACTGCTAAAGGCATCAATTAAAAGGATCCTTTTTATGGACCTCTAATGATACTAATATCCATTCACAAGTCTATTATGAGCTTTGCAACTTCAATGTTCAAGTTCATAAATATATTGTTCAAATGCATAAGTTGTTATATTATTTCCTTTACAATTCGTAAGTCTAGTGTTTGAGAAGTGATATTTGCACTCTTGTCCTCACTCTCTTATACACTTTTTCTGTCCACTCTCTGATACATGGACTCCACTATTTTATTTTCAGTTTATATAATAATTTATAACAGTTGTAGATTCCATGTGTCAGACGATGATTGAAGAGAGTGTAAAAGAGAATGTGAAAGAAAGTGTTGCTAACACTCCTCACTTAACTTATATGATTCCAATATTCAAAGTTTGCAAGTTACTATACAAAATGCATAAATTATTATATAGTCGCTACCATGACCAAAATTCTTCTCCAAACACCACAAAGTTCCCCAATTTAAAAATTAAAATGATGGAAAGCACCTCTACACTTCTTATAACCCTGATCTGCAGAAAGGAAAGGTGAAAGTCTTTATTTTATTTTATCTTATTTAAATTATGAAATGATAAACTTGCTCTCCCATGTCTCTCATGCTAATTCCCTCAGCTATTAGAAAATGAGCATACGGGCATGTGTGACATTTTTTAGTAAAGCTTCCTTTCTCTCTCCAAGAAATAATATGTAACAAAGTGGGAATTCAGAGGAATCTCATGTTCTTATAAAAAAGAAAAACAACAGTTTAAACTTTTTGAAACCAATGAAAGGACATGTGCCATGACCACTTCCAAAGTAATTTTAGCAAGAGACATTTGTTTAATATTATCGACATCAACCTAACATTGTGAATCTTTTAGATATATTTTAAGCATATATCTATCTCTCTTACGACTCTAATGATTTCGTATATTTGTAAAGTACCCTCCCGATCTGATCAACTTTTTGTATTTGTATGATAGGCTAATCATACAACACTTCACATTTGATTGTACTCATGATGCCAAAATGATTACTCAAAATTCATGCTTACATTATATAGAAAGCGTCACAAAAAAATTAACAAAGGAAATCAAAACATGCATTTTAACTTCTAAACCTTTTTTTTTTCTTTTTTCTAAAACTAATTTGAAGATTAATCCGTTAACAAGCATTTTCACACAAATAGTTGAAAGTGAGAATATTATATCGCGTGGCATAATAAGTAATCAATCAAGCACGTATATATGAAATGATTGAAATGAAGTAACATCAACACAGCTTTGGACAGCTCGTCCCCCATTGATTTCACACGTATTTTCTTTCCAACTAGTACTTGATCGAGAAAACCCCACCATATAGCTAGATTTAAAACACTGTTATAAGAGATAATATTTAAAAAAAAGAAATAATTTAAAAATTAGAAAAATTACTACATTAGTTAAAGCTACTATATATTATAGCAAATATATATATATATATATATCCTTCCTCGGGATTGAATCCCCACTTGTGTTCATAATAGGTGTCAAAGGGCATCTCTTTATTATTTTGAAAATTTTCACACCAATATCTAAAACTAGAAAACTTGCTCATCCTCTTTACCATATTTCACGAATCTTTGTTTTTAGAGAATCCAATGCGCTTTTGTATCTATTTATGTGCATACATGCATATATATATATATGTTCGCATATTCAATGATATTCTTCCTTTCATATTACTTTAAAATTATGTGATTAAGATTATGTAAATATCTATTTTCTACTTTCCCGTTTTTCAAAGTGACCCTCTATTGGACCACGATGATTATGAATCAGTGGGAGCTTTTACTTCATCTTAGATAGGAAAATCCAACTTTATACAAGTGATTAAAGGGGGTAGTGAAGTCAACCATATAAGGTAATTTACAGTTTTTTTTTTTCCAGAAAAGAGAGAAGAAAAAAAAATTGTGGCTATACTCTTTTTCTTTTTTTTTGCCCTTTGGGGGCTGTGACTTCTATAGTGACAAGAGTTGTGATACATCTTGTTTTGGAGGTAGAGTCAAAATGATATCTTACGTTGTTATTTCAGAGGTAAAATGTATGAGCCCTTTGTTTTCCATGCGTAGAATATTAGTTTCATTTTTATGGTCATATCTACTAGAGTCTGGAAATGCCACTTCACATGTTGTGACTATATTAAGTGTTAAATTTGATTTATGTGTAATAATTTTTTTTTTAGATATGGACACATTTATATCCTATTATTCTTTTTTTCTTTTGGTGGAAAAGTCTTAGGCTATTATTGAGCTAACCTTTTTAGATAAGAAGGAAAAAAAAAACATAAAACAATTGTTTAGCAATATAGCAATAATTGTAAGGATAAGAACAAATAAAAAAATGATGTCAACAAAAATGGTAATACCAATGGAACTAGCAGAACCCTAATTATGGAAACTGCCGCAAATTTAACCTCAAACAAACACAGGCTCAAATTTTCCAATTTTAAACCCAAACAGAAAAGTAAGCAAGTTTAATAGTGCATATATATATATATATATATATATATATATATATATATCGTTAGATAAGATTTTTTTATTGTTTTTTCAACCTTAAAATAAGCTTCACAACTATATACACATTAATTAAATGTTTTATTTTCCTTAATTAGGTACCACACTTACTAATATATACTCACCCCGCGCTTAAAGAAAAAAAAAGAAATTAAATCCTGCCAATATTTTTTAATTATTATATTAAAGCATAACTGAAGAATTACAAGCAATATTTAAACGCAAAAAAAAAAAAAAATGTAACTACAGAAGGCATTGGAATATGGGAGATTTTCGAGGTCCTTCTTACTCCTTCCCTTTGGGAAGATTGGAAACCAATGCAAGATCAACATAAAAACATATATAGAAAAAAATTATAAATAAAACAAAAATTATAGACTCGTTTGGAAAATTTAAAAAAATAAAAAAAAGGTTCCTTAATTTCCCTGCACAAATAGGAACTTAATTTAAACTTGATTATATATATATATATAAAATCTTACCAAGCAGGTTTGTGTGGCTGATTGTCTTGATGGCCACGAGAAATATTGATACCGTTTCCAAGACCAGCTATACTGAGAATATGAGTGTGAGAAAATGCTCTTAACCCTAAGAAATCTCTCGTCAAATTACCCTCACCACCACTACTACTACCATGATCTCTCATCATCATGTCTTGAAGAAACGAGGAATTTGGATCCAGGGCATGGGTGACCGTCTGTTCTGCTTCCTGACGATTCTGATGATGGTGATGATCACGTGATGAGGACAAGTTCAGCCCAGTAGTAGTAGAAGTAGTACTACTGTTAGTGGCGACAGCTGCAGTTGTTGCAGACGGTGAAGAAGCAGACACGTGACCACCTTGGTGGGGCCTACACGCGACGGTGGCGTTGCTGCCGCTCATGGTGGCTCCCATTTGGGCCGCCTTCTGCAGCAGCGCCGTGGCCGACATGTGAGCCGATGACGGTGGCGGTTGCGGAGGAGGAGACGGCAAAGTCTGGTAGAGACTCGCCGGGCCCAGCTGGCTAGGGTTAGGGCTTGATGATAATGTGAAATCTTGATTATGATTATTATGATGATGATGATGGTCGAATGTGGCAGTGCTACTACTCTTCGTGGGGGAGAAGATTGACGGCGATGAGGAAGACAGGTCTATTTGAGGTGGGCCCAGCCACGGGGGTAAAGCGGTCGCGGCGGAGAAGTTTTGGTGTTCTTTCTTGAGTGAGAAGGCATTGAGGCCGTTGTCCAATGACGAAGAGGCGAATTGGGTTTGTTGGAGATTTATCATGTTGTGATGGTAATGAGATAATGTTGTTGAGGAAGAAGAGGAGTTTGGAATATTATTAGGTAGTAGTGTTGGGTTATTTGTTGTTATGGCTCTTGCGCTCTCCTCTGCCAAAGCGTCACAGAAGGCTCTGTGGGTTATGAAACTGTCCCTTCTGTAATTTATAAAAACAAAAACAAAACATTATATCAATATAATAATACAATGATGCAGAAAGCAAAATGTCACAAGTGTGCAGAGCTATGTTCTGTTGTGTAGTGTTGACTACATTTCTCTCTCCTTTTTGCTTCTCTCTCTTCATGCTGCAAAATCTCTTCTCTTTCTTTCTCCCTCTCTTTTTTCCCCAGAGATCAGTCAAGGGCAAGGACAGACCTAGTCACCAAGTTTATGCAGTCCATTTTTTCCATTCTTCTCATTTCTCTCTCTAGGGTATAAAAAAAATGTAAATTTGTCCTCTAAAATTAACTAAAATACGAAATTAATCATACCCATATATCTATCATCTATGAAGATCAATATTCAACGAAATATTAATTAAATAATAGATAAACTAAAAAAAGGAAAAAAAAATAATTACCTTGAAAAAAGGATTCCACAGTCACATCTGTATTCTCTAGTGCCACAAGTCTTGTAATGAGCTTTCCAATCGGATTGAACAGCGTAACGCTTTGAGCACTTGTCACATTTCCACTTCTTCTCCCCATGTTTTCTGCAAAAGTGCTTCTTGATTCCGGTCAAGTCCCCAAGAGCCCTTGCCGGGTCATGGTGGACGCATCCTGCTTCCGGGCAGACATAGACCTTCTTCTTCACCTCTTTGCTCGTTCTTTGCTTCAGCTTCCATGGCAGATTGTGCCCTCTTCTGTGTAGCTGCAGATTCTGGTCTCTCTGAAACCCTTTGTTGCAGATCTCACATATGAATCTGTTTCTGGCCAAGAGAGTCTTGGGTGACAAGGCAATTACTTCTGCATCTGGGTCTAATCATATCAAAACCAAAAACAGTCAATATATATGTACATGAAAAGGAGAAATTTTTATGGGAAATTTATGATAAAAGTCTTGATTTTTCTTTTTGTCACCTGGGTTTCCTGGGAGGTTTCTCTTCTTTTTGGGAGGAGGTTGAGTTTGAGCTGCTTGTGGAGCAAAATATTGTTGCGGATAGTTGTTGTTGTTGTTGTTGGCGATTTCATTTTTGTTGCCTGAAGAAACGCTTGCTTGATCACCAGATGCTGAAGTCAAATTTGACATGTTCTCATCCGCTTGTTGTTGTTGTTGTTGGAATAACATCATCTTTTTTTTTTTTTTTTTTTTTTGGTTATTAGAACTTGGAATTTTGAAGTATAGTACTCTCTAAAGTTGCATCATATGGGGATGCAATAGATCTTGGTTTTACCTGAATGAGAAGGGTGTGTTAGGATCTAATTAAAGACAAAAAAAAACCGAATAAAAAGAAATAAAACAAAAAGCAAAAAACGAAAAGAACCAAAAAGGAGGCAAAATTTTGCTTTGCTTGTCTCTCGAGAGGAGTAATAGTAATAGTATATGAAGTTAACCCATAATCTTTTCCTACTATACACACACAAGTTTGATAGTTTCTTCTTGGTTTGGCTTTGGCCCAAGAGACAATTTTTTTTCTTTATTTTTGAAAGCTCACCAGAAACAAGAGACAGAGAGAGAAAGAGAGTTAGCCTGAGAGCAGAAAGAACCAGATCCTGCTAGTTAGCCACTTTTCTCCTTCATGTATAATCAACAATAAACCATGCTTAATAATACCAAGAAAATCCAATAGCCGCACAAAAAAATATTAGCAAAAATATTAAAGACCCAGTTCTTAAAAACACTCTCTCTATACTAGAGGGAGAGAGAGAGAGAGGGATGAGAAAGAGATACCTCTGTAATCCTCAAAACCAGTCCAAAAAATCAATACCCACAAAACCACAAACCCAAGGAACCCTACGGCTAAACTCTGACGTTGCACTTTCTGTGTTTACCTCTGTTGTCTTTCTGAACCCCTGAAAAAAAAAAAAAAAAAGAAACAAATCTCTCCTTACTTTATGGTACAAATATGCTTTTAACAAAGTCTATTTTTCTGCTAAACCTTTTGTTTAATCACCCCTTGCTCTCCCACCTTTTTCCCTTATAAAGTAAGCAACGAAAAAAAGAAAAAAAAAAAAAGATACAATAACATGTAAAAAGAGAGTATGACTTGTAATTTTGTTTAGTCTTGAGAGAGAGAGAAAGAGAGAGGCTGTGTGTGTTTTATAATTATATATATGCATATTTACATCATGGGTGGTAGACCCTTCTCAGCTTTCTACAATTACTTTGATATGATTGATTCATTGATTAATTTCTAACAGGCATGGGTAAAAAGCTCTTTCATCATTTGCATTTTTCTCTTCAATTTCTTCTGCCAAAATATTTTATTCTTATCTATTTATGTTTTATTTCTAGATCATTTTAAAAAAAAATAGTTAAAACAAAAAACTGTCGTTTATATTGTAACTTTTTTTAGAATATAAAAACTTAATATTGTTTACATTTTTTTAACTAAGTTGAAACCATTTGGAAAAACTTCCAAACGGACTATTCATTTCATTGTCACCCAACTGTTCCATGCATCAAAAGAGTTAAAATTTCTGACAATTTTGCATGGTTCAGCTAATAAAATATTTTATATTGCACATTTTCTATTTCACCAGATTATCTTGTCCGCCGGCCTGCCTAATACTTCAAATTTCTTTTGGCTTCATCTCCTATCATTATCATAATATTTTTGCTTAATTAGAAAAAAAATATGACAGTGTAGTACTAGCCGTCTCTGTCACCCCTAATACTGTTGTCTTTTATAAATTTACAAACGAGGACCATATATATATAAATATAGTCCTTATTTGTAAATTATATATATATATGTATATGATGATTAATTTCGCAGAATTTGAGGGTTCTCGTAATCAAGAAATGTGATCTAATTAATTTGACGTTTTATTATAGTTTGAATGAAGTTTCAGTAAAAAATAAAAAAAAAATCAGGTTTATTTATGAAGGATAAATAATTTAATTAATGTGCAAATGTTCTCGGACATTGACTTACAAGGAGTACTTATTTTATTTACTCAAAATTGACATGAAATATATGACAATGTCCGACCATGAAATTAAGAGCCAAAATTAAAGTATATAACTATTCATTTTGTAGAGTAACGGTGTCGAAGTGAATTGTGATAAAGAAAAATTTTGACAAAACCCACACCACATTATTGACTATGGCTTGTGTTACTCACAATAATTAACTAGAATGAGAGAAACTTGATTTTATTTATTTGGCTAGTGGAATACAAAAGGTTTTTTTGGTGAAGCTTTGTTGGTTTGATCTTCGTATTTCTTTATTTTTTTTATTTACAGGATGCCGCTATCTTATAACATATGCTTTTCTTAAATAATAATAATAATAATAATGTGTGTTTTAACCTCAATAATATTATGATCTAATGCTGTAGTTTGCTGGCTTGCCACAATCTAATTACTAATAAAGGCCTAGTTAAGATTTTTCAGAAAAGGTTAAATTTATGATTGAAGGGGACGAATATATATATATATATATATATATATATATATGTGTGTATAACATTAATATCATACAAGAAAAACAAATGTGTGTGTCTGAGTATAATTTAATAAATGATTCTACAACATGTTACACACTTGGCCCTGTCCAGATATGCCAAATTCATAGCTTAAAATAATGTAGGGGTTCTCACGGAGCTACATTGTCTTTCTGTTTGTTCATGTTTCCGATGAGCTTTGTGTTCCCTAGCACAGTAAAGGGTGTTTCAAAAAAAGAAGTCTTTTTTGTTTTGTCATTTTCTTGTTTTATTCTTCAATGATTTGGGTTTTGAAAGTGCAAAATATGCTCTCCCAGCTCATCTGATCTACTAAAATAATCATAATGCTTATAAAAGGAAAGGAATAGTTTAATCATGAAAAAAAAAAACAAAAATATAATTAAAGTATGGGGGAAAAAATTATCCTGTTATATTTTAAGTGTTTAACCATATGGGTGTTTAGCTTTATTTGGCTTTTGTGTTTTTTTTACTCCCTTTGATATGGAAATCTGTACTATGTTAGCCAATTCTAATTTGTTAACCACGGAAAGTACAAGTGCAAGTGCAAATATATATGATGGGCATGATCAATAGTAATGCTCCATGATGTGCACAAACCATTATGCTGAATATTTTCTACTAATTACTCAATCAAAAAAATAATAATTTTAACCAATTACTACTAATTTTCACATCCACAAAATATATATATGTGTATACACAAACACACACACACACATATATATATATACATATATATGGTATATAGCATATAATATGTTTTGAGTTACTCTTGTTAGCTACAACCACATGGGAAAATTCCAGATCTTTTTCCGGCTCCAAAGTTTAAACACTCGAGGTTATTGATAATTTTTTTTTTTTTTTTTTACTCTCGTTAAAGGTATTGGCAACTAGATATTGTAATTAATAGTGTAAGGCGTTTATTATTGTAAGGAAAATTTCAATGGCCAAGTCAAGCTCATAGCTAATTAAATTAATGTAATTTTGGGGTTGGTTGTGAATTATTTTAAATATTAGCAACAATCATGTATAGAAGGTACGTCTTAGTCTAATGAGTTGGCTACAAATTAACAAAATGGTGATAGGTATATGATAACAAATGAAGGTGGTCAGGCTAATCTAGAATTGTAATCTGAACTAATTGCACTGGTAATCTCTTGACAAATTAAGTAACCTTAATTTACTTTATTTATCTTTCTTCTTTCTTTTTTTTTTTTTTTTTTTTGGTTGCAAGAAGAAGTAATCCGTGGGTATGAAATTTTTAAACTATGGACATAATTCTATATTTAAATGCATATATTTGTTAAGTCATTTTTTGTAAAATAAAGTTTATTGTTTCCGTTTTAGTGTTGGATAAATAACCTTCTTATGCTTTTGGTCCCATTAGTTATAGAATTTTATATTTTCTTGGTTGCACATTTTTTACGCTACTAAGGCATAGTTAGTCAGCTAGCAATATTTTTATGATATGATCAAGCTTTTTAAATCCATGTTAATATATAAGCGCCCTTATGTTAAGCCAAATATATATATATATATATATGATAATAACTATATATATATATATATATATATATTATAAATCAGTTGCATCATACCAAAATTATCAACTATGCCAATGTGCTGAATATAAATCTCTTAAGTCAAGAATTAGTCACAATAATTCGTAAACAAAAATTTATGCGTCTATATATATATATATATTAAGTATATTATATGACCATGTTCAAGGCGGCCAAGGTCCATAAGTTTGTGGTCAATTGTCAAAGCCAATATTGCGTCTCTCTTTCCTCTGTGCATGCGTATTATTATAAACAAACGCAATTAGGAGCAATGGTTAGTGGGATTTTGATTATATAATGTTGTTCATGTGGAGGTATTTGTATATATATAAAACTAAGAAAACTCTAATCAACCGTGATAGGGCATTTCCATGGAGATTGTATGGCCACTACGCACTAGCCCCAAATTAAAACTCAACAACTCGCTTTTACTAATTGAAAATTCAGAAAATATATATATATATATATATATAGATATATATTTATATGAATTTAGAAAAAAAATAAATTTAGTTTATTGAGATCAACTTACATATATCTATTCGCATGCGGCTACTCTTGATCAGTTGATGATATTTGTAAATCATCAAAAGGTTGATGGACTATTACGTATATGCATATGTAAACATTTATCAGGTAATTAATAAATAAATGATCCTATTAATTAAACAAGTAAAAAAATCACAGGTAATTTTGTGGGTTCGTTCCACTGTAGTGGACGGAATATATAGACAATCCACTTAATTAATTTTTATGCCCTTACAACCTCATCATTTATCCTTGAAACCCTTTGTCAAAAATTTAAAAAAAAAAAAAAAAGGACTAGGGGCAAAAATATCAAGCCAAAGTACCAAACCAAACAAACTACCATGGCATGGTTGGGTCGTCCATACTCCGATATAATGTTCTAACTAGAGAAAAGGATTCCAAAAAGCAATATGTATTTTTAAATTATTAAAAAATTTTGAAACAATTACATCCTTAAAATAACTTTTTTCTTCAAGGAACCTTACAATAGCTTTGAACAGTATAGATTGTGCTTGAAAATACAGTTTAAAACTAATTAATAAGTTAAAACTAAAATATTACAACATGTGAAAGCTTTATACTGTAATAATTGAAGCCAATAAATTTCAAAGACGTTGTCAAACTAAGCGTGGTTGTTACGTAATAAACTCCCTTTAAATGTAATTTTTAACTAAGTTACCGTGATTTTCCTTGAGTACACATAAATATCTCACCATGGAATAGTACAAAAGCCGAGCTCACTAATTTTCTTTTGTCTCTCTTACTCTACATATACACAAGGCCAAGTTTGATAGGAATGGATTTGTCTTGTTTGCATATTGTCGTTTAAAATGTGTCAAACTTTTTCTTGCTGGTTTTCACAAAACTTAAGGGAAATTATAGTATTCTGATATATGGTAAGAATGACAACAATTCAAACGATTCGTCATGCCAGCTTCTGTGTTGATTGATATTCCCCTTTTTTGTCTTGTTATATATATATATATATATATGACAGTACTGTAACTATTTCGAAGGCATATATTTGTAATACTATCTCAACTAGTTCTTTATCAAAAACATGTCACTGATTTATTAAAAGATTTTCTACATATCACAGCAAGAATAATTATACAACTTTAGCATTGAACCAATATATATATACATATATATATATATATATATATATCAAATGGCCATTGAATAGATTAGTCGGTAAAAGTCTTTTAACCTTTCGTCAATTTGTAACACATTTTTTAACATTAACTTTCACCGTAACTTTTCACAGCATCTCGAAGAAATAATTACCACAACATAAAAAAGGTCTAATTGATACAATTCCCAATTCAATGATATGATGATCAGCTTCTTATATCATTTTAGTCAATAATATGATACCTTATATTCATGAATATGTAGACTGGTAATATACTTTTGGTGGATCTTATGAAGCAAATATATTCAGTTGCTGGAGAGAATATGTCACGACCAAAATTAAAGCTAATGATAAATCTTTAAAGTTTTATGAAGACGGGGTTTTAGTGAAAAAATCAATATTTCAAATTAATTTATTAACTTCACAGGCTTCTCCACGGCGGCCGGCACGAGTGAGCTGGAGCTGCTCCGGCGGCTGGAGGTTCGGGCGGCGATGCTCCCGTTCGGTTGGCGCGTGCAGGTGGCAGCGATCGGAGATCAACTGGTGGGGAGAGGCAATGGCTGGCGTCTTTTTTTTTTTTTAAATTGTTTTTGGGCTTGAAAGTGAGAGGGAAAGAGGGAAGAGAGAGAGGAAGAGAGAGAGTGGGGAAGGGGCTGGGAGATCGGATTTTTTTTAAGGGTCCATTTGTTTTTGTATTAGAATGTTCCAGAATTAATTTCTTTCACACAAATCCTAGTAAAATCTCAAGATGACCCAAATTTTAAATCTTTCTATCATATAAAACCAATGGTTTTACAGAATGTGTAATATTTGTATATCTCTTTTATTTTCAAACATGATCAGACAGACAGAATCATAAAAAGCTAATCTTTACTCATAATACCATATGGTGTGCTCTCTGCTCATGGGGTTTGCACCTGGGCAAAAAAAAAAATAAAAATTCTGCCCTAATATTACTTATTTTCTGATATCCATCATGAATTGGTGAAACCCAAAAAAAAAAAAAGGAGAGAATAATAATAACGATGATGATAATGATAATAGTTCCGCGCGCACTCCATCGTCCATGCACTGTCACTATGAGGTCACGAGAAGGTATGTGAAAAAGCATTAGGTCCCACATAAAATAATTGAGAAATCACATGCTGCCCTTTACAATAAATAACTAAAATAACATATCAATAAAATATGAGACTTCTATATATCGAGGAGAAAAAAAGTTATAGAATGAAAGAAGGTGAAAAAGAAAATGATAATCCAACAAAATTTGAAGGGAAACAAAAAAAAAAAAAAAAAAAAAAAAAGCTAACAACTTTGAATTGTAACCGACTCCCTGTATAGAAATACCATTTTCCATTTTCATCCAACTCCTTCTAGTTTAAACCAGTTTTATTATTATATTTTTTCTTACAAAAAATAAATTAAGAAAAATTTTATTTTAGTATCGTATGTTATATCAAAATATCAGTTTAGTATTTTCTATTTTAGAAAAATTTAAATCGGTACTTAGATCTTTTAGGAATTTTTTTTAGTACATTGAAGCCCTTTTTTGAGACATGAAAAAAGACAATTATCTTTTTTATAAAATATAATTAGTTGACAGAAATTTTAAGTAAAAAAAAAATAAAAATTATTATGCTTGCAATCAAACACCTAAAAACCTTTTAAAGAACTTATTTCTTTTTTGGATGTTTGGTTGCAGGCATAACATTTTTTAAGTTATTCACTCAAAATTTTGGTCAATTGATTATATTCTATAGAAAAGATAATTTTATCTTTCATGTCTCCAACAAGGACTCTAAGGTACTAAAACAAGATTTTTTAAAATGTAGAGATACAAGCATGAAATTTTACAAAACAGAGAGTACTAAACTCATATTTCGATACAATACAAAGTATCAAAATGAAATTTTCCCTTTAAATTAGTATATAATTTTTCCACGTTCAAATTTTACGATTTGAACCAGTTCGAATTGACAATCTAAACAAGCCTAAGAGTTTTCTTTATCTGTTAAGCTCTTAAATATGAGAATTTCCCTATTTATATATGCATTTTGGACCATAGCAGCAAGAAAGTATTGGCACTACCAGATTAATGTTCCTTTATTCATATTTTGAAAATTTACTAATTTATTTTATCTATTGTATTTAATGAATAATAATTGAAATAAATAATTTTATGTTCATAAGTAATGCAAAAAAAATCTAAATTTCTAGTATAATTATGGGCTAAATACATAATTGTATCTCCTAGTTTTAACTATTTCTCAATTTGTCCTTCTGCTTTTAGAAACTACAAATGTATCCTTGAAATTTTAAAAACCTTTTTTAATTTCATATTTATGAATACAAAAAATTGAGCAAAACAATATGACTACCCATAAATAGTTTTGATTATTTTATATATTAAGAACATAAAAAAATCCTAAAATAAAACATCAAATTTCAAAAAAAAAAGATCTTAAGTTTTATAATTTTTTTAAAAATTTTCAAAATATATTTTTTTAAAATTTTTCTTAAGAAGAAACATATATTTTATAAACAAATTAGGTTTAATTAAGCGTATTTTTATCTTATTTTTATGTTTTTTAAGTCGAAAAAGTTTACAAAAGATAAAATTGAAGCAAGTTTTTCAATTTCAAAAAATACTTTTATAATTTTTAAAAACAAAATAATAAATTAAAAATAATAAAAATTATGAAATATAATTTTGTAATTAATCTATGTAATTATATAATGCCAACATAAAAGATGTTTTGAATCCGCTAGCTTGCAACACCAAGGATTAAGCGAGTTCACGGAAAACCATGTGGCTTAAGACCACCAAAAGAATCCCCAAATTATTCTATTCTTGCCGCCTGTCGCCGTCATCCGCTATCACCAACCCACGAAAGGGACGAGTCGGGCCTTCCTTGACCCGACAGGTAACACGTGGCAGGAGGCCACTGGGGTGACTGGAGAGACCCATGCAAAGTGCCGTGGTGATGAGAGGAGTATTTCAGAGTAGACAGTGAAAATGAGAAGTCCACACAGCCCTTGAATTTCAGATTTCAGAGGGGGGAGAGCAAAATTCCCCATTTGAGACTGACAGCTATCAATTTTGGATGGGCCCACTTTTGCCTTCGTTCCCTTCCGTGCTCACAAGGGCTCTTCTCACCGTGTGGGCCCAGCCAGACAAGGACTCGGCCCCTTGGCCCACAACCTCAAGCCTTCTCTTCCCTTGTTTAAAAAATCAAAAGCTGAACAGAGCAAGCAAGGACAGATATTAGTTTCTCATTATGTGATGTATAATTTTGTGTGTATATATACATATATAGAGTTGTAGTTGGTTGTCAATGTTAAGTTAGATAACTAACTGTAAATAAAGATTAAAACAAAAGTTATAACTCGATTTTGTGTTTCTCTTATCCGAGTGACTAGAAGGCTTTTTCTTTTCTTTTCTTTTCTTTTTTTTTTTTTTGAGTTGCTTTTGTTTTGGATTTAACTCCAAAATTTCATGTTTGAGTTTTAGGTAGGGTATTTGGAAGAGTGATTTCAACACTATCAACAATGTAAAGCTTTCTTTTATTATAATATAACTCAAAAATATGCTGCAATAAAAAACTCACGTGTTACAGTGTACGGTTCAAATTATAAAGTTGAAAGTTGAAACTCATTTCCTAAACACCTAAGAAATATACTGCCAAAAATAGATCTGTATTTGTAAAGGAACAAAACCCACGTTCAGAAAGTGGTTCACAAGCAAATATAGCTCCTTCTCTACTTTTTATTCCTCTCTCGTGAGGGCGGGAGCAAAGAAAAATAGTCCATGAGTGGAAACATGATTCAACTAGACAAAACAAATAAAGAGACGTAAAGTTTTAAGGGGAGATGGGTGAAATACAATTTTAAGGGGGGACAAAACAAAAATTTATGAAATTTCATATGCAAAATTAAGAATAAAAAAAAGTTTAAAGGGATAGTCTACCCTCGTCTGTGGGTGGCTCCGCTCCAACATGCTACCAAATCCCACTCTCTCTAAGTTTGACGATGAATGTTTCTTGTATTGATGCTTCCAACTGGCATTGCCTCCTGGTTGCCCTCTGTGCTTGGTCATCTCTTGAAAACCACAAGTGCATTGTTTTCAAATTTTAAGGAATGGGGCAATACGGATCCCAATATGCAGAAAGTTTGCGTTGGCTATAGAAAACCATCACTCCTACTTTGCATTTCACTCCACTAAATATCTATCCTTTCAAATTGGCCCCAAATCTATGGTTGTCGTTGTACAATTTTAAGGTCCAAGATGTAAAAAAATAAAAAATAAAAAAATAAATTTCAACGATCAAATCATGTTGTAATCATATCATAGTAAAAAAATTGTATGATTTAATAGAACTTGATCAAAAATTATGTCTCATGACCAGAGTACTTTTTCACATACAACCTGACAATTCTCTCTCTCTCCAGGCTGAGAAAAAAGAAAGTTTAACTTCTGTCAATTGCAATCATTTAAAACTCCACTTAGAAATTGACATCGTAGTCGACCAAAGTTGACTTTTTCCACCCTTGAAAGGTAAGGTTTAGACCTTTATGAATTAGTTGCTATGAAATTGAGCAATGAAATTTGATGAAAACTACTTTGATGAGAACAAGTAAAATAAATTTTATTGCAACAACATACTGTCAAAAAAAAAATGTATACTTCCAAAATGTGCAAAAATTTTAGTCCAATGAGGACCTTCAAAGCTCCTGAAAGATCAATTGACAATTGAAAAAAGATATATAAATCCTCCGTGTTTACCAATAAAAAATAGTTGTCAAAAGTCTAGAGTCACTGGTACGCGAAGCCCATCATAGCTCAGTTGTACATCAAGACCCTCAGTCTCCATCAGTTTCAGAAGATAGTTGCTCACTTTCTCATGATCCATTAGATGCATCATGCCTTCACAAGTACAAAACCAAGGGGAAAAAAAAAGCAGTGAGTTTTTTTTTAACTACTTTGTATAACTATCACACTTGATTTATCGAGCTGTTATTCAGTGACTTTGAAAATTATGTAAAAATTTAAGGCCCTTCATACTCTACCGCAGATTAGGGAACGAAGGAGTGTTGATCATAAGATCTTCATCAGGTTATGCTAAATTATCATATTATATTTGACTTGATATCATTCTAATTTGATCTAATAATTAAAAACTGTAGTTGAAATTCATATGATGGTTAAGAATTGTGCCCTACCAGTAGCCGGTGGGGCAGAAATCTGATAGAAACGGCTATGCAAGACCTCCAATACGGTTCACTTACGCTAGAAGGAGTACTAAAGGGAAGGCTGCTAGCTTACCAAAAGAATTAACTAAAATGTGAATTAGTAAGAGGAAGAATGACGTGTAAGCAAAGTAGGAGAAGTTGTAATTGTCACGTGAGAGTAGAGAGACTGAGTTTATAGGAGGAAAGCTTAAAGCAATGTTACGGAAGCAGGTGGTTAGAAAAACGTGTTTCATTGTGGAAGGGAAAGAGAATATAGCGGAGGAGAGGGAGGGAAAGAAAGGCATGACCTCAGTGAGTGAAGTTTTCTTTTCTGTTGAGGAGTGCAAGGCTCACTCGAAAAGCCTGTTTTCTGTTTCGCAACAATTATATCAATAAACATTGATCAATTTCTAGATCAATTTCCTTAAATTCATTCCAAAATTCTGCTCCATCTGATTTGATTCTATCAATTTGGTATCAGAGCGAGGTCTAATCTTGGGTAATGGCAGCGGCAGCAAAAAAACTGGAAGAACGGATCGAGAAGATGGAGTCCGGTAAGGAAGTTCTTCAACGAGAACTGGAGGAAATTAAAGCAGACGTGAAGAAAATCGCAAAACTGGAAGGAGTGGCAAAGTTGCTGGCAGAAATTGGAGAAAAAAAGTGGCAACACGCGGATGGATCGTCGGGGGTAACACCGGCAATGATGAGCACCCTGCCAGGCCAATCAGCGTTCACTCCAGGAAACGGTGAGACGGGATTCAGAAGAGAGGCTCCGGATCTACGAGAAGGAGTCGATGGAGGAGGACGAACGGAATATAGAACCCGGCGAGTGGAGATGCCGACGTTCGATGGCCACAATCCAGATGGCTGGGTATTCCGAGCAGAACGGTATTTCATGCTCAACCGCCTGAATGAGCACGAGAAGCTGGAAGTCGCAGTAGTCAGCTTGGACGGGGAGGCGTTAGGTTGGTTCCAGTGGGAAGATGGGCGCCGTGCGGTACGAAGCTAGACGAAATTGAAGGGGATGATTTTGGAACGATTTAGGCCAAGCCAAGAGGGAAATCAGTGCGAAAAGTTGCTCGCCCACTGGCAGGAGACTACATCCGGGAGTATCGACGGCAATTCGAGATGTTGGCTGCCCTGTTGGTGGAGTTATCGGAGCAGGTACTGGAAGGTATCTTCATCAATGGTCTTCGATTAGAAATTAGAGCTGAGGTAAGAGTCTTGAAACCCCAAGGATTGGGCCGTATAATGGATTTGGCCCAACGAATTGAAGACAAAAAATTTCAATTAAGACCCAATAGAGCTCAGATCAACCCAACTAGAAATTGGACCAGACCTTCTAATTATAATTCTAATATACCAAGAAACTCAACTCTTGGGCCCCAAAAACACTCGGGAACAACAGATAATACATTGTTGGGTGCCACGATTCCTTTTAGGAAGCTGACAGATGCAGAAATTCAAGCCAAGCGAGAGAAAGGACTGTGCTACAGGTGTGATGCTAAGTACTCCCCGGGTCATCGCTGTCCAAAACGAGAGTTGCAGGTGTTGGTTATACAAGACGAGGATGGTGAACAGGAACAGCTACAAGGGGAAGTCACGGAGGGAGGGAACGCAGATGAGGAACTGGAGGAAGTGGCTGAAGTCACCTTGAATTCAGTAGTAGGGCTTACAGCCCCAAGAACCATGAAGCTTAAGGGTGTGGTTAAGGAGCAGGCAGTCGTGGTCCTTATTGATTGTGGAGCTACCCACAATTTTATATCAATGGATCTGGTTAAGAAATTAGAACTGCCGATAGATCCTACAGGGGCGTATGGAGTAGTGATGGGCACTGGAGTGTCGGTACGAGGAGAAGGGGTGTGCCAGGGGGTCGCACTCACGTTACAAGACCTAGAAGTGGTGGAAGATTTTTTACCTCTTAATCTGGGAAGTACTGATGTAATTCTTGGGATGCAGTGGCTAGCAACCCTGGGTTCTATGCAAGTGAATTGGTCAGCTTTAACTATGAAGTTCCGGATTGGTGAATCGACCGTTTGCTTGCAGGGGGATCCAAGCTTGTGTAAAACGGCAGTTTCCTTGAAGGCAATGAGAAGAGCTGTGAGGCATAAAGGCCAGGGACTTCTGTTGGAATATAGGCATTTAGAAGGAGTCAATGAAAATTTGGCAAGAATTGCTGAAGGGATGCCAGTGGAGATACAATCAGTTTTACAACGATGGGAGAGCATATTTCAAACTCCTAAAGGGCTACCTCCCAGTAGAGGCAAGGAACATGCAATTGTGCTCAAAGAAGGCGTGTCTCCGGTTAATGTTAGGCCATACCGTTACCCACAGATTCAAAAGGCAGAAATCGAACGACTGATTGGCGAGATGTTGGCCGCTGGAATAATACAGCCGAGTGTTAGTCCTTTTTCCAGCCCGGTTCTGTTAGTTAAAAAAAAAGACGGGAGTTGGAGGTTTTGTGTGGATTACCGGGCGCTAAATCGAGAAACGGTGCCCGACCGTTTTCCCATTCCGGTTATTGATGAGTTGTTAGACGAGCTACACGGGGCGACGGTGTTCTCAAAAATCGACCTCAAGTCGGGATATCACCAAATTCGGGTACGCAGTGAGGATGTACCCAAGACAGCATTTCGCACTCATGAAGGCCATTATGAGTTCTTAGTAATGCCATTCGGCCTCACTAATGCTCCAGCAACCTTCCAATCCCTCATGAATGAAGTTTTCCGTCCCTACCTGAGAAGGTTTGTTTTGGTATTCTTTGATGATATTTTGATATATAGCAGGTCCATGGAGGAACATGTAGCACACTTAGACCAAGTACTCGGGGAACTATGCCATCGGACGCTATATGCTAACCAAAAGAAATGTATATTTGCACAACCTAGTGTTGAATATTTGGGGCATGTTATCTCTGGAAATGGTGTAGCAGCAGATGCCTCCAAAATCCATGCAATGCAGAATTGGCCGGTTCCTACGAACTTAAAAGAGTTACGTGGCTTTTTGGGGCTAACGGGATACTACCGCAAGTTTGTGGCTGGTTATGGGTCCATTGCTTCTCCATTGACGGATCTACTCAGGAAGGACAACTTCTTGTGGAATGCAGAGGCTGAAAAAGCTTTTGTTCTTTTAAAGCAAAAAATGATGGAAGCCCCAGTATTGGCCCTTCCAGATTTTAGCCAACCTTTTATTGTTAAAACGGACGCCTCTAATGTAGGAGTGGGAGCAGTTCTGATGCAAAGTCAGCGACCTATAGCCTATTTCAGCCAGGTTCTCTCCCCTCGAAACCGCCTTAAATCTGTTTATGAACGCGAATTAATGGCTATAGTATTGGCGGTGCAGAAGTGGCGACCATACTTGCTAGGAAGGCATTTTATAATTCGCACTGACCAACAAAGCTTAAGGTTTCTACTAGAAGAGCGTTTGGTTAGTGAGGATAATCAGAAGTGGTTAACTAAGTTGTTGGGTTATGATTTTGAGATTCATTATAAAGCAGGTGGGGAAAATAAAGCAGCGGACGCACTTTCTCGTGTACCTGCAGCACTTAGCTTGGGAGCAATTTCAGTACCCATGATGTTAAGTACAGAAGAATTGTCACAACAGGTCGAATTGGATGACAAGCTTGCTCGGATAAGGGCAGATCTTCAGCTTAATTCCAAAGCCCACCCGGGTTTCTCATTTGAGCAGGATCGATTGCTCCATAAGGGACGATTAGTTCTATCCCGCTCTTCTCCTTTTATACTGGACTTACTTCGCTGTTATCATGACGGAACAATAGGGGGACACTCGGGGGTATTAAAGACATACCGGAGGATTGCAGCTGAATGGTTCTGGATGGGTATGAAATCCGACGTGATGAAATGTGTCGATAAGTGCCAAGTTTGTCAGCAGCATAAATATTCCGCTTTGGCACCGGGAGGGTTGTTACAACCATTGCCTCTTCCTGAAAAGGTATGGGAGGATTTATCTATGGATTTTATTGAAGCATTGCCCAAGTCTGATGGGTTTGAGGTAATTCTGGTGGTAGTGGATCGGTTAAGTAAGTACGCCCATTTCATTCCTCTTAAACATCCTTATACAGCAGTGACGGTAGCATCGGTTTTCATCCGCGAAGTAGTTCGCCTACATGGGATTCCTCGCACCATTGTATCGGACAGAGACCGTGTGTTTCTAAGTATATTCTGGTCAGAATTGTTTAAACAACAGGGCACTTCCCTTCTGCGGAGTACATCCTATCATCCTCAAACAGATGGTCAAACCGAGGTGGTGAATCATTGTTTAGAAACTTACTTGCGATGCTTCTCGTCCTAGACTCCAAGGCAGTGGGTTCGTTGGTTACCATGGGCTGAATTTTGGTATAACACAAGCTTTCACACCGCTACTAATACGACACCTTTCCGTGTTCTATATGGCCGCGATCCGCCCCCATTAATCCGTTACACATTGGGATCTTCACCGGTAGCCACAGTGGATCAAGAGTTAAAAGAGAGAGATGAGTTTTTAGATGAATTGAAGAGACAGCTTTTGAAGGCCCAGCAGAAAATGAAGGACCGAGCTAACACTAAACGACGAGATGTGCAATTTGCTGTAAGGGATTTGGTGTTTCTCAAGTTACGACCGTATCGTCAGCGTTCCTTAGCTAAACGAAAATTTGAGAAATTGGCTCCCCGATATTATGGACCATTTGAGGTTCTCGAGAGAGTTGGATCGGTGGCTTATCGTCTTAAATTGCCACCTTCATCTGCTGTTCACCCCGTCTTTCATGTGTCGCAGCTCCGTCCAGCCAAGGGTAGTACACTTCCTGCCTGCTCCTTGCCTTCACAATTAACAGCGATCTGGAGTTGGTTGCTGCCCCTGCTGAACTCGGTGGCGTCAGACAGTCACATCGTGGTGCATCAATAGATTTGGAAGTTCTTATTCATTGGGCCAACCTTCCTTCTCACGACAATACTTGGGAGCCATTTGAAGTGGTGAATGAACGTTTCCCAGAGTTTCACCTTGAGGACAAGGTGTGTCTTTGGGGGGAGGGTACTGATAGAAACGGCTATGCGAGACCTCCAATATGGTTCACTTACGCTAGAAGGAGTACTAAAGGGAAGGCTGCTAGCTTACCAAAAGAATTAACTAAAATGTGAATTAGTAAGAGGAAGAATGATGTGGAAGCAAAGTAGGAGAAGTTGTAATTGTCACGTGAGAGTAGAGAGACCGAGTTTATAGGAGGAAAGCTTAAAGCAATGTTACGGAAGCAGGTGGTTAGAAAAACGTGTTTCATTGTGGAAGGGAAAGAGAATATAGCGGAGGAGAGGGAGGGAAAGAAAGGCATGACCTCAGTGAGTGAAGTTTTCTTTTCTGTTGAGGAGTGCAAGGCTCACTCGAAAAGCCTGTTTTCTGTTTCGCAACAATTATATCAATAAACATTGATCAATTTCTAGATCAATTTCCTTAAATTCATTCCAAAATTCTGCTCCATCTGATTTGATTCTATCAAAATCTCCACTTAAATAAGTGGTTAGATGTTTTGTTATTTTGTCAGAGTTTGTTAGGAAAATACTTGTAGTGTAAATACAAGGTTAGCAACTGAAGAGAGTAAACTATTATGGTTTTGGATTCTTTTGGGGCTCGCAAAACCATGATTAGGGGAGAGCAGTGGTCTTTTTAACACCAGAGTTAGAGTTTGTCAATCCATTACTGTAATTCACCAATTTCTCTTCAATAAAGATTAGCTTGCTGTTTTAGTTGCTCTGTCTTGGATTGGGATCTTATTCACAAGACCACAAGAAAATGCTGAAAGCCTGAAACATACCGGTGAACAATGTTCTTTTCGGTTTGATTTTCCGTACTTCCTCCAAAGCCTGAGAAGAGATCACATGACAATTAGATCCTTTGGTGAAGTTATATTATTAGGAGTAAAATTACTGTAATTAGGAAAATGGTTTTACTCTTGGAAGTCCGAAATGGGTTGCAGAGGATCGATCTGGCCTTAAAGCATCCTGAACAAGTGATTGTTGAATACATTATCAGCCCAGCTGGGAAAGGACTAATGATGCATGTTGAATTCGTGTAATTTTGGAAGCAAAAATGAAGAATTTAAATGCCCTTATGAGTGTATGAGAGAGAAGGAGAGGGATGATAAGTAGGGAGGCACCAGGATAAGTATATTGCAATCTTTGAGGAGTGGATAAGTTTCTTCAGGTATCTCACTAACATCGCTGTGGAAGTAAATAAATATTCAAAAAAAAAAAAAAGAGGAAAAAAGAGACAAAATTATTTCAAGAACAAGCATAGCAATTTTTAAAGGATTTGTGTGACACAAAAAAGCTTTACCTAATGTAACAAATATCACCAAAACGAAATCCTAGGGAGCGGTAACCAGGACCATGCCACACGGGTAAGGGAACAATCTGCAACACAATATTTAAAATAAATTAGAAAAACAAGTTGGTATTGATGTCAATGATGTTATATTATGTGTTGACCAAGTTTTGAATGTGATGAGAGCTGTGGATTTCTGAAAGGTCATTTTAATATTCTTCTGAAAAAAATTACATACATTATTAAAAAGAACATGCTCAGTTCAGGAAAACATAGATTGGGCTTGATGTTGTTAAGTCTGACCTTTAGTCCATTAACAGAGAACGGCTCTTCATGTATGATATTGAATTGCAGCTCTGAAACAGCAGCACCGGGTGTGATTACACTCGTATCAACTAAGTAATAATGAGTCTTCTTCATAACCTGGAATTATCAAGTTATTGCAAAAACTATGCAAAGTAAGTTCGGCAAACAGACAGGGTTGAAATGATTTCACATGTTATCTTAACAATGAACTTGACCAACGAATAAAATCCAATATAAACTTGACGCAAGAAAAATCAATATATGGACCTCAAAATCACGTTGGGCCACATAAATGGGAATAGATGGCTGGACATTGTTTGTCCAATCACGGAGGTCGTCAAGACCTAGAGGAGAAGAATAAGAAAAACTTTGAGTCAGGGATTTCATAAATGGAAACAAAAGGATAGAGATTGAAAGAGACAGAGATAGAGAGAACTTTCTGAAGAATCATCAATAGTGTGCTAAATCATCTCAAGAATAAGAATAAAGTCTTGATGCCAGAGACCTCCAATTGCATCAGCATGAGAATGAGTAATTATAACCGCATCAATTGTTCTTAACCTGACAGAAGCAGAACTAATTATTCGAAGAGATATGTGTAAAGATAAGATAGTCTCCAAATATAAAGTGATCATAGATCCATAAAAGAAACATCTAAAAGGTAGTTTTGCTATTTGAACGGTTAAAATTTGAAATCTTTGGCATGCTAATTTAAAATAATTAGATTTGGTGGACTGTTAGATGCTGGTAAATTTGACATAGTAGCCTGAAATTCAAAACTCAAAAGTGCATGAGCTTACTACAAGTATGAATACTGACCCATAAGCAGGAAACCATCTTAGAGCACTGTGGTAGAAGAATCTGCACAAAAGATAATAAATGGTAAAAAAATAAAAAATAAACACTTTGCAACTAAAATACATGTCCAAAAGAACTAATATGAAGCTTGTCCTGTACTTACTTCCCAGCATCTATGAGAATGTTACGTTTTCCAGACGGCGAAGAATAACGAATAAGGATGCTTGTGTTAAGTCTCTTGTTTATATTACCTGGTTCTGCAGCCTTTGAGCAAACCTGAAGGGGAAAAAAATCAAAATCAAAATCCTGACATGTCCTTGAATAATAGAAATTCACAGTTTGGATTGAGTATCCGTACCTCACATTTCTTTAGAGGATTTGTAAGGCAGCTCAGACGGGGAATCCCTTCACTTGTTCCGGTACCCATAAATATGATCTCTGATTGGTCATTAGGTAATTCATCTCCGGAAACCCCCCTAGCATAATCTGCATTTTTCTTGAAAAATCACCACATGACTAATACAAAAGTAACTAACAAACTGCATATAGTACAAAGAATCCGCTAATGAAAACCACTAATATTGGCGTTTATAGTCGTAAGAAACTACCAGCATTCTCCAAATACGGTTTTTGTTTTTTTGTCGATCACATTAAGGGCGTTTGGCAACACGGTTCAAACCAAGAGTCTGTAACAAAGTAGGTTTGAAGTTTGAACCAAGATTTTGTGTTTTGAACTAGAACTAATTCATTCACACACGCATTTACAATGGGAACAAAAAAACCTGAAAAAAAATATAAAAATTCTTCAAAAAGGCCACCACAATCAAGTAATTATTTAGGGAGACCTGGATAAAACAGTTTCAAACTTCAATCAAATCGTAGAAATGGCAAATTTCCCACCATAAGAATCAAAAACAGTAATCTAGAGACAAACCATTAACAAAAATCTCCTTTCAATGCGACATTAAATGAACAAAGAGAAATAGGAAAAACCACGTATCCACACAAAACACACACACACACACACTTGACCCCGCAGAACACCCAGAAGACAATGAGTTATAACATGAAATCCCAGTTCGAAAAATTGCATTTTGAGGCTTACCAGATCGAAGGCGAGATTGGAGAACCCGTCTGAAGGGAGAGAAACGAGTGTTGTGGAGTGAGATTGAAGAGGCTTGGAGTTTTATTATTTGGCGCCTGAAAGGGGCAAAACAGGTTGGAGAAGAAAGGCGAATCGTGCCCAGATACAGAACCATCGACAAAGCTCTATAAATATATATATATATATATATATATCGGAAAATGAGTAAACGACAATTGGTGGAGATATGCTTTCGGGCTTCGGTGGAGAGAGAGAAGGGGCCGTTCGCTGGGTTTCAGGACACCAACGAACAAGCAACAAGAATATGCTTCTTTCCTTCCTTCCCCCCTGTGAGAAAGGACGAAAAATTAGGGGGTTTCATGTCGCTGGTAATAGAACGACATGTCGTTTTCAGGTTACGCTTACATGATTCATGTCGTTTCCTTCTAGGCTTAAAACTATGGTAAAATGATTATACTGCGAAAGGCAAGAGCAAAGTGTTCGTCACTCGGGAAACGATCGGTTTTGTTTTCAGTCGGTTGGTTTCTACCGACGGCGGTCGGTTTTCAGAAATTTAAACCAAGCACTGACCGTTTAAAAAGAAAAGTTGAGTAGGCTGGCCGCTAATAATGGCCAATCCATAGCAGTCGGTTTAAGACAGAGTAACCAATTAGGTTACAACTTTTAAAGTGCAATATCCTGTGTTTTTATTTTGGGAATTGGCAATGTGTGTGTGAGGCTATGAGGGTCATCAGAGTGTTTTTTAATATTAAATTAAACATATATATCTTATATTTCAATAGATTCAATGTTTGAGAAATAAAAGAAAAGACAAAATAGAGAATAAGCTAAAACTGACTTATAACTTTATTAATTCAAAGCCTTTATATAGGCATTTACACAACGGAATAAAGCATGAAATTAGGAATGCACTACTTTGTCTAACGTGCAATAACAAACCACTAAAAAATATTAGACTCAACTCCTAAAGACTAGGCCACGTACTGCACCAGAAAAACAAATTTAAAGAAATGCCTAAAAACTAGGAAATAACAAACAACTCATCATGGCCCAAACTAAGGACCCACGTGACCAAGTCTATTAACAATCCCTCCCTTAAACTGATATTTGCATAAATCAGTTTAAAATTCAATCTACATTGCCATCCCTGAAGCAGATTCAGCCTCCTTTGAAGAGCAAACTCCAAGCAGCTTTCTTAGCTTCTGAAATGTGGGCAATTTGAGTGGCTTGGTAAATATGTCACCAACTTGATCTTCACTCTTGCAGTATACAAGATCAATGACTCCTTCATTTGACAGGTTCCTTAAGAAATGAAACTTCACATCTATATGCTTGCTTCTTCCATGAAGAACAGGATTTTTGGAGAGTTTGATGGCAGAACTGTTGTCACAAAAAATTGGAGTGGGTTTATGTTGCTTGAAATGCAGCTCCTCAAGAATATTCCTTAACCAAATTGCTTGACATGCACATGAAGTTGCCGCTACAAACTCAGCTTCAGTTGTTGATAAAGTAACAATTGGTTGCTTCTTTGAACACCATGAAATAGCTGCTGAACCCATTATGAATACATAGCCAGATGTACTCTTTCTATCATCAAGATCACCTGCATAGTCACTGTCAGTAAAGCCAAAAAGATCTGATTTTTCACCCTTTTTGTAGAACAATCCATATTCAATGGTTCCTTGCAAGTATCAAAAAATTCTCTTGGCAGCTAGAAGATGTATCTCTCTTGGACGCTCCATGTACCTACTAATGAGACTCACAGCATGCATTATATCTGGCCTTGTTGTTGTCAAATACATTAAACTTCTCACAATTTGCTTGTAAAGAGTGTTGTCTACCTTCTTTCCTTCGGGATCTTTAACCAGTTTCAAACCTGTCTCCATGGGTGTGCCCACTAAATTGCAATTCTTCATTTCAAACCTGTCTAAAATTTCTCGAACCTATTTATTTTGAGAAATAAAAATCCCACCAGCAGCTTGTTCCACTTCAATACCCAGAAAATAATGCATCATTCCAAGATCAGACATATCAAACTCAACCATCATGGATTTCTTAAAATTTTCAAACATGGCACTATCATTTCCAGTTAAAATAAGATCATCAACATAGAGGCATACAATGAGCATTTTTCCACCATTTCTAATTTTAACAAAAAGAGTATGCTTATATGGACACTTTCGAAAGCCTTCCTTCAAAAAATAAGTATCAATACGACTATACCAAGCACGTGGAGCTTGTTTTAATCCATATAGAGCCTTTTTTAGCTTATAAACTTTATACTCATTTCCAACTTTAACATAACCAGGAGGTTGATTGATATATACCTGCTCTTCCAAATCTCCATGTAGGAAAGCTGATTTCACATCTAACTAAAAGATAGGCCATGAATTTTGAGCTGCCAATGCAATTAGCAATCTGATTGTGTCATGCCTTGCAACAGGAGCAAAAACTTATTTATAATCCATCCCAAACTCTTGCTTATAGCCTTTAGCTACTAAACGCGCCTTGTACTTGTCAACTTCACCATTCTCTTTCAACTTTGTCTTGTATACCCATTTTACGCCAATGGTCTTCTGCCCTTTTGGAAGCTCTGTCAACTCCCAACTGTTGTTCCTTTCAATGGCTGCAATTTCTTCATCCATTGCCTTTCGCCATTTTGATTCTTTTACAGCATCTTCAAAAATTACAGGATCACAATCTGAAAATAGAGCAGAATGTGTGAGTGAATCTTCAATGTCGTATACCTCGTAGTCAATCATCCATGCAGGTCTTTTTCTAACACGCTGGGGTCGTTGATCTTCTTCAGCTATAGCTGCAGGTGAGCATTGCGAGTTTGTAGAAAGACTTTGTGTGACTGTTGAAGGTGAAGCTACTGGAACTGCTTGCTGCTGATTTCTCACAATTTGTTGATTTTCTTCTTCTTTTTCTTCATCAAAGTCCATTGGAATTTGTTGTTGTGTTGTGGGAGTACTCCATGTCCAAAATTTTTCTTCATCAAAAACAACATCGCGGCTGATTACAATCTTCTTGGTGAGAGGATTGTACAACTTGTAGGTTTTTGACTGTTCACAAACTCCAAGAAAGACGCATTTTTCTCCTTTGTCGTCTAGTTTTCTCCTTCTCTCATCTGGGATATGGGCGAAAGCAATACACCCAAAAATTCTATAGTGATCTACAATTGGTCTGCGCCCGCTCCATGCTTCCTCAGGTGTCATATTTTGAACAGCAAGTGTAGGACTTCTGTTCAAATATATGAATGCTCCAGTTGACTGCTTCTGGCCAGAAACTTTTTGGTATGCCATTGCTTATCAAAAGGCTTCTCACCATGTTCATAATTGTGCGATTTTTTCTCTCACACACCACGTTTTGTTGAGGTGTGTAAGCTGCTGTAAGTTGCCTCTTGATTCCATGGTTCTCACAAAAATTTGCAAATTCTTGTGAGATGTATTCTCCACCACGGTCTGTACGAAGAACTTTGATTGGGCTGCCTATTTCTTTCTCAACCAGCACTTTATAATTTTTGAAGACTGGAAAAACTTCAAATTTCTCCTACAAAAAATATACCCAGGTTTTTTGACTAAAATCATCAATGAAGGTAATTATGTATCTTTTACCGCCATTGGAAGATGGATTTATTAGGCCACAAAGGTCGGAATGAACCAACTCTAATGCCTTCTTTGCTCTCCATGACTTTCCTTGTGGAAATTGATTGCGGTGTTGTTTGCTAATGATACATTCTTCACAAACTTGTTGATGACATTCAATTTGAGGAAGGCCTGTCACCATATTTTTCTGCTGTAGTGTCTTGAGTCCACCAAAGTTTAGATGCCCATAACGAAAATGCCAAAGCCATGCAACATTCTTCATTTTAGCAGAGAAGCACAAATTAGCAGTATTATGGACATACAAGGGAAACATACGATTGGAAGTCATGCTGACTTGTGCAATTAAGCCTTTCTTTGGATCTTGAATACTACAAACTCCATCTTTGATAATGATCTCGTATCCCTTCTGTTGAAGTTGTCCAATGCTAAGCAAATTTGTTTTTAAATCTGGAACAAAGAAAACGTTAGAAATAATCTGAGAAGAATTTTCTTTGGTCCAGATTGTTACATTTCCTTGCCCATAACAGAAACTGAAGAGTTATCTCCAAACTTTACAGTATTTCGAAAGGATTCATCTAGCTTTGAGAATGCAGACTTGTCTCCACACATATGATTTCTACACCCCGTGTCCAAATACCACAAATTTTGGTGAACTTCCTCCTTAGCATGGCACACCATTAAAAGTGAGACAACTTCTTCTTGCTTCTCTACAAAGTTAGATTTTTCACCATGCTCTTTATTCAAATTAGTTCGGCATTCATATTTGTAATGGCCATACCTGTGACACCTATGACATTCAACATTAGACTTGTTTGTTGACCTTGGTCTATAAGTGGTGAAATGGTAGCTACCTCGACCTCTTCCTCTTCCCTGAGAATCATTGACCTGGTTATCTTCAGGTTTTTGTTGTTGTCTACGGTCATTGTATCCTCTGCCTTTGCCTCTACCTCTTCCTCTACTTGGTGTTGAAAAGTGGTTGTCAGTTGAAGCCTTCAAAGCTTGCTCCTCTTTTTCTTGTTGATTTAGTTTCTGTTCATGAACCAACAAGGAACTCTGCAATTCATCAATTGAAAGTTCATCAATATCATTAGATTCTTCTATAGCACAGACAACAAAATTAAATTTTGGTGTCATGGATCGAAGAATTTTCTCAACAATGGTGACATCCTCCGTTTTGTCACCATGGATTCGCATCTTGTTAACGATTGCCATCGTTCTTGAAAAATAATCTGTAATCGACTCCCCAGATTTCATTCGTAGATTTTCAAAATCCGTACGAAGAGCTTGTAGCTGCTGCCTTTTGCTCTTGTCGATCCTCGATACTTCTTCTTCATGGAATCCTAAATCTGCTTGGAAGTGTCTTTGTTGAGAATGGTCTCCAAGATTGAACGATCAATTGCTTGAAAAAGATAATTTTTTGCTTTGAGATCTTTCAACCGTTGTCCTTCGATTCCTGCCCTTTGAGTTTCCGCCGTTGCCGTGCCAACTACTGGTTATGTTATGCCTTCAGAAACTACTTGCCAATATTCCTTGGACCTCAGAAAGTTCTCCATCAACATACTCCAATGATCATAGTGACCATCAAAGCGTGGAATTGCAGGTTGCACAAAATTTGCAGACGCCATCGTTTTTTCTCTGTTGCTGCAAGAGAAAAAAAAATAGACAAAACTGCTGCTATATAACTCTCTGTCTCCCGAACTCTCTTTCTCTGGTTTGACACTCTTAATTTCACCCCCTTTTTTTTTTTTTGTAACCCACTCTTTTATGCTTTCAACCTCACTCCTCTAACCCGGCTCTGGTACCAATGTTTGAGAAATAAAAGAAAAGACAAAATTGAGAATAAGCTAAAACTGACTTATAACTTTATTAATTCAAAGCCTTTATATAGGCATTTACACAACGGAATAAAACATGAAATTAGGAATGCAATACTTTGTCTAACGTGCAACAACAAACCACTAAAATATTAGACTCAACTCCTAAAGACTAGGCCACGTACTGCACCAGAAAAACAAATTTAAAGAAATGCCTAAAAACTAGGAAATAACAAACAACCCATCATGGCCCAAACTAAGGACCCACACGACCAAGTCTATTAACAGTCAATACTAATATATCACTATAATATCCCTTTAAAGAAAAATATATCAATATACAATCTCATTTATTTATATTTTGTGTCTATTTACGTGATGTTTAGCAACAGTTCCACCACATGGTTCTCACCACAAACTCAGTTATGAATAGTGTAAAACTCTCACATGCTACAGTAAAAATGATTTTAACCAACGGTTTCTATCATCTTTCCGAATATCCTCGGTTAGCCGGAAATGGAAAAAAAAAAAAAAACCACATATAATGACGTCGTGCATTTTTTAGAGTTAAAGTTATTTTGTTCGCCCCGGTACAAACGTTAGATAAAGGTAACAAAAGGACAATAAATGCACATCGTTTTCTATGAAACTAAAACATGTTGAGTTAACCTGTGTACGGTAAACTATGACAGAATACGATACCTCGTTTTTCATCTAGATTTGTAGAATAGGAACGACACTGCTTTCACAAAAATTGGAAGTAGAAAGAGGAACAATTTTAAATGATGAATTAATTAGGCTTAATCACATATGATTTTGTACTTTAGTTAATTGATAACAGCGACTTCACTTTGGCATCAACATATTCCCACTCTTTTTGATTATGTCACATGATAAAGTTTTAGCACCTTGGACTAAGCCATATTAAAGCAGCAAGAACTTTTTGAAATAAATGTTTTGGCAATCTCCAAATCAAGACACGTTTCTCGTGCAAATTAAAATAAAACTTTAATCGCTATCTTCAATTCCTCAAAATTATTTATTACAAATATTTGTACCTTTTTGATTTTTTTTTTCAAAAAAACAAAAAAACAAAACAGATACATTGTTTCTATGATAATAATATTTACATGGATTACTCGACGCTTATTTATGAGGAACTCGTTCACAAAACGTGTCGTACCTTTTGATTTGCTTTTCATTCTTTTTGATGTTTGATCATTCCAATTTACTCTTTTCCTTGCAGAATAATCTTCACGAGCCTCTTTCTTTAACAAATTCAAAGGAAACTTCAACGAAAGCACGTTGCAAAGCTGATATGAGATGGATGTAAGGCTTTGAGTCTTGGCGTGGTATTGTATGCTTTGTGCCTAAGCCCGTACGTTTTTACTTTTGGGCTTTATCCCAAAAGAACTCGTGTTATTAGACGGTGACCTCCTTGAGATATTTATGTTTTATGCCATAGTGTAAATTGATTTGTTCGATTAAATGCAAAAAATAAATATCGCAATTAAATAAAAAAAGACTAATATATTCATAGTAACAATTAAAAACTAATATATTCATAGTAGCAATTAAAACTATCTTATTTTTTATAAAATCTAATTTAAACTTTGAGGATATATTTGGTATTGTAAATTATACAATAATGATATAACATAAATCAATTCAAGTTTTATTTTTGTTGTATATATATAAAGAGCCTAGGGTCATTGCTCATGAATTAGTTAACCACACTTCCGATTGGATTAAGGCTCTAATACAATCTTTAATGACTTGTACATCTATTTGGCACGATGTTCGTTTTGACTCTAAGCCTCTATATGGTTTTGCTCTTGGGTTTTATCAAAAAAAAAAAAAAACCCCATGTTATTGAAACACACTGTCCTCATTTATGACCAGAAAATTTGAAAATTGTTTCCATTGTCTAGCTTTTATTTTTCCATAGTTTCTGCAACATTTTATGTCGTATACGTAATTGAATCATAATATGGACCTGATGTCGACATCAAGCAGAAAATAGCAAAAGAATTTGGAAAAAAAAATAAAAATTTATAAAACACAACATTGACTCCGAGGTTAATTACAATTAGAACTCTTTAGCATTTTAATTCTAGAAGTACATATTAACTAAATCGAGAAGGATTAAATTGGGCTGTAAGAAAAAATTAAAACGTCAGTGCTGAGGGTACGATATACATGTGAAATTGAATTTTGAAATCGCAAAAAGAAAAAAAAAATTAGCAAAATCAATTATAGCAAAACTTTTAAGTATAAAACTCTAATATTTTAACAATGATTCGAAAAAAATAAACTACGATATAAACCTCTTATATATTATAATTTTTAATTTAAAAATTTTAATTCCACCTATATTTTTTAAATACTCTATAAAACAACGTATACACATGGATTTGTACGGTCCAAGCTTCGGAAGATTGTTCCGCGTTATACATAAGTGGACCATACAGAAAGCAGAGATTTGGTTTTTTTAATTATTAATTTCAAAGAGCACATGCGTGGAGAAGTAGAAAACTAAAGTTTGCCACCGCCATCTTTCCCTCTGAGAGCATGGAGCTTTTTCCACAGTATAGTCGACTTAATTAGACACTTTCAAATAATCAAATTGTCTGACCCAAACTGATACTAACAAAAGAATGTGCAATTACTGCCTCTTTTATGTATAAATTGATCATTAAGATAAGAAGTTTGATATTTCTATTATTATTATTAGTGCAAACCACACGTAGCCAAAAAATAAATAAAAGGATAAAAAAGAAAAACTAAATAATAATAAATAAAAAGATAAAGAATAATAAATAAATAAATAATGTGTGAGAATAGGATAAGAATATTGAAAATAAATAAATATGTATGAAAAAAAAGTAAAAGAAGAAGAAAGAAAATGAGAGAAAGGAAAAAGAAATGTTTGAGCGTTTAAAGTGTTCTTAGAGTGTTAGCTTAAGGTGTGTAATTTTTTTCTTGTAAACTTGTTCATCATAATATTTTTTTAACATCTAGAAACTGAATTTGTATGTTGTTATTTGTTTGATTTTTCTCTTTTAAATTTCATCGTTGTCGGTAATATAAAATAAAAGTTAATTGTATAATTATACCTCATAATTTTTATTGTTTCTCAATTTGTCCTTCTGTTTTTTTAAAACTAGGGAGTTATTGTTTGAATTTGAAAAAACTTGTTTTAATTTTATATGTTGTCGACTTTTTTGACTAAAAAAACATGAAGATAAGATAAAGATACATTTTACTAAAACTAATTTATTTATGAATATATGTTTCTTCTTAAAAAATTTAAAAAGTCGTGAAACTTAATATGTTTTTTGAAATTTGATATTTTGTTTTGTGATTTTTTATATTTTTAATATATAAATAATTATCATAACTTTTTAAGAGTAATCATGTTGTTTTGTCTGATTTTTTTTATTCATGGGTATAAAATTAAAATAAGGTTTTAAATTTTTTTAAAAAAAAATTTATAGTTTTTAAAAATAAAAAAAATAAATTAAAAAAATTAAAATTAAAAAATATAATTATGTAATTAACTTAACAAAGGCGTTTAATCTTCAACGCAAACCGTCGGTTGATCCACAAGGATACCTCATTAGTTGAGCAATTTTATTCGGCGTGACACCGATTCAAACCACGGTCTTATATTCTCATGTTATGATTTAAGATCATTTTAAAATCAATTCGCCGCCTCCCAATGACTTTTTCTAAAGACAGAATTAGCACGTAGCACGTGTACGCTGAGCATAGATCCAGAAAGGTTTCCAGTCACACTTTAGTTGGTGGAATATAGACTTGACAATTGGGAATATAAATAAAAGTATATTAAATATTGGATTAAAAGTATTTTATTTGGCTCAAGTTTACTCTCTGACTGATCAGGGACAGCCGTGCCCTAAAATTATTATTTTTTCCAATATTATACTCGACTATTAGTATCTCCTGTATTTAATTTTTTTTTTTGATAATATTAGTATATCCACCCCCAATTAAGTTTTCTGACTCTGTCAATATTATTGATAGCAAATAGATAAGAAGTATAGAGATAGATAGTCTTTTTTTAAGTAAATAACCAAAATTTTTAAAAATTAAGACGATTACCGTTTTTATATATCAATGATATAACAAAGTACATCAATGATGTATTGATATTAATCAAGATGTATTGATGTTAATCAATATATCATTGGCAAACTGCAGTTTATCGATTATGTATTGATTTATAGTTTATTATTGATTAACTTGATGATTTATTTGTTAGAAAAATAATTTTTCATGTGGGCACACATATGTAATTAAATGTGTTATTTAATGCTATCTTAAAGTAAAGCCTAAATTAAAGTGATATAATTAAGATAAAGTTAAAAGGCTTTATTGGGTATTAAAAATAATGTATGGGTTATATTTGTTAATATTATATGTGTAGATACTAATTTGTAATTTCCAGATTTTATGATGGGCGAAACTGGAAATACACTAAAATAACAAATGTTATATATTTTGGTTATGGTCCCCAATTCATACGTATTATTCATTCAGAAAGTTTTCAGATATTCCTACTTCTCTGAAATCCCATCTTCAGAAAAGAATTAAAGGAATACGTATTGAATTGGAAGGCAATAACCCACATCAATCCAAGATCATGAATTCAGGTACGCTTCCGCAATTTGGTATGATTTTTTTCTCAATAGTTTGACATGAACGATCCTGTAGAAATTTTAGTTCAATCCAGTCTATCAAGTGGCATCAGAGCGATTTCATGTTAAATTATTGAGAAATATTTTCTCAATCGTGATTCGGTATGTTTTTGGTTATGGATACAGTTTGATATGCGTGTGTCGATGAATTTGAGATTCATGCATTTACCATAACGTTCATGCATTCTGGAAATTAATAAATGCATGCAGTTTCTTCACATTAATGTCATGCACGCATGTCGAGAATTTTGTTTGTGGCTGTTGTCGTATAACTTTTTATTATACAATTTGCATATAGAGAGGTCACGGTTAATTAGCATATACAATTTCGTTCAAATCGTTTGTTCGCTGGTTGGGTAAGCCGTGTGATTACCGGCGGCAATCTTACTGCCGCCGGCAAAGATAATCAACCGTGACCCTCGGGCGGTGCCGGAGAAGGATAGTCGCTGCCTCTGGTCGCGGCGGAGGAGGTAAACGGCGGCCAAAAGCCGCTGTCAATCCGGCGATTTTGGCTGTGCCGAAGGGAACGAAACCGCGGCTGTTCTTGGGTTTCGCTGGCTGCCCGCTGTTCCGCCGCCGGCGCCGGGGTCTTCAGAGCGAGGACGTAAGGCCTCGCCGGCGAGCAGAGCCTCTACCGGCGCGGCGAAGCATCTTTGGCGGTTGGCTCTGCCAACCGCCTGGAATTGTTACCCAGGGGTCACGACCCCTGGGAGAGATGATGAATCTGGGCTTCGGCCCAGAACTTAATTTTTAAAAAAAAAAAAAAAAAAAAAAAAAAAAGGGTTTCAGAAGTAAAGGCTGGACACGGGCCTGGATTTATTGGGCCCGTAACCAGGAAAATCCCAGGGGCTCAACCCCTGGGTGACCCGGATTTAAAAAAAAAAAAAAAAAAAAAAAAAAAAGAACCGGGGGGGGGGGGGGGGGGGGGTACTGAATGTGGACCCGGGTTGGGTAAACTTGACCCGGTCCACAACCCAACCCGGTTTCCTTTGACTGCCATGTCAACGGTCAACAGTCAACGTTGACTTTGACCGTTGACCGATCAAGTTGACTTTTTAAAAAAAATTTTTTTTTTGGGTCAATTTTGGATGCAACTTTAAAATTCAAATTGTGTTTTTAGATGATTAATATTATCAAATTAATCAATTGAACCAATAAGCTGCCAAAGTAGCCTCTTTTGTAGATATTGATTAATTTGTGATATTAAGAAGGTTGTGTGAATTTAATTCATGCGAATATTAATCAGCCCAAAGGAAGTTTAATATTTGGCAGAATTAAATTCATACCTGTGGTGATAAATATGTAACAATTATATGGTTATTTTTGGTATGTGAATAATAAGTGGATCCAAAGATTAGCTTATTATTTGACATAATTTATTGTTAATATTTGATCACTGCACCAAGAACACCACTTACAAGTTAATATTTCTGTCCAAAGACTAAATATTAATGTTGTTACAGGTTTCTTGTGATGGGATATGTCATTGTTTGAATTTTATTGGTTGTTTTATGTGAATTCTTATGTGAATATGTGATTTTGTTCTCTGTTCAGCTACTGCATCATCTGCATCAATATCTGCTAATGTTAATTCCATTCCTATGCTGAATGGGACTAGCTTCAAGGAATGGAAAGAGAATGTATTAATCGTTCTCGGTTGCCTTGATCTGGACTTGGCCATAAGGGTTGAACGTCCCACTGTTACAGATTCTAGTTCCACTGAGGATAAAAAGGAACTTGAAAGATGGGATCGTTCTAACAGAATGAGTCTAATGATCATTAAGAAAGGCATTCCAGAAGTCTTCAGGGGCACTGTACCTGATGAGGTCACTACTGCCAAGGGTTTCCTTGAGACTATAGAGAAATGCTTTGCAAAGAATGATAAGGCTGAAACAAGCACGCTTTTGGCGAGCTTGATTTCAATGAGGTACAAAGCAAAAGGAAACATAAGGGAGTACATTATGGAAATGTCTCATCTGGCTTCAAGATTAAAGACACTAGATCTGGAAATTTCTGAGGATCTTCTAGTGCATCTTGTCTTGATTTCTCTTCCTGCACAATTCAGCCAATTCAAGGTCAGTTACAACTGCCAGAAAGAGAAATGGACTCTTAATGAGTTAATTTCTTATTGTGTGCAAGAGGAAGAAAGATTGAAGCAAGAGAAGACTGAAAGTGCTCACTTGGCTAGCACCTCTAAGGACAAAAAGAAGAAAAGAAAGAAAAGCAATGAAGCTGCTAAAGGTCCAGCACAGAAGAAACAAGATAAGGATAAAAATGATGGAAATGTTGCTTGTTTCTTTTGTGGTAAACCTGGACACATGAAGAAGGTCTGCACCAAGTATCATGCTTGGCGTGCAAAGAAAGGTATGCTTCTCAATTTGGTTTGTTCTGAGGTTAATTTAACTTCAGTGCCTAGACACACTTTGTGACACCCGTTATTCTCCTAAGGGTATTAAGGTAATTAGATTAATTACCTAGTATATATATTAAAAAAATCATAAATTTCTCTCATAATTCGAAACTCTCTCTCTCTCTACTTTCTCTCTCTAAAAATTCTCTCTCTCTCCTCAAAGATCGTCTGAGATTTCGGCATCCGTTTTCGACACCTCACGCACCAATGGAAAGCTCTCGACGAGCTGAGTCCAACGAGCTGCCGCGCCGCCCAAAACGCCGCCAGAGGAGACCACACGCGCCGCCCAAAGTGGCGGCAAAACCCATTTCTTTCCGACGAGATATCTTCGCCGTCCGACGTCCGATCGACGTGATTCTTGTTCCTACACGACCACCGTGATGAGAGGAACAAAACCCACCCTTGGTGGCAGCTCAACAACCGCCGGATTGCTCCGCCCGTCTATTGCCGCCGTGCACCGCCGCCCCCATGGTGGAACTCCGCCTTGCCGGAGGAGGTGACTGACACCACCCCTCCCAATGAGTTCAGAGGATCAAGGGGAGTAAAACCCCTCGATCAATTGCACGGGAGGAGCCGGTTTCGCCGGAGAACGGCCAACGCCGCCGTCAACCGCCGCGGGAGTCTCCGTTTTGGCTCTTCCCAGCCACGTTTCTTCAAATTGGATGAGGGGAAATGCTCATAGGAGGATGGGTAGCAAAAGCCCTCAGCCAATTTCAGGTTTCCATCGTCGGAGAATCAAGATCGGAGCTCATCCATTTCTACCGACGTTGTACTTCACGACCCGCTATGTTAGAGGCAGAATTGGGTGAAATTGACCCCGCCATTGGACTCAGAAGGGTCGATTTAGGGGGGGTAGGCCCGAGCCCAGCTGCCAACGGACCCCGATTGACGCCGGTCAACGACGGTCAAAGTCGGTCAACGCCGGTCAACGGCCGGTCAAAGGCCAAAATGGGATTTTGTGATCCGGACCTCCGATCGAAGATCCGAGACCGCCTCCTGACTCGTTTCGATGCTCTGGATGCAATGGTGACCTCCGTTTGAGCAAATTCCACTCCGATGAAAATCATCCGGTACCGACTGCACGCGAATCGAGGCGATTCAAACAGCAGTATCGGAGTCCAGAATGACGTTTTCAAGAATGTATGATCTCCAGGAAGCATTCCTAGCCATTCATAGTCGCTCGAGGAGCACTACAGAGGATGCTTCGTAGATACAGCGAGATACAACTGGATCTGTTTTGCTTGGAGTTTAAGATCAAGGGAGTATGGAGCTAACGTTAATTGATTCCAGGATTAAGAGACTGTTGATAAGCTTGAAAGGTAGGGATTCTATTACTCATCTTTTGTGAGGTTTTTATAGAATTAAAATTTATTGTTTTGCCGCAATATATATATATATCTATGTTGAACTGATATTATATGAGTATCACATATGAAACTATGACATGGACTCGTCTTGTATTGTACGGCGAGGAACATAATGAATTGACACATGTTATAAATTAAGAAGCATGGTTAGGAAAACTAACTCTATTGATAATGATTTAATATAGAGAAATTGTGAGACATGAAAAGGGCGACGGTTACGTCCTTGGGCATGAATACCCTAAAAGGTAAAATAGGGGGAAGGTGATGACGCTTCCTTGGGTTGAAAGTCCCAGAACACACTGTACAGGAATTGATTTGGTGAGGACTCGGGGCTTGATGTCCCCTCACCGGAACACCCTTGGAATGTTTATAGGGTGATCAAGTGCGCCTATTTGGGTTTCGATGAGTTGAGTGATACTCAATTTAACATGGATACCTAGGAACAATGATGATTGGTAATATTTGTATAAATGTGTAATTATGACACTTGGTAATGATTAACTACGGTATCCATAAGATGTGATCATAATAAACCTCATAATCTGAAATATGATGTGACTTACTAACCATGCAGATTTTAATGTGGTAATGATAGAGGTGAGTAATGGCTTTCTCTACTGAGCATAGTGTTGCTCATTCCCTTATGTTTATATCTTTTCAGGACTCACTAAGTGTGAGGTGGCTACGAGAAATATAGTTGAGGAAGTGATGTAGCTATATTACATTGGGACTGCTTCAATCGTTGAGAATGTTCTTCATGATAATGTAAGCATCAATTGTTACTTTCTGTGACTGTATTACAATGTGTTGAGGGTTAAAATGATGATGACAACAGTTTATATTATTAAATTTAAGGTGCTACATTTAAAACTGTGGTTTATTTATCGTTTATATTTTTATTTTTGAGTTGAGAGTTTTCATTTAAGTCCCGGGCAAATTTTAATTTTTAAGGTTTTACTTTTATTATTTATTTTTATTTTATCTCATTAAAAACTGTTAACCCCCATATAGGGGCGTTACACACTTGGTGGATTGATTCAGGTGCCACTACTCATATAAGTGTGTCTATGCAGGGTTGCCTCAGCTGCCGAAAGCCGATTGATGCTGAAAGATTCATCTATGTGGGAGATGACAAATCGGCAGAAGTTGAAGTTATAGGGCATTTTAGGTTATTATTAAGTTCTGGTTATTATTTGGATTTGAAAGACACCTTTGTTGTACCGTCGTTTAGGCGGAATTTAATTTCTATTTCTGCTTTGGACAAATCTGGATACTGTTGTTCATTTGGAAATAGTCAGTTTAGTCTTTCTTTAAATTCAAATGTTGTTGGTACCGGTTCTTTATCATTTCAAGATAACCTATATTTGCTTGATACAGTTGCTTCTTATAACGAAACCTTGCATGTTAATTCTCGTGGCATAAAACGTAAATTAACCGATGAGAATTCTGCTGTATTATGGCATAAGCGATTGGGACACATTTCAAGAAAAAGGATAGAAAGACTTGTGTCAGATGGAATTCTTGATTCCCTTGATTTTACAAATTTTGATATCTGTGTTGATTGTATTAAAGGGAAACAAACAAACAAAAGGAGATTTGGTGCCAATAGAGCTACGGATGTCTTAGAATTGATACATACGGACATTTGTGGACCATTTCCTGTGGCTTCATGGAATGGTCAACAATACTTTGTATCGTTCATAGACGATTGCTCTCGGTATGGTTACCTATATCTCATACATGAGAAGTCACAGACTTTGGACGTGTTCAAGTCATATAAGGCTGAGGTTGAGCTTCAACTCAACAAAAGAATTAAAGCCGTTAGATCTGATCGTGGTGGTGAATACTATGGCAGATATGACGGATCAGGTGAACAACGTCCAGGACCTTTTGCTAAATTCCTAGAGGAATGCGGGATAGTCCCTCAATATACTATGCCAGGTTCACCTAGCATGAATGGTGTAGCTGAGAGACGAAACCGGACACTTAAGGACATGGTGAGGAGTATGATTTGTCATTCCACCTTACCTGAATCCCTCTGGGGTGAAGCACTCAAGACTGCAGCTTACATTCTTAACAGAGTACCAACAAAAGCAGCAGCTAAAACACCTTATGAGCTTTGGACTGGCAAAAGGCCTAGTCTAAAGCATTTACATACTTGGGGTTGTCCAGCAGAAGCAAGGCCTTATAGGCCCAATGAAAAGAAATTGGACTCCAAGACAGTGAGCTGCTATTTCATTGGTTACCCTGAACGGTCAAGGGGTTACAAATTTTATGATCCCACTACTAAGGCTATTTTTGAGACGGGAAATGCAACATTCTTTGAGGATGTTGAGTTTAGGGGAAGAAATAAGGTTAGAGACTTTGTCTTTGAGGATGAATTTGATCCTGTTCCTTTTGTACAAGAGGGATTGGTTCCTATTCCTACAATTGCTTTTGATAATGTTCAGGCTTCTATCCCTGACGTTGATCAAATTGCATATCAAGAACAACCAGACATAGTCATTCAACCCCTTCAGGTACAAACTCAACAATCTCAAGAACCAGAACCTCAGGAACTTGTGTCATTAAGGAGATCCACTAGAGAGAGGAGAAGTGCTATTTCGGATGATTATATAGTATTTCTCCAAGAACATGAGGAAAGCGTTGGATTGATGGATGATGATCCGATCAATGTCCGTCAAGCCATGCATAGTTCTAACTCTCAAAAGTGGATGGATGCCATGAAGGATGAGATAAAGTCTATGAAGGACAATGACGTTTGGGATCTCGTTCCATTACCTGAAGGTGCGAAGCCCATTGGTTGTAAATGGATATTTAAAACCAAGAGGGATTCGAAGGGTGATGTAGAGAGATATAAGGCTCGTCTTGTTGCTAAGGGCTTTACTCAAAAGGAAGACATTGATTATAAAGAGACTTTCTCTCCGGTTTCAACGAAAGACTCTTTTAGGACAATTATGGCACTTGTAGCGCATTTTGATCTTGAGCTACATCAGATGGATGTTAAGACTGCGTTTCTAAATGGTGACATTGAAGAAACGATCTTTATGGTGCAACCAGAAAACTTTGAGTTGGGAGACCCAAAGAAGATGGTTTGCAAATTAAAGAAATCCATCTATGGGCTCAAGCAAGCTTCCCGTCAATGGTATTATAAATTTCATCAGGTGATAGTCTCATTCGGTTTCGAGATGAACACCGTGGATGATTGTATATACCATAAGTTCAGTGGGAGTAAGTGTATTTTCTTGGTATTGTACGTTGATGACATACTGCTTGCCACCAATGATATAGGCTTATTGCACGAAACCAAGAGATTTCTATCAAAGAAATTTGAAATGAAAGATCTTGGTGACGCCTCTTTTGTATTAGGAATTAAGATACACCGGGATCGCTCTCGGGGTATACTTGGGTTATCACAAAAGAGCTATATCGAAAAGGTGCTTAAAAGATTTGGCATGCAGGATTGTAAACCAGGAGATACCCCTGTGGCTAAAGGAGATAAATTCAGTTTAAGTCAGTGTCCTAAGAATGACCTTGAGGTTAAGGAAATGGAAAAGATCCCATATGCATCAGCTGTTGGGAGTCTAATGTATGCTCAAGTTTGTACTCGTCCAGATATAGCATACATTGTTGGATTATTGGGCAGATATTTGAGTAACCCTGGAATGGATCATTGGAAAGCAGCCAAACGGGTTATACGATATTTACAAAGAACAAAAGATCACATGCTTACATATAGAAGGTCAGACCAACTCGAGATCATTGGTTATTCGGATTCAGATTTTGCTGGATGTCAAGATAGTCGTCGATCCACTTCGGGCTATATTTTTCTGCTTGCTGGAGGAGCTATTTCTTGGAGGAGTGCCAAGCAGTCACTCATAGCTTCTTCCACTATGGAGGCAGAATTTATAGCATGTTATGAGGCATCCAATCATGGAATATGGCTGCGAAACTTTGTCACTGGGCTGCGGATTGTGAAAAGTATAGAAAGACCACTTAAGTTGTTTTGTGACAATAAATCTGCAGTCTTATATTCCAACAACAACAGAAGCTCTTCAAAGTCAAAACATATAGAGATTAAGTTTCTTGTTGTTAAAGAAAGAGTTCAGAGTGGTCAGGTGTCTATAGAGCATATAGGTACAAACTCTATGATAGCGGATCCGCTTACAAAAGGGCTTCCACCCAAGGTCTTTCATGAGCACACTGCTCACATGGGTGTTCAGTTATTTGATGATATGCAGTTTTAGTGGGAGTTTGTATTTGAATGCTAATTTTCTTTATATATAGACATGGTGTGTTTGTATATGTTTTCTGCAGAAATAAAGAATACAGCTTATTTACACTCTGATTTTGGTACGGTTTTGATCTCATTCAGATATAAAGTAGGACCAGTTGGAAATAGACATGTTTATATCACATTGCATGTAATTTCCATGCTACACATCCATACTTGATCTATGTCATTTGATTATATTGATATACGTAATCATTGATGGGTTTAGTCACGCTACATTTGTGACGAAGACCGCTTTGGTTCTATATTAGTATGATCAATGGACGAGATTGTTCAGGAATACCTTCATGTATGATAGCAAAGGTTGAGCTCACTAAAGTTAACACATTTTTGTAAAGATACATATGTGACCCAAGTGGGAGATTGTTAGAAAAATAATTTTTCATGTGGGCACACATATGTAATTAAATGTGTTATTTAATGCTATCTTAAAGTAAAGCCTAAATTAAAGTGATATAATTAAGATAAAGTTAAAAGGCTTTATTGGGTATTAAAAATAATGTATGGGTTATATTTGTTAATATTATATGTGTAGATACTAATTTGTAATTTCCAGATTTTATGATGGGCGAAACTGGAAATACACTAAAATAACAAATGTTATATATTTTGGTTATGGTCCCCAATTCATACGTATTATTCATTCAGAAAGTTTTCAGATATTCCTACTTCTCTGAAATCCCATCTTCAGAAAAGAATTAAAGGAATACGTATTGAATTGGAAGGCAATAACCCACATCAATCCAAGATCATGAATTCAGGTACGCTTCCGCAATTTGGTATGATTTTTTCTCAATAGTTTGACATGAACGATCCTGTAGAAATTTTAGTTCAATCCAGTCTATCATTATTTACTTAATAATTTACTTGTTTCTCAATCTCTGTTCAGGTGTTTGACTAGAACCAAAAAAATAAATTAGAACCACAATTTTATGGTTAAAACTTATACTTGATAAGTTTGTCAAAATGTTTGGTTTTACTCTGTTTGAATAAAAAATGAGGTCAAAAAACAATTGGAACTGAAAAAAGCAGTTAAAACTGACAATGGACTAAATAATAGTTTTTAGTTAGAACTGAAAAAAAAAGTTAGAACCATAAGAAATGGTTAGAACTGTGATTCTAAACAGGCGCTCGATAATAAATCATTAGTGTATCTATGCTAAAAACAATTTATTAGTTATAAACTAACTTGATAAGTGATATAATACTATTAATCAATTATGTATATCAATGATATTCAGGTCTTTATCAATGTTTAAAGAAAACATTTTCATAATTTTTTGAAAAAATATCTAATTATCTAATTTTAAAAAAAAGTTCAGCTATTTAAAAAAATGATAAAAAAAATAAGCCATTTGTTTAACTCTCTTGATCCCAAAGCCAAGCGAGCACAGACAAGATCCGCAGATAGATCATGTTCAAACCTGAAAATAAATAAATAAATAAATAAGCAATGTACTTTAGTTGTTCAGAAATTTGTTTCTTCTCTTTTTTTCTCCTATTACCTTGAATCTGTTTTAAATGGTGCCAAAAGGAAAATTGGACGTCATTATTGCCGATTCACCTTATAAGGTCAAGATGGATATTTTTCATTTAATTCTATTTAATGTAAATTTTTTTCCTCCAATTCTTTTGATTTAGATACGATAAGATATCAGCATTATATCTTATCTTTTATTTAAAAAAAAAAGAAAAGAAAAGAAAAGAAAAGAAAAGAGAAATAAGATTTTAGCATTGTGGCCCAAAAAAAAACAAAGATATCGCTTTTATATTCTTTGGCTCTTTTGAGTGTAAATAGTAATCAAACAGTATTTGGTTTCTCAATGCCAACAAAATATTGGAGCCCACGTACCATATTTGTTTTAAAGAAAATTACCCGTTATGTCATATTTTTTAAAGATGTGTTTATTTCTGTCACACTATAATTTATACTACATATTAAATTATGTCACAAATAAACATGTATAACATTTTAAAAAAATAAGTCTTAAAATATAATATTTATAAAAATTCTCCTTTTTTTGGGAGTTAAAATTACGATTATAAAGTCAAGCACATGTTTATGAACACAAATGTGGTTTATATGATCGTTTCCAAGTTAAACAAGAAATCGATTAAATGATGACAGATTAGACTATCTTGCATGATTTAAAACACATTTTACCATAGACTAATTAGTATTACCTGTACATATGCGTTTACTGATTGTAATTACTGAGCCAAAACATTATTAAGGGTGGTACCAAGAAAAGTCGTGTCAGAGTGAGGGAATTAGAATTTTATTCCTCTTTGTCTTTCTTTTCTTTGTAAGGCTATGTTTGGCAGCTGGCATGCAGGGATTTGATTATAGAAAGATTGGACTTAATAGAATTATTTTAAGTCTTATTATGCGTTTGGGAAACTCACGGATTAAACATATTATTAAAATTAATTGAATTAAAAAATTATCAAAATTATAATTTTAGAAATGTAAACTTAAAAAAAATTATGCCAATAAAAGTAAAATCTAATACTAAGACTTGAAATGCGTGCAAACTATAAGTAATTTGAAATTTGCTACAAGTAAAAAATGAAATTGCCATATTTAAACAACTAAAAATCAAAAAGTGGGGCATAATAAATTTTAAAAGGGAATTTTTTTAAGGTGGCCGTGTAATGTATATTTTTAAAAAAATATTTTTGTCATCAAAAGTAATTTTGCTAATTGGTAATTTAATAAAATAAATTTTATCAATAAGGAGAGTTTGAAAAGTAGAATAAAAGTGTCAATAGACACACCCATACTATTATTTGATTTTTATATATAATATATCTATAATTACTTCCTCTTAACCTAGACTATCACATCGGAGAGCTTACATTCATGTTTTTATGTTTTCAAACTTTTTTAAGCTTGTGTTAATGATCGCATTTGATGAAATTTTGCGTGGCTCTATGATTAAGATTTAACTTGCATATGTTTAAAATTTGTGTTGTTTTGTTTAGATTTATTCAATTTTGTTTTTTTAATATTAAGTTGCTACAGCTTAGAAATACATAGTTATATTAGATTAAGAATGAGACGTATATGAAAAATTAGGCCCCCAAACCAGAAATCTTGACCCTAGCCCCTTTTTTATTTAAGCGGGGGCGGAAATGGTTTGGGGGAGGGGGACAAGGACAGGGCAAAGACGAGAAATCGATTCCTAAAGCATTTCTCGCCATGCTGTCGTTCCTAATGGGAGGGACGATGAGTGGAGGATTTTGGCTCAAAGAGTGGAAGCACCACGACCTATGGGTTGTGTTATTGCTGTTGGGGAAGGGTGAATTAGGGTTGTGTTGCCATCACAAGGAGGGGAGGAGCTCAATTGTTGTCGTGGTGTCGTTGCCCTTATGGGGAGAGTAAGCCTTGACGGGTGCGAAGGGTGGCTTACTTTGAGCTCTTTAGTGGATAAGTCGTGAAAATCTTTCACATCCTAATCTACGAAATCCTTTTTTTTTGGGAGGGGATCCTACTAATAAGGATCTATTTTTGGTCAATATTTTATTATTGTGTTAATATTTAACACCAAACATGAAACTAGGTAAATTTATCCTTATCTTAGTCTTATTTCCATGTAAGAAACATGGCTTAGATCTCCACTCATGTTCTATTAAAAAAAAAAAAAAAAAGCGCAAACGTTTTTTTTTTATTAACCAAAGCAGTGAATTGATCCAAGTGTTATGAGTCTAATGAATTTTATTTCTTTAATGTATTTATTTATTTACTTTTTTTTTGACCCCTTAAACTAGACCAACCAAAAGTCCAAGTCATCAAAACTTTTCCTCTATAAATACTCTAGAGCTCTTCTCTCTCCTCACACCCACGCACCATGGCTATCTCCTCTCCTTTGTTTCTCTGCTTTCTTTCTGTTATTATTTTCAGCCATGGCGTTTTGAAGCTTGAAGCTTCCCACAAGGTTTACAGAAACCTTCAAGTTTCTGAATCCGTCTCTGAAAACCTGCCTTACAGAACATCTTACCACTTCCAACCCCCCAAAAATTGGATCAATGGTATGTATATAAAATTCCTTTTTCATTACCATTTCTTATTTCTTTCTTTCCTTTTTGTTTATTAAAAATTTTTTCACTTTCTTTCATTTTTGCTTTCTTCTTTGTTTATATATATTTTTAAAGAGTTTAACAGTTTGTTCTTTGTTTTTTGGCTCCTTGGTCAATTCGGTGTGTTTGGTCACGCAGATCCCAATGGTTAGTTTTTCTTCTCCCCTCTGACTTTGTTCTAGTTTAGCGGTGCATTGGCCTCTTTTTTTACCTAAGATCTGGTATTAGGTCACTTCACAAGAGTCAAACAAAAATTTTCTCTCTTAAAAAAATTAAAATATTTTTGAATGATTTTTTTTTTCATGCTTGTTCTTTGTACGAGATGATAAATTATTTGGACAGTTAATTTTCATTTTTCATTTGCTTGATTTGTAAAGACTTATGATTCTTATTATTAAGATTAAGATTTTCGGATTCAATCACTAACATGGTAATAAATGGGATTTATAAGCAATCCCTTGTCCCTCGGAACTCTGAGTACATGTGCTTTTTACAGTACTTTTGCTTCAAGAGAAAAAAAAGTAATTATTTGATTTCTTCTTGCACATCTTCATTAATGGACGGTCACTTTGTTTATTCTTTTGTCAGCACATTTATTTTATTTTAATTTTTTTTTTTGGGTTTTAAAAGCTGCATAATAAATTTAAAGTATTTCTAAATGTATAGGACCAATGATTCACATGGGACTTTACCACCTATTCTACCAATACAACCCAAAAGGGGCCGTGTGGGGGAACATCGTGTGGGCCCACTCAACGTCCACTGATCTTGTGAACTGGACCCCACATGACCCGGCCATCTACCCATCACAACCGTCCGATATAAACGGCTGCTGGTCCGGTTCCACAACCATTCTCCACAATGGCAAACCGGTCATTTTTTACACCGGAATCGACCCACAAAACCGCCAGGTCCAAAACTTGGCCATGCCCAGAAACCTTTCGGACCCATATCTTAGGGAATGGGTTAAGTTGACCGAAAACCCATTAATGGCCCCCACCCAAACGAACCAAATCAACGCCAGCTCATTTAGGGACCCCACCACTGCCTGGCTGGGCCCAGACAAGAGGTGGCGACTGATCGTTGGTAGCAAAAGGAACCGTAGAGGATTGGCTATCCTGTACAGGAGTAGGAATTTCCTTAACTGGACTAAGGCACAACACCCTCTTCATTCGGCTAAGAGAACTGGCATGTGGGAATGCCCTGATTTCTTCCCTGTGGCCGTAGGTAGCCCATTTGGGGTCGGCACGTCGGTGCTTGGAAACAAGGTTAAGCATGTCCTTAAGGTCAGTTTGGATGATACCAAACATGAATATTACACAATTGGGACTTATGACATTGTGAAGGATATCTATATCCCAGATGAGGGCTCTGTGGAAAGTGATGCCGGGTTGAGGTATGATTATGGCAAGTTTTATGCGTCTAAAACGTTTTTTGATAGTGAGAAGAAGAGGAGGATTTTGTGGGGTTGGATCAATGAGTCCTCGAGTGTTGATGACGATGTCAAGAAAGGTTGGGCCGGGATTCAGGTGAATATTTGTATTATTTGTTTTACTAGTTCAAATTATAGTGTAAATTTTTTGCTATAGCGTTTTTTTTTAATATAAAAATTTGAATTTTTATACAAATCATGGCCGGAACGGGCACATTGAATTTAATAATGTTTTGCACTATCTTTTATTGAATTGAACTCTATGTCATAGAGATAGGCACACTTAATTTTTTCTTTTAAGAATATATAGTCTTAGATTCTTTGTTCAAATTATAATAGAGTTGACTTAGGAGGCACCTTCTTTCTAGGAAAATGTTTTCCACTATCTTTTCTTTTTCCGATCCTTTTTTTTTTAAATAAAAATTGTATTATTGAAATTATTTTGCAGGCAATTCCAAGGACCCTTTTGCTTGACAAATCCAGAAAGCAGTTGATCCAATGGCCTGTAACAGAAATAGAAAAACTACGCCAAAACCAAGTCAACTTTTCTAATAAACAACTCAAGGGAGGATCAGTGCTTCAAATTCCCAATGTTACAGCAGCACAGGTTAATAACAAAAAACTTACCACTGTTAATACAGTGAGAAAAATGTTATCAGAATAGTCCTAAACATTTTAATCATGTTAATTTTCTGTTTTAAATTCTGTTTACAGGCAGATGTAGATATTTCATTTAAGATTAGTGGGCTTGAGGAAGCAGAAGTGTTTGATCCCAGCTGGACAAACCCGCAAATTTTGTGCAGCCAAAAGGGTGCATCAGTTAAGGGCAGGCTAGGGCCATTTGGGTTACTGGCTTTTGCTTCGAATGGCTTCAAAGAGTACACCGCAGTGTTCTTCAGAATTTTCAAGAGTCAAAACAAACATGCGGTCCTCATGTGCAGTGATCAAAGCAGGTTTCTTTTTTCTCTTTTTTCCTCCTTGGTCATCATTTAATTTCACCATTCATGTCCTTATCAACCTTTCAACGTGTAACATTTTTATTTCTTATTTTTTGCCTGTGACTTTTTATTTTTTATTTTTTTTAGCAAAATTAATAGAACAAGTATTTTGACCCTGTCCTTCGTTTATATCATTTTAATCGTTAGATTAATTTTTCAACGATTTGATCTAATATTAAAAGTAGTTTTTTGATTTTTAGTTTGTACATTCACAAATTAGACTATTAATAAGCCAATCTAATTGTCAGCAGCGTCAAAATACATGAACATCATAAAAGCTCTCTTTTTATTATTTTATTTTATTTTTTAACTCCTTTGTTGTTTTTTTTTTTGGTAGGTCCTCCTTGAATCAAGATAATGATAAGACCACTTATGGTGTTTTTCTGAATGTTGACCCTGCTCGTGAGGCAATATCTCTACGGAGCTTGGTGAGTCTTAATCAATGCAGAATATAATTGCAAACTTATCATTGACTTTGTCTATAATGCTGGAATTTTGCAGGAAATTCACTCAATATGTCTTAAAGTCTTTCACATGGCTTGTACTGAATTTCTGGTCAATGTTTTCTCTTGTATCAGTGTGCGTGTATACGCAACTTCTTTAAAGGCTAAAAATTAAAAAATTAAAAAATAAGAAGAAAAATAATGTACATAAGGCAGTGTTTTGTACTTGAGGCCTCATGGTAACATATTCTAAACGTTCTTGGAGATTTTTACACATGTGACCGACCAACTTTATGTCTCGCTTTGCTAAACATATTCATGTGGGCATGCTTTTATATCTTGATAAACCCTTTATATCCATTTTAATATCTTTTAATCCTAATAGTGATGCATTTGAAACTTCTCAATATTTTGCAGATTGATCCCTCTTCTAAACATATATATGTGGGCATTGCTTTTATATCTTGATAAACCCCTTTTTGTCCGTTTCAGTATCTTTCAATCCTAGTAGTGATATGGTCTGAACCTTTTCACTATTTTTCATATTGATCCCTTTTCTAAATATATGTGGTCATGCTTTTATGTCTTGATAATCCCCTTTTATCCATTTCAATATCTTTTAGTCCCAATAGTGATACATTACTATTTTGCAGATTGATCCCTCTTCTAGAAATATATATGTGGGCATTGCTTTTTTATGTCTTGATGAACCCCTTTTTATCCATTTCTACCTCTCCAAATCCTAATAGTGACATGTTTGGAACTTTTCACTATTTTGTAGATTGATCACTCCATAGTGGAGAGCTTTGGTGGAAAAGGGAAAGCTTGCATCACGGCTAGAGTTTATCCTACATTGGCCATTGGTGATGGGGCACATTTGTATGCTTTCAATAATGGAACTCAAAATGTTGAGATTATAAAATTGAACGCTTGGAGTATGAAGAAAGCAAAGATCAATTGAAGCAAGAGAGAGCAATGAATAAAAGATGATCATTTTCTCGGATATTCAAAGAATCATCATCGCCACGTAGATTTGGTTCCACTTAACCCCTTGATGATTGAACCCATTGATTATTGAACCCATTGGCTTGACTTTTGAAATTAGCATTAGCTGTAGTTTTGAAATGATTTTATGTGTGGACTTTGCTACGATATTTTATGTGATTCCATAAGGATGATATGTACTTCCTTTAACTTCCCCTTGTAATGGAAGATTTGAGAAAATCAAAGAAGGAAAGAATAAAAAACTTAGGCACCGCCATGTTTATCCAAAATTGAATAACCCGATCAGTAGGTGGATTCAAAACAATTTAGACAGTTTTGAGCCTATACCCACAACAACGGGCGTTTGGTATGCGAAATAAAGAAAGAATTCAAAGCAATGAGGATGATTTAAAACAGATGAAACATTCAGTTTTGAGAACTTAAACACCCTTTAAAATTTTAAATATTTTGAATTATTCTCTTAGTCTAAACCCTTTTTATTCTCGTTTTTCTTCATAAACCATAGTTTCCTACAACAATTTTTTAATGTGATGTTTTTATTCTTATTTTAAATCTTCGCATTCTAAACGTCACTTCAACACTATAGTTTAAATCATATAAGTTTAAAATTATAAGTTTAAACCACAAAGTTATAAACCACATCTGTTCGAATCCACAAACCGGCTTTAAGACGTTGGGAAAAATGACTTGCATTAGGATCTCGCTTAATTGGCTGTGTTCACTTAATGACATAGAACAAAGACATTAATAGATTTTTCAGTCAAGGAAGTGAACCAATTCTCTATTAAACGAACATATGATAATTTATAAATGTTTGCTGACGTTGGTCAGCACAAGTGGCGCACTCTAGTTAACCATAAAAAGGGGAGATATTTACGTTGGATTTGTGGCCGCTTGTTTTTTAAATTGTAAGTCAACGGAATCCAGATATGACAGAATGAAGACACAGAAGGTTTTTCATTTTTTTTTTATTTTTTATTTTTTATATTTGAGGGATAGAATGTTAAGATATCGAAACTTCATGTACATTACCTGTTAAAATTATTGGGTTTCAGAGTTCATGTGTAATATTTAATAACCCTAAGGATACCACAAATTCAATGTAACTTAGCTTTGTTTGATTACTTGTATTTTGATATGTTTTCAAAAACACTTTTTCTCTTTTTTTTAATAAGGGTCGGTCAACTTATAAAATTCTATATTCTTTTTTATTCTTAGCATCCTTTCGTCTCTCTTTCTGACAATCTCAAAACATCATTTTTAATATGTTATTCTATGTTGTGCTCTGATGCATAGTATTATCTCAAATGTAATATCTATTATTTGTCACAATTATTAAGCTTAAAAAATTGTAAAAATAAATATAACAGATTAACAAAACTTGACGAAAATAAGACTACGGATGAGTTAGAACAGACTGCAAATTTGCTGCCATCAAACACTGGATAGTTAAATTGGTGTGATTTTCATACCAAATAGGTGTGTGGAAAATCAAAATAATGAAGAATTGCATAAGCTATTACATGGAACAATATAAATAACTTCCGACTTCTATAAGGCTTCAGTTTATTTTCTCCAAAGAATGAATAAGTTTAATGAGGCTCTAGCTGAAGATCACCATAAAAAGGGCAGCCGCAATAAACTCAGCTCTCAGAGATAAAAACTGAGGCAATTTGTTTCACTGCCGCAACTTACCTTTCAACGCTTCAATGACGGCCGAAAAATCCTGGTCACTAAGGCCGTACAATTTCGCTACCTTGTATAGTTCATTCGCAGCTGCTGCAATTGGAGTGGGTTGGTTAACAGACTCGGCTAATCCCAGAGCAAGCCTCATGTCCTGCAACCGAAGATGTCATCATCAGAGGCTGTAAGCTCTAACAAAATGAGGTAAGAAAAAGGTTGTCGCTTCAAGATTGTTCACAAACCTTCTGCTGATGCTTTAAGGGAAATGCAGTAGGATAAAGGGATTTGATCATTGACGGGCCTTTCATCGAATACATCGGTGCGCTAATTGCACCCTGCGAGATGACCTGCAATATCAGGGGGTTTACCATAAGCTATTTCCTTTTCTTTGGATTAGAAACGACGCAGAAAAAGGCAGTCCCAGCAGGACTATAGTAACTAGGACCAAATATGCAGTAGAATAAGGGATGCTCTGATACCTCAACGAGTATGCTCGGGTCTAGTCCTGCTTTTTCACTGAGAAGCAGTCCTTCAGAAAATGATGCCATCATACTGCAAAACATCACCGAATTGTTGAAAGTAAAATGGTCAGAAAAAGTATAAAACAAAAACAGAATAAGGATTAACTGGAAGTGATCTCAGACAAGGACGAACCTTCCCATGACCATATTGACAACAAGTTTCATGGCAGCCCCGTTTCCGACATCCCCGAGGTAAAATTTTGACTAGATGAAAGCAAAAAGATGAGCATAACACAGAAGCAGCTAAATATAGATTGCTAAGACAGAGAAGCTGTCAAAAAAAAAAAGAAACACAATACCTTCCCCATGATGTCTAAGAAAGGACCAACTGTTTCAAAAAGAGATTTGTCTCCTGAAAAATGTCAGCTACTAACTTAGTTCCTGGTAGACTCTATCCACTAGTTATGCAACAAAGAGTTTCGGAACATGGATGAAACAAGAAATTTGGATACGTTCGTGTTGGGTGCCAAAGCAAAGATGGATATCGACAACCCGAAATATATACGAGAAAAATAAAGATTGCGTACCTGCTGTAAGAAATATCAGCTGACCATCTTCTGCTGGCTTTTTTGAGCCGGAAACTGGAGCCTAACAAAGAAAGTGTCAAAACTCAATCTTTTTTTATGTTAGAAATGCACCATAGATATAACGTCACTCTATGCCAGTGTGTTTAACGTTTCTGAAAACATATTGATTTACCTCCAAAAACAATGCCCCAGTGGCTTTAATATGTTGAGAAATTAATTTCGAGGTTGCACCATCAACAGTTGAAACATCCACATACCTGAAGATGTGCACCAATGATAATTGCATAAGCTGCTTATCAGGTTATGAATACTGAACAAGGCACATTCATTTGATAAAAAAAATTAAAAATAAATAAAAGGTGATACTGAATTTGGAAGGCAAATACAAATCCCTAGAGACCACTATATACTCATCTAGGAAGCACTCAAAATCAGTAGGGTGTTTGGAAGAGTAGTTGGTTTGAATTGTGAATAGTATAAAGCTCTCATATGGTACAGTAAAAAGCTACAGTGTAAAGCTTTTATATGCTACAGTTTTCGAACCCAAACGGATAGTTTCAATTACTCCCCCAAACACCCTAATATATATGGTCAAAACTATAGGAGAATGTTTGTAGCATCAATATCGAATGATATGGAATTTTTTTCCCATATATAAGCCTTCTGTTGTTGCTAACTGTCAGCAGAAGCAACGCTTGAAACTTGCACTAGGAAAGGAAACTTTCAAGTGCTATGGGAACCAAAAAAAAAGTACCCTTTTCCTGAACTCATTCCACTAGCAACTCCATTCTCCCCACAAGCAACATCAACCTGGAAAGAGAAATCTATAAGTTTCCATAAATGCCATGGAAGATTAATGAAAAAAAAATTAAGAGGAAACATACTCACTGCACTCTCAGGATCCGAAAGCATGGCAAATGTGACATCACAAGATGCGGCTACTTCCTCAGGAGATGATTTATATCTGCCAAATCATTGAATAATATAACGAATACATTCCACATAGAGATTGAGTTGTCTTACATGGCGGCTTTGAACGTTGTAGCTAAATGTACCAAGAAATTATCAAAAAATAAAAATAAAACTTTGATTTTGATAAATGGGACATTAAATCTAAATTTCAATCCACTTGTGGTTCAATAGCTACTAAATGTCAATTAATAGACAGAAGGTCTCATGATTTTTACACAAAATGCACCTGAAACTTTTTGTTGGTCCGCAAGTTAGCCCCTGAATATTTTAATTATATTTGAACCAACTTTCGTGTATTAATTGATGCCGGTTGTTGACTGGACTGTATTGCCAAGTATGGTTAAATTTATGTGCCTTTTGGTGTGTAAGTTCTAAACCATAGACACGGTTCAAACTGGCGTTTGGTGGAATAATAATTGAGGCAGTTTTAAACCATGCAGAGGGTTTTAAACCGGCCTAAAACTCCAAAATCTAAACTTTACCTCCCTCAAGTTTAGGCGGTTTTGAAGCATTTTCTATAGTAAAACTATTCTCATTTTCACTTTTCTTCATAAACCATAGTTTTCTAACACCAATTCTCGTTTTAAACTATTATTCTAATTGTAAACCTTTACATTTCAAACGTCAGTTCAAAGCTACCGTTTAAACCACACGGTTTAAGACCCATAGTTTAAGCCATACAAGCGTAAACCAAACCATTCCGAACCTGTGCACCAAACGAACTTAGAGTCCTAAATACCGAACTTGTAAATGTAAAATTCAACATGAAAATCACAAAAAGTTTAAAGTGTATTGGAGCAAGCTATCCTTGAAGTCATATGATATAAAATAAGAAAGACAAATTTGACTCTGAAATCAAATCAGTATACCAACTACTTACTTTGCTCCTAGGCTGATAAGCGGATCACATTTGCTCTTGGTCCGATTCCAAACAGTCACATCACACCTACAAGGCGCCAAAAAGACAATTAAGCTTCATTCCAACGACTAAGGATGGACCTCAATTATCCCACAACAGTACCTAATTATTCATGAGTAAAGCAAACTCAATCACAATAATCTTCCCAAGAAGCATCCAAAGAAAAAAAAGTCTATGCCAGAAAAAGTGCATACCCAGCTTTTATAAGATTCTGTGCCATTGGAAAACCCATAATTCCAATACCAAGGAAACCAATATTGTTTGCCGGAAATTTATCTGCTGAAGCATAAAAAACAAGTAAATTTCATGCGTAAAGGAAGATAAATTTATTTGGGAAACAACAAATTATTGTCAAGAAACAAGAGGCAAAATTGAAAAAAGAGAACCTTTAGGTGGATCATTGTACGCTTGTGAAGACAAGGCCTTGAAAGAAACAGAAAACGGCGGTCTTGAAGAAAATAGAAAAGTGGGTCTCCCTCTAAAGTGATTGGGAATCTGTGGGCAAAAGTTCGAGCACATCGCCATGGCGGTTGAAGATAAATGCTGACAGTAACTGGTCTTGAGGAACATGGACATGGCCACAAAAGTTTGGCCTTTTAAAAATGCCTTGGGGGAAAGCTCACTTTTTTTTGTGAGTTTACCTTGTTTGGATAAACAGAAAGAAATAGTCCGAGGTTTTGGACAAAAGGTTAGACTTGGCCAAGACCGCCTTATTCTCGTATTGGATAGGTCTACTCTAGTTTTGAATGTCCGGCATCCAACTTTACCCCACAAGCCGGTTTTTCTAGAGTTATTATTTTTCCTCTGAACGTTGGATGTATCATGTATTATATTATATTGTCACACTCTCGATGTAATAATTAAAAAAATAACAAGTTTTTAAAATGTTTATAGTGAATAGCAAATTTAACATGCAAATAGATTTATCTATTGTGCAATTAGAGGAGAAAAAAAATGATCTCATTTGAGGATTGATAGTCCAATTTAGTGTTAACTTGAGCATACTTTCAATTAATCAATTAATTTTTTAAGATTTTTTTGAGTTCATAAATTCTAAAAGAATTTCAAATATTTGTGAGGAAAAAACATTATAATAAAAAATGTTTGACTTGTGAATGAATCTATAAAACAAATGGGCATAAATTGCTTTTAACTTTTAAGTGGTAGAAGAAAAGTTTTTCTTCAAAAAAAATAAAAAAAATAAAGCCCCTTAGTTTTAAAATAATCCTCGGTAAACGTTTTGTTGGGTTACAATTACTTGTCGAGCTTATTGGCTTACCAATGGCGGATTGAACACGAAATGTTATAAGTAATTTCATGAAATCAAACGAAGGCGAGTGTCAATAACGCAAAAGATATAAAGGATCTAACTGTATGCTTCAAAAAAAAGTTGACGGGCACGTCAATATATACAATATGTGCAGGATCTTACACCATGTTGTAAGCTATTAACCCGTCATAGAGATTTTTGAAACAAAAGGGCGGTAAAATCTAACAATCTATGATCTTTTTTCCCCATTTGCTGGGAATTCCAACACTTCACAACCCTTTACAGTAACGACCGTATGTCATGGTCTCTAGCATCTAGTGAGGTCTTAAACTGCATTCTTTTCCTCACCTGCGGTAAGGATGATATCTAGCTGCCATAACACCATTATGCCTATCATATTCACCATAATGATTGTAAGCACTAATGCCACCATAGCCACCGAGCATGCCATAACCACTGCCTCCGTATCCATCACCGCCATACATAGCTCCGCCATATCCAAATCCATACAAGTATCCACCATAACCACTGTAAAAACCAGCATAGCTTCCACCAAAATTTCCATAAGCACCATATCCGCTGTATGGACCACAGCCATAATTATACCAGTCATGTCCAGCTGCTGTGTTGTCAAAAACATCATGAGACTCATTACCGTTGTAATCTTTGCCACTGCGTTTAGGTTCAGCCCTTTTTATTTCCACCTGCGAGAAAGCAAAAGTGCACAAAGGTTGCAAACATTTTTCCTTCAAAACTAGAGGACAGAATAACCAATTTAATTTAATTTCCTTTCTTTGTTTTTCTTTGTTTTCTTCAGAGAAATTTCTTTTTGAATGTTGTTATACCTGTCTGCCTCCAAGTTCATGTTTTTTTCCCACTGAAAATATCCGTTCAACAGCATCTTCATTATCAAAAGTGACAAACCCAAAACCTCTAGATTTCCCAGTTTTATGATCTATCTTGATCTGGCAGTCAACAATGCCACCGTATGGAGAAAAATATTCCCTTAACTCATCTGTAGTTTGTAACCGCATGGTTAGAAAAAGAGAAAACTATTTATTGTACAACATAAGTATAAAAAAGTACGGTTAGATGACAACACCATTGCTCAAAGATGGTGGTATTCCACCAACAAAAATCTTCTTTGTCCTTGATACCCCCCTAAACTCCACATCCTCCCTAGGGACTGTCCTTTTCACTTCCACCTGATACAGGAATATTTTCATCACCAACAGCATTAACAGTCAGACAAAATAACCCAATGCTCGAAAAAAGGTTCAATAACCATTGAGACTGTTCATTACCATTTTACCATCTATGACATGGTCTTCTTCCAAAACCTTATCAGCAACAGCTGGATCAGCAAATGTCACAAACCCAAATCCCCTTGGCCTACCCGAGTGTTTGTCTAACATTATGACTGAGTCAATTACCTCTCCATAGTTCCTAAAGTAATAGGCAAAGTTTTCTGAAAAAAAAGTAGCCATAATATTAGGACAATGAGAAATCTGGTAGCACGAATACCGCAATGAGAAAGCGGATAAAAGTCAACAAAATAATACCATCTTCTTTGAACACAAAATTAAAAAAGTGTAAATAAATCCTAAAAAATTTTCCTTCACTGATTTGAAGACAATTTTTCATAGAAATTGTAAATTAGAAAGTGCCAGTAGCAGGTAAAAGCGGACAAACTAATACCATCTTCTTTGAACACAAATTGAAAAAGTGTAAATGAATCCTAAAAAATTTTACTTCACTGATTTGAAGACAATTTTCCATAGAAATTGTAATTAGAAAGTGCCAGTAACAGATAAAAATCATGAATTAATTCCCAGCAGTTTAGAAGTAAATTGGATTTTAAAATTCACTTTTAACATTTATGCAAACTCAACAAAACCAAGAGTTTAAACCATTTACCTTCAGTAGTCTCCCAAGAAACGCCTCCGACGAAGAGCTTTCTATAACATTAAAAAAAAAACAAGACACAAAACAAAACAGAAAAATCTCAATTACAAATGTTTTGAAAGAAGACTTTATTGTCTCTGAGACATCAAAAGAGAAACCTAAATTCAGAAACCCCTGCTAAGAACATGAAAAGCTATATCTAAATTCAGAAACCACTACTGACCCTAGAGACGAAGCACGGTGAGCAACTGAATTTCCCATCACATTGCTTTCATGAAAGCCGTCGGGCGCGAAACCATCCTCCATGTCAAATTGCTGCTTTCCATGTTCAAATTGTCCGTTGTTTCCGTCCTGAACCGGTTCCAAATTGAATCGTCCGTTGTCTCCGTGCTGAACAGGATCCAAATTATCATCCATTGGCGTTTGGACCTTTAGAAACCTACAGAGCTGAAAATTGAAGACAAAGGTTGTATCTTTATCCGAATAAACAATCCTAACCGGAAATTTCAGGGGAATTTCGATTTTATAAAGGAATTTTGGTTTGTATAGAAAAGAAACAGGGATTTCAGGGCTGAAAATTGAAGAAAACGGTGTATCTTTCTGCGTATAAACAAACCCAAACCGGAAATTTCGGAGAAATTTCGATTTTATAAAGGGATTTTGGTTGAAATAGAGAAGAAAGAGGGACTGAAGTTTGGGGAAGTTTTCTAATTGCAGAAACCCTAGCGAGAAACGGCGCCGAGGACGAGACTCGCAGCCAGAATTTGAAAAAGTGCTTGCGACTTTGCGTTTTGGTGTTTTTATATGCCAAGCTTAGACGCAGCGCGCGGGAGATATAATCTAAAACGGTGACGTTTCGTCTTTCTTCGTTTATTTTAGAGATAAAATATGAATGTCGTTTAAATAAATTAATGAATGGCGGTTCAGAATAAATAAATAATTATGGCTATCGACATGACTAAAAACTTAATTAGGCCAATTACTATGGGAGGGAATAAAAGAAAGAATCAGATATGGACATAATAATTTCCATTTCCATAGTTGCATAACCAATCATTTATGATTGACCAGATCGTTAATGCAAAAAATATCCAAATACCAAATTCGACCTTTATATGACTTCCGCAAAACGGAGTAAGTTCTTGGAAAAATCAAAGAAAGAACCTCTTCTTCCTCCGTAAAAAATTCTTCCAATAAATTCGAACCTAATTTTTTCAAAAAAGTGCGTACAGTACTTTTGTGTTTACGAGCCAAAGTTTTAACACAAGAAAGCCGAAGTTTCTTCTATAGTTCAGAAAATAAGTCTCAAAATGGCTATCAACAAAATTAAAACGTAATTAGGCCAATTATTACGAGAGTGAAATCCGATATGAACACAAGGTGTGTTTTTTCAAATGGAATCCACATGAATTTTCCTGTAGAGGAAGTATATAAATTGTATGCCCTTTCCCATTGTAACACTAAAAAAATTGTTGCTTTCAATCTTTCAACCTTTTAAAATTGACTTTAGAGGGATAAAATTGGGGAAAAAATGAACAAAAAGGGGTGTTTGGAAGTGGTGGAAACCACTCAGTTTTCACCATAATCTCAGTTATGAACAATATAAAGCTCTCATATGCTACAGTAACAATAAAAAAATATGCTACATTATAACCTCCCCTAATTACTCTCTTTTGCCGTCCGTTTTACGCCACCTTTGACGAGTCTGACTCTTCATTCTTTAATCATCTTCTTCCTTTTAATTTGAAATCTTTTACTAAGTTTCAACATTAATCTTCATCCATATGACATTTTTGTCTTTCTTTCTCTTAATATTGGAGTTAAGAGGAGTGGTAGATTCAAATATAACCCCACAAAAGTGGTATTCTTTTAATTGGATGCATTTCCACAACGAACGACAATCTTTTGAGGAATCTCCATTTTTAAAGGGAAATATATCTCAAAGTATCATTTTTTTTTATACTCAAAAAAAAAATATTTTGTATATACATCATTTTAAAAACAAAGCAATTTTAAGAATTTATTTGGCACTTTCTTAAACATAACACAAATGCGAGAGCAATGGAAACTTTTCTCCAACAATTCTCCATAACATTTGAGCTAAGAAGTTCCATAATTCACAAAGTAAAAGGATCTTAGATTCAGAACAAAACAAGGAATAGGGCAACAGATCATGTATGATATTGGTACATGACGAGTTACACAGAAACACACTATGACTTGTCCCAACTCCTAACTGCAAAAGAACAAAACAAACAAAAATATACATTCACAAACAAACAGCGAAAAATACTTTTCTTTTCCCATCACTCGTCTACCTCGTCATCATCATCCACAAATTCTTCCTCATCTTCATCATCACCGTTTGATTCTTCTTCCTCTTGGTCCACATCCTTATCACCAACAACAAACCCTCCAAGAGTCTCATCCTCCTCCTCCTTATCATCTGCAATCTAAACCTTCTTTTGTGAAGACTTTTTCCCGCCTTGACAGTTGTCCTTGTGGGGCTTGTCGCGGTCCTTGATCTCGTAGAATACTTTGGCCTAATATTAGCTTTCCTCGCAAGCTCTATGTCATCTTCACTCTCACCAGTCCAATCTTGAACATCATCCTCATATTCTTCGCCTTTTTTCCTCGCACCCCTCTTCCTTTTCTGCTTCTCAAACTCCTCCTCATCCTCATCCTCATCCTCATCCTCACTCTCTTTCCCATCTTCTTCAAGAAACCACTCCCACCTCTTCACATCTCGGATCATATGGTTCGGATAGTGGTCAAACTCGTGCCCAATTGCCACAAAACCAAACTCTGCATTCCCAAAACAAATAAAATGATATTGTGATATCAGAAAGCATAAAATTCACTGCTAAAAAATGCATTTCGGCAAAGAAAAACTGTCATATATATATACTACATCATTGATTAGCACAAAAACCAAAAAGTAGCAATCTTTTCGAATGGAGAAGCATGAGATACAAAACCCATATGCCAATTATATTATATAGACACACACACACGCACACACAAAATATATTTTATTATTATCTGACACAGAAGACTAAATCAGAACATTCAAAAAGCCCATGAAAAATCTTTAATTGTTTTTTTCTGTCTTCAAAGGCATCATTTTCACAATTCTCACCAATCACCGTACATAAGAATCAAAATTGAAAGTTAATTCAATTCCAAAATATCATTTTTTTTCCGCAATTAGGGTTTAAGGGTCAAACCTTTAACAGGATCAATGCCCGAAACATCAAAGCCCTCAAATTCCGACCGGCATCCCAAACCTCGGCCAATTCAATCTCGCCTTCGTCCAAAACCCTCTTCTCGTCTTCTTCATCGCCGATTTCTCTCAGACAGAACCAGGCGGGTTTCTTTCCGGACACGCAAAGCCGATCCCCGGGGGCCAATTCGCCCTTCTCCGACCTCCTGAAAACCCTAATTTCCTCCCCATCGTCCTCGTTCCGGACCACCCAAACGGGATTCTTCCCCAGAACCTCAAACGAATCGACACTGGTGGGATCTGCTTGTTTCGCGCTAGATTTCAGTTCTAAAGCGACGTGACAACGAGACGCTGTTCTGTCATCCGTGTTGAACCCAAACCCTCTGCCAAACACCGTCTTATCGTGACCTTTCATAGGTACGATTTTTGCACTGTACGGCTCGCCTTGGCTGTGGATCTCCATGTGAATTGTGAGTTACGACAGACTCGAGTTATGGTTTTACACGTGTCTTTGGAGAGGAACTCTTTGGACGTCACGTGATGTGCACGTGATCATGGCTTGAGTTGGCCAGGCCCAAAGGTAAGAGGAAAACGACAAACGACACAATTTATCAAATCGAAAGGAAAACGACAAACAAAAAGGGTTGAGCAAGATGGCCCCCATCAAGTGCTTTGGTGGTGGTTATTGGGTACCGTTCATATTTCTATGTCCTCCCAACGAAGAAAGGACCAAAATAAGTGAATACTTCACTCATAATAGGAATCTTAATAATCACTTTTTTTCTTTATTCTTTTTTTTTTTCGAGAATTAGCATCTTCAAAGATAATAATAATAACAATAATAATAATAATAATAAACATATTTGTTTGTATTTTTTTTGAGATACAACTCTAATCCCTTCTTTTTTACCAATTTTGTGTTGTCATGCTACTATTAGTAGATGTTTAAGATATTGTCACTTCAATTAATAACTATACTTCAATTAATAACTAGGAATTAGGAATTGTGTTTACAAATGAAAAAAAAAAAAAACTCAAAATAGATATAAAAATCGAGAAACTCTTATATAATGATTTTTTTAAATGATCTTACAAAATGATTTAAATCAACGTCTTTACTCAAAAAAGGAAAAAAAATCAACCATACACAATTAATTTAATTTAGTTAAAAACAGAATGTGAAATGACTTATATTATAGTTCTATAATCATAACACAACACCCGAATTTAATATTTAACAAAACATCCAAATTTAAAAGAGCTTTGAACATATTACTAGGGCCATATGAAACTTTTTTAATGGTTAATTTAAAACAGTTTTGAAGGGAAGAGATGGACTTCCCATGATTAGTAATTTTTTTAAAGGAAATGATGTAAATAGTGAGAGCAATATACAATACTAATTAGATAAGCAAAAACACAAAAAAAAAAAATATATATATATATATTAATTTAATTGTTTGGGGTATTTCAATTTGATATAAAAAAAATGCAAAATGACAAATGCGTAAGGACGGTAATTTCAACCCAAGCACGAGTTTTTTGTCGTTGTCGTATTCGCTGTCAGCGTGAGAACAATAGCTGACAGCTATTTTGAAAACGACGTCGTTTTTTAATTTATTTAAAATTTTCTCCTCCTTTTTGGCGTTTTGGCTAGACATTATCTCCGCAGACGTTCTACGACTTTAAATCTGGGTCAATCCGAGCAGACGACATCGTCGTCGTCGTCGTTGTAAAGGTTTCCAATTCCTGATCTTGTTCCGGGTTGAAGGTCGTGGATTTCTGATACTCTTCCCGTTCTTGTCGTTTCGTCACACAACTTTCTCAGTTAAGTCTGTTGCTTATTATTTTATTTTATTTTATTCAGCCTTTTTACTTCTATGATTTAGGGTTTCTAGGGTTTGGGTTTCCTCTTCCCCTTCCGGTTATGCTCCTGGGTTTTCTGTTTGGTTGCTGGGAGAATCCGTGAATAAAACAAAGGGAAAGCGTTTGAACATGGAAATTTCTGTTCTTTGCAAAAAAGTTTACTTTTTGGCGAGTTTTTCGCTCGGCTTATTCCTGTTTCGGACTGAAAACTGTTTAATCTGTAATTTATTTGGAGGCTTGGGCTTGCTATATGTTGCTGGGGAAATGAAAGCTCAGTTCTTTCACCGAATATTTTTAGGATTAATTATCTCCGAATATAAAAGCCTGGATTTTTAAGAAGGAAAGGGAAAAAAAAAATTGAAATCTTGTCATGAAAGAGGAGAATCCTTACGTTACGAACAAAAAAGGAAGTCAAAAAAATTGTAAGCCTCTTTGAAATTTTATGTTTTCCAAAAGTTAAATATTCAAAAAAAGATTCTGTGTATGTAAAATCCCCAAACTATTAAGCCCTTGGAAAGTTTCTCAACTCTGGTTTAAAGAAGTTTGGAATGGAAAAAATATTAAATGTTGGTGACTTCAGAATAGTGTTGTTACAATTAACTTCTTTGTGTGAGTGTGTGTGTGTGTGTTTTTAATTAAATTTAAATTGTTACAATTAACTTGACATATGGCCAATGAAGCAACCACCGTGGGTCTACTTTTTATTCATTGTTTTTAATTCTTGTTATTGCTCATGTTAGCAGCTCAAATGGCAATGGTTGCAGATCCAGGGCCAATTGATAAGTCAGTATTATATGATCAAGACAACCATGTCTCCTCGGCTATTTGGGATGGGCAGGTTGTTATTTTTGCCAGAATTTACTGACTAATTATTTTAGTTGGGTGTCACCTTTTTGTGGCTAAATATTTACTTTTACATGTGCAGGAGCGTGGTGTGCTTAGATGTCATGAACATACTTCAATGCTGGAACAATGGAAGCTCACCCCAAAACAGATTGAGTTGGTTGAGAAGGCTGGATTTGGGTACCTTAGATTGATCCCCTCGTTTTCGCTCGATAACTCGCTCATCTCAGCTCTAATTGAGAGGTGGAGGAGAGAAACGAACACGTTTCACTTGCCTGTTGGAGAAATGACCATAACCCTTGAGGATGTTGGGCTGATACTTGGTCTGGCGATTGAAGGAAAACCTGTAGTAGGTGCACATTCAAACTCACCTAGCTCAGTCTGTGAAAACTTACTAGGGAAAGCCCCGGAGGACCTGAACGGCGGAATGTTGAAACTTACTTGGTTGAAAGAGTGCTTTTCCAAATGTCCTGAGAATGCATCAACTGAAACAATAGAGCGCTACACACGTGCTTATATCTTATACCTTGTTGGCAGCACAATATTTTCTACAACAACCGGGAACAAGGTCTCTATCATGTATCTCCCTTTCTTTGAAAATTTTGAGGAAGCTGGAAAATTTGCATGGGGAGCCGCAGCACTGTCGTTCCTTTATAGGACTCTTGGTAATGCCTCTATGAAATCTCAAGGCACCATTAGCGGTTCTTTGACTCTATTACAGGTAGATTAACTTGGCTTCCCTTTTTTCTTTTTTTTTTTTAATCTCTCATTTTGTTCTTATTCTTGTTGTTGAGGCGGGTTTGGAGCTTTGTAGTAAAGCGATTACATCTTTCTATGTTAGAGGCCTGAACATAAAATGTTCTGTGTGATAACGATGATGTATTCTTTCTTGGTAGTGTTGGAGTTATTTTCACCTTAATATTGGGCGACCGAAGATCAATGAGGATCCAAGTGGTAATTTTCCATTTGCGCTCAGGTGGAAAGGAAGACAAAGTGGACCAAGATCAACCTCCAATATAGTTGCCTATCGCAAGGCCTTAGATAACCTGACATCTAGTGATGTAAGTAAATCCATGACTTCTTGATTGTCATGATAATCAACTATTTCTCATGATTATGATAAAATGTGTCATTTGATGACAAATACAGGTCCAGTGGCTTCCGTACAAAGATATAGATTTTGCAGTGGTACCAGATCACATAAAAGACAATTTGAATTTGAAACTAGCAAGGACTATGCTGATTTGCTTTGACAAGGCAGAAAGACACATGCCAGATCGTTGCTTAAGGCAGTTTGGCTTGCCTCAGCCAATCCCACAGAAGGTCAAGCGATGGGAGAAGAGGGTCCGTTCTGGTGATCAAGGGATAGATTTGACAAAAGATACAGAATCAGAGGCCAAAGGTAAAGGCCAAGCAGAGGTGAAGGAGTGGCTGGACCGTAGACTCCATATAGGGGAAGGTGGTGATGGTGTCGATGAAAATGAGTACATGCAGTGGTATGAGAAAATTACTCGTAAATTTATAGGCCGGCCAGAATCGCTTGAATCGGAGTATCAGAGGACGGTAAGCTGATTCTGAGTAGCCTTTTTTTTTTTGCTCTCCAAAATACTTGCATATGTCTGACCATTCTTCTTACAGGTTTCTGCTATAAAGGAAATTGCAAGCATAGCGGATTCAGTCTCAATAGATCGGATGGATTCTCGAGATAAGAAGTTGCTAAATGAAATTAAGAGCTCCGTGCATAGCTGTTTAACGGAGATTATTGGAGAACCACGAAAGGGAAGACGCAAGAGCGCTGCAAAACGTAAAAGGTCAAGTGAATCCAACGGTAGGGATGATACAACGGACTAATTCAAAAAATTGCAGGCTGTTCTGAAGAGATATACGCACTTTCTAGTTCTGTATGGAAAATTTGCTCAAGCTGTAGAATTGTTGCTTTTTAAATTAGTGATGATTTCCTGTTAGGTTGTGTCATTATGCTATTGTTAGGTCTGAGTAGGTTTTAAGTTAAGGACTGTATGAAGGAGAACTTGAGAACTTGCTTTGTTCGGTTTAGATTAATGGTAGATATTTACGTCAATAAAGTTCTTGCTTCTTTGCCGATGGTTTATTACGAGAACAAAAAAATAATTAATAATAATAAGAAGAGAGAAAAGAAGAGGAAGGTAAAGTGACTTTTAAATAAAAACAGATGAAAATCAATTATGTTTCGAGCATTTAGAAGTGCTTTTCCCAAATGCAGCTGAATTTAGTGCGACCAAACATTGGGACTATCCCTGCTGAACAACAGTCTTTGTGAAAAATTTTAGGATGTATTTGCAAAGATTCTAAAATTTTGAGCTCTAGTTGTACTTTTCAAAAAACTGAGGGCCAAAATATGAAATTGGTTGACATGGGCACTTTTGAAAAAGGTATTTTTGCTCTTCAAATCAGTGAAGTTTCAAATCTAATTCCAATTTTTCAAAACCTTTTTTTTGCAAAAATCTTTTATCCTAACAAGACAACATCAAACAAAGGACTGAATTAACTAAAATTTAAAAAATAAGATTGAGTTAACTAAAATATAATTCTATCATTTCTTAAGCACTTGAATTCTGTCGAAATATTCTCAGCTTTTTAATGCCTTAATTTAAGCTAATTGATTAGTTGTCATTAGCTATTAATAGCTAGATTAAACATTATTTTTTATTTGCTATAATTGTTGTAAATTAGTGGTCAAACTATCCTTATTAAGGAAAGCCATTCATTGTAAATTGTGTATATATTGGCTGTCATTCAGCCTTAGCGATACAGAAGAAAATTTTTTCCCAATCTTCATGGCATCAGAGCCATTGTTCTTTAGTCTCAGATTAAAACCCTAGGGCATTTTTTCTGCTAACCATAGAAACCGTCATTCGTACAAGCCGGCTCACGCTCCATGTGCATCAAGTCCATACAGTCGTGCAGTCTGCACAAAAAAAAAAAAAAAACTCCGTGGCCGTCGAGAAAAGGGCATCTTCGATGGAGATCATCCCGAGTTCTGTTAGCCAACCGGGAGCCTTCGATAATCAGCCCTTTACCATCACCAGTCACAAGTTGAATGGCCAAAACTATTTACAATGGTCTCAATCAGTCCTCATCTTTATATCTGGGAAAAGGAAAGATGAACACCTCACCGGAGAAATTGTCCGGCCAAAAAAGGAAGACAAAACCTATCGAGCATGGAAAATAGAAAACAACCAAGTCATGTCATGGTTGATAAATTCCATGACGAATGAAATAAGGGAAAACTTTCTCCTCTATGAAACCACAGCTGAAATATAGGAAGCAACAAAGGAGGCTTACTCATACATGGAGAATACGTCCAAGCTATTCGACATCAAGCATCTTCTTCATGAACAACGGCAAGGAGATCTTACTGTGACCCAATATTTCAGCATCCTCAATCGCCATTGGCAGCCTTGATGTGTTCGAAGAACACAGATGGAAGTGTCCCAATGATGCTTTGTATTACAAAAAAATTGTGGAACAAAAGTGAGTACACAAGTTCTTAATAGGACTCAATAGGAACTTGGATGATGTGCACAGAAGGATCCTTTCTAAACGACCAATTCCCAGTCTTAGATAGGCATTTGCTGAAGTCAGGCATGAAGAAAGCCGCAAGAAAGTCATGTTAGGTACCAATAATCCAACCAATAATCCCGAAGCAACCGCACTTGTAGTTAGAGGAGGACAATCCCCATTCAACACCAGAAAGCAAAGGAAGGAGAGGCCAAAATGTGATCACTGTCATAAACTAGGTCACAAGAAGGATAAATGTTGGAATTTACACGGCAGAGCTGAAGACACAAAGTTCAATAATAGGAGGGAAAGCAGAGGCAATTTGGCCACTACAAGGGAGAAACTTGAAAGCCCTGGAACTTTTCTATTCAGCAAGGAACAATTGGATTTACTCCAACAGTTGTTTGTGCAATAGAATAGTACATCCTCTTCCTCTACCATAGCCTTGGGATAGATGGCTCATAAAGGTAATATTGTACACGTTCTTAATGCTAATAAGGGAAAATCAATTACCTAGATTATTGACTCAGGTGCCTCCGATCATATAACTGGTGATCCATGATTATTTGCTAACCTCAATCCGTGCAAAGATAAATGGTATATGCAGATTGCTGATGGAACATAGTCTCAAGTTGCTAGGGTTGGAATAATGGAGTTAACCAAAGATTTGATACTTAACTCTATGCTTTTTGTTCCAAATTTGGATTGTAACTTGTTATCTATCAGCAAATTGACTCAAGACTATAATTGTGTCACTAAATTCTTCAAAAATTCGTGTGAATTTTAGGATATGAATATGGGGAGGACGATTGGCAGTGCTAAGGAGTGTTTAAGATTGTACCTACTCACTAGCAACGACTCTCCAAGTGGACAAGCTCTACAAGTTGGCAGTCAAAAGGATGTTTGGAAGAGTATTGGGAACCGTTGGTTATAACCACTTTTACTGTAGCATGTGAGGGCTTTTACACTGTAGCAATTTTTTTTAATTGTCACTGTAATATATGAGAGCTTTATACTATTTATAACTAAAAAAGTGGTGGGAACCCCTTCCAAACGCCTGATAGGTTCTTATAACTCCTCGTTTAGTGTTTCTAATAATGATATTATGTTATGGCATTATCGGTTGGGTCATCCAAACTTTATGCATCTTGAAAAGTTGTTTCCATCATTATTCAAAAATAAAAATCCAAAGTCATTTTAGTGTGAAATGTGTCAATTTTCAAAACATACATGCAGTACATTTCCTAGTCGACCTTATAAACGATCTCATCCATTCACAGTGTTTCATAGCGATGTATAGGGACCATCTTGTGTAAAACACATTTGGGGTTTGGTTGGTTTGTATCTTTTATTGATGATCACACACATTTGACATGGGTTTACCTCTTAAAGAAAAATCTAAAGTTGGGCAAGCCTTTTAAAATTTTCACAAGATGATCCAAAATCAATTCCAATCAAAAATCAAAATTCTCAAAACAGATAATGCTAAAGAATTTTTCAAATCTGTGTGAGGAGATTATTTGCTAGATCAAGGAATCATTTATCAGAGTTCTTGTGTAGACACTCCCTAACAAAAATGGAATTGCAGAGCGAAAAAACGAGCATCTTCTTGAGGTTGTTCATTCCTTGAGATTTTCAACTAATGTTCCAAAACACTTTTGAGGGGATTCCATCCTTACTGCAACTTACCTAATAAACCAGATGCCATCACAAATACTCAATTTCCAAACACCATTCCAAGTTCTCCTCAAACATTATCCTTTTTCTCGACTTTTGTCAACAATTCCTCTAAAGATATTTGGATGTTTGGCCTTTGTCCATGTTCATTCTCATAATTGTGGGAAACTCAACCCTCGTGCTATCAAATGTAACTTTCTAGGATACTCACCAAATCAGAAGGGGTACAAATGTTATTCACTAGTCACCAGAAGGTACTACTACTCGATGGATGTCATCTTTTTTGAAAATCAACCCTTTTATCCCAACACTGCCCTTCAAGGGGAGAGAGAATACAATGAGGAATACTAGTATCAGGATATTGATGATTCACCACCAAATGATCTCAACTCATCACCGGAACCCATTTTAAAGACTCCAGCACCTTCTGTACTCCAAAGTGTTAATCTTAATGTCGAGTCACCACCTAATGTCGGATCTCTACCTGCTATACTCCAAAATGTCAATCCTAATGTCGAGTCTCTACCTTTTGAGTCTAGTTCTCCAATCTTAGATTTACAAACGAATAATGAGTTCCGTGTCTACTTTAGGAAAGCACATGCTTCAAGATAGGAGGGAGAATCTCAAACACTACCCAAACCTAACCAAGAGCCCAATCCATATTCATTGAATAAAGCTAACACAATTTCTAAAGATCCTCTTGAGATTCCTGAAGATGATTTAGGTTGGCCTATTGCTCTACGGAAGGGAGTGAGATCATATATTCCACATCCTTTGTACAATTATATCTCTTATTTAGGACTCTCACTTAAGTTTCGAGCATTTGTTACAAATCTGGATGCAGTGCAGGTTCCCACTAATGTTCAGGAGGCTTTCAAAAATCCTTCATGGAAGGCAGTAATCTTTGAGGAGATTCGAGCCTTAGAAAAGAATCAAACATGGGAAATCACAAGTCTACCCCAGGAAAGAATCCAATAGGGTGCAAGTGGATTTTTATAGTGAAGTATAAGAGAGATGGAAATATCGACCAATATAAAGCACGCCTAGTGGCAAAAAGGTTCACTCTGTCGTATGGGATTGACTATCAAATGACATTTACACCAGTTGCCAAACTCAACACGATCCGTGTGCTATTGTCTCTGGCTACGAATTTAGATTGGCCTCTATTCTAACTAGACATAAAGAACATCTTCTTGAATGGAGACCTGACAAAAGAAGTATACATGAAGATCCCTCTCGGTTTTGAAACTCCTGGCACTAAAAATCAGGTCTGCAAGCTAAAAAGGTCTCTGTATGGCCTTAAGCAATCTCCAAGAGCTTGGTTTGAAAGATTCACAAGAGTGATACAACAACAAGGATATTCTCAATGCCAAACCGATCATACTTTGTACATAAAAAAATCAGGGGGAGGGAAATTGTCCATCCTGATAGTATATATTGATGATATAATTGTCACTGGTGATTTTGAAGAAGAAGTGATGAGTCTGAAGAAAACTCTAGCCAAGGAATTTGAGATTAAAGACCTAAGATATCTCATATATTTCCTAGGAATGAAGGTTGCACGATCAAGTGAGGGCATCTCTGTGTCTCAGAGAAAATATGTATTGGACTTGCTTACTGAGTGTGGGATGCTGGGGTGTAAACTAGCTGACACCCCTATGGATACCACTCACAAGTTGGGAATGGCTGAAAAGGGTGCTCCAGTTGATAAAGGCCGATAACAAAGATTGGTAGGCAAACTCATCTACCTCTCACATACACGGCCCGACATTAGATTCTTTGTCAGTGTTGTGAGTCAATTCATGAATGATCCTAGAAAATAGCATATTGAGGCAGTCTATAAGATCCTGAGGTATTTGAAGTTAACACCTGGCAAGGGATTATTATTCAAAAAGGGCTCTAGTCGAGAATCAACGTCTGGTTATTGTACCTATGTATGGGGAAATTTGGTCACTTGGAGAAGCAAGAAACAGTCTATTGTCTCCAGGAGCAGTGCAGAAGCTAAATTTCGTGCTATGGCTAATGGAATTTGTTAAGGAATTTGGATCAGAAGATTGCTTAAAGAACTAGGAGTTAACCTAGAAGATCCTATGAAGCTTTTTTGTGATAATCATTCTGTGCTAAGTATTGCCAAATCCTATTCATGATGACATGACCAAAAATGTTGAGATTAATCGTCACTTTACCAAGGAGAAGATAGAAGGCAATGTTATTCAGTTACTTTACACGCCAACGAGTTCACAGGTTCCTAATATTCCAACAAAAGCCTTGCCTCGGAAAAGCTTCGAAAACTTAAGTTCCAAGCTTAGGATGAACAACATTTTCAGCTCAACTTGTAGGGAAGTGTCGAAATATTCTCAATTTTTATGCTTTAATTTAAGCTAATTGATTAGTTGTCATTAGCTATTAATAGCTAGATTAGACATTATTTTTCATTTGTTGTAATTGCTATAAATTAGTGGTCAGACTTTCCTTATTAAGGAAAGCCATTGATTGTAAATTGTGTATATATTGGCTGTCATTCAGCCTTAGCAATACAGAAGAAAAATTCTTCCCAATCTTCAAATTCAATCTCTAAGATTATCCTATTCAATATTGTCCTATGTGTGCACCGTGGGGCCCTCAATTTATTGAGTAGCGCTAGGAAAATAATGGTACCTACTTGTTTATTAATTGAAACACAAGCAAAAACAATAATTCCGAGTACTTTTAAATGATCTGAATACCATTTATGACTTGAAGGAAACATGGGAACAGCTAAAGCTAGTCCTAAAACAAAAAGTAATCACTTCTTGGCATGCGCATATTGTGTCTGTGCTTAGTCTTCCTTTACAAAAGGCAGTTATGAGAAAATATAGACAATTTCTCAGACGCAGTTAGCATCGAGTTCTCAAGTCCAGTGCGTCTTGGCATTCTATGCATTCTCACTCGGCTTCATCTCTACGGCGTTATCTTCTTTCCCTTCACTTGGCTTCCTCTCTACGTCATTGTCTTCTTGCCCTTTGTTTTCGTTCGGTTCTTTTTCTTCACTCTGCTTCATCTCTACGTCGTTGTCTTCTCTCTCTTCGCTTGGCTTCATCTCTACGTCATTGTCTTCTTGCCCTTTGTTTTCATTCGGAATACTCACTTCATTATCCTTCAAAACATTCTGTTCGTCTTCCTTCCGAGCACTGCTTTCATTTTCATCCAGAGCACTCCGTTCATTTCCATTCGGAACACTGCCTTCGTTTTCATTCGGAACAGTCCGTTCGTTTTCATTTGAAACACTGCATTCGTTTTCATTTGGAACAGACCGTTCATTTTCATTCAGAACAGTCTGTTCGTTTTCATCCGGAACACTGCCTTTATTTTCGTTCGGAACAGTCCCTACCTCAGCTAACTCAGGGACTCCACTCTCAATCACCTGCTCAAGCAAATAACACCAACGATAACAATGCCCGTATTTCGTGATTTGAATGAGAACAAAATGAAGCAACAAAATGAGCAACTTACTCTCGTTGAAAGCATGTGTTTCAGGCCAGCAACAAGCTCAAAAAGATACTCATACGTAGCCTTGTGAGGCTCCTGCATTGAAAACCTTGATTTTCAGACCTTGAATGACGGATCACAATCAAATAAGGAATGCGCAACCAAAAAGATTTCCTTACCGGAAAATCTAAAGGCAGAGGCAGTCCTTCAACTGCAGGGGCCCTAGGAACTTGGACAACTTTGCTGCCGCCTGCATTATCCGCCAACTGGACACTCCAAGAAGGAGGATTAGAAATGCCCAATGCCTCGAATTCGACCTTAGCGCTCTTCCATGAAGGAATATTAACTGAAGATGAGCCATACAGTGTAAGCTGTGAATGCATACCACAAAGGCAAACAGAGATCCATTAGTGCCAATCTTGGATGAGCTGTCTTGACAAGTTCCTTAAAGAGAATACGAGGAAAAGACAAAACAAAAAATCTAAAGATGGTTTGACCACTATTCTGCTTTCTTCCCCTCACAAAACGACAAAGAGACAGGCAATAACAAAGATAGAGTGACAAGTTAGTTCTACTCATCCAACTATTCCAAATCAACAATTCATGGACTATAAGACTACATCCATACCTTTGGCCTTTCTACAGCTTTGAAGGAATGGAAAGATGGAGTTTCAAAATTTGGAGGCTTCAACACAGCGTATGCCCCTTCATTGTTATACTTTGGTTCACCGAACTGCATTCTCACAACAAATTGCAAGAAAAAATTACATCTACAACCCCCTCAAAAGATATAATAAAATACATCTTTTACATTAACAACATATCCGAAATTTCAACAATCTCCCAACAATCAATGATTCTCCATACATTATGTATGTAACATGCAGCAGGCATTTGACACATACGCTTGTTAATAAACAAAAATGTGTGTGTAAAGCGAAAAGAAATGTGTTGAACAAAAACCTTAAAGATGAAAGGAAGGGCATAACCTGTGGGTAATCTGGCGCGCTAAATAAAGTGTACATTTTCCCTGATTCTCCATCATGATCCAAGCTATACCCACTTAGCATGTCTCCAAACTCATCCTGACCAGCTCTTGCATCTGGGCCTTGATGTGATCGTATGAACAACTATTGACAACAGGAAGAGAGACCAATCTTCCGTCATGACAATTCAAATCAGTGTTTAAGTGAAAGTGAACTACTCCACATGCAATAAATGACGAAGTACAAAAGTAAAACTTGGAAGAATAAGCACAGGTCTTCTTACTAATGTGATCTCGACGTACTTGGATACCCACAATTACAACGGCATCCAGAGATGAAGTTTGATGTCTCAATTTTATATACCCAAACAAAAGCATGCAAAAAGGAATTGCAGCAAACTAACAGCCATATTACAAATTTTACCTTTAGTTTGGATTCTTTTAAAAACTTCTCAGTGCAATCAGGACCCCATGAGAGGCCCAATCTTCTATCAGAATTTTCAAGCAAACCATCTTCCTTTGATGGATCTGACCATAGCACATCAGTCAATGCACTCGGAACTTCTTCCGGAGCATCTATAAGAAACCTATTCACTTTAGACAAGTCTTCTAGAGAACCTAACTCCAGAGCCTGTCCTCTCTTTCTCTTAGACCTTCGCAACGGGCCAGCGCGTGTGCTTCGGAAAAGCCCTCCGTGAGTGGTATATACACAACTTGCTATAATTGAGGCCAGAGGAAGCTGTTTGAAGCATTCCAAGCATTTGTTGAAGACCATTTCACCTTGATCACCATATTTGGTCTTGACTTCTTGCTCAAAGCCATACATCAAGGTGCAAAATTTGGTCTCATGATTTCCACGAAGGAGATAAACTCTATTAGGCATTAAAACCTAACACAAAAATGTGGAAGAAGAATAAAATATGTCAAATAAAATCAATATAAAAGAGAAACAACTTTTTAAATACTGGACTCCGCCTGCCAATAAAATATTTTGAGGAACCAAGAAAACAATGTTTATTTAAAAATTCCAATAATCAAATAGTTGAAAGATGAAATCAAATACGGAGTACGAGGGAGAAAAAGATCCAAGCCACAGAAAAAGCATCAAGCTTAACATTTTAAAACTCATACAAACAAGGAAAAAAAAGTAGATATCGCCACGGCGGCCCCCCCCCCCCGCCCCGGGGCCGGCTACAAATATAGGTAAATGAATATATAGTGCGTAATATACGAAACTCTCTCAACTAGCCTGTTTTATTTGACATAAAATAAAAAACCAACACAGGCAAAACAACTTAGGGAAACCAATATAACTATCAGCGCTTACCTTCCAAGCGAGCAAGACCAGAAACACCTCCAAGCCCCATGCTCCCCTGTCTACATAATTTCCATTGAAAACATAAGATTGGTTCTCAGAGGGCAACCCAGCAAGCTTAAAAATATTGAGTAAATCGTGGAAATGTCCTTCAACATCACCCACTACAACAACTTTTGAATCTTCCCCACAACTGTCAACTTCTACACAATTTGGTTCCTTGGATAGGATACTTGAAGCAGCATTAATTAGATTATCCACCACGGTAATTGGGATGAGAGACCAAAACTCTGTTGGTGGGTCCTTCTTTGAAGACTGATCAAGTTTTTCCATCATATTCGTCACCCACTCCAAGGTTATTTTCCCATCTGGAGGCCATACAAGAGAAAGCCGAAGGGGTGACAGTAACGCCAATTTCATGACCTCATTCTGACCATCTTCATTGCTTACTTTAGATGTCTCAATGACAGTTTCCTGCACCTCATTCTGACCATCTTCATTGCTTAATTTAGATGTCTCGTTGACGGTTTCCTGCACCTCGTTTTGACCATCCCCATTGCTTACTTTAGACGTCTCATGGACAGTTTCCTGCATCTCATTCTGACCATCTTCATTGCTTACTTTAGATGTCTCATTGACGGTTTCCTGTATCTCATTCTGACCATCTTCATTGCTTACTTTAGATGTCCCAATGGTGGTTTCTTGCATCTCATTCTCTCCATCTTCAGCACTTACCTCAGATTCGACCACCACTTGCACATCTTTAAACATCATTCCTTCTGTCTGTCCGGTTTGCACTTCATCCGTTGCTCCATCAACAACTGTTATTCCTTGTTCTGCTCCAACCTGAACATCACCATTGGCTGAGTACGATGATCCTTCTATTGTGTTGTCATGCTTATCATTCTGACCCTCATCATCTCTTGTGTCAGCTTCGGCCTCTGGCCCCTCATTTTCAAATAACCTCCTTTGAAGCCTTTCAATCTCTGCGTCCTTGTTGTTTGTGGCAGTTGACCCACCAATCTTACTCTCCACGGTCTCGGCATCAACTCCATCCACCTGTAATGTGCGAAATACAATGAAAATAAAAATTACCATGGCGAAAGAAGAAACAAAAAGAAAAAACATTTTGGCTTATCAACATACTGATTCAACAGGTTCACAATTCCGATTGGTTGTAATTTTAGCTCGTCTAGTAACGATTGTTGACGCAATCTCTTTCATACGAGAAACCGAGCGAGTCTGCTCATCATCCATACCTTCACAAGGTATCTTACTCAAAATGCTACTAACATCCTTGCACGATCCCACCTGGCCGACAACAATACACCAAGTCAAACAACATGGTAAATGCAAAATAACTTAACCAATAAGTAGGTCACATTTTGACACTGACTTACCATCTTCTCAATACTAGAGGATAGTGCTTTTTTCACGTCACTCTTGGTAACCTGTGAAAATCATCAATTCAATCAACGAAGCTAATCCATCTAACGAAAAAGAATTAAAAAAAAAAAGATCATAACCCCGGTTCTTTCTCCCTTACCTTTTCAACTCTGTTACAAAGAATTCCACGTGCTATTTCTCTCATCATCATGAGTGAATGCACTTGCTGATCATCTAAATTTACAAACGACATTGCGTTTATGTTGTCTACAACCTTCCTAGCTTCATTTAAGATTCTCTCTTTGCGAGACCTCACGTCTGCAGCCAAAAACAGCATTACCCCATACAAGTTCAGAACAAAGCCAAAAGCAAACTGTAAATGGCAACACCATAAATACTATTTTCTCTTAGAATCTTAACAACAATCATACTTGAACGTGAATTACTCATAAAGCTTCATATTGTACTATTGTATTATATTAAACTTAAACCAACACTGATTATACAACACCAGCAAATATGCCTACATAATATGTGTGTGTGTGTGTATGTATATGTGTGTGTGTGTGTATATATATATATATATAACTTCAGCCCAATAAGAAATTAAAAAAAAAATCATTGTTACCTCATCACTGTAACAAGAAACCCAAAAAGATTGTTTCTTTACCTTAACGTCAAATTTAACCACTAGTTTGAGTGTCCATTAAAATTCACAGACCCAATCAAGGAAAAAACGAAATCATAAATACAAAGCCTCATTATTGAATAAATTGGGCGTTAAAAATCACGTCTTTTTTTGGAAAATGCAAAAAAGAAAGCGGTGAAATAAGGGTGTGAAGCAGAGATCAGTGACCTTCGGCTGGCATGGCTGGTCTGCAAACGACGACGAAAATCTGAAAGAGAGTTGAATCGGTTCTCTTTTGAAGGAGATGCGAGCTAGAGAGGAGAGAGAGAGACAGGGAGAGTTTGGGTGTAGAAAGAGAGGGCAAACGACTTCAAGCCCTAGATCGTTTTGAACATTCTGTTTGATAAAACTTTTTCGACTGAAGGATAAGAAGATATTATTATAATAAACTAAGTGTTGGGAAGAGTTAAATGTGCAACGAAACGGCGCCGTTCTGTTGCTGACAATTTGAGGGAACTGATGAAGATAGTCATATGCGGCGCGCCATTTGAAGCAGTTTGTGCACACGTGCACAAACCTTCAAATCAAACACAAAACAAAGACCATTCTTTAAAATAAAACCATTCCTTAAAACTTTTCAAAAATACTTTTAGATATGTTTGTTTCATATATTTTTTACACTCAATAAACTCAAATTTAGATTTATATGTATTTGTTTCTCCTAAAATTTGAATTATTTAAGTATTAAGAATTCAAGTTTTCAAAATTTTCGGGCTTATTTGGTTGGAATACTTTCGATATTCGAATCACGGTTCGAATCATTTTGCTACAGTATTTTCTCTCACAAAAATTTAAATCTTCATTCAAATGCTCTATTCAAATACTCGAACCAAATAGGCCCTTCATTTCCTTAAACTTCTGATAGTCGGATATCTTTACAATAGTAAAAACTAAAATTCTCTCTCCTACATTTGAGTTAAAAAAATCATAACTTTTTATTTGATATATAATCGAGATATTCTTTTTTCATTGTGTTTATAATGAATAAAGGAATAAATCAAGATCCATATTTTATTTTTTTTAAGATCATTAACATTAAGATTTTATTAGATTTATTAATAAATCAAAAACTATCTTCAATACCTCTTCAACCACAAATTTTAATTTTATTCTATATTCAGATTAAAACTTAAATGCACATCTAAACATCAATTCGAATAACAATTCAAATCCTAATTCAAATCACACTAACTCAAATTAAATTACTAAGTCCAATCCATTTACCAAACAGACCCTTAGTATAATTTCTTAAAAATTTATATTTTTTAAAATAAAATTATTTTTATTTATTTTGAAGATATTGTTAAATAGATTTTTTTTCTTATATATAAACACAAAACAAAAGGTTTGCAAAACAAATAATATGGTTTTTTTTAGGTCTAAAATTATAAGAAAAGGATTTTTCAAAAAAAAGAAATTATAAGAAAAGGAAATATAACACAAACCTTCAAAACAAAAGTTAAAAAAAAAAAAAAAAAACACAAAACAAATGTGCAAAACCGTTAGATACGTTTTATAATCATTTTCTTCTAGTCGGTGATTATCTTTTTTAGTTCCTACTTAATAAATTGCCTTTAAATAAACACAAAACAAAAGGTTCACACAGACAAAAAAAAAAAAAAAACAAATATGTCTTTTTTTTTCTTGGAAAGTATATGGGTTTTTCAGATAAAAATATATACGTGTTCTGAAGTTATAAGAAGCAGAAACACTCTTCTACCTTTATAAATATTGTCTCTTAAAAAAAAAAAAAAACCCTTATAAATGTTGTAACTATAGGCTTATGGTCAGTTTTTTTAATATAAAAAAAAGGCTTGGACCTTTTTTTTTTTTCAGAAAACGCATAAAAATAATTTATCTAGAAAAAAGTGCATAAAAATATACTGTGTATATATCAATATGAAATTAAAAATATGATAATGGAATAAAATCCGATGAGAATTTGTTTTTTTAAAAAAAAGAATAAAAAGATTTTTTAGGAAAAAATTAAATGTTTGTTCAATCGACTTAAACTTCCTTCATATATAATAAATTATCTGTTTATGAGTCCAAATCAGCTAATTTAATTATATGCATTTTATTTTTGTTATAGGAAAATATTAATATATATTTTTTAACTAAATATTATTATATTTTTGAGAAATATATTAAATCAAATCGATTTTTTTTCCTTTAAAAATAAACCGATATATTTTTGGTTTGGTTGTTACGACGACTAACACCCTTCGCTAGCGTTCTACAGCAGGAAACGACGTCGTTCTATATTCGTCTTATTTTTCCATGATCCATTTCAAGGATCGGTTTTCTTTGAATGGCAAGAGCTTGGATTAAGTAAAGAAGAAAAATGTAAAAAATGAAAATACTGGTGAATTGTGTGAAAAGTTTAACAGAAGAAGAGTAAAAGAAGCCAAAAAGTTGTTAAGCCCTTATAGAATTTGAACTTTCAAATAGAAGTTCCTTTTTTCTTTCAAGGAAAAGAATTTTGATTCTCAAATACAAGTTTATATTTTTCAAATAAAAGTTTCCTTTTTTTTTTTTTTATTCTTTTCAAGAAAGTACTAACTGTGTCCTAAGGGGATGTGTTGGAAAAGCATATTCTTAACTTTTGATTTTAAAGCTGTTTGAAATGTAACAACGTATTTGAAATTGGTGATTTCAGCTATTTGTTTATAAGATGTTTTACGACCATAGTTAAAACCAATTTGATTTAAAATGCTGTAATATGTAAGAATTTTACACTACAATTTATTTTTTTTCTTACACTGTAGCTTGTGAGAGTTTTACACTGTTGAAATTCAAACTACTAGATTGAATTAAGTTCCTAGACACCCTATTAACCTTTCATCTGGTATTTTGTTTAAGTCCCTCGTCCGCTATTCACAAAGAATCTATGACATGGATTTTGTTCAATATTTTCTTGTTAATATTTTTTTTTTCAATTTATATCTATGTTTGTATATATTTTTAAATTGTTCTTTGCTAGGAGCCCAAATGGCACCAGTTGCAGGTCCAGGGCCAACCGATAGGTCTGTACTACATGATCAAGATAGCCATGTCTCTTCAGCAATTTGGAAGGGGGAGGTTGGACAAGGGTTCTTTCTATGTAGCTTAGTAGCTTCAAATAATTTTTTCCCGTATGTGAAGAACTCTTTTATACCATTAGGAGTCTCGCTATTTGCGGCTATAACTTTGCTACAACATTTGCTGGAGCGACGTGTGCTTATATGTCATGAACACACGTAAATGCTGGAACATTGGAAGCTCACTCCTAAACAGATTGAGTTCGTCGAAAAGGCTGGATTTGGTTACCTCAGATTGATTACGTCGTTGTCTCTTAAAAACTCGCTCATCTCAGCGCTAGTTGAGAGGTGGAGGAGAGAGACAAAAACATTTCACTTGCTCGTTGGAGAAATGGCCGTAACGCTTGAAGATGTCGGACTATTACTTGGGCTAGCAATTGACTGGAAACCTGTTATAGGTGCGTCGTCAGGAACGCTTAGCTCGGCTTGTGAGACTCTTTTAGGGAAGGTACCGGAGGACCTAACTGGTGGAATGCTGAAGCTAACTTGGCTGAAACAGTGCTTTTCCAAGTGTCCTGAAGATGCATCAAGTGAAACAGTTAAGCACTATACTCGTGCTTATCTTCTATACCTTGTGGGCAGTACAATATTCTCCACTACAACTGGGAACAAAGTCTCTTTCATGTATATTCCATTGATTGAGAACTTTGATGAAGCAGGAAAATTTGCATGGGGAGCCGCAGCATTGGCCATACTCTATAGAACTGTTGGTAATGCCTCTCTCAAATCTCCAGGCTCCATTAGCGGCTCTTTGACTCTATTGCAGGTAAACTTATTTCTGTGTGTGTGTGATTCTGTTTTAATTGAAGTCCTAGAGTTAAAATTTTATCTTTGATTCTGCTCTTTGCAGTGTTGGAGTTACTATCGGATTAATGTTGGCCGACCGAAGATTAAAGAAGAACCAAATGGTAGCTTTCCATTTGCAGTTAGGTGGAAAGGAAAACAAGGTGGACCAAGATCATGTTCTAACATGCTTGCTTATCGCAAGGCCTTGGATTCCCCCACACCTACTGATGTAAGTGAGCTTACTACTTCTTAATGTATACCTTAATAAATTATTTCCAAGGCTTACAACAAAAAATCCTGCGTGTGCAGGTTCAGTGGCTACCACACAAAGATTTGGACTTTGGGTTAGTACCAGAATATATAAAAAGTAATTTGAACTGAAAACCTCAAAGACTATGCTGATATGCTTTGACAAGGCGGAAAGACACATGCCAGATCGTTGCTTAAGGCAGGTTGGCATGCCACAGGCTATCCCTGAGAATGTCAAGCGTTGGGAGAAAAAGATTCGTGCCCTTGGTGATGGGAAAGATTCAACTAAGGAGACGGAATCGGAGACCAATGGAAAAGTCCAAGCTGAGATAAAGGAATGGTTGGACTGTAAACTCCATATTGTGGAGGGTGGTGAAGGTGGGGATGAAAGTGAATATATGAAGTGGTACGAAAAAAGAACCCGTAAATTTTTTATCAGGCCCGAATCGCTAGAATCTGAGTTTTAAAAAACAATAAGTTAATTTCAAATTGATTTATTGGTGTATTGATAGCCATGATCAAAACACGGGGTATATATTTGACTATTCCTTTACAAGTAGCTGCAATGAAGGAAATTGCAAACATAGCAGTTTTGGTGTCGGCAGATGGCATAGATTCTGAAGATAAAAAGTTGCTTGATGAGATCAAGCGCTCTGTGCATTACTGTTTGATGGATCTTGTTGGAGAATCGCTAAAGGGTCAGCGTAAGAGTGCTGTAAAACGTAAGAGATCTGTTAATTCCAGCATTAAGGTGGAAACGGTGGACTGATTGAAGATGGCTTGTTGGGATTTAGATGCAGAGCTCAATAGTGCATAACAACAAGCAGGTTGTGCATTCGACCAAAAAAAAAAAAAGAAGAGGAGGAGGTGTTTGTTGAATCCTGAAATTGTGTGGTCTTTTGTTAATGATACTCACCCCTAGATTAGTTTAATTTTTTTTATTGAATGGGTTGATTTAATGTTGATGGCCAAGAACGTTGGCTTGAGAGCCTTTTGTTGATCATCTTGTTTTTGACATATAACTATAACATGAAAGATCTAACTGTGTACATTTAAACTTGGCATGGTTTTGTAGTTAATCAAGCATAAACAATGTTGAGTGTTAAGTTGCTCCTCGTTATCTCGACTTCGCTATAAGAACTTTTGCCATTGAATTAAATGTATCAATAAATGGGTTAAAGGGTGCCCTAGAATCAACCGCTGTTCTATTCAAACGATCAAGTTAAATCGCAAATCGTTTAAACAAAAATAAACTCAATGTCATTTTCTTTTCGTAATTCAAATTGACCACAAGTAACTTACAAGGTGTTTGGGAAATGTGGTTGAACTAAACTTTTAAACTAATAAAAAGCTTACTTTTTCCTAATCTTTCGATCGTGTGAGCTCCTTACACTCTAACAATCAAGAGTTCTTGTTAGAATTGATTTTGCCAAACACCATTTTAATAAGAGAACACAATCCTGGTGATACGGATTAGATACAGCTACACTAGTAACACATAAAATTGTGGCTTTCAAATAAAATAAAAACCACACACACTTCCATTTAAAAAATAAGTGAGGCTCAAGATCATTTTTGATGTTGCAACAGCACAAGTTCGTGGCCATAAAGCAATTCGAGAAGCTTATATCTATTCCCATTTAGTAATTGAACTGTGCATTAGAACTTGCAACACAGCAGAGAAGCAGCTAGAGCCTGGTAGTCAGCCTGCCAATTCTGCCCTAAAACACTAAATTTAACCCATTCACTTCTGTAAATGCACATACCATGCCTAAGCTAAGTCTAATCTTTGCATAACTACGTTAAAGGTATTAAATAGACACAGAAATCTCCAGAAATGGTTAGCAATGAATGTCCAAAAAGTCTTGGCATGTTATGCTGATGCATTCCTCACTTGGCTTCAAGCTGACAAAATTTTTGCTTTTTTGTGTATCGTTTTCATTTGGTCCACTTCCTTCCGCAACTAACCCTTGGGACTCGGTACTCGGTGACTCGTTCTCAATTACATCTGCATTACAAAAATAGTAACAGTATCAACATCTCAAATGAGACTAGTGTGAAGGAACAAAGTGAGCTACTCACACTTGTTGAAAGCATATGCTTTAGCGCAGCAACAAGCTCAAAGAGATACTCGAACGCAGCTTTGTGAGGCTCCTGCATTATAAGACCTTGATTTTTCAGACACCCCATAAAAAATATTGAACAGGGCAAGCAACCAAAAAAGGTTTCCTAACCAGCAAGTCTAAAGGAAGAGGCAACCCTTTCTGCTATTGGGGCTCCAGAAACTGGGACAACTTTGGTGCTGCCTGTGTTATCAGCCAAGGAAACGCTCCAGGAAGGAGGGCTAGGAATGCCCATTGCCTCAAAGTGAACCTTAGAGCTCATCCAAGGTAGTAAAGTGGTTTGAGATGAAGAGGAGCTATCTGTTGTCGGCTGTGCATGCATATCACAGAAGCAAATTGACATCTTTTAGTAACCATTTTGAAAAACCTGTTCTTGCTAATTTTATAAATTCCTTACAAAAAGTATTATCTTATTACACAGAGTCAATTTGAACAATTATAACTTGAACTAATTTTAGGTGTGGTCCAAAAAAATATTAAAAAAAGCTCAAGGCTAATTATTATGGATTCTTTTTCACAATATTTATGATGGAGAAAATGCCAATTCAAGTTGAATGGTAAAAAAAAAGGATATTACTGCATAAATCAGGAATTATACTTGATGGATGAAAATCGACATCCAGTAATTACAATTTTTAAAAATGTTGTACTTGCTAATTCCAGAAGTTCCGTTCAGAAATTATTAAGGGAAAAATATATAAGGAAGCTCACATGAGCCTAAACACGCTTCATCTGTTATGAAGCGAAAGAATAATTTGAAGAGCAAATTCTATTGAAGAAGCTACCAACTTACAATTGATGCCAAGGCTTGTTCTCTGGCATCGTCCACATCTTGATGTTCAATGGCATCATACACCTCTTGATGTTCTCTGGCATCATTCACCTCTTGAACATCATCAACAACGTAAGGATATGCCTGTATGAAAAATTCAATAGAATTAACGGGATGCCGAATTGGACTCTGTTGTACATTTAATCAAGAAATTCTTTCGTAGTTTCTTCTCAATCCTCAACCGAAGGTACAAATTCTAAGCATGCAGAACTGAAATACATGCAAAGGGCCCCAAATCTGGTCTCCCAAGGGATATAACTTTGCTCGTCTTCAATGCAATATGTTATGTTTCATCCGTAGAGTATGCATGTGTCGACAATATTACTCTCAAGTCTCAAGTCTCAAGTTCTCAAGCCAAGATTTGACAAGCTCACAGCTCACTGTACAAAACATGTTCCAATAAAATTTCTCCAAGGAACAAATGTATTACGACTACCTTATACCATACCTTTGGTCTTTCTACGGCTTTAAATGAATGGAAAGACAGTGTCGCAAAATTTGGAGATTTCAATACGGCATACTCGCCATCATTTTGATACTGTGTTTCACCGAACTGTAAAACCGTAAAGCCAACGTTGAACTTAAGATGACAACTCTTTAACATTATTAACATCTTACGTCCTATATTGAATATCAAGAATCACTTTCTCTTCAAATCTTTTAATACACTAAACACAAATAGAACTTGAATTTTTCTGTCCCACTAGAAGCAAGAGATTTATAAATCATTCAAACACCTGCATGTTGTCATTGAAAAATTAGGGAAAACTCTTTTCAGTTTTTCCAAATAGAAAAAGAACTTAAAAAGAAAATGTCCGAATCTAGCAACCTTTTTTTTTTTTTAACTGAAATTCAAGAACAAAGTCACGAACATTAATTTTTATCAATTGACAAAATTTAAGAACAAATCCAAAAATGGCAGAAAAATCAAAGCACGCCATTGGACAACATCACGCCACAAATCCTAGTCGTGGCCATGTAATACTTCGTAATTTAAATAAAGACATAATCCAAAAAGCAAACGATGCAACAGGATAAAAACGTTTGAAGCAAACACCCAACATAACCTTCAATAAAATCCTAAGGAAAAATGATAAGTATTCAAAATTAATAAAGGTATTCAATTTCAAGATGCAGGGAAGAGCAAGTTACAAAAACCTGTGGGTAATTGGGAGCACTAAATAAGGTGTAGAGCTTCCCCGACGCTCCAACATGATCCAAGCTGTACCCACTTAACATATCTCCAAAATCATCTTGACCAATCCTTGCATCAGGGCCTTGATGTAATGTTATGATCAACTGTTAAGTAACAAAACAGAGTAACTAATCTTTGCAACGTGACTCTTCAATCTAGTCTCCAAGCAAAAGTAAATCATCGTGCTATAGAAAAAAAGAAGAACCAAACATTTTAATGTAAGGCATATTTCTTCTCGGAAAGAAAACAAAAAAGATAAAAGTAATATCCACTTGCTATCCATAAATGCATAACATCTGACAATGGAGTTTATGTGTCAGTTGTTTGTAGCTTACGCTCAAACAAACAATTCAAATATTAAAAAAAAATAGTAATAATAGTACAAAATTTACCTTTAATTTGGATTGTTTTAAAAAAGTTTCGGTGCAATCAGGACCCCATAATAGACCCATTCCTCGATTTTCATTTTCAACTAGACCATCTTCCTTAGATGGATCTGACCATAGCACATCAGTTAACATGCTTGGTTCTTCATCTGAAGCATCTACAAGAAATCTATCGACTTTAGACAAGTCTTCTAAAGAACCTAACTCTGGCTTTCGTAACATCTTTCTCTTAGACCTTCGCCAAGGACCCACCTGCATGCTTCGGAAAAGCCCTCCATGAGTGGTGTATACGCAACCTGATGTAACTGAGGCCAAAGGGAGTTCTTTAAAGCATTCCAAGCATTTCTTGTAGACCGTTTCACCTAGAACACCAAATTTGGTCTTGACCTCTTGTTTAAAGCCGTATACTGTTGTGCAAAATGTTGTTTCATGATTTCCACGAAGGAGATAAACTCTGCCAGGCATCAAAACCTAAATACAAAATTGTGGATTATGCCCCCGTAGATATATTAACAAACGAAAAAATAGAAACTGCATATTACAAGTAGTACTTTATACCCACACGTAAAATAGCTACTCAGACAAGGAAGAAATCAATGCTTACTTAGTTCTTTTCAAGAACAAAATACTTTGAAAAACCAACTTCCAGAAAAATATAAGCCAATGCCGTAAAGAATGAAAGTATGCAACATGCTTGGCAAATTAGATTTAGAATTATGCTTAACATGTTGTAACTCAGAGCAAATATATATTAAAAAAAAAAGACATCACCATGATACCAATTAGCCTACGCCTAAAAAAAATGAAATATGTGCTACAGCTTAACTTTTTTGCTGAAGTGTACTGTAGCTTAAAGACACATCGTCCCAAATGCTTCGAATTAAATGCAAACCAACACAAGTAAAACATCTCATGGGAACAGGAAACTAATGGAATTATCAGTACTTTAGTCTTACCTTCCAAGCCAGCACTACCAAGAACACCTCCGAGCCCCACGCTCCTCCGTCTACATAATCTCCATTGAAAACGTAAAGTTGGTTCTCAGAGGGAAACCCAGAAAGGTCAAAAAGATTGAGTAAATCATGAAATTGTCCATGAATGTCGCCCACTAAAACAACTCTTGAATCCTCTCCGTAAATTGGCAAGACAGACCGAAAATCTGGGGCAGGAACCTTCTTTGAAACCTGATCAAGTGCAGCCATCATATTCTTTACCACTCTAAGGTGATAGTCCCATCTGCAGGCCAGATAAGAGAGAGGGGAAGGGGTGACGGTGGAGTATATCTTCTCACTTCCTACTTACTGCTCTCATTTATTGGCTCATATGTCCCATTAAAGGTTTCCTGGGTACCATTCTGACCATCCTCAGTGCCCAACAGACCTTCAACCTCCAATTCCACGGTTTTCAATCCTCATCCCTTCTGTCTGTCCAATCTGCTCCTCATTGCAAGCCGTACTTGCTTCATCAACAAGTGTTCTACCTTCTTCCCCTCCACCCCGGACATCCCCATTGCCCGTTACAGATGGCCCGGCCATTATGTTGCCCTGGTTTTCATCCTGAGCATCTTCATTTTCCACCTCAGCTTTGACCTCCACTGTTTCATTTCCAAATAATTTTCTTTGAAGCCCTCCAATATCTATATCCCCGTTGCTTGTGGTCAAGGCCAAACCTGCCCTACTGTCCACGGTCTCCATACCAACTCCATTAACCTATAATTAGGAAAGAAAAATCACTTTGGTGTGGAACAAAATATGCAAAAAAAAGTAACACTTTGAGCTAATCCCCATACTGTTCAACAGGTTCACAGCGCCTGGTAGTTGAAATTTCAGCTGGTTTGGTAACACTCTCTTTCATCCGCGAAACCGACTAGCAGTCCATGCTATCAGAACCTATTATACTCAAAATCTTGTCTACATTCCTGCATGAACTTTGTTTTAAGAACTTTAACTCCAATCTACAGTAATATTGCTACTTACGAGATGTAAAAACTTTACACTATATTAAATTGAACTTTATTTTTTCAAAGTGTTTTTCAAATGAAGCGTTAATTATTATATTGAATTTCCCAATCCTCAAATAAAAGAAATTTTGTGAATTAAATTTTTTCAAAAAAAAAAGGAGCAATTAGCTAATTAATGAGAAAATTATTTTTCAATGAAGAATTAATGCATATATTTGCAATTTTACAGCTGATATATATAATGACATCATTGTTCATGGTCAAAGCCTAAATGTAATGAATCTCATTTTTTTAAAGGTAATGAATCCATTATTGTTAAATGAAGCTATTATGACAGTAAGTTATTTTTTGAAAATTATTACGACTGTTTGTTTATAACAATGTTGTGTATTGGATTAGGAGGTAAGGACATGTTGTTAAGTAAACGACATCAAAAGTTGCTCTAATTTACCCAATTTAAGGATAAATTTTACAAATTCCTTCTAAATTACATAATTTTTTGTCAAAAATATCCTATAAACTTTAAAATGTATATGTTGTACCCCTAAACTATAATATATTCACCTTCTAAACTTTAAAACGTGTTATTTTTTCAACAAAATATTTCTTATTACACTCATTAAAAGGATGAATTCATCTGTTTACTTAAAACCCTTTAAAAACAACTTGAATTATAATAAGTTCTTCAATTTTCTTCTCTCTTTTTCTTACTTTTGAGCAGGTACTCTAAAGATATAATATACGAGAGTTTGGTATTAGCTCATTTAAAGTAAAAAAGACATTTATATTAACTCCTAAATATCATATCTAATCTTAAATCAAACGAAATTTAGCAATTTCATCCAAAAATTATATATGTTTTAAAATTTGAAGGATGAATACGGAGAAATATTACAGTTTATGAGGCACAATATATATGTTTTAAAGTTTGGGGTATGTTGACACAAAAGAGGTGGTTCAAGAGAAATTTATAAAATTTACCTCCAATTAAATTAGGAACATGTAGAAATTTTTCTTACAACTAACGACGCAGAAAAGTTGTTGATGAGGAGATGTCGTTTGTGACACAGGAAGACAACTGCTGAAAAACTCGACTTGTCGTTCTTTAACTTGACAATAGAGTTTCAAGTTAAAAACACACGAGACACTTTTTTTTTAAGCACGTGCCGGTTATTTTTTAAGATGGATAAAAAAACTCAACATATAAAACGATATGTCATTTTCTTTTCACAAACGACAACATATTGTTCAGGTGTACTTTTCTTATTTACAGCATGCAGTGTGTGTACAAATAAAGCAAATAGTTGCACACTTAGTACGTCGTGTTTGGATTAATTTTGAAAATTCCCCACCCCAAGCTATAAGAGCTACTTAGCAGAGTTTTTGCTAATGTTTTTAGTTAGTATAAGAAAAATAAGTAAAAAGCTATAACTTTTCGATCAGTATTTTGAACTATATTTATAAAAGAGCCTAAAGGGATCAATATGATTTTAAAATTTCTTAATAAATAATAAAACTGTTGAAATTCCTTAATAAACAATAGAAATATTGCAACGAAGTTTATAATATATTATTAAAATTCTGGCATATGTTTTAAAGTTGATTTCAAAAGTTTTTTTTTTTTGAAAAGTCATATTTTATAGTTTTAATTGAATTTTTTTAGAAAGTGTTGGGGATTTTTTTGCCAAACCAATAATAGTATGACGCATGTTACTTTCACTCAAGAAAATGCCAATATTCGACCAATACCTCGACTAGAGAAGCCGAACAGTCGAGAGAACTCTAAACACTTGAGAAACTTCCCTCGAAGAAGTAATCGAGTTGACTACATGGACTAAAGGTTTGATATAAACCATATGAGGACACATGTCCGTGTCAAGATAACCATTCTTGACATGAAATGTGTCCTACTACGTATCTAAGTCACAAAGAGGACATGAGGATACACAAATCCCAAAGAACAAGACAAAAGGAAAGAATGATAAAAATTCTTCCTACGCCTTTTCCTAGAGAGGAAACAAAGCAAGGCCCAAGACGTGTCAAAGATCCAATGATTGTTGATAACTCTAATTAAAAGAGTTATTTGGCCGTTTTTAGTTAATGAATATTATTATGTTCTTGAGAAAAATTACATGAAACACCCAATTTTTCATAAAAGTTTGCTTTTATTGATGTAGGTTGAAGAAAGAAAGAAAAGAAAAGAAAAGGAAGCATGAGCACAAGAAATTGGAGAAAAATTGGAAATCGAGCATGAACTTGAAGCTTGTTGGCAGAGGAGAAGCGTTGCGGCGCCCAAAAAGCAACACTACGGCGCCCAAGTTGGCCTAAGCAAAACTTTTGGTAGGGCGACGTTGAGAAAGGAGCGCCCCGGCGCTACGACGGAAAAAAAAAAAAGAGAAGCGCTGCAGCATTGGGAAAGGAGGGCCGCGATGCCGAGAGTGATTCTAAACCGTGATTTCTGGATGTGAAACAAGGGTTTAGTTAACTTAAGAGTAGTATAAATAGACAACAATGTAATAGTCAAGGGAGAGCTAGGTATTATTATTTTTCAAAGCGTTGTTTATTTTTCTTAGGAGTCGTCAAGCAATCTGGAGTAAGAAGTGAGAGATTGGTGACAGAATTTCTTGTTCTCTTAACTCTTAATGTTTGATTCAATTAAATTTTCAGTTTTTATTTCTTTTTCAATTATGTTCTAATTTTCTTAGTTAGGGCTATGATGTAGCCTAATCATGACGATGTGAATTTCATATTTAGTTATGCACCATAATTGATTTTATTCATGTGAGTTATTTGTTATTATGCTTAATGCTTTTGAATGATTAGCTACCATTTAAATGATCTGATATGCATGTTCAAAACTGAGAAGGGAGAATTATGCAAATGCTTCATCTAACATATAACCATGAATTAAATATAGATGAGATATACCATATTATTTGTGTGGCTTTACCTGAAAAGTTCATGAGTCTTAATACATTCCGATTTATTTAAATTCACATAAAGATATAGTGAGTTAGTAAATTGAGTAGATTTGCTATACCTAGAAATAGGATAGTAAATAATTTAAGAATTTCTATCATCACATGTGTATTGTTAATTGGGTTGCATAATTTTATGAAATTCATATCTAGTGATTATAGTGAAATCAAATGCCTTAACGCCTTGTCTTATTGAAGTATCTCTTGAAATTAATTATAATTTTCTTCTTAATTTAGTACTTAAGTTCAGTATTTTATTCAATCTCAACTTCATATGATCAGCTAGATAAACTTTAGAGTTAATTCAACTTTAGTACTTAGTTAGATTATTATACAACAGTCCCTGTGAGACGATATTCTTACTCACTATTGTATTACTTAATCGATAACGTGCACTTGCGTTAGTGAATTTTATGCGAACAATTATTGAAACAATCATCAGATTTTTGACAATCTTACCATAAATATGACATCTGTTAGTCGAGAAGGGATCCTCTAGCTCGTCTAAGAAGACACAAAATACTTGCTTCTTCTCTACTCTGCTTTGTTGTTTGGTTAAGGTTCGAAGTGTTTATGCACATTTACGACGACGAATTAGAGGCGACAAAGCTTAAGCTATTCTACTGGAGATCATCAGAGCAAATATGAGAGACAAATTTGACAAATCATCTAAACTCTTTAGGTGGTGATACTAAAAGGATTCACATTTTTTGTCTAATTTTTACTGTGTCAAATAGCATCTAACCAATCCAATGTGTCATGGCGTTTAATTGACACTCAGATTAAGGCATACAAAAGTCACTTAAAAAACATTTCAAAATTATTAAATAAAGCATTATATGATTGGGTACCAAAGGTGGGGATAAAATATATGTCCCCACTTCTGAATTGTATAGAAGAGGAGCTGGTAGATGGAGACTTATTAGACTTTTAATGCAGATTAGTATATTTGCATTAATAATATGGTAGGTTATTGTTTAGTTGTTAATGATGCTGCAAACCATATCTCTGTCAGAAGTCATGAAGTCATTCCTTGCTGTATTGGCTCTTTCATTTGTAACACTTCCAGTTATTTTTTTCAATGAGAAGTTCCCATTTTTTTTTTAAATGATTTGAGAATTAATTTAATATCAAGGTGATGATGAGATAACAATTAACCCCGAGGCCAGAGGCCAGAGCCCAAACAGTTGAGCCACCACCTTCCATGAGTTGCGCCTCCAAGTCATGATTCTTTACTTTTGTGCATAGAATTTTCACCTGACGTTAAGCTACATATGGGTCCGTTTGTTTCGATACTCGAATCACGGTTTGAATCATTTTGCTACAGTATTTTCTCTCATAAAAATTTAAATCTTCATTCCAATATTCTATTCAAATACTCGAACCAAACGGGCCTATAAAAATATTGATTTCATAATTTATGTAATCAATTTTCATGGAAAATTTTCACTATGCAGACACAAAATGTATAGTTACTCATGCACACACGCAAAATGAAATAAATTTCGAGTAATTTCTTTTTATCATTGAAATCAAAATACAAGTTGTAGATAACAGCATTAGCTACTACTTTCTCTAGAATAAGAACTTTATCTAAAATAAGGCTTATATTAGAATATTTCTTAATTAAGGGCTGTCTACAATTCATATCCTCAAAGCTTTTTATGTGGACCCATTAAGAAAATGAGACTCAAAGTGCAATCCAACTCCTTATAACGTGATTGCCACACTTTTTTTTAAAGGTCCCTTTATTGGGGTCCATACCTATCTAAATTATATGTGTGGAAAAATAAACTCATTTGGACAAATCCCTATTGATTTATTTATTTATTTATTCTGCTGAAGGAAAATGACTAATATATGCTTGTCCTGCTCAACACCAAACAAGAAGGACCATGTTTTTTTGTTATAGCTGTAATTTGGATATATAAATTATTAAACTAATATTGGCATTTTGTTGAACCACGTCGTGTATTCATGTCAAAGTGTAAGATTGATATTCTATCATACATCAAAGACGTGTTTAAAGACAATGAACATGTTATAGCTTCTTGTTCTTATTTATTATTGTTGTTGTTGTTTTGCATGTTATAACTTCATTTTCTTTTAGGTATTATATAGTGCTTGAAAAACATGGTTTAAATTAATTTTAAGCTCTTATTTTCGACGATATAATAAGTGAAAATTTTACGCTATAACAAACTATTAAAAAAAAAGTTAACCGAATAACTTTCCGTTATTCTTCCAATCATATACATTAATCTTTTTTTTCCGAATTTATGATCTCTTATCTGTCACCTTACCTCCATAAAAACCGACATAATATTTTAAAGGCAAAACATATGCAAAAATGGACTTAAAAGGGGGAAAAGCTGGTACACCAACTTGAATCACTTATAAAATCACCTTTTTTTATTTAATTTACTTTTCTTTTCAACCTTTTTATTAATATATATATTGATTTTAATTTTCAAATGTATAGATAGACCCACCGTCGCATGCATAGTACTCTCATGGCACTAGGAAAGTGGAAAAAGATTATCATGCCAAATAGTTTTTTGACACGTGTACGTGAAGGGCTTGCAATAAAAGTCTTCTCAAAAGACAGCTGAGCTGATAAGATGATCCATAATTAATGCATTAGATCAGGCAAAAGTTTTTCAAAACAATAATTTACCCGAATGTAACACACCAATGTCTTATCTTAATTGATGAGTTTGACTGTTTTCTAACACAACAAACGCTAAACGACATGACTTGCCTTTGGATGATTGTTCATTTAAATATTCCATTTCCAAAATTTTAGTATATAACTCAAGTATAAATTGGCTCCTTTTTTTTGTTTTTTTGTTTACATGTTTCTCCCTTAGGAATTAAAAAAATGAAAGAGCAAAATAACATATTTAAGTAAAAATTTAATAAATAATATTATATAGTTTTAAAATATATAATAAATAGCATATCATGATAATTGAGAATAAGAACCTCAAAATACCTTCACCTTTTTATTTTCTATATCTTATATCCTCTCCTCTCACCAACAATTAAGAAATATAATATTTATAAAAATTCACGAGCGATTTTGTCGGACTGTTGACGACCAGAAAACTGAAAATACTATATTTATTATGTAAATGTAAAAATTCACTGATGATTTTACTGGCAGCCAAGAAATACAATATTTATTATGTAAATACAAAAATTCACTAGCAACTGCATCGAACTGCCAGTGATCAAGAAATATCATATATACCGTGTAAATATAAAAATTCACCGACGGTTGGAAATAACAATATTTACTGTGAAATACCGTATCAACCTTGTAAATACAATATTAATCTTACAATACTAAATTACACTGTAATTACTATATCTCATCGGTGACTTCAATGAATCACTTGGCGGCTGAAAAATACAGTATTAACTTTAAAATACTGTATTATAGTGTAAATATTATATTTTACTAGCAACTTCGTCGGATATCATCGGTATCGACGATGATATTGGCAGCCAGAAAATACTATATTAATATAAAAATACAATATTTTCATGTAAACAAAAATTCATAGATGACATTGCCTGTCTTGGTGGCTTTGCCAGATAACACTAAGACCAGCGATTCATTGCTAGTGAAAAATTTAAGGATCACAAGGATTTTATCACAAACAAGCACAACCAAAAAAGTAAAAATCACAACAGAAAAAAAAATTTACTACCTCCTTACTTTGACGACATTCTAGCCACAAATGCCCATGCGTCGCCCATACCATGGCCCTCCGATGACATCACTCACCTTCTTGACACTAGAGCGAGTCGATCTTTGCAATGCCGGCATGCATGCGCTCACTTGTCGCTGTTAGATTGCACAACGTAGTCGTGATGTTGCCGTCGTCCCCCTTTCCTCGTGCGATACATGTTATCGATCACAGTCGCCTTCAATCAACTCAAAAACTGGTGGGAATCAAAACCTAGGGATTTCACTAATTAATTCTATCACCGTCAACGGTGAAACCGTCGCAAAATTTCTCGATCGCGATCTCATCAGAGCCCCCCTCTTCTCGTCGATGCTCCCTATCCAGCGTTTGTTGTCTCCCTTGTCAAAGCTCCAACCTCAGCAGCGCTGATGCAGACATCGACAATGATGACTGGGCTCGAAGCAACGGCAGCTATGTTAATTGGAGAGAAAAAAAAGAAGTGAGAGAAACGTGGTGAGAGAGAGAAAGAAGAGAAAAAAATGAAGATCTAATTCTTTTAAGGGGTATTTTGGGATTTGACTTATTTCAAAATAATTATTTATTTGAATTTGGTTTTTTTATATATTTTCAAAACTTTTGACATTATTCACTATTAGTATCTAAAAATTTGATATTTTGTGTAATTTCTCTTAAAAAATTACCTATATACAATTAAGTATCAGTCATGAGTTAAAAAAAATAATTTTAAATAGATTTAATGGTTTAAAAATATAAACTAACAATGGAAATACTCTACCGATAAGGACTCTTTTTATCTATAATATCGCATAACTATACCTTTTAAATTTCATTATTTCTCAATTTGTCTATTTGTTTTAGAAACTGCAAAGGTATTTTTTGAATTTCAAAAAGTTGTTTCAATTTTATTCCTTGCAAACTTGTTTTGAATTAAAAAACATGTAGATAAGATAAAAATACCCTTGATTAAACCTAATCTGTTTATAAAATACATGTTTATTCTTGAGAAAAATTTAAAAATTACATTTTAAAATTTTAAAAGTCATAAAACTTAAGATCTTTTTTTTTTTTCTAAAATTTAATGTTTTATTTTAGGATTTTTTTAATATTAAAATATTTATCATAATTATTTAAGGATAATTACGTTGTTCTGTCTAATTTTTTCTATTCATGAGAATGAAATTGAAATAAGTTTTTAAAATTTCAAGAATACTTTTGTACTATTTAAGAATAGAGACACAAATAAAAAATAGTTAAAACTAAAAGGTGTAATTATGTAATTAACTTAATTATAAATATTATGCTTTTTGCGCATTTCATTGATTATTATGTTGTTAGTTGCTGATTGTCGGTTATAATATTTTACGTGTAAATTTGTCTTTTCAAAGCTGCATATATATGTTTCATGTATATATGTGAACATATTATCATGAGAAATTTTTGTACCGCTTACATAAATTTTTTTTTTAAAATTATACGGTTGAATTAGTGGAATGCCTTTATGACTGTAAATCACATGCCTGTCGCAATTACATTTGCTTCAGTTATTATATACCAGCTTTTGATATAAAATGATATGCTATTGTCTTATATATAATAAAATTTCTTGCGTTAAGTTTCATGGGAATATTTGATTAAAATACGGCCTGGGTTGTTTCAAACTCCCCCCTGATCTGACAACAATTCTGACGACCGCGATAGATCACAAGCTTTAAACAAAAAAAAATCTAACCCTTCCTCATTAATCAACCAGGGCGAGGTCATATTTTATCAGCCAAAAAAAAAAAAAACATGAAATTACATGATAATTTTTTAAACCAAAAAAGAAAAAAAAGTAATTTTCTTTGACCCAATATGACTACTTCTACTAGCGGTGTTTGACGTAGTAGTTACAACCATTTGTTAAAACTATAAACATTTTAAAATGTAAAAACTTTACATCGTTATATTGTAGCATTTTTTTTATTTTTACTGTAACATATGAGAAAAGTTAGTTATAATCAACTAATACCAAATCGGGTTACATTTTTTTTTTAAAGGCCATGATTATGTAAAATATCTTTATCAATATATATATATATATATATATATATATATATATATATATATATATGACTCATGGGTTAACAATCCATTGGTAACCACATTTCCCCTAACACGAGGGTCCTTGTTTTTTAAGAACAGACAAACGGTCTTCGTTCAGACTATTATTAATAGGAAAAACAAATAGCCATATCAATATTTAGAAATTCATTGTCGCACATAATCTGATATGTTGTTACAACATGTGTTTTATCTACATTGTTTGCAGGATCGGTCCTCGTGTTTAAGTCTTTACCTAAGACACGATGGTTTAATATTAGTTTCAAGATAAAATTTGGTGAAACTTAATATAATTTTGTACAATAATAATAATGATGAAAAAAGCTTAATCTTAGTTTGAGGATAAAATTTATTGTTGTTACATATTTATAACATTAAAATAAATATTATAATATATTTTCAATTCCCATATTTTACAATATAAGACATTCCCTAAGCCATATCCATATCTTTTTAATAAATTATACCATGACACTTTAAACTATTGTTTTTTTGTAATGTATTACAAACTTTAAATATTGGCAAAATATATCATAAATTTTGAAAACGGTAATAACTGAGATCTAATAGCAAATAAGTGCTAAAAAAATAGACAATTCTTGTCACGAGATTCAAACATTAGTTTTTTTTGAAGAATATAGCTCATCATTTTAAAAAACAAATAGAATCTTAATATGTGAAAAAAATACTAAATAATAATTAAAAGTAACTATTAGGTCTTAATTATTAATGATCTTAAAGATCATGGTGTACTGCACTAGTATTAAACATTTAAGATGTATTATATAAAAATTAAATAGTTCATAAAATAACAATACAATTTACTCTATTTTATTATAAATAGATCATAATATAACATTGTAATTTACTTAATTTTATTTTTATTTTTCCCCTTCCCCTGTGCAATTCCTTCTTGGATATTGAAATGGAAATTATTTGAAAAGAGAGGCAGAAAAAGAAGCTCATCTCTCTCTCTCTCTTTATTATTTTCTCTCTCTTCTGTCTATATCTTGTGTGTCAAAAAGAGTAACTCACTCCGTTTGAAGTGGTCCATCTCTCTACGTCACAAATCAATCATTATACATATATCCTTCACCTTCACCCCAAATTCCATTTCCATCTCCCAATTCCCTCCCTTTCATTCTCAATCTTTCCTTTTTCCTCTCTCCATCTCTAGGGTTTTCTTCGATTTTTGAATTCCCAAATCTCCTTTCTCTTTCCATGACTTCGACTTCTCTGAAGAACAGCTTGTTGCCTCCGGGCCTGGTCTCCAATCTCCAGGAAGTCCTTCTCAACAGGAAGGTCGGCGATGGTGACCAATCCAACGACGGCGCTCCCGATGATTCCACGGAGCCGCCCTCTTCTTCCACTTCCGCCGCCGACGACGTTTCTTCCAAGCCGATTGTTCTCGTCACCAACGGCGATGGGATTGACTCCCCTGGCCTCACTTCCCTCGTCGACGCTCTCGTTTCTCAAGGCCTTTACAATGTCCATGTTTGCGCTCCTCAATCGTCAGTTCTCTCTATTGGATTCTTGTTTATGGTTATTATGTGACTTCATAGTATTCGAATCCTTAAAAGTTCGAATTGGTTTATTATTTAGGGATAAATCGGTGTCTGGTCATTCGGTCACTCTCCAAGAAACGGTCGCCGCGAGTTCCGCGGATATTAAAGGTGCCACAGCTTATGAAGTTTCAGGTACAATCACATCACATTTCTGTGTTCCTTCTTTTTTTTTTCCAAAGCTTTGGATCCAAGTTTCATGGTTTTGGACTAATTCTTACAATTACGAGTGGGATGGTAATTAATTAATATTAGGAGAACATTTATTGCGAATTTATTTTAGCTTGTGAAATTAGGTTACGGCGTAATGCTTTGTGGCGTTTTCTATTATGATTGCTTAATTTACCGTGCTCTTTATATGAAAACGGGACTATTTATGGTATAAGTTGTTTGTGTTGGATATTGATATAATTTGATACCTTAAGATTTGTTTTCTACATTTGCATATTATCTTGGTTGGGGTCATTGATAGTAACAGGTTTTGGTGATGGTTCTTTTACTCAGGGACTCCTGCAGATTGTGTTTCTTTAGCATTATCAGGGGCTCTGTTTTCATGGTCAAAGCCTTTGCTGGTTAGCATTTATATGCCATCATCTTTGGGATAACGAATATATTTTGGTGCCAAAGCATTTTTCGAGTATTTATTTGCAATATTATTTCAGGTAATTAGCGGAATTAACCGGGGATCAAGCTGTGGCCATCACATGTAAGTTCTTATGGGTTTGCTTGTATTCCTAATATTTTGGGATTTGGTAATGTTTCAATGTGGAATATCGTTTCAAATGGTTTGCTAATTTTTATCTAATGGGCGTATCAACTATTCCGTGTATTTGTATCTCTTGTAAGCTATAAAGGTTTATTTGGAAATTGGAAGCTAATTCTTGTTTCAAGCTATAAATACAACAGGTTTTATTCTGGCGTTGTTGCTGGAGCTAGAGAAGCAATGCTATGCGGCATACCATCTTTGTCAATATCCCTGAATTGGTTAGTTGGCTGCTTAAGTGGAGTTTAGTTACCATTTACATGCTACTGTTTGTAGAATCCATGAGCTAATCTTGGTTTAATCTATCTAGGAAGAAGGACACAAGTCAAGAAAATGATTTCAAAGATGCGGTAGCTGTTTGTTTACCTTTGATTAATGCAGCTATCAAGGATATTGAAAAGGGAAGTTTCCCCAAGAGTTGTTCTTTAAACATAGAAATTCCAACTTCGCCTTTGTCAAACAAGGTTTGTGTTCTTGAAATATCCTATTAATTTCTTATTGAAAATTCGTTTGATGTGTTAGTAGAATGTGGACCTACTCAAAGTACATATTTTCTATAGCGTAATTGTACAAAGCATGCATGTGAGATTGATTATCCTTTCATTGGCTTTTGTGGTTATAGTTGCATTTGCTTCTTAATAATTTTTTCAGCATTTAGTTCTGAATTGACCTAGGGTTCATTTTGAATCAGTGTCTCAAGGGTTAAATTGGCAGTGTCGATTAAGGAGCTTGTAAGTGTTATAAAAATGCTTTGACAATTCTTTTTACAAGGTTGTCCTTGTGAGTGCATTGAAAGATTTATTGACAAAAAGTTCCAATGTCCTTGTAGACAGACAATGACTTTATGGTATACTGTTTTCACGTCCTTATTTTTAGGGAGGTATTCATTTTATGGAACCAAGTAATGGTTCTAAAGATATGGGGAGCCATTACCTTATGGACAAAGTGTCACCATTGCTTTACATTGTAAGCTGATACCAGCTACATTATATTTTGTCGCTTAAACATTTTGTTTTCTATTTACGGTGAGCGTTGGGATTTGACTCTGACATTTTTCTCCCTTGAATAACCTTTGTTTCCTTTTCTTTTTCTTTTTCCCTCCCGCAACAGGGTTTTAAATTAACCAGGCAAAGTATGTGGCGATCTACTCCTAATTGGCAAGCCGTTTCAGCCAATCGGTACCCTGCAGGACATTTCATGTCCAATCAACAAAGCCTTGGCATTCAACTTGCACAGCTTGGTCGCGATGCCTCAGCTGCTGTGAGTAGTTTTTAAATTTGTTGCTTTATTTTCTGTTACTTGTATTATTTGTGGATGTACTTCTTGTGTAGGCAGACGTGGCTTCCTTTTTCATCATTGGTGATTCACATCCTTATTGTTTCCTCAGGGTGCAGCTCGCCGCTTGGCAACCCAAAGGAAGAATGTGGAGATTGTTGAATCCACTGGAGCTGCAGGAAAAACCGAGCACGAACGGGTGAAAAAGTACTTCCGGCTAGAGGTAGTGAAGGAAAGGAAGGAGACAAAAAAGAAAAAGAAAAAGGAAAAAAGAAAGATTTGATCACATTAGGAGACAACTTTATAATTGATTCTCATTGCTTTAAGCTGATGTGAGTTGGATAGAGAAAACTTGAAATAAAGGCGCATTAGAAATGTATCTCTAGAACTACGAAATTCGCCTATTTGTTGATTATTTTGATTGCAATTGCTGTTTTAGACTTCTATCTCGCCCTTAAATTATTTTTATATTTTCATCAAGTGAAGAACTAAACCAGGAAGATATACACGTTTGCAGTTTCTGGATAAGGAGCATGATTACATGGATGAGGATCTGGATTTCAGAGCGCTTGAAAATGGATTTGTAAGTTCTGAGGGTCAAACGTTTTTTCATCAAGGGACTCATGCCTTGAATCTATGATATCTTGTTGATAGAACTTTTGCAATATTTTTCTGCTTACTGATTCTTGTGTCTAATTTGGTTATATAGATTTCAGTAACTCCCCTCTCTCTTTCGCCGAACATCGAGTTGGAAATTTATACGGCTGCCTCGGATTGGATTTCTACTGTGCTTCTGCAGGAGCAATAAGTCTTCCCCAGTCCCAGCATGATTTTTGTGTACATTTGCGTTGGAGTTCTGACATTTTTTTTTTTTTGTTCCTGAATTTTAAAGGTATGCAGGTCTGATTTTTAGTCACCCTTGGAGAGTTGATTATGGTTTCCACTTTCCACATGGAGTTGTCCCTTACTCTTTTGTTTAATTTCACTTTTCCTTGTATTTGTGTCCATTGTTTCGGTTCTTTAATCTCTTGTTCCAATGGTGTAGCAAATGCTTCCTGTAATCTCCTTTGGCATGTTTTTAGTAGTGCCAGTTTGTCTGTTTTATTGTCAGTTACCAGCAAAACTGCTTGTAGTGTAATGGATCCTTTCCATTCATATTTTCAATGTAGGTTATTTTTGGGTTTGTTAATTTTCCACTGTCTTTTGTTTGGAACTTGAATATGGAATTTCATAGTTGTAAAAAGTTTTATTCCAGTATGAGAAATCTCTATCGGTTTGGTAAATGAATTTGAATTGTGTTGATTTGGATTATTTTGATTTAAATTATGTGATTTAAATTTTGAGAAAAACAAACACATATCCAAAAGATTTTAAAGATTTGAATCTAAAGAGGTGGTCAAATATGCGAAACAAACAGCTTAGTAAATCCAAATTTCAAACTAATAAAGACATGAAAGCAAAGACTTCGATCAATTGCTTGGAAGTTTAGTTTGGATCCGTCCAAGATGCACTCTTGAAGGTTACGAGCTAGGATAAAGTTTCTGATTCTTATCTTGAACAGTTTATGGTTTGCCTCGTAAAGCATGTTCATCAGCTGATATGCAGGGTCTACAGGCATAGAGCAAAGCGTACTCAAAGAACACTGCAAAAGGTTCTATTTATATGTTTAGTTTTTTTCTTTTTCTGTAATAAACACTTCAAAAGGTAGGATAAAGAAAATTTGGAAAACACGTTTCCTATGGGAGACCAATCGTGTAGCTGTAAAGTTTTTTTTCTTTCCTTAACAATTATTTCTACTAGAAAATTCCTCTCAAACGATGCTTTTCTTTTTTTCACAAGAGAGTGAATATATTTTGAAGTGTGTTTATTTTTTGGGTTTTCGTTATTATATTAATTTTTTGATGATTTAGTTTTTATTTTATTTTTTTAAATAATGAAGTTAACATATAACTTAATGTCATTCAAAGCAATCTCATTGGGTTTCTTCTCTAAAGTCCAATGCTGCCGCCCCCCTCACCTCCACAGGGCTGATGCTCGGCACTGCCCTCAGGTGGCCACCGATCTTTGGCTCTCAGAGAAGGGATGGGTTGTTTTTTGGTCATTTGAAATGGGGGAAACGATGAGGATTTGGTGGTGGTGGTCGGCTGGAGGTGTAAGTCGGGAGGGAAGGCAGGATCCGCGTTGGCGAGGCTTGGCCAATGATGCCGAGGTCGGAAAGTTTGACAGCCATGGCGATTGGGACAAGGGAGGAGGAGGGAAGGCAGGGATCTACGAATCTCGTGGTTTTTCCACAGTGTGCACAGAGGAGGAGGGTGGGTCGACTCGAATCCGGGGGCTGGGGGAGGAGTCAACACCGAGGTGAGGGAGGCTCTTCTCGGGGGGAGCTTGTGGTGGAGGGGAGACGTGCCGGTCAGCCCAGTGGAGGAGGGAGGCGTCAATCACCAGCAGCGGGCAAGTTTTCTTCGACGGTCACTGACACGACACCAAGTTTTCAGTTGTTTGCTGAGTTTTATTTTGTTTGTTTTATGTATGTGTTTGTGAAATAAGGTGATTTTTTCGAAAGATTTGGATAAATGACTTTATAAAAACATTTTTTTTGGACAATGGCTTTTATTTTTTTGGCATAATCAAGCTTTCTGTTTAAGAAAATTAGATTTTTTATCATATTGAGGTTTTTTTTTTTCTCTAGATTATTTTTTTAATCTTGTTGAGGTTTTTTTAAAAAATTGAAGCAGTTTTTTTTTGTTTAAAAAAAGCTTGATTTTTGTGCAAAAAAAAGAGACCATTTACTTCATTAAAATTTTTTGATGGCTTTTTGTTTTCAAATTTTCTTGATTTTTTCACCTATGTTTTTTGTTGTAATAATTAAGATGGTCTCCTTATTTTTTGACTTTACTTATTTTTCGTTGGACATTAGTATATGTAGAGTGTTTGCCCTTTGTGCTACATGTTACGGGCTCTCAATCGATTGGACGTCTTCATTGATTGTAGAGATCTTGTTAAAATGAGCATCACATGTGCTATACTATCAGTGTCCTAAGAATTTTTCCATCATTAGGTCTCGGTATAAATCTTTCTTTTGAAGTTTTACCAGATTTTACTGATAGAACCGGTTGAGGTTGAGGGTATTACCTCTTGTAATTTGGAGCCATTTGTACTAATGTTTTCGGATTAAGGAAATATCTTTCCCTTGCAACAACAACAATAATAACATGATCCAACCCAATGTTCAAACAGAGCTATTACATATCCATAAACTGTCTTGAATCAACCAAAACAAATATAAATCAGTTACCAACTACATCAAACAAGACGGCGATCCTACCACTATTGGGGCTTTTACTGAAGTCATTCTCTAAGACTTAAATGGATGAAAATCAACCGAAAAGAGGCATACATTGACAAGAAAAGGTCTAATGCAAGAAGTTGAAAACAAGAACTGCGGAAGGCAATTTTACCCCGAGCTCACTTACTCGTAGGAACTCACCTTAAAAGGGGCAGGGCAACCTAGTTTTAAGGGGGTTAAAGGTTTAACCTGTCATGGATTACGAAGGAGACTGATTTAAAGATTTATAATCTCATTTTTTGTTTACCCATCCTATTTAATTATATCATATTTTTGAATAAATATATTATGTATAACATGCTATAACATATATTATATTAAGTATAATGTTATATGACATAATATTTGTAAAAATTTAAAACTATATTTTTTTTTCATTATTTAACTTGAAGTCTTGTATAGCTGTGTTATTATATAATTAATAAATTATTTTATCATGAAAATAACTAATTGAGTAAACAAGATACTCGCGGTACCTATATAAAAAGACTACGTTTTTTCCTTGTCAATTTATGCGTGTTGAGGAGGTGGGGTGAGGGTTTTTTTTAACGTGGGATGGGTTGACGAGAAAGCTATCCTGCCCCAAAACGATTACACCTAGTCAAAACCCTCAAAGAAGAAATTCAAATAAAATATTATAAAAGAAATCATAATATGTTGGTTATATAATAATTGAGAGCATTGTCAGGAGACACTGGTAATGTTAAATTCCATCTATAATTAAAAAGTGGGTTTCGTAATGTAAGGCCCTATCTTTTATTAATAACAGTATTAAACACCAGTGTTGTCCCTAACTATTTTTCATAATTGAATGATTAAATCATCATTTTATGGTTATTTTATTCATTACATTTCTTTAATGTTATATCAGCAAAACTCAGGGGTGCCACTGTAATTTCCCTTCTCTCTCTCTCTCTCTCTTTTTTAAACGAGTTTCTTCCGTGACCGCAAATAAAAAAATAAGAAAGAAGAAAAAAACCAAAAGAACTCCTCTGTTATTAGGGTTTTAGCAAGCAAGTTCCTTGAATCTGCTTCAAAAATGGCGTCCAAAACCCTAATTCGTACGGGATCTTCTCTGATAAACAGGTTGTTTAGCAAGCCAAACCTTCATCAGAAGACGAGGTCCAATTCCACTGTTGTGTCGCATGCCCTTGATATCACTCCGAAGCTGTTCCCGTCGCTATCGAATTTCCAGCCACCCCTCCATCTGCACCAAAACGACGCCGAATCCAGGAGGAAGGTTGCGAGCGAGGGATTCGTCTACCCTTGTGGTCTCCCTTCTCTCCGTTTCTTCGTGCCCGACGGTAAGCATTTGAATTGCTTCGACCTTAGCTGTTTGGTTCGAGAGAAAATGTCAGGGAAAATTTTTATCTTTTATAATCTTTGTATTATGCGCCTTATAACTCGGTAAACATGTTATTTCACTTACATTTTGTTTTTGAAGATTGCCAATTGCTATTCTGAAATCAATATTATTCATTTGCAAATCTCTCCGTTTCTTTGCTTGCGAGACTTGAATAGATAAAATCGTAATTTAATTTATTTAGTTGTTTGTAAGTTTTGTTTTTAGGAGAGTTTTTTAGTGGGCATTCTCCTATAGATTGGTCTAAGTTTAAGATTAAAAATCCCGATTCTATGTTCTGGTGATTTATTGTCAAAGATTTTCTATTTTTCTCTTTTCTGAGCATAATTTTTAAAACTCGAAAAAGTTAACAGATTGTATTCAAGAGTATTGAAGATTTGTTTGAGTATGCCCTTGAGAGACTGAAACCAGTTTTTCAATAATATATGGCACAAGAATAGGGTAATGATCCTTTGCGTTCTATTGGTGGGCTTCAGAATCTCTATTATAGACAAAGGGGAAGAGGGAATGATCCTTGTTTTATTAAATAAGAGAAAGAAAAGGATGCACAAGAGCTCAATGTGATTGTTTTTCGACTAATATATGTACCTTCTTTTTCACTCCTTCTGAGTTGCTCATTTTCTGATTGTTAGGGGATGATTCTTTGTCAAAAGAGCCAATGCTCTTATTTCCCAAGCGGACATTCCAACCCAGCACCATCCGGCGAAAGCGGAATCATGGATTCTTTGCTCGGTAGACCTCTCTCACTCTAAAAAGAAGTCTGATATGGTTTCTTATTTGTTTATGGTTTTGATTGGACCTACTTGAAAGTAACCGAACTTATACATTATGGATTGAGCACACACAGTTGTTTTACTGTTAGATCAGCTGAATGAGTATGCTTATGCCTTAGGATACTTTTTTTTTTTGTCATGGTTCTCTTTTTGGGGGGTGTAGCCCTTCTTAACTGGTTCTGCTTCCTGTTCTTTAAATTTCTTGAAATATTGGATCATTGAGAACTGTAACGTTTTAACATGAGCAGCAAGGCAACCAAGGGCGGGCGAAGAGTCATCGCTCGAAGAATTGCAAAGGGTCGGTCAAGAATTACAGCTTAGCATCTCTGCTGCTGTCCAAGATTTGTTTGTGCTAAAATGAATTTGATCTAGTTTAGAAGCTTCTCTTTTGTCAGGGCAAGGAAAGGCTTGGAAAATCAAGATGAAGTTCTGTTTCTTTGAGAGGTTTACATGTAACCATAAAGGCCTTCTTGGGCTTCAAAAAAATTAGTAGAGCATTTGTTTTGTTAACATTTTAATATCTTTCGAAGTGTTAAAGTTGACCATCCATCCATCCTAAAAACATGAATTGTAGCCCTGATTTGTATATGCATTTTTCTTTAATTTTCCGCTTGATCTTCAAAATTGAGAATTCATTAACAAAGGGAAGGGAAGGGGAACGTACCGTGATGTTTGGCAAAACCGGTTCTAAACAAAACTTTTGGTTGCCATAGTGTAAAGCTCTCGTATGCTACAATAAGCTACAGTGTAAAGCTCTTTTATGTTATAGTCAGTTCAAAAATTTTAGTTGTAATCACAATTCCCAAACACTTTTGTAGTTGGAACTATTAAGATGGAATCAAAATACTATAGCAATTGAAACTAAGTTGCCAAATCATTCTCCTAATTAAGCTTAGTGGTCTCAGTGGTCTGTATAAGGCACTTGTGAAGACAGCATATAAGTACACAACTAAGCTGTTTTTTAGAGCTCGTTTGTTTCGTGGTTCGAATCACGGTTTGAATTATTTTGTTACAGTATTTTTTTTTACAAAAATTTAAATCTTCATTGAAATATTCTATTTAAATACTCGAACTAAACGGGCTCATGCTCCCAAGATTTTTGTTTATTAACATTGTAGTTGCCCAAGCACATGACAATTTCCTCACCATCACGTTTGAAGATGACCGCTTGCATACCATCCCTTCCTATACCTGTTGAGAGAAAGGGACTGAAAACAGACAAAATTATTTTTCAGTTTGCTTTTTGGAGAAAACAAAATTAGGTTTTGATCTTTATCCCTCTTATGATGGGGAGAGTGAGCGGCATGATGGCCCATTCCTCTCCTATTATTGGGCTTACATGCAGCTGATGATAGCCCACTGGTTTTTTTATTTTTTATTTTTTAATTCTTTTGGTCTTTTGGCAATGTTGTGACAAGGCAATTACATTTGTAAACAATGCAACTAGAGACTGTAAGTTAGAAAAATGTATGCTAATTTGTCATTTTGTCTGAGGAAAAAAATGTACAATAAGAAGAGTTTAACGGCTTTTATACATATAAGATGCCTGCAGATTGTTGCTTGATCTATTTTCGACTTCTTGTTTACAATGATTTCACAAGTTGAATTTAAAGGGGACAAATTTGATTCCCCTTGATATTGATGTTCTCACATCACGAAGGACAAAGAATGGCAACAAAAAGATTCCTCACTAGGAAAATGTTGTAGTAATAATGTAAACGTGCTACTTAGAGTACACCTTTAAGACGACTAGTGATTAGGTATATAGCACAAAAAAAAAAAAAAAAGTACCCGTACTTGATGGGAATATAGTCCATACAGATATATGCTCTAGAAATTAATCACCATGTGATAAAAAACAGTACATAATTTTAGAACTTCGACGAGCAATAATATTACTCAACTGATCAAAATACTAAACTCGCAACATCTAGGTTTTCCGATTATGGGCATTGCATTTACTCTTGGGAAATTTCAAAGACATAAATGCAACTGTGCAACACTGCAATTCATGAATCCATCCATGCATATATATATATATATATTATCCATACATAACACAATATTGCATAATTCCAAAACTAGTCTCATCTTCAAAACAAGATTATCATGGCTTCAGATTGACGAATTGGCCGTTAGATATCGGCGACAACGACGATAAGCATGACGAGGGAGAGGATGAGGATAACGGCGACGACGACAAAGACGGAGTACTCAACGGTAAATTGATCATAGAATCCACGTTGATCAACGGCACTACTTCTGCTAATTGTGGAGAAGATGAACATGCAGGCATCGAGCAGAAGTTAACATCAACATTATTAATGGACGTCGTCGGAGCCATCAACGCTCTTTCATAAGGGGATAAAATGGAACTCGGATCGATAACAAGTTTGTCACCTTCTCCGAGAGGATTATTAAAATTATCAGGTAAAGCAACCACATTGAGGCTCTGATGATCGGTAATACTTTGATGGCCTAGCCACAGTGATGAATCATACGTAGAGATTGATGGGTTATCAACCACCGTTGATGATATACTGGGAGGTGGAAGAACATGAGCCCCAATACTGGTGTCCAGTTTAAAATCGTTATGGTAAAACAGTCCCTGATCAAGAGGAATATTTGCCGTTGGATTAATATTATTAGTATTATTATTGTTCATCATGCAAGGTAGGTATAGATTTTGATGATGAAGAAGATGATCTTGCTGAGAAGTGGTGGCGAGGATCAAATTAGGGTTTGCAGTGAAAGTGAAGAAATTAGCTTCGTTGGGAAGAATATTAGTAGTAGCGGGAAAATATTGATGAGGAATGCGATGATGATCATGATGAGAGAAGGAGGGAAGATTGAGATGATGATGATGATCATGATGGGACAAGAGCTTCTTCTTTATGCTTGAGTTCCAAAAGTTTTTCACTTCATTGTCTGTTCTTCCCGGTAGGTGCTTTGCTATCTGAGCCCATCTGTTTTCCACATAAAATATATATATATATATATATATATATAAATTATTAATCAATACTTACATATATAGAAATGATATATATATATGTATATACAATATAGTTTAAAGCGAATGTTAATTATATGTACCTGTTGCCTAGAATGCTATGGAGTTCAATGATGAGAGCAGCTTCTTGTGGAGAGAAGCTTCCACGTTTAAGGTCAGGTCTTAGATAGTTTATCCATCTAAGTCTGCAACTCTTTCCACATCTTTGTAGGCCTACATTTCATTATACATATTCACCCCATGAGAAAAAATATATATAGAAGTTTGTAACGATTATTAAGCACCGAGAAACTAATATCTAACTACATATATATATTTACATAAGTTTTAGTAAAAAATATTGTACCTGCAAGTTTTGGAACAGAGCTCCAACAGCCATGGCCGTAGGTTGAAATGTAGTTGATGAGTTTCTCATCTTCCTCTGGTGACCATAGCCCTCTCTTCACTTTCTGTTTGTTGCAACATGAGTGGTGTCCCATTTCTCTCTCTCTTTCTCTGTCTAGAATATATTGATCAGCCAATGCCAAAGGAAGCTTGGCGATTTCGGGTATATATAATGTTGTTTGATATAATAAAATATAGGAGAAAGAAAAAGATATTATAATAAAAAAGCAAGGTCCTGTAGCTGATGATCAAGTGACCTTGACATTCATGAGAAAAGTTTTATGTGAAAATGTGAAAAAGAAAACCTGGGAGAGAGAGAGAGAGAGAGGAGAGAGAAAGAGAGTGGAGAAGATGGATACGGAGCTGCGAGTGAGTACAGAACTGATAAGGTGGTGAATTTAATGTGGGGAGCAGTACTACTACTAACACGAGAGTGGGGCTGAGAAAAGATTGCAGTGTTCTCCTTAAATGAGCTAGTATGGCTTAAAGTATATCCTGACCCTACACGTGTTGAACATGCAGATCGTGGGGTCCCACTTTGGACTTATCTTACCCCAAAGTATCAAGTATATCAAACCAAACATCTGTTGGATGAAATGTTGCTGTCATCATCCATGGTTCTAAATAATTAGCTCCTTTGACTTATGTACAAGGATTCTAGAGGCAATGAAGTGAATGTAATGATCAGTTGATCCGACGGATGAAACCCCACGTCAAAATTATCATTATATATATATATATATAGCTTGTCTTTGTTTGTTATATAATTATTTGAACCTTGATTTTCATCAAGTTTCATTATGTAATATATCTCGTATATACTTCTATAGAACCACTTTTGAAGCATTTCTATGACGGTTATTATATGCACGTATTGACACATATATATGTATACAGATACATATATTTATATTTGCAGATATGGAGTGATGGGTTAATCAAAGCTGTTAGCTGCGCTCCTCTATAAAATCTTTCATCTCTTTTTGTAAAAGCAAATATGTAGCTAGCTCCATCAGAATCTTTCTTCAGTAGGGTTTAGTACTTGGTGGGGTTTGATTGTTTATTTAGATTTGACGAAGGGCCATACATGCAATCAGATCAGTGCAAGGGGTCCCCATGCAAATATTTTTTCCCCACAAAGCGTAGACACACCACACAAAAAAAAAAAGAAGAAAAAATATTTATATAGTTCCTTGAAAAGATTAATATATAGATATCGTTATCAAAAAAAAAAAAAAAAAGTTTTGGGAGAAAATATTAGAGAACTTTCATGATTCAGAATGATCTCTCTAGCTAGGTATCATCTTCTTTTTTTTTTTTGGCTTGATGAAAAATGCAGCCCCTTTGGTTTTCAATATGACCTTCAATTTCAGTTCCGACTTCCTTTCTTCTTGTCTCCAAAAAGGTTAATTGATCTGAAAAACAATTGGTCAAGTTTTTTTTTAAAAAGAAAAAAAAAAACAACAACAACAACTTTAACCTTGAGACCTTCATATGTTATGATTTTAGCAAGATTCCCGGGATACAATTTCCATAATTAATTTTTCATAGTGTTTTTCTTTTACCTTAATAATGTCTCCATTGCCTTATATCATGTCTAGAAACTGGTAATGATTATACATGAAAGCTTGGCAATTTTGTAGTAGTTTTGCTAATTTGAACCAGACAATAGTCGCAAGTTAATATTAGTTAACGAAGTTTTATTATCAACTATTAGTTAAAGGGTTTTATAAATTATAAACCCCATAGTAATAATAAGAAGCACAAGACATACAGTATTTAACAACTACAATTAGGATATTAGGAAGGTCATTATAAACGTGCTTTGACGAAAGAGGAATAATACTGGACAAAAAGTGAATTTTATAGAAAGCTGGGTAATGGGGGAGAAAAGTGGAAACTTATCTTTTTCAGAATGCTTTGAGTTTACGTTTAGTTTAATTGTGAAAGTATGAAAAACAGCCAAAAAAGTAGGCTTTTACATTCTGTTTATCAAACGATTCCTCATGTTAACGTATATATGGGAGTGATTGATTAGGCTTTTTGCCTGATATTGTTGGATGCTTTTGGGACGAGCATATACATATATTTATATATGTGTGTGTGTATATATATATATATATAATATAATATTTATTATATTAGGGGATGTTAACTAACGCTAGGGAATATTAATACTAATATCCTGATATAGAGTCCTATGATCAACATCTATATAGATTGCATCGATCTACTAATAATTATTAAAGACTATAAGCCACTTATAATCTTTGCTTATTGAACATTTTATTGGTCAAGTCCTTTCCTTCTTATAGTATCTTCAACCTAGCTATCTACAATTTAGATCAACTAATACTTTATCTTCTATTGGTCACCCTTGAGAGATACTATATAATACTCCTCACTTTTTCACTATGCTATCGTGTATTTAGGATACATTTTTTTACCTCCTTTTTTGGACTTCGTATTTATTATACATGCAAGCATATAATTACATATATATATATAGTAGAACCATTTAGAGGAGAAATGAATTAATAAGTGCTTCTCTTTAAATTCATTAGTGATATATATATATATATGTTTGTGTCGGCATGAAATAAATATAATATATATTTATTTATTTTAAATATAATTTAAAAGGTGGAATAATCTTCGAGCAATGCTGCTTTTTTCCTTTGGTGAAAACTGCCCACACTCTGCCAAAGCACCTTGGACTTCACATTGATTTATATACTACCTAGCTAGCTTTTTCCTTGCTTTTGAAAGGAAAGAAAGGAAAAAAAAAGGGTATGAGCCAGAGAATGCTTACGATGGAAGGAAATATATAGGACCAAATTCCAGATTCTTTGATTTATTGTTTGCACATGCAATAATAAATTGCAACAGACCACTTTTGCTTCTTTTGTTCAGCCATCAAGTGACACCAACAGTAAGAGATTTTTGTTTTTTTCCAACTTCTTAGAGGAATCAAAAACAAGTACATGAAAGAATTATGAGGAATTATGTAATTGTTTGTCCTCTATTGAGAGGAGATTGATTTTGGTATGTGTCTTTTTCAGCCTTTTATTTTTATTTTTATTTTTATTTTTATTTTTTCCTTTCTATTTTACAAAGTCAAATGTTTTATTCATTTATGTTTTTTAACAGCAAGGCATTGACTGTCCACTAACTTGTTACTAGCACCTAGATTTACTTTCACTTCAACATGATGAACTCAATTGATGTTCAACAAGCCAGAGGAAACATGTCTAATGTTAATAATGCTTGATTTTCAGTGTAGCCTACCTTTGATATATGGAGTTGAAAAAGGGAGGCAAATTAATTAAATGGGCAATCAAGGTTATATATATATATATACACGTCATATGTTAATGTTGTAACATAATTGATACAATGCTAGACAAAGAGTAAAACACTACTCAATAACTATTCCCCTTTTGGTTATCTCTAGGTTGTGCAATTAAAACGGGGAAAAAAATATCAACTTTTACACAAAGGAGTATATTCGCAAGAGGAGCCTCTAATTTGCTGATGGTCCATAAGAAATGAATTTAAAGAAAAACCAAAAAACAAAGGTGAAAAGCTAAAGTAACTTTTAATATTCTACCTTCTTTCTTGAATCAATCATGGTCACCATTCACCAATGATGTGGGAGAAACACATACACACAATATATATATATATATATTAATAGTTTCACGAGTATATACCAATATCATTTAACATAATAGAAGCAAAAGTGAACTTTTCATTCCAATATATACATACACACACATATATACACAAAATAACGTAATAAAACAAAAACTTGCAATGTGGCCCCACATAAAAGAGGAGCAAAGCAAGAAAAAACAGCTTTCTTAGTCTTATGAGAGATAGTAGATACCCATGGCTCTGACTAGTTGTGCCCCACAATGCTTCCTTCTCTTCATGGCAACCCCCTCATGAAAGAAAGTTCACAAATTTACTCAAAACTGAAGGGACTTGAGCTTCCTCTCACATACCTTTTTTTCTTTGTCCTTCATTATATATCACTTGATTCAAAATATGAGTACTATCCCATCAAAATAATTGCGGGCATCCAAAAAATTTATATATTTTACAGCTTTTGGAGGCATCCTGATTTCTTGCCATTGTTAGCGCATATACTCTCACGTCACACGATGTCCTTTTGTAGGCCATGGGGTATATAGAAGTCAAACTTTTTTTAACGGATTTGAGAAACTATGACCAAGTACTTCCCTATATTATTAGTCTCCTCAGAATCAGTTTTGCAACAAATTGACCCTTGAACCAATTTTGTTTTTGTTTTTGTTTTTTTTCGTGGGTTATTTGATATAACAATATAACAAATCTTTTTTTTATTATTGTTGTAAATATATATATATATATATTTTTTGTTTTTTTCCTTCTTTTGTCTGTTCAATCCTCTACTTCATTGCTTAAAGATTGAATGAAAATGATCTTGATGCAGTCATGCACGAGTCCTTTTCTGCATGAACTACTACAAATACATATATGAGGTCTACTCTATCTATATGTGACTATATACATCTACATGAACGTGGATAGACATTAATCAACGGAATTTAATCATTGGTGTTGCTTAAACGAGTAAAAGCAGTGTCTTACCAAAGCCGTGATTAGCATGATTGAAATAGTATGTACTCATTGGAAAAGGGGAAAAGGGGAAAGGGGTGATGATCATAAGAAAATGGCTAATGGGCAATTATGGATGGTGTGATAATGGTTTGTGCTAGGTCCAGGAATATTATCTTTTGCCAATATCTCTTCTTTCCATGCTAATTATTCCCATTTTTACAAAAGTCGAGCTTCGGAAGTCAATTCAGGAATCGGAACCAAATAAGTAGGGTCGACTACTCTCCTTTGAAGGATATGAACAAAAGCCCGGAAAATCCTTGTTGGGGTTCTCTTTTTTTTTTTTTTTTTTTCACTGCTTTATGGAAATGAAAACCCAACCATTGGATGTAACAGGAAGAGTGATCTTGGTTTTGGTGTGGTTTTTTTTTTTTTTTTTGGGTGGGGTTTTTTAGTACTATAGAGTCCTGTCCGAGCTCTTAAATGTTTTGCTAAAGCAAGACAGATTCGTTTTCTTTTGAAATCCTTCTTTTTCTTCTTTCGGGCTGTTTAGCATGTAATTGCGGATGGCAATTTTGACACTCACTGATATGGATGGGGTTTTGAGGGCATACTTATCTGGCTGCCTGGTTGGCTGCCTGGTCTTAAAATTATTATGTTGCTCTCTCTCTCTTTTTGGTCGGCTCATGGTGGAGAATGGAGATGGTCAATTTTACTGTTAGTCTTGTTTTCAAGTCCCAATTCGATGCTTGTCCCTACTGTCCCTATTATTTGATTGGAATTTAGGATATCTCTATGTCAAGTGCTTATTGGGCTGTGGCAAATACAATTATGGTCAAAGGCATTCAGGCAGAATTCTTCACTATTATTGATATTTTCATGTCCACTTGTGGGTACAGATTCCACATTTCAAACCCAACACAAAATTGTCACGTGGCCATATGTTTTGTTAGATAGCAGGGCCCATTTCAGGGCCAGTCTCGTGTCTGTCCAATTCCATGCATAGAATTCAAGAAAATGAATAAGAGAGATTTTCATAGAGCCTTTGATCGCCTGTTCAACCTGAAAACACTAGAGCATTTTCAATTCTGTGAGAGAAAATAAAGTAGCAAAGCTGGTTTGAACCGAAATTTTTTTTGTTCGAAGTTTTTGGTTCACAACAAGGTAAACATATAAATAAAGTGAGTTTTATCATTCTCAAACATCAAACCATGAGAAAACTTAACAATTTCACTAAACATGAAATAATGCACATGTTAATTCTATTGTATACCCACTCTTACACCAAATGCCTATACTATATCTATCTATGTCTGTGACAACTAATTCTCTGATATTATTTGTAAACCTATGCACGCAAATGCAAGTATATTACTTCAAACGACATCAATCAAGTAAAACGACAACAAGCTGTTGGACTGAAAAATCAAATGCACAAATTCCGCTAAGAGAATGAACAACCATTGTGACTCTTGATCTCCTTATTTTCTTCTGGACCTTACACCATCAAATCTGCAAGTCGACATTGGAGGGTACAGATCTTTGCTCAAATTAACTGAAGGATTGGAACCGGCGCGGCTTCTTGTGTCCCCAATAGAAAATGCCATTGACATGTTAGAGAACGGAAATTCTTCCATCAATTCCCTCTGCACATTAGGAGATGAAAACTTGGAAGCTCTCTGCTTCGCTTTGGTTGCTGCTGTGAGATTCATGTAGCTCGGTTTACGCATATTAGTTTCCTCCGTTTTCTCCACCTTGACACTGCTGCTAAACATCAGGCTCGGAGAAGCAGATGAGGAGGAAGTTGATGCCGAGGTCTCATCACCATAGAGAGACTCAGAACTTGGGGCAGAAGACGACACAAGTGCTCTAGCTGAAATCCTGCTTGTGACATTGTTCCTTCTGACTTCTACTGAATCTTGTCCAGAAGAACATGAGTGATCTTCACTTTTCCCCGAAAAAGGAGTCATTTCCGGTGTGATCTCTTTCATCAGCCTGTTTTCCCATGGCTTGGCCGCCATCCAACGATCTAACCAGCTCAATTCCGAACTGTTCTTGCCTTGCTTCTCATGCTTAACTGGCTTCACAGTCTGCTTTGTCCTTGCATATGGACTGGCACTTGGTCTCAACCTCTGCAAGGCAAGAAAATAAGCTTATAAAACTATATTCACAAGAACCAATGAGCCTACCAAACAAATAACAAAATGTAGAATTTATTTAATAATTTATTAAATTAAAGCTTTGTTTTTTATACTTGGTTGAATTTTCAATTTTGATTCACAGGAAAGAAAGCATGGAGCTGAAATAAGTCACTCAGAACACCTTTTAACTGATTACAGGGTACCATTTGACGGAATAACCCTTACGGAATAAATATTCAGCCATAGCCAGACCATTTTTCTACGAATCAAATTACCTGTTGAAATTGAGAGTATGCAATTGCTCTCTCCCTTTTAATGCCTCCTCTCTGCCTGTTATGTAGCTTCGCTCTAACTTCACTCACAGTTCCGGGACTATCACACCATCCTTGCTAACAATTATGGGAAAGCATGGAAACAAGCAAAAATCATTTCTTGGCGTTTAAGTCTTTAAGGTACTATATAGCATCATCACAAAGACTAAATGAAGAAATTCCGAAAAACATGTACCTCAGCTTGCTTGATGGGATCCATAGGGTAACAATGCTCTTCTGATGACTTCCAGCCAGCGTCTCCTTCAGTGGATGTCCTGGCACAGCGCGCTCGTACTCGGGCTTGTACTCGAACAAGTGCCTGCATGCACCTTAGAGTAACAGCTGCTTGCTTTCGCACCTGCCGGCCACGGAATATGGCTTGAATCCTTACCACTGCTCTCAATGCTCTTAAAGCCCGTCTTGCCTGCAAAGATTATCATTCGAACTTTCAACACGAACACGCATAAAAGATGACGAACACATCAATATGTTTTCATCCTATTAGAAAAAGCGTTAAAATGTAGAACAGGAACGCATTACTGAATTTGAAGCTGCTACGCCCTATCCAATTTTAGACCATTGCTAAGAAGCTTCTAAAATGATAATTAAACCGTTAGCCAGTTTACTTTCACAATCTTTTCTTCGTTGATTATTAAATTATAGAGGAATTAATAATTAACACAAAAAACCTTATTTTTGAATTCCTATTGGAAGTGAATCCAACAAGATAAATAATTAATTTTTTCTTTTGAAGTGCATTAATAATTAACCCAATTAATCAAAGTTTCACAATCTTATCTTCCTTGCTTATTTTTTTTTTTTTAAAAAAAAGATAAAACTTTGATTGTGAATTCCTCTAGTCAGTGACTCTTCACAACACAAAAATGATTAATTTAACTAATCTAAGTTGTTATCCTAAGCTCAATTGAAATTTGAGGTGAATTTTCAAAATCTTCTTTATCGATCTCAATTTCACTCAAAAACTATATGGAGGAAGAAAATTTTGGGGGAACAAAGAAATTGAATATATTCAAAAAAGCTAAGGAGAAACAGAGATGAAGAAATACCAGAAAGCCCCGAAACACGGCCTGGATCCGAATAGCAGCCCACTCTTTCTTAACCACCATGAAATCTCTAGGCTGAGCTCGGACCACGGCGGCCATGGCGGCGGCGAAAGCCTCATCAGCAACAAAGGAAGCAACGGACGACTCTGATTCCGTCATGTTGCTTGATCTCTTGGTACCCATCTTCACACTCGATCCAAACCCCTCCGATGAGCTCCTCCACAGCTTCCACTTCCTCTTGCTCTTATCTCCAATCTTCTCCTGAACCCATATATATTTCAGAATCAAGTAAAACACGAAAAAAAAAAAACAGAGAACGAGAAAAAAAAAAAAGCGAGCAGGCTTACTTCGTCATCTGAAGGAGATTTTTTAAGAGTGATGAGAGATTTCAGCCATTTTCCAGAAGCACCCATGAGATCGAAAAAGGGCAAAATTTGAAATCTTTCAGCCTTTTTTTTTTTTTTTTTGAATTCTTGTGGAAACAGAATTTGAATTGAATGAACTGGAGAAGTGTTGTTGAAGAAAGTGTGTTAATTAAAGACAAAAAGAAAAAAGAAAAAAAAAGCCTGTGTTGGAATGCTAAATCTCATCAAATGACTATAAGCATGCCTAAACTGTTTTGTGTAGTGGGAGAAAGAGACGTTTGGATTTTGAATTTCGAAACATTTTCAAAAAGTCAAAAGCATATTAAAAGAAAGCGACTTCTAACGGATACATAAGCTTTTATTATTAAACCGCTCTCTTTTGCTGTCTTTTAACTCTTCCTAAGCTTTAAAAAAGTAATAAAAAAAGTATTAACGAGACAATTGACTTAATTATGTTTATTAAATTAAAATATAACTTTAATTTATAAAAAATTTATAAATGTCTCATAATTATATTATTAAAATTATTTATATGTAATTATATAGTATAATATATAATATTATTAAGATAATTACTATATCATTAAGGACATTTTAAAGATATTTTAAATATTATATTAGATTTTAATTTAATAACAATAATTGAAACACGAATTGTAATTTTTTTATAAAAAAAAATTAAGATTTGTTTAGTTCCTTTCAGTTTGAAAAGAACGACGCCATTCGTGGGCTTGGACTTGTTCAAATTCACGCTGTTAACAAGGTTCATAATCTGAGAAAGAAGACGCTTCTAGAAAGGAATACAAGAAAATGGTTGGTGTTGAACATCGTTGTGGCCCAAAAAACTGTACTACTTAAATATATGTTTTTTTATTTATTTTTTGGGTTGAAGTTTGGTTTTGATTTTTGCAAGTGTTAATGAACAAGGGAAGAGCCACTAAGGTAGTTATGTGTTATTCTAGTAGCATTGGACTTGCTCTAAACAAACGTCTAAAAATATTGGGATAACAATGAGATTTTGTGTTTGCTACAAGGTTGCTTTTTTTTTTTTAGGTAAATTGAATCCTACAGAAAAGGTCAGGCTATTTAGCAAGTATAATTAGAACCAACTTTATAGTTATAAAATAGTGTAAAACTTTCACATGCTATAATAAAAAGTAAAAAATTGTTATAGTATAAAGCTCTCATATGCTACAGTACTTTAAACCATACAGTTGGTTCCTACCTAGCCTTGTTTATTGTTAGGTGGAACTTGCACGTAGTTATAAGCAATGTAAATATTTTTCTCTATGTCACGGCTGATTGCCCTCTCACACTTTTTTTTTAAATTAAAAAATGCGAAAGATAGAAGTTATTGAGAAACGGCACAATCAAATTTTATTTCAAAGATTGGTTATGCATTACAATGAATGCTAGAGTATCAGAACTTCTACATGGAATTAACTCCCGAAAAATTTGATCCCAGCGTTCAGGCAAGGGAAAAAAAAAAAACCTAGAACATCTAATTGAGGGGGAAAAAAAGGGAAAAAAATGTAAGAACTATCCATAAAGTGTTGATGTTTTTTCCTTTAAAAAAATTGCAAAAAAAAAAAAAAAGTATTTTCATTTTGTTGCTGGATATGATTTGGTTAGTGTGATTCTTTGTGTGGAGCAGAGGCATGGAATCCTGGGCTTGGAAGTCCAAGCTGTGAAAGCCTTGGTGATAGATGGATATTTGGGCTGGGCCTTGGCGAAGGGATTAGTCCATTGGGCCGAACTCTTGGGGAAAGGTTGACCTGTTCAAGTACCTGAAATTGGAGCTCTGTGGGGTACTCTCTCACACAGCTAATGCGTGGGCCAGCTCCAGTGCTCCATTTGGCAGAGAAATAGTTGCCCAACTGAAGTTTTGACGTTTCCATTTTGGTCTCCATATGTTTTGGACTGTCCGCAACGTGGGCATTTTTGTCATTTTCAACAGCAATAGAGGAAGGCACAGCTCCAATGCCCGTACCGCAACAACCCGACGATTCTGATTTTAACTTTTTACTGCTAGGTGGTGGAATGTCATCGTCCATGGGACGTGTCTGCGGCGCGTGAACAAGAGAATCACTTGACGAGTGTCATGACTACTTTGCTTTCATGTAATTAAATTAGAAAAGTAACTCCAATGTCGAATACCACAAACGTTTGTAGGTCCTACGTGGGACCCACTCTGCAATACTATTTAAGGGGAAAAAAAAGGTCCCAATATTGTACCTTTACATTGGTAAGTTCCACATTATGTTGCTCTAAGAAGCTAATGAAGTCCATGAAATTCTCCTTTGTTGGGCGGTAATGACCACCATATGGCCATATAGCCTTAATGTTATATGCAAATAGGGGACAAGAAAAACAGAAATATTAGGAGGTATAAAAGCGCTTGCTTTTTGGTATTTAAAATTGGCTTCAATGGGAATTAAGCACTTAAACTTTTTGGTATAGTTTGAATTGGTTTTTAGGGGCTAGAGATTGCATAGAAAATTACTTGAGAGCAAAATTATACCTCAAGAATGCCATTACGGGCAACCAATCTTCCTGCTGCAATGGTGGCGCCTCGGGCTAGAAAGCTCGAGTGTTGAAAAAGGCCCTTCTTCTTCTCCGCGACGTACAATTTCCGCGATGTGCTGAGCACAAAGATCCACTTTGTTCCCTCAGCAGTCTCCACAAGGGCTTCACTTTGTTTGTAAACAAGCTTCCCACTCACCACAATTACCTCATATGCTTCCCTCTCTGCCTGCAATTAAAAAACAAAAAAGGTGTGTTTTGATACCCTTGTTGTATAAAGCATAATAGACTTAGGGTGTTTGGTATGATGGTTAGAATTATTTTTAATGCAGTATGTGATAGTTTTATATTGTTTATAACTGAGATAATAGTTACAATCACCCCTTGTCAAAACTATCTATTATTATAATAGTAATAAATAGTTTATAATTTTTATAAAATATGAGATCTTTATACTATAACAACTTTAATTTCAGTTGTAAAGTTGGTAATAGTAATTTTTATTTCTTAAGTACTACAACTATCTATTATTATAATATATGTATGATCAATACGACAATGGGAATTCAATTTATTGCTGTTTCATAATTAAGAAAAGAAAATACTTACTGGTCCAAGGTATGTAATGCACTGGTATTGTAGATTATTCCTTGGACATTCCTTGAGATTTATTTCTTTTCCATCGCCCACGTCCAACCTTCACGGTTTTCACACGATAGAAAACTAAGAATGTGTTGGTCAAGTGGGAAAAAAAAATATAGAAGAGAAAATAATAATATTTAAGAATTATGGTCTTCTGTACGAGTAGTTGTACGTACCAATAGAAGAAAGGTTGGGAGCTCTCGCATGTCCATAGCGATGGCGTGGATCAATCTGTACAGAATTACAAAGAGTAAATTTTCTTTATCATCCTTAGTCCTTACAGATTAGGACAGCATTGAGGCAATTAGATGCTGAGTTTTATTTATTTATTTATTTTACCTGCATAGTAAATTTTAAACTGTCAAATTTTTTGATTTTGATGTGATCCCATGGTTTAAATTAAAAAAAAAAAAAAAAACCTCTAGAACATGTATAATAGGCAACATGTAGCAAACGTGGGCTTACAGCTTCAAGCCAGTGTCTCAGCGCTAACTTCTGGGCATTTTCATGCTTGGATAAACCTTTTCCAACCTAAATAATTAAATAAAAATAATAATAATATCATGACGAATTTTATCAATAATATTAATAATCAACAGTAAAGAAATTAATAATTTTTTTTCTTTTTTCAATTAGTAGACCTTGTAAAATCTGTACTTAAGTCATCCATGATGGTCTAGTCAACAAACAAAACAAGAAAACAAAAGTCTGTCAAAAACTTTTTGAGTGTCATTTGCTCACGACATGGTCTAAAAATGACTTTTGCTGGTCCAAAAGTTGAAAATGATGAAACCAAAAGGAATTTTCTACGTTAGAATTTTTCTAGAAGTACTAACCCAAACTACAAAATATGCATAGAGAAAGATCACCTTAACAGCCCTAGTCCTCGCCGTTGCCCACTTGGAAACTGCAGTTTCTGACTTGTCAGAGTTAAAGAATGACACAGAGCTCCTTCTAAGGACAGCAAAATCTAATGCCTTCCACCTTGATCAACAAAAATCAAATTGTAACAAATTTAAAATAAATTTAATCAAAAATAAAAAAAATATCACTAACATATATATATATATATATATATATATAAGAGAAATAAGAAATATTAAAAATAATTTAGGACAAACTAATTACCAGAGCTCTTTAACAACAACAGCACAATCTGCAAGGTTTCTTCGTGTCCGGTAGCTCTTGTAAACTTTCTGCAGCTTGTTTGCAGCAGCATTCAGCTGATGATCATTGTTCTTCAATAACAGTACTTCATTAATGTTCTTCTCGCCATCCTTGGCTAAATATTGATTCTTGAATGAAACTGTTGTTTTGACTGTTAGATTTCGAACTTTTCTTCTAACCGATATTGTAGGTTTTTCATGAATGATCATAAACTTATCAAGCTCATGATCATCAGATTTATCAGACTCATTCAAGTCAGTTCCCTTGAAGCAATTTGTTCCTATTGTCCCTCTTTTCCCGGACTCCAAGTTGATGGATCTCACGTTAACCATTTTTCTGCACCATATACGTAAAGAAAAGTTTATTCTAAGAAAAATTTACTTATATCCAATGCAGATAAATATCTTTTAGAAAATTATATTTCATGATATTTCTAATATATAAATAAGGCCTATGATCTGGTTCTCCTTTCAAATTATTCCACAAGTAAAGCCATGCATGCAGAGATGTTGCTAACAGTAATGACAACAAAAACTAAAAAAATAAATATAAAAGAGACATGTTACAATTAGGATTATAAATTTTCTGACCTGAAAATAAATCCTTTGCCTCAAAATATGACTTGGTTTAGTTTAGTTGTTACGAGAATGCACAATTTAGAAAGAAAGACAAGAAAGAAAATTTTAATTGAACATGACATTTTAAATGATATGTCGGGGGATTTTAATTGACGTGCAATTTTTAATTGATATGATCAAATGTTATTAGTAGACATATAAGGGGATATCAAAGAGAGAACATAGGAGCCGAATCCATAAATTAGGACTTATGTACTTAAGGAAATTGCACTAAATAAAACAATTTTAATTTAATGTAAGCAAATAAAACACTTTTAAATATATTGAACTACATAGTATTTTTGTAATCACGTGCTCTTTTGAAACACTTAAATTTTCATTTTAATCTCCTTATTTTTCTTCATTTTTGTCTTTCTTTTCGTTTTTATTTTTCGATGTCTCATTGTTGTTTCGTGTTTTTTTCTACATCATTCTACACATAAATAAATTTTGTTTTAATCTCAGTAAACTATATACTAAACATTATTACATTTGGTCTATTATTTTTATTACTGATTAATGATGGTCTAATTCCTCCTTCTCCCTTTACGTAGTTATTAAGCCAATTGCTTCAAATACGCATATTGGACAAAACTGCAGAAAAAATGCGCAGTACTTGCGTTGTTGGAGAAACTTTGTTCGTGCCGTGCAGTTGAAAAATAATGCTCATCATCGGCACGCGCGAGATTGCTTGAATATAAAACCCACGAGGAGGCTACGGGACTTTGAACTTGAAGTGTTCATTTTGGTGATCGGTACTGAAAATTTTCTTTAATTCTTGGGTCGGCCGCAGTTGAGAAATGGGGAAGAATGAAAGAGATACAGAGAGAGAGACGCTGATATTTTTCCGCCCTCGTTGGGTTGTTAATTTCCTAGAAAGATGGGACTAATGTATGATAGGAACAACACAAGGAAGTTTGGCTAGACTTTTGCCTAAGGACTAAGGGTGTGTTTAGGAGAACACTTAAAAGAGCGGTAGGAACCGTTTTTTAGTTTAAATTTTGTAAGATGGAACACAGTAACAAAATGATTACAATCATAAAAAATAATTGAAACCGTTTTGTCAAACAAATTATAATATTTATGAATAATTACAATATCAACGACTGCTTAGTAACGATCGATATGTCAAAATCTAAATACTATACACATATATATACAATGGTCAAATTATAAAAGACACTTAAGCGGCAAAAAGGTTGTGGTGTCAAGTAGTACTAGTATATAATAACGAAATATGAAACCTGTGGTGCTGAATAAAGAGAATGAATCTTATGTTCTTACAAGTAAAGTTCACATTCTATCAGTCATAGGTAACATGTTATAGATCTAAACATAAATAAAAGGAACTAGCAATCCCTTTTTGAATTCAAAGTCATTTTTTTTATAATTAAAGTTATAAGGAATAAACAAAACCATAAATAAACCAAGTGACTCTTTCTCAAGTCAAAGGGATTGTTGCACTATAGTTTTAATTCTAGTCAACTGATCTTTAAAGCTATCTGGCACGTAGAGCTAGTCAATTGATCTTCAGGCATATGCATGCGCCGTTTTTTCTTGACGAATGTTTCGTCTTTCCAAATCTACCTAACCATCAAAGTGTTTCCTAAGAACAACAATTTTTCCTAGCTGGACATTAGAAAATCAGAGAAAAGAATACTGTAAGATGGATGACTATGTTTTGTTCGTTTGATACATTTTTTCTTCATATGGACGTACGTCTTTCTAGTTCCTGCATATACCACGAGACAGACATGTTAAAAAAAAAAATAGGAAGTCCAAAGCTTCTCCTTAATCTCATTTTAGTCGTTAATGTTTAAAAAGTTTTATTTAATACATAATTTATTACTTTACTTTAGTTTTAGTAGCTTTAAGTTAAGGGTCAAATATTTTATGATGGAAAACTTTTAAACTGTCTAACTTTAATCATTAATTTATTATTTTTTTAACTTTTAATCTTTCTATTAAAATAAATTAGAGACTAAAATAGAATTAAAGCATGACATTTTAAAAATTTTCAATTAAATATTTATTGTTTAACACGAAACTAACAGAGAGACTGAATCTGATACAAAATAATAAATTAAGCACCTAAACAAAACTTTTTAAATGTCGAAGACTAAAAAAAAATAGAAGCTAAATCTCAAAAACCATTTATGAAATTAAGCCAAAAAAGTATTTTAATGTAACTAGAACAATATTGCCAAACATTATCCCTTAGCAACCAAGTACATACATTCAGAACGAAGTAATATAAGGATGAGAATAGGCGGCCACTCCCCCTTTAAAATTACATTCCGTTCTTTGAAATTTTATTTCACTTTCCTAAAATCAATTTCGCCTATTAATTTAGTTACACTTTCGTTGCTCCTCACTAGCTTTACTGCCTCCACCCCTTTGTACATTAATGTCAGAAACAAACTAAAATTCAAAACACGTAATATATATGCCCCCTTGGACCCTGACAAAAAGAAAAAAAAAACAGCATTATCTGAGAATACTTGTCGAACGCGTTTAGCAGATAGGACTGCAGGGAAGAAAAGGACACCTTACAAAATCGGTCGACTAAGAAAATTTGACGATGCATGATTCCAATTTCACAACCAAATAAGGTCTAAATATCCATATTTTGCCCACTACAATTTATATTGTGGGCGAATTTCCACACCAATTACACGTGATTGTGCACTCCAAGTCTCGCAACAATAACTTCTTTGAAGGGCAAAAGATTACAGGTTATGAATATATACTCCTAACCATTGACATGTGATGTAACACGAAGTTTCCTAGTAGCTAGCTGATAAACCTGTAACGCCCCGAAACTTATTTAATGTTAATATAATGTAAATGATAAATTAGTGTATCATAATTAATATTTTAACATTAATTTAATTACTTGGTTGGATTTTGAATTTTTAGTTGTTTTGTTAATTTAGTGAATTCAAATGATTTCTTATTGTTTTAAAATAATGTTTTGAGTTTTAAAACACAAAAATTTGTAAAATGTTAAAAATACTCCGTTTTACAAAACCGTGGGCGGCACATGGTTTTCGTACAGTAAAACCGCCCACCGTTTCTCTCTATTTATTTCCTCTCTCTTCCTCCTCTCTCCCACCCGTGAGTTCTCCCACTCTCTCTCTCTCGGCTTCTCTCATTTTCTCTCAATTCTCTCTCAAAAGTTTTGAAAGAAATTCGAATCCAAGCTTTGGGTTAGCAAGGAGGAAGCTCGGGGACATAATTTAGCAACCGAGAACGCGGATTGAAGCTTCGCTTCGAGGTTAGTTTTGAAATTTCTAAACTTTTTCCAAAATTTTCAATTTTGTGCATTTTTGGAATCTAGGTTTCTTTAAGCCTAGAAAACCTTGGATTTGAGTTAAATGAACTTAGAACAACTAGAATCTAAGCTTAGATTGAAGAAAAATGGATTGAATTCAAGATTTTTCATTTTTCTCTATATTTTCTCATTTTCAGATTTTTGAGATTTTTGAGTTTAAATCTTGTTTAAATGAGTCCAAACATGTTCTAATATGTTTTTCTATCAACTATGATTATTTTCTATGCCTGGGATTTGAGAAAAATATGTTAGAATCAAGATTTGGATTTTGGGGATCGAGAAACCCATGGTTGAGATTTCTGGGTTTTCCCAGTTCGGTAGGCCGAACTGCGTGTTCGGCAGGCCGGAATAGGGATTGGCAGGCCGGTGTTCTTTCGTCCGGCAGGCCGAACCTGGGGAAATGACCGGCCGACCGGACCTAGCTTCCGGCAGGCCAAACTGTGCAGTTCGGCCGGCCGAAGAAGGGAGTCCGGCAGGCCGACCGAGGCATGAAAAATTTTGTGATTTTCACCTGTTTTCACTGTTTTGAACCCTGATTTAAATTCCAACCTTATAGAATGATTTTAAAGGAACAAATGGCACACTAGGACATCATGAAATGGTTTAGTAACATAGAATGTCTCGAACTAGATATTGATCGACTTAGTTTGTATCTAGGATCGTTTGTGGTTTCACGGAGCTAACGTATAGCGGATCGAGATTACGGTGTGGGGCACCGACACGAGTATTGAGGTAGGACTTCTACCCCTTTTCCTTGGTAGCCTAGTTTCAAAATGATTTGGCTTTGAAAAGGATTTCTATTAAAATGTTTTCAACGGTTGTTTGAAAAATGAATTTATAGTTATATTTTAATATACCGTGAACTGAAATGAACTTCATAATGAATGTAAATGACAACACTCGGTAATTGGATTTGAATGATAATGATATTAAAAATATAGGCATGATGCCATATCAGAGATTGGGTCGTGTAGCGATCGACCTTGGTGGCAGGTCCCGAAACCCAGCTGGGCCACTACGGTGGTGATACTATGGTTTGCCTAAGAAAAAGAAAATGATATTTCTGATTGTACGAGTCAAATGTTCTAGGTAAGAATGGTTTTACTCAAATTTATTTATTTACTTATTTATTCAAGTTTCCTTTTAAATGACTCCTGAATAATGTCATGTTTCCTTAAATTAAGTTATTTTTATAAACTTAGTCCTACTAAGCCTTTCGCTCACGTTTTATTTGTTTTAAATTTCCCCCTCTAGGTGGTTTCCCATTTAGGTTTGGAGAGGATTCTTTGGACCAAATTCAGGAGCAATAGGAGGATTAATTTATATTTTGTATCATTTAATCAAGGCATGTAAGATTTAACTTTATTTGTATCTTGGACTGTGATTGTATTTATGATACTGTCAGTACTATGTGTGTGCATAAGTTGTGGGTTGTGGAACCCATACTCGCGGCTTTATTATTTTAATATTTATTCATTTAATGTTTTAAATTGTCTAATGTATATGAACTATTTATAAAGTGTTTTAATGAATCCCACATTTTATACTTAATTCAACCCCTTAAACTCTGGATTTTAATTAAATTCTCTTTTAATTAATTTAAATAATCTATCACGCCACCTCCCGTACTCCGGGGCATGACAGAATGGTATCAGAGCTCAAGGTTATGAACCTTGGGAATTGTGCACACATAGGTTTGACAATGAAATACCTCTGACAGTCCAAATTTGTTTTCAGAAGTGAGAGAATGGCACCTAGACGTCGTTCGACAGCTGACGCCGAGTTCAAAAATGATGAGAGCATGATGAGGTCTATGTTTACGGCTTTTCGGCAGATGGCAGCCAGGGCTAGACCGGGAGATTTTGATGTTGGTAGTCGGCATGCGTACTTTAAGAAATTTCAGTGGGCGTCAGTTCTGACTTTTGATGGCAATGGGGATCCGCAGTTAGCAGAGTATTGGTTGGATTCGATCTTGAAGCATTTGGATACTCTTGGTGTGCCTGAGGAGTATCGTGTGGAGTTTGCTGTGTATAAGCTCGAGGGTGGCGCTAACAGTTGGTGGAAACAGGCTAAGCGTCTGGAGCGCGGTGGTGATATCAGTTGGGACGGGTTCGAGGAGCTGTTCTATGATCGATATTTTCCGCAGGGGTATAGAGATCAGAAGGCAGCTGAGTTCTACAGGTTGCAGCAGGGTGATCTGTCAGTTCGAGAGTATGAGACAAAGTTTAATGAGTTGGCTAGGTTTGCTCCATCAGTTGTGGCATCGGAGCATGAGAAGTGTATTAAGTTTCAGGAAGGGCTCAAGGCTCCTATGTGGCGGCAGTTGGTTGCTCTACGGTTTAGGAGTTTTGGAGAGCTTGTGTCATCGGTGATATCCATGGAGAATGATTACGTGCAGTATTGTGAGGACCGAGCCAAGGCTTCAGGAGGACCGCAGAGAAGAGGCAGAAAGAGCACCAGTAATCGTCCAGCTCCGGGGAAAGGCAAGTAAGGCGGCGCGACCAGTGGTAGCAGCAATTCGTCTGGCAGCGGGCGCAGCAATCCCTACAGCTTTCATTGTCATTTCTGTCAGCAGCCCGGACACATCAAGAGGAATTGCTCAATCAGGAGTGCTCATCTTGGATCTTAGACCTGGGAGGATGCCAGTCGTCAGTCTCAGCCTCAGACCCTACCTCCGCCTCCGTAGTACCCGCAGTTGCAGTATCCCCAGTTCTCTCCTCAGCAATTCTCATATCCGGCACGGGGGCAGCAGCCGTAGCATTTTTAGCACAGTGTTTCTCAGTATAGAGCGCCGAGTACAGGTAGTGTGCAGTCGTCTCCATCCCAACAGCATCGACAGAGTAATCCAGGACCCAGCAATGTCGGTAGAGGGAAAGGAAAGGCACCATTGCAGGTTCATGGAATGGCATTTGGAGGGTCAGATTCTCAAACTGGTAACGTAGTTGTCGATGGTACGATCTTGGTTTCTAGATCTCTAGCTCGCGTTTTATTTGATACCGGTGCCTCTCATTCTCTCATTTCGAGTTCTTTTGTACATGCCTTGGGATTAGAGGTAGAAGAGTTTAATGAACCCCTAGTCATAACTTCTCCCTTGGGGCGGGTGTGTGTAAATTGTATGTGTAAATCCTGTAAAATAAAAATTGGGGATGAGATTTTGAAAAGTGATTTAATTATACTCCCCATGAGCTCCTATGATGTGATTCTAGAGATGAACTGGTTGTCCAGGTATAATGCAGTCATGGATTGCCAACTTAAAAAAGTGACCCTAGTGTCTGATAGGGGGACGATGATCACTTACCAGGGTGGTGGTGATTGGTTAATGAGTGAGCGTCTCATGAAGTCGTGTCTAGGAGGGCGAAGGAATCTAGGTTGTTGTGCTTTTCTTGCCAACCTAGATTGCGAGCCCTATGTTTCGAGTGGCAGTGTAGTGATTTCGGTGGTTGATGAGTTCGAGGATGTCTTTCTCGACGAGTTGTCAGGATTACCACTGCATCGGGAGATTGAGTTTGGTATCGAGTTGTTTCCAGGGACATCACCGATTTCTATGACACCTTATCGGATGGCGCCGGCAGAAATGAAAGAATTGAGGAAGCAACTTCAGGAGCTTGCTGATAAAGGGTATATTCGGAATAGCACATCTCCATGGGGAGCACCGGTTTTGTTTGCTAAGAAGCATGATGGGACTCTCAGGTTGTGTGTGGATTATCGGCAGCTGAATCGTGTCACGGTGAAGAACAAGTATCCCTTGCCTAGGATTGATGAGTTGTTTGATCAGTTGGGAGGTTCGCGGTACTTCTCGAAGATTGATTTGCGATCGGGTTATCATCAGCTCAGGATCAAGGAAGAGGATTTTCCCAAGACAGCTTTTAGGACTCGATATGGGCACTTTGAGTTCTGGTCATGTCTTTTGGGTTGACGAATGCTCAGGCAGCTTTCATGGATTTGATAAACAGGGTATTTAGGCTGTATCTGGATCAGTTCATGATCGTGTTCATCGATGATATTCTTGTGTATTTCAAGACTTGGGAGGAGCATGAGCAGCATCTTCGGATCGTGCTGCAGACTCTGCAGGAGCACCAGTTGTATGCTAAGAGGGAAAAGTGCGAGTTTTGGTTGACCGAGGTCAATTTTTTGGGTCATGTTATCTCGGAGCATGGTATTTCTGTGGATCCGTCCAAGATTGAAGCTATATTGGAATGGGGACGACTAAGGAATGTAGCATAGATTCGCAGCTTCTTAGGTCTTGCAGGCTATTATAGGAAATTTGTAAAGGATTTTTCGAAGATTGCAGCTCCGTTGGCGAGGTTGATGAAGAAAAATGTCAAGTTTGAGTGGAACGAAGATTGTGAGCTTTCTTTTCAGGAATTGAAGAACCGGTTGACTTCAGCTCCAGTGTTGGTTATTCTTAGTAGTGACGAGCCGTATGAGGTTTATGCGGATGCTTCAGGGCGCGAACTTGGATGCGTGTTGATGCAGCATGGATGTGTGGTTACGTATGGATTGAGACAGCTACGACCTCACGAGCGGAATTATCCTACTCATGATTTAGAGCTTACGGCGGTGATTTACGCGCTGAAGATTTGGAGGTGTTACTTGTATGGAGTGTCATTTCAGGTTTTCTCCGATCACAAGAGTTTGAGATATCTGTTCACTCAGAGGGATCTTAACTTGAGGCAGCGCAGATGGGTAGAGTATATGAAGGATTATGATTTCGCGTTGCAGTATCATCCCGGGAAAGCTAACGTGGTCGCGGACGCGCTTAGCAGGAAGTCTTCAGGGATTCTCGCTTGTTTGATTTTTGAGGACTGGAGCAGGGATGCGACAGTGAGTGAGTATCGGCTACGGTATCATGAAGACTGTGATCAAGTTTCGGTGTATCATGTGGAAGCGACTCCAGCTCTTGTTCAGATGGTGAAGCAAGTCAGTGGCAGGATCAGCATTTGCAGGGGATTTGGTCGCGAATTTAGAACGGGGAGCAGTTCGGGGAATGGAGAGTGCATGCAAATGGATCGTTGTATTTTTGGGAGCGTCTTGCAGTTCCAGCTATCGCCGAAGTGACGAAAGCCGTTCTAGACGAAGCTCATAGGTCTCAGTTCGCTATTCATCCGGGGAGCACAAAGATGTATCGCGATTTGAAGAGGCATTATTGGTGGAGAGGCATGAAGAAAGATGTTCGAGAGTATGTGGCCAAGTGTTCGACGTGTCTTCAGGTGAAAGCCGAGCATCAGAAGCCTACAGTTCAGCTTCAGCCGCTTTCTATTCCAGGGTGGAAATGGGAGCATGTGACGATGGATTTCCTCACAGGTTTGCCGAGGACGGAGCAGTGGCACGATGCAGTTTGGGTTGTGGTCGACAGGTTGACGAAATCGACGCATTTTATTCCGTTTAGGTCGATGTGTTCGAGGAAGGTTCTCGGGGAGTTGTATATGCAGAATATTGTGAGGTTGTATGGAGTTCCTTTGTCCATCACCTCTGATCGAGACATCAGGTTTAATGCTAAGTACTGGAGGAGTTTTTAGGAGGCTTTAGGTATGGATTTAAACTTCAGTACGGCGTTTCATCCTCAGACTGATGGGCAGTCTGAGCGAGTTATTCAGGTTCTCGAGGATATGTTGCATGCCTGTGCGTTGGACTTCGGTGAAAATTGGAAGCAATGTTTGCATTTGGCGAAGTTCGCGTACAACAATAGTTATCAGGTGAGTATTGGCATGGCACCGTTTGAAGCATTGTATGGGCGACCGTGTCGATCACCTGTGTGTTGGGCCGAGCCAGAGGATAGGGTTATTCTTGGGCCAGATGAGATCCGTGATAGCAACAAGAAAGTCGCGGTGATTCGAGATCGATTAAGGGCAGCTCAGAGTTGGCAGAAGAGTTGCGCGGATAGAAGACGTAGACCTTTAGAGTTTACGGTTGGAGATTTCGTTCTCTTGAGGGTATCGCCTCGTAAGGGAACTATGCGGTTCGGAGTGAGTGGGAAGCTCGCGCTGAGGTATATTAGGTTGTTCGAGATCACTCAGCGTGTTGGTGTGGTCGCTTATCGACTTGATCTTCCGCCCAAACTTTCTCATGTTCATGACGTGTTTCATGTGTCGATGCTTAGGAAGTGTCCGCCTGAGCAGGGTAAGATAGTTTCATTCTGCGATGTGCAGGTTCAGGAAGATACGACGTACAAAGAAGTGCCGATTCAGATTATCGACCAGAAAGTGATTAGCTTGCGTCGTCGTGAGATACCGCTGGTAAAAGTCGTGTGGCAGCATCATAGGGTTGATGAAGCCACTTGGGAGCTAGAGTCGAGTATGCGGGAAATGTATCCGCATTTGTTTTGTTTCTGAAATGAGATGTAAATTTCGAGGGCGAAATTTCTTTTTGGGGTGGAGAGTTATAACGCTCCGAAATTTATTTAATGTTAATGTAATGTAAATGATGAATTAGTGTGCCATAATTAATATTTTAACATTAATTTGATTACTTGGTTGGAGTTTGAATTTTTGGTTGTTTTGTTAATTTGGTGAATTTAAATGATTTCTTATTGTTTTAAAATGATGTTTTGAGTTTTAAAACACAACAATTTGTAAAATGTTAAAAATACTCCGTTTTACAAAACCGTGGGCGGCACATGGTTTTCGCACAGTAAAACCGCCCACCGTTTCTCTCTATTTATTTCCTCTCTCTTCCTCCTCTCTCCTCTCTCCCACCCGTGAGTTCTCTCACACACTCTCTCAGCTTATCTCATTTTCTCTCAATTCTCTCTCAAAATTTTTGAAAGAAATTCGAATCCAAGCTTCGGGTTAGCAAGGAGGAAGCTCGGGGACGTGATTTAGCAACCGATAACGCGGATTGAAGCTTCGATTCGAGGTTAGTTTTGAAATTTCTAAACTTTTTCCAAAATTTTCAATTTTGTGCATTTTTGGAATCTAGGTTTGTTTAAGCCTAGAAAACCTTGGATTTGAGTTAAATGAACTTAGAACAACTAGAATCTAAGCTTAGATTGAAGAAAAACGGATTGAATTCAAGATTTTTCATTTTTCCCCATATTTTCTCATTTTCAGATTTTTGAGATTTTTGAGTTTAAATCTTGTTTAAATGAGTCCAAACATGTTCTAATATGTTTTTCTATCAACTATGATTATTTTCTATGCCTGGGATTTGAGAAAAATATGTTAGAATCAAGATTTGGATTTTGGGGATCGAGAAACCCATGGTTGAGATTTCTGGGTTTTCCCAGTTCGGTAGGCCGAACTGCGTGTTCGGTAGGCCGGAATAGGGATTGTCAGGCCGGTGTTCTTCCGTCTGGCAGGCCGAACCTGGGAAAATGACCGGCCGACCGGACCTGGCTTCCGGCAGGCCGAACTGTGCAGTTCGGCCGACCGAAGCATGGAGTCCGGCAAGCCGACTGAGGCATGGAAAATTTTGTGATTTTCACCCGTTTTCACTGTTTTGAACCCTGATTTAAATTCCAACCTTATAGAATGATTTTAAAGAAACAAATGGCACACTAGGACATCATGAAATGGTTTAGTAACATAGAATGTCTCGAACTAGATATTGATCGACTTAGTTTGTATCTAGGATCTTTCGTGGTTCCGCGGAGCTGACGTATAGTGGACCGGGATTACGGTGTGGGGCACCGGCACGAGTATTGAGGTAGGACTTCTACCCATTTTCCTTGATAGCCTAGTTTCAAAATGATTTGGCTTTGAAAAGGATTTCTATTAAAATGTTTTCAACAGTTGTTTGAAAAATGAATTTATCGGTTATATTTTAATATACCGTGAACTGAAATGAACTTCATAATGAATGTAAATAACAACACTCGGTAATTGGATTTGAATGATAACGATATTAAAAATATAGGCATGATGCCATATCAGAGATTGGGTTGTGTAGCGATCGACCCTGGTGGCAGGTCCCGAAACCCAGCTGGGCCACTACGATGGTGATACTATGGTTTGCCTAAGAAAAAAAAAATGATATTTCTGGTTGTACGAGTCAAATGTTCTAGGTAAGAATGGTTTTACTCAAATTTATTTATTTACTTATTTATTCAAGTTTCCTTTTAAATGACTCCTGAATAATGTCATGTTTCCTTAAATTAAGTTATTTTTATAAACTTAGTCCTACTGAGCCTTTTGCTCACGTTTTATTTGTTTTAAATTTCCCCCTCTAGGTGGTTTCCCATTTAGGTTTGGAGAGGATTCTTCAGACCGAACTCAGGAGCAATAGGAGGATTAATTTATATTTTGTATCATTTAATCAAGGCATGTATGATTTAACTTTATTTGTATCCTGGACTGTGATTGTATTTATGATATTGTTATTACTATGTGTGTGCACAAGTTGTGGGTTGTGGAACCCATACTCGCGGCTTTATTATTTTAATATTTATTCGTTTAATGTTTTAAATTGTCTAATGTATATGAACTCTTTATAAAGTGTTTTAATGAATCCCACATTTTATACTTAATTCAACCTCTTAAACTCTGGATTTTAATTAAATTCTCTTTTAATTAATTTAAATAATCCGTCACGCCACCTCCCATACTCCGAGGCGTGACAAAACCAGAGTAAGAATCAAGAAATCAAAGCCACATTTACACTAACAATTCAAGAAACACACATTGAATTCCTGATCAATGAATTCTTTTGATCAATTCATTATCAATGCAATAAAGCATAGAAAGCATTGTACACATATATATTAGAGAACCTTACAAGAGATTATTCTGAATCACAAGCTCTCTCTCTTCTCTCAATCTTTTTTGTTCTTCCTTTCTATTGACTCTCTCTTTTCTATTCGTTAATTCTGTTGCAACATATCCCTTTTATACATCACTACAACCAATCAGATTACAAGTAGTTGACTAACCTCCTATTTGTTACTTCAATTGGACTTTACAAACTATTTGGGCTTGAGGCACTTGTTGGACGTTAATATCGAACCAATCTTACCAACAATCTCCACCTTGGTTCCATATTAAGTCACACTAGTATACTACAAATCACAACTTAATGTCTTCAAGCCCCAGTATCTTCAAGCAATGTTTAAACTTGCTTCCTGACATTACTTCAGTTATCATCTCTGTTGAATTATGTTCAGTTGGTATCTTCTGCATATCAATCATTCCTGCTATCACAATATTCGTGAAGTGATACTTCACATCTACGTGTTTAGTCCTTTTATGGTAAACCTAATTCTTAACCAAGCAAATTGCACTTTGATTATCACAGTATACTGTCATAGCCTTTGAAATTTTCTGAATAATTAATTCAGAAACAAGCCCTTTAAGCCATAGAGCTTCTTTAACTACTTCAATTGTTGCAATGTACTCTACCTCTGTTATAGATAAAGCTACAACAGGTTGCAAATTTACTTTCCAACTCAGTGTATTACCAAAGACCTTAAACACATAACCAGTCAATGATTTTTGAGTGTCAATATTGCCAACAAAATCAAAATCTACATACCCCAACACTTCTTTATTAGTTCACATCTTAGTATATTTCAATCCCAGATTAACAGTGCCTGAAAGATACCTTAATACCCACTCAACTACTTCCCAGTGTTGTTTACCAGGATCTGCCATGGACCTGTTGATTACACTTAGTGAATGAGCCAAGTCTGGTCTGCTGTACACCATAGCATACATTATGCTTCCTACAGCACTTGAGTATAGAACTTTCTTCATATAACTCCTTTCACTCTCATCTGCAGGGGTTTGATCCATGCTTAGCTTGAAGTGTTGTACAAGAGGAGTGGAAATTGCCTTGGCTTTGTCCATTTTAAACTTAGCCAGCACTCTTTGTATATAAGTCTTTTGAGACAAATACACATCACTAGTTTCTTTCTTCATGAGAATTTCCATTCCAAGAATTTTCTTGGCTGGGCCAAGATCTTTCATCTCAAATTCTTGTTTTAACATAGTCTTGACCTTATTAACAACACTTAAGCTCTTACTAGCTATTAACATATCATCCATATACAATAGCAAGTGTACAGGTTTGGATTCCTCATGATTCTTACAATAAACACAAGAAGCATATCTACATTTGCCAAAACCAATTCTTAGCATATACTCATCAAAACACTTATACTATATCCTGGGTGATTGCTTTAAGCCATAAAGTGATCTCTTAAGAAGACATACTTAATTTTCAATACCTTCAGCAACAAAACCATTAGTTTGTCTCATGTATATAGTTTCTTCTAGCTCTCCTTGTAAGAAGACTGTTTTAATATCCATCTATTCCAAAAACATATTAAAATGTGCCACCATAGACAACAACACTCTAATTGAGCCATGCTTTACCATAGGTGAGAAAATTTCTGAATAATCCACCCCCTCTTGCGGTGTAAAACCTCTGGCCACTAACCTGGCCTTAAATCTTCTTTGTTCAACTCCAAGGATTCCTTCCTTTTTCTTGAAAATCCATTTACAACCAACTATTCTTGAATTTTGAGGTCTTTCCACCAAATCTCAAGTTTTATTCTTTTGAAGAGATGCCATTTCTTCTTGCATAGCTTTCAACCACAGATTACTATCATTACTGTTTATTGCTTCTGAATAGTTCTGTGGTCCATTTTCCTATTCTATCTCATTTTCTACCACTAATGCAAATGCAATCAGCTCTTCATGGCCACACCTTTTTGGTGGTTTGTGAGGTTTCCTTTGTTTGTCTCGACCTAAGTTGTATGATTGTGAGGCAACTTCTTGCTGAGTTACATCATCAATGTGCTCGTGTTGTTCTTCCTCTTGGGACTGGATATGATCTGCTTCGACAATTGGAGTTGTAGGCTCCACCTCAAGCTTTAATGTCTTCTTGTGTGTCTTAGGTTCTTGAGACATTTATGGCATCTTTACTAGGTTAGCCATCTGTTGTTCATTGAATACAACATCTCTACTAATAAGACACTTTGGATGTCTAGATTCTAGACACCAAAGTTTGTAGCCTTTCACTCCTGCAGGATAACTGATGAAGATACACTTTAGAGCACGAGGCTCTAATTTGTCTTGCCTTATATGGGCATAAGCTTGGCATCCAAAGGTTCTTAATCTGCTGTAATCTACTGGTTTGCCACTCCATATCTACTGTGGGGTCATGAAATTGATTGCAGAAGATGGACATCTATTGATTAGATATGCTGCAGTGGTTACAACCTCTGCCCATAAAGTTTTAGGAAGCCTTGTATTATCCAGCATCAACCTCACTCTTTCCAGGAGTGTTTTATTGAATATTTCTGCCAATCTATTTTGCTGTGGGATCCTCTTTACTGAATAGTGCCTTGCAATTCCATTTTTCTTGCAAATTTGGGTGAACTGATCAGTATAGTATTCCTCGAAAAAGGAGTCATTTTTGATGTGATCTCTTCAATCAGCCTGTTTTCCCACGGCTTGGCCGCCATCCAACTATCTAACCAGCTCAATTCTGAACTGTTCTTGCGTTGCTTCTCATGCTTAACAGGCTTCACAGTCTGCTTTGTCCTTGCATGTGGACTGGCACTTGGTCTTAATCTCTGAAAGCAAGAAAATAAGCTTATAAAACTATAGTCACAATGACCAATGAGCCAACCAAACAAATAACAAAATGTAGAATTTATTTAATAATTTATTAAATTAAAGCTTTGTTTTTTTATACTTGGTTGAATTTTCAATTTTGATTCACAGGAAAGAAAGCATGGAGCTGAAATAAGTCACTCAGAACGCCTTTTAACTGATTACAGGGTACAATTTGATCGAATAACCCTTATGGAATAAATATTCAGCCATAGCCAGACCATTTTTCTATTTATCAAATTACCTGTTGAAATTGAGTGTATGCAATTGCTCTCTCCCTTTTAATGGCTCCTCTCTGCCTGTTATGTAGCTTCGCTTTAACTTCGCTCACAGTTCCGGGACTATCACACCATCCTTGCTAACAATTATGGGAAAGTTTGGAAACAAGCAAAAATCATTTCTTGGTGTTTAAGTCTTGAAGGTACTATATAGAATCATCACAAAGCCTAAATGAAGAAATTTTAAAAAACAAGTACCTTAGCTTGCTCGATGGGATCCATAGGGTAACAATGCTCTTCTGATGACTTTCGGGTAGCATCTCCTTCTGCGGATGTCCTGGCACAGCGCGTTCGTACTCAGGCTTGTACTCGAACAAGTGCCTGCATGCACCTTAGAGTAATAGCTGCTTGCTTTCGCACCTGTCGGCCATGGAATATGGCTGGAATCCTTACCACAGCTCTCAATGCTCTTAAAGCCCGTCTTGCCTGCAAAGATTATCACTTGAACTGTCAACAGGAACACGCATATAAGATGACCAACACATCAATATGCTTTCATCTTAGTAGAAAAACCGTTAAACTGTAGAACAGGAATGCATTACTGAATTTGAAGCTGTTACGCCCTATCCAATTTTAGACCATTGCTAAGAAACTTCCAAAATGATAATTAAACCGTTAGCCAGTTTGCTTTCACAATCTTTTTGTGAGGGAAAATCAGGAATCTCGATCAAGAATCTCAAAGAAAATAAGAAAGAATAAGATCGACACAGAAGTTTATACTTGGTTCGGATCTTGAATGATCCTACATCCAAGTCAAGGCGATTTCTGCCCTAGTTATATCCACTATATGAATGACGATTACACACTCAGAGTCACACACCCCTTACCAAGCTCTCTCTCTGTAACCAAGAAGGACTTTCCCTGATCAAGAGATTTAACACTCTCTCTTCACACCCCCTTTTACAAGAAAGAAACAGAGCTTTTTGATCACCGAGAAAAACCCTCTCTTTTCTGATATGTTTCCTCTCTCTTACAATCGGTTCATCTACAACTGATATATACATTAAACAGTAGTAATCCTATACACCCGTGCATATTACAACTTTAGATATGGCCATACGTTTGTTGACACGTCACCACAAAAATAAAAGAAACTTCTTCACAAGCATCAATCTTGGACAGAAAATCTTCTATAACAGATTCTTCATAACAGTTGCATAAACGGTTATAAACCTGTTGTAACAATTTCAATTTAGAGGCAATATCTTTACACTTTTCTTCGTTGATTATTAAATTATAGAGGAATTACTAATTAACAAAAAAAAAAACCTTGATTTTGAATTCCTATTGTAAGTGAATCCAACAAGATAAATAATTAATTTTTTTCAAGTGCATTAATAATTAACCCAATTAATCAGAGTTTCACAGTCTTCTCTTCCTTGCTTATAAAAAAAAAAAGGATAAAACTTTGATTAATTTAACTAATCTAAGTTGTTATCCTAAGCTCAATTGAAATTTGAGGTGAGTTTTCAAAATCTTCTTTATCGAACTCAATTCCACTCAAAAAATATACGAAGGAAGAAACACTTGGGGAACAAAGAAATTGAGGGTCCGTTTGTTTCGATACTCGAATCACGGTTTGAATCATTTTGCTACAGTATTTTCTCTCACAAAAATTTAAATCTTCATTTAAATACTCTATTCAAATACTCGACCCAAACGGGCCCTGAATATATTCAAAAAGCTAAAGAGAAACAGAGATGAAGAAATACCAGAAAGCCCCGAAACACGGCTTGGATCCGAATAGCAGCCCACTCTAGGCTGAGCTCGGACCATGGCGGCGGCGATAGCCTCATCAGTGACAAAGGAAGCAACGGACGACTCTGATTCCGTCATGTTGCTTGGTCTCTTGGTACCCATCTTCACACTTGATCCAAACCCCTCCGATGAGCTCCTCCACAGCTTCCACTTCCCCTTGCTCTTTATCTCCAATCTTCTCCTAAACCCATATATATATATATATATCAGAATCAAGTAAAAAAAACAGAGAACGAAAAAAAAAAAGGCCAGCAGGCTTACTTGGTCATCTAAAGGAGATTTTTTGAGAGTGATGAGAGATTTTGGCCATTTTCCAGAAGCACCCATGAGATCCAAAAAAAAGGGAAAAAATTGAAATCCTTCATTTTTTTTTTGAATTCTTGTGGAAACAGAATTTGAATTGAATGAACTGGAGAAGTGTTTGTTGAAGAAAGTGTGTTAATTAAAGGCAAAAAAAAAAAAAAAAAAAGCTTTGTTGGAATTTGGCCTATGCTAAATCTCATCAAATGACTATAAGCATGCCTAAAGCGTCTTGTGTAGTGGGAGAAAGAGACGTTTGGATTTTGAATTTTGAAAATTTTTTAAAAAGTCAAAAACATATTAAAAGAAAGCGACTTCCAACGGATACATAAGCTTTTATTATTAAACCGCTCTCTTTTGCTGTCTTTAACTCCTCCTAAGCCTTAACCTTAAAAAAATAATAAAAAATAAATAAAAATTTGTTTGGTTCCTGTCGGTTTGAAAAGAGCGAGGCCATTCGTGGGCTTGGACTTGTTCAATTTCACACTGTTAACAAGGTTCATAATCTGAGAAAGGAGACGCTTCTAGAAAGGAATATGAAAATGGTTGGTGTTGGGGTGTGCTCAGCACTATCCTGATAAGCAAATCTTTGATGGCTCGACAAATATGCTTGGTAGATGCACCATAAAGCAAGATCTTAACCCTCAGAAGCTCGGCCTGTTCTCCCAAGGTGCTCCACAGGGCCCCTCCTCGTTGCGATGCAAGTTGTCGCCTTCCCTTGAAGTACACGTGCTCAGATCGAGTTGTCAGAGCCTGCAAATAGACAGCCACTCACCACAAGAAGCCAATAGATGGCTGCACTTTTGTCGTCCGATGGAGGCCAATCTATTGCCAGAGGCCATGACACATGTCACATACCTTCTGACATGCCTTGATGTGATATACGGGTCATGGGTAAAACCCACTTAACACCCGGTTTAAGTGGCAATCCATAAATAGAGCGCATTTACTGCAACTTAAGGCCAATGTGCTCCTTCCCAACTAACTAGCTCCCGCTCTCTGTCTAATAACGTCTGCCTTGAGTGTCGGAAAGCCCTTGTCTGTCACCTCATTGGTGTCCCCCTTTTACCTTCAAAGCATTCCTCCTCTTGTTGTAAGTACATCCGAACAAGCCGAGACAGGCAGGAAGAAGCCGTCTGTACATTGTGTATAGCCGCATGTGGTGTTGACTCGCCGCCATTAACTAGTAAGCATCAACAGTTGGTGTTGAACATTGTTGTGGCTCAAAAAACTTTGCTACCTAAATATATATATTTTTATTTATTTTTTGGGTTTAAGTTTGGTTTTGATTTTTGCTAGTGTTAATGAACAGGGGAAGAACCACTAAGCTAGTTATGTGTTATTCGAGTGGCATTGGACTTGCTCTAAAGAAACGTCTACAAATATTGGGATAAGAATGAGATTTTGTGTTTGTTACAAGGTTGCTTTTTTTTTTTTTTTTGAGGTAAATTGAATCCCACCAAAAAGGTCTAAACCCATTTTAGGCTATATTATAGATTACCGGCTCAACATTGATTAATCTTAGGTGTCCTACTTTTATCTTAGTAACAGTTCGTTTAGCAAGCATAGTTAGAACCAATTTTATGGTTATAAAATAATGTAAAGCTCTCACATGCTGTAAAAAAAAAGTAAAAAGTTGCTACAGTGTAAAACTCTCATATACTACAGTATTTTAAACCACAAAGTTGATCCCTACCACACTTGGCAAATGCCTTGTATGTTGCTACGTGGAACTTGCACGTAGTTATAAGCAATGTAAATATTTCTCTATGTCACGGCTGATTGCCCTCCCACACTTTTTTTTAATTAAAAAATGCGAAAGAAAGAAGTTATTGAGAAACGGTACAATCAAATTTTATTTCAAAGATTAGTTATGCATTACAATGAATACTAGAGTATCGGAACTTCTACATGGAATTAACTTCCGAAAAATTTGATCCCTGAGTTGAGGCAAGGGAAAAAAAAAAAAAAAAAAAACCTAGAACATCTAATTGAGTGGGGGAAAAAGGAAAAAAAAAAAAATGGAAGAACTATCCATAAAGTGTTGATGTTTTTTCCTTTAAAAAAATTGTAAAAAAAATTAATAAAGTGATTTCATTTTATTGCTGGATATGATCTGGTCAGTGTGATTCTTTGTGTGGAGGAGGGGCATGGAATCTTGGGCTTGGAAGTCCAAGTTGTGAAAGCCTTGGTGACATATGGATATTTGGGCTGGGCCTAGGCGAAGGGATTGGTCCTAACTATCGGGGAAAGATTGACCTGTTCAAGCGCCTGAAATTGGAGCTGCGTGGGGTACTCCCTCACGCAGCTAATGCGTGGGCCAGCTCCAGTGGTCCATTTGGCAGATAAACACTTGCCCAATTGAAGTTTTGATGTTTCCACTTTGGTCTCAACTTGATTTGGACCGTCTTCAACGTGGGCATTTTGGTCATTTTGCAGAGCAATAGGGGAAGGCACAGCTCCAATGCCAGTTTCGCAACAACACGAAGGTTCTGATTTTACCTTTTTAGTGCTAGGTGGAAGAATGTCATCGTCCATGGGACGGGTCTGCGGCAAGTGAAGAAGAGAATCACGAGTGTCATGACTACTTTGTTTTCATGTAATTAACTTAGAAAAGTATGTCACCACAAATGTTTCTAGATCCTACGTGGGACCCACTTTGCAAGATTATTTTCCGAGTTCCAATATTTTACCTTTACATTTGTAAGGTCCACGTGATGTTCCTCTAAAAAGCTAACGAAGTCCATGAAATTCTCCTCTGTTGGGCGGTAATGACCACTATATGGCCATAAAGCCTTAATAATATGTAAATAGGGGACAAGAAAAAGAGAAATATTTAGGAGGTATAAAAAAGTGCTTACTTTTTGGTATTTAAAGTTGGCTTTAATGGGAATTAAGCACTTAACTTTTTGGTATAATTTGAATTCGTTTTTATGGGAATTAAGCTAGAGATTGCATAGAAAATTACTTGAGAGCAAAATTATACCTCAAGAATACCATTGCGGGCAACCAATCTTCCTGCTGCGATGGTGGCGCCTCCGGCTAGAAAGCTCGAGTGTTGGAAAAGGCCCTTCTTCTTCTCCGCGACGTACAATTTCCACGATGTGCTGAGCACAAAGATCCACTTTGTCCCCTCAGCAGTCTCCACAAGGGCTACACTTTGTTTGTAAACAAGTTTCCCACTCACCACAATCACCTCATATGCTTCCCTCTCCGCCTGCAATTAAAAAACAAAAAAGGTGTGTTTTGATACCCTTGTTGTATAAAGCATAATACACTTAGGGTGTTTGACATGATGGTTAGAATCGTTTTTACTGCAACATGTGAGAGTTTTATACTGTTTATAACTAAGATAATGGTTAAGATCGCCCCTTGCTAAAACTATCTATTATTATAATAGTAATAAATAGTTTATAATTTTTATAAAATATGAATTCTGTACACTATAACAACTTTAATTTCAGTTGTAAAGTTGGTAATAGTAATTTTTATTTCTTAAGTACTACAACTATCTATTATTATAATATATGTATGATCAATACGACAATGGGAATTCAATTTATTGCTGTTTCATAATTAAGAAAAGAAAATACTTACTGGTCCAAGGTATGTAATGCACTGGTATTGTAGATTATTCCTTGGACATTCCTTGAGATTTATTTCTTTTCCATCGCCCACGTCCAACCTTCACGGTTTTCACACGATAGAAAACTAAGAATATGTTGGTCAAGTGGGAAAAAAAAATATAGAAGAGAAAATAATAATATTTAAGAATTATGGTCTTCTGTATGAGTAGTTGTACGTACCAATAGAAGAAAGGTTGGGAGCTCTCGCTTTTAAACCAGGCATTATAGTACAAGTGTAGATTATGTCCATAGCGATGGCGTGGATCAATCTGTACAGAATTACAAAGAGTAAATTTTCTTTATCATCCTAGTCCTTACAGATTAGGACAGCATTGAGGCAATTAGATGCTGGGTTTTGTTTATTTATTTATTTTACCTGTGTAGTAAATTTTAAACTGTCAAATTTTCTGATTTTGATGTGATCCAACGATTTAAAAATAAAAAAATAAAAAAAACCTCCAGAACATGTATAATAGGCAACATATAGGAAACGTGGGCTTACAGCTTCAAGCCAGTGTCTTAGAGCTAACTTCTGGGCCTTTTCATGCTTGGATGAACCTTTTCCGACCTAAAAAATTAAATAAAAATAATAATAAAATCATGACGAATTTTATCAACAATATTAATAATCAACAGTAAAGAAATTAATAATTTTTTTTCTTTTTTCAATTAGTAGACCTTGTAAAATCTGTACTTAAGTCATCCATTATGGTCTAGTCAACAAACAAAACAAGAAAGCAAATTTCTGTCAAAACTTTTTGAGTGTCATTTACTCACGACATGGTCTAAAAAAAGACTTTTGCTGATCCAAACGTTGAAAATGATGAAACCAAAAGCAATTTTCTGCGATAGAATTTTTCTAGAAGTACTAACCCAAACTAAAAAATATGCATAGAGAAAGATCACCTTAGCAGCCCTCGTCCCCGCCCTTGCCCACTTGGAAACTACAGTTTCTGACTTGTCAGAGTTAAAGAATGACACAGAGCTCCTTCTAAGGGCAGCAAAATCTAATGCCTTCCACCTTGATCAACAAAAATCAAATTGTAACATGTTTAAAAATAAATTTAATCAAAAATAAAAAAAATTAACATATACATATACATATATATATATATAAAGAGATATAAGAAATATTAAAAATAATTTAGGACAAACTAATTACCAGAGCTCTTTAACAACAACAGCACAATCTGCAAGGTTTCTTCGTGTCCGGTAGCTCTTGTAAACTTTCTGCAGCTTGGTTGCAGCTGCATTCAGCTGATGATCATTGTTCTTCAATAACAGTAATTCATTAATGTTCTTCTCGCCATCCTTGGCTAAATATTGATTCTTGAATGAAACTGTTGTTTTGACTGTTAGATTTCGAACTTTTCTTCTAACCGATATTGTAGGTTTTTCATGAATGATCATAAACTTATCAAGCTCATGATCATCAGATTTATCAGACTCATTCAAGTCAGTTCCCTTGAAGCAATTTGTTCCTATTGTCCCTCTTTTCCTGGACTCCAAGTTGATGGATCTCACGGTAATCATCTTTCTGCACTATATACATAAAGAAAAGTTTATTCTAAGAAAAATTAAGTATTTATATCCAATGCAGATATATATCTTTTAGAAAATTATATTTCATGATATTTCTAATATATAAATAAGGCCTATGATCTGGTTCTCATCTGAAATTATTCCATAAGTAAAGCCATGCATGCAGAGATGTTGCTAACAGTAATAACAACAAAAACTAAAAAAATAAATATAAAGGGAAGTGTTACAATTAGAATTATAAATTTGCTGACCTGAAAAGAAATCCTTTGCCTCAAATGATGACTTGGTTTAGTTTAGTTTTTGTGTTGTCCCTTATTTATAGAAGAGACAACGCACATTCTAGAAAGAAAGACGAGAAAGAAAATTCTTGTTGAACGTCACATTTAAATAATATCTCATTATATTTTAATTAATATGATATTTTTAATTGATATGGTAAAATATTATTGGGAGACATATCCTTATATGCCTCCCTAATGAGAGCTTATTTACTTAAGGAAAATTACACTAAATAAAACAATTTTAATTTTAATGTAAGTAAATAACACTTTTAAATATATTTATGTACATAGCATTTTAGAAACACATACTCTTTTTAAATACTTGAATTTTTAATTTTATTTCCTCTTGTTTCTTTATTTTCTTCTTTCTTTCTTTCTATTTTGGTTTTTCGTTGTCTTATTCTTGCTTTATGTTTTTCTCTACGTCATTTTATACAAAAAAAAATTGTTTTAATCTAAATAGACTATTTATCAAACATTGTTAAATTTTAATATATTGATTTTTATTACCAATTAATCAGGGTCTAATTCTCTCCCTCTTCCTTTACTCGTTATAAAGCTAATTGCCTCAAATACGCGTATTAGACAAAACTGCAGAAAAAATGCGCAGTACTTACGTTGTTGGAGAAACTTTGTTCGTGCCGAACAGTTGAGAAATAATGTTCATCATCGGCACGTGCGAGATTGCTTGAATATAAAACCCACGAGGAGGCTACAGGACTTTGAACTTGAAGCGTTCAATTTGGTGATCAGTACTGAAAATTGCCTTTAATTTTTGGGTCGGTCGCAGTTGAGAAATGGGGAAGAATGAAAGAGATAGAGAGAGAGAGAGAGAGAGAGACGCTGATATTTTTCTGCCTTCGTTGGGTTGTTAATTTCCTAGAAAGATCGGACTAATGTATGAAAGGAACAACACAAGGAAGTTTGGCTAGACTTTTGACGGAGGACTAACGGTCTGTCCAGGGGAGGAGAGCGGTTGAAATCGTTTTTTAGTTTACATTTTGTAAGATAAAACACCGTAGAAAAAATAATTAAAATTTTGTCAAACTAAATTATACTATTTATAAATAACTACAACATCAATGACTGTCTAGCAACGGTCGATGCGTCAAAATCCAAATGGCACACATACATATATACAATAGCCAAATTATGAAAAGCACCTAAGTCGCAAAAAGCTTGTGGTATCAAGTAGTACTAATATATAACAACGAAATATAAAATCTATGGTGCTAAACACCACACACTAATAGAGAGAATGAATCATATATTCTTATAAGTAGAGTTCACCTTCTATTAGTCGTAGGCCTGAAACTAAACATGTTATATGTAATAGATCTAAACATGAATAAATGGAACTAGCAATCCCCTTTAGAATTCAAAGTCATTTTTTTATAATCAAAGTTATAAGGAATAAACAAAAAACATAAATAAATCAAGTAACTCTTTCTTAAGTCGAATTGATTATAGCGCTATAGTTTTAACTTTAGTCAACTGATCTTTAGAGCTATCTGCCACGTAGAGCTAGTCAATTGATCTTCGGGCATATGCATGTGCCCTTTTTGTCTTGACAAATGTTTTGTCTTTTCAAGTCTACCTAACCATCAAAGTGTTTCCCAAGAACAACAATTTTTCCTTGCTGAATATTAGAAAATCAGAGAAAAGAATACTGCAGGATATATGACCATGTTTTGTTCGTTTGATATATTTTTAATTCATATGGACGTAAGTCTTTCTAATTCGTGCATATGCCACGAGCCAGACATGTTAAAAAAAGAAAGGATTAATCTCCCAAATAGTTATAGGCTTGTCCTTATTCCTACTTTAGTCGTTAATGTTTAAAAAGTCTTTTTTCGTACTTAATCTTTTTTTTTTTTCAGTTTTAGTTCTTTTAAGTTAAGGTTTAAATATTTTATAATGGAAAACTTTTAAACTATCTAACCTTAATCCCTAATTTATTATTTTATTTTACTTTTTTAGAGTGTTTGAAATGGTGGTAAAAACCAGTGGTGAGAACCACTTTTCCTGTAGCATGTGAGAGTTTTATACTGTAGCATTTTTTTTTTAATTGTTACTGTAGTATGTGAGAGTTTACACTGTTCATAACTGAAATTGTGGTGGGAACTGAGTGGTTCCCACCACTGCCAAACACCTCCTTTATCTCTCTAAAATTGATTAGAGACTAAAGTAGAACTAAAGTAGGACTTTTAAAAACTTTTCTATTAAATATTTATTATTTAACACTAAACTAACAAGGAGACTGAATCTGATATAAAGTAATAAATTAAGGACCGAAACAAAACCTTTCAAACGTCAGAGACTAAAAAAAATAAAAAGTAAATCTCAAAGACCATTTATGAGGTTAACTCAAAAATATATATTAATGTAACTAGAACAATATTGCCAAACTTTATCCCTTAGCCACCAAGTATATACATGCAAGACGGAGCAATACAGGAACAAAAATGATACTTTATCTCCTTAAAATTAATTTTGTCCTATTTATTTAGTTACACCTTCGTTGCTCCAAACTAATTTTTGTACCTCGGCTTCTTTATACATTAATGTCAGAAACTAACTAAAATTAAAAACACGTAATGTATATGCCTCCTTGGACCCTGACAAAAAAAAAAAGGAAAAAAAACAGCATTGTCTACGTATCCTCAACATTAGGGCTGGTAATTTAGGTCACGACACGATGATACAACATGAACCTGACACGAAAAATGCGGGTTAGGATTGAAAAAATAGGCCTCAGGTTAGAATTAGGTCGAACCCGTCTGACCCGCGCAAAAAACAGGTTGCGTTCGGATCAACCCGAATCAACACGAAATAACCTGCTAAAAATGTGTCGAAATAAGGTTGACCTGAAAATTAACCTTAAAATTGTTAATCAACCCGTGTAATTCAAATTGAACTCGTGTGACCTTAATGTAACCCATATAACTTGAAATTAATTTTAATGTGTCAAATTAGTCTAACATTTGTTGTATACCCAACTTGACATGATTTTAATTTCTAGCATATTTATTTTTGTTAAACTTATACAAAGTTTTGTTAACTTTTTTAATGGTTTTGTTTTGTTAGGTTATTGTTTATTTTATAGGCTTATTGTTGAGTCTATCATGTTGCAGGTCTATTGGGTTTAGCGGGTTAGTGTATCGTGTCAACACAAACATGTACAAAGTAGTATATTAACAGGTTGTACAGGTCGGATCGGGTCAACCCGTCTACACATCATGTCGTGTCTGGGTTAGGGTTTTTTTTACCCATCGGGTCACAAATCAGGTTCAAGTTGACGTGTTAGCTATTTATATAAGGGCTTAACCTGATCTAAACTTGATCTGTGGACCCAAATGGCCACCCTTACTCAACATGTAACAAACATATTTGATCAAGTCCAAATAAAGTACTTGATACTCTGACTCTGAGAATATTTCTTGTACGCGTTTCGTGGATAGGACTGCAGGGAAAAAAAGGGACACCTTTACAAAATCCGTTGACTAAGAAAATTTGACGATGCATGGTTCCAATTTCCACACCCAAATAAGGTATAAATATCCTTTAAAATAAACATATATACGTCCATATTTTCACCATTACAATTTATATTGTGGGCCACTTTCCACACCAATTACTTGTGATCGTGTGCTATAAGTCTCGCAACAAAAACTTCTTTGAAGGGCAAAAGATTACAGGTTATGAATCTCTACTTTTAACCATTGACATGTGATGGAACACGAAGCTTCCTAGCAGCTACCATATGGGAGGCTTGCTGATTTGTTTTTTCTATATGTTAGTCCACTACTTATAAAAGTCCGCTAGGAAAGAAAAATTAAAGAGTGAGAGAGTAAAGTATTACCATCTGGAAAAACGTCTTGGGTAATATCACTGTTGTTGAACACCTCAACTAATAAAATTAATAAAAAGTAAAGTTTTATTTATGAATCACGGTCATACTATATATATTGGATTTTTACGGGTAATACAAGGAAGCTGAGTGAGATTCCAGTTCAAAAGGAAGATTATAAGAAAATGAAGACTGCGTTTATTTTTTTACTTTTTTTTTTTTGGAAGGTAAACGTCGACTAAATTCAACTCAAGGTAAGTTACACGAAAATTACAGCTTGCAACTCATGCAAACTAGAGAAGTGGTGAAGAAAGCGTGTTAATTATAGGTAAAATTGTTGTGTTGAAATTTGGCGTGCAAGCTAATTAAACGACTATGAGCATGCCTAGTGGACACTTGGATTTTGAATTTTGAAAAAAAAAATGTAAAAAAGTAAAAAAAAAAAAAAGATTTAGAGAGAGTGACTTCTAGTCGGTCTATTAGCTTATTTTGAGTGTGTTTGGAAAATTGGTCAAAATTGAATGTTAAAACCTAAATATTATAATATGTGAGAGTTTTACCTATAAAATATGAAAGTTTTATATTGTAGCATGTGAAAATTTTTCAAAACGGTTTTGTCAAATGAAGGTAAACCGTTCGCTTTCTTTTGCTATTAATTAGGGAATCAAATGGACCTTTTTGGGGATAGAGGGACTTGTACTTCACGATTTTTAAAGTCAACGGATTTTCTTTTTACTATGAATTTCATTATTGTCGATATTGACACGTAGAATGATACTCTTATCTTTATTCTCATCCGATCAAATCAATCCTTTAAAAGATCTATCAAATTTGATAGAATAAATGATTTAATCAATGAATATTTGATTTTTTTTTAACTTATAAATGATTCACAACAATTCTACAATTTTTCATGAAAATTAAAAGAAATATGGATTCGTGTTGTCATTAATCATTTGAAAATAGTATTTCAATACATATACGTGTATACTTTTATTATTCATCCTTTCTGAAGTGATTCCTTTACTAATGCACTATAGCCAACTCCATTTGTTAGAACAGCTTCTATTAAGTCTCTGCACCTATCCTTTTTTATTATTGCTTTTTGACCCCTTGTTTGTTTTCAAAAAATTAGGCTTGGCTCAAGATTACCTATGTTTAATTCCAAGGTTACTCTGAATTTGAAGGTTATCACTTGGTAGGTTTTCATACTAAGGCTCAATTCAATTGAGGTCGGGAACAACAAGGATCCACTAAAGAAGATCCTTCTCCTTTGCTTTTTTTCGGAAGAAAAGGAGGATCCAAAAAAATTGATTTTAAAGAGACTCAATATAAAAATAGACCTGTTTATGAAACTTATTATTCGAATATAGATCAAAAACAAGAAAATTTGAAGTTAGAAATATTTAAAGAAAAAAAGAGTAAATTAATAAAAAGATTAACACATAAGATACATTCACTGAAAAAGTTGCATTTGTTATAAATTCGTATCAATCCTAATCCATCCAATTTTTGTTAATTTTATATAAAAGGTTTATATCAAAAAAAATTTATTTATGTTTATTTATTATTTTTTATTAAAAAAATAATACAATAAAATAAAGCTAAGAAATTAAGATATGATAAGAATATAATGACTGAGAAAATTTCATTAATAAAACCTAATATTTAATTGGGTTTAATTAATGAATTTACTCTTAAAAAATGTAAATTTTTATAAAAGTTGTAATTTTTGTAAAAATTATGATAAAGTATGAATAAACAACATTGATTGTAAATTTTATGGCAAATGTGATGCAATGTTGGATATTGCCGAATACAGATTTTATGAGTTTAATTACTCAAAAATTTGTAAATAATATCCATAAAATGAATTTTATATCACAATTAATTGTAAAATTGTGATATAAAAATATGGATGCAAATAATATAAATATGATGTAGAGTCCACCGAGACCTAACCTAGTGTAAGAAAGAGGTCGATGCAGTATAAGAATAATGCTAAGTGAAAACGCAGACACAAAAAATATTATGATTGGCTTCCAAAAGTGAACGAAAAGTAAGTTAAATATTTTTATACAGTCTAAGGATAGAAGTACACTGATTTGACCACGACAGTATAGGAAAAATACTGTGTGGTGAAAAATTACATAGTATAAATTTTTAACTCCACAAAGTGGACACTCCTTGATTTTCTATTGGGCCACATGTCCAGAAAAGTGGCCCAATCACCTCATGACACCTAGGGGGTGTACTCATGGATTACCATGAATCACCAAATGAAATAAGGATGCATTTATGGCAAGGTTATCACAAAATTTTCATTTCTTTCTCTTCTCCAAGTTTCGGCAGCCATTGTTGAACCTTTCAAAAAAATTTCTCAAGCCCAAAACTTTGCAAAAACAACCCCAAAATAAGTTTTAGAGCAAGCTCAAGGATTTTTCACAAGATTTAGGGTAAAATCCCAAACTTTTTAGCAAGTTTTCAAGGGATTTTTCATGGGTTAAGGGGGAAATTAATTCATGGTGTTTTTGCATGAAAATGAAGCCTAAGAAGGAGTTCAAGGAGCCTTGGAAGGTTAGAAATCAAAAGAGTGTTATTTGGGTAAGTTTTGAAATTTTGAAATTTTTGTTTTGATTTTTATTCTTTTAAACCCATGTGGGTTCTTGAGCATGTATTTGATGAAATTTCATGTATAAGTGATGTATGGCATGTTTAAGTTGTGAAGTTTTGGTTTATAGTGCAAAATGTTAATTTTTGTAAAAAGTATTATTTTTGTAAATTTGATGTTAATCTTAGAAAAAATGATGTTTGACCATGAGAATGATTTGAATAAGGCATGAAACGGTTTCTGCAAGGGTAGATTTTCAATTTTGAAATGAATTTTTACCAAAACACCCTAAGGACTAAATTGAAAGAAAATGTTCTTTCTTGGCAGATTTGAAAAAAGCCCAAAAACACCCCTGTACAGAGAGATTTTGAGAAAATTTAAAACATGAAAGTTGTAGATCTTGATGAAATTGTTAAGTATCCTGAACGGTTCTTCAAAAAACTCAACCGTTTGTGAGTTTTTGATTTTTCAAGAATTTATCAAAAGTGAAAAAATAATAAAATAGTAAAATGTTATTTTTCAAAATGATTTAAGATATGATACTTTGAGTAAAAATGTTCCTTATGAAAAATAGGACATTTTGATGTAAAGAGATAAATTTTAGCCTCAGGGGTAAAATTGTTAAAACTTTCAGTCAATTGACCAAACTGTAAATTTTTACGAAAAAAGGGGTATAGAGAGGTAATAAAGAGAACCAACCTATTAAGTTGTTATTTTGAAATAAATACGTGATCGCTTTCAGTAGAAGAGCGAAACCAAGCTTGGGAAGTTAGTTGGCCAGCTAGGGGCAAAATCGTCATTTTTCTCCTGAGTAGACCGAATTATTTTACACGACCCCAAGAGGGAAAAAGAGTTATTAGAAAGAATTCTGCTCTTTGTAAAGGGTAATAGTATAAGATAAGATAAGAATAAGAGAACTAGTAATTTCAGAGTTGTAAACAGTTATGCAACTCAACTAGTTAAGTAACGAACGTTTTGTAACGAAACGTAGTGGAAATTGGCTAATAGTTTTGAAATTGGCCAACAGGATCCTAAGAGTCTAGGAGAAAAGAGAATCGAAGTCGATTGGCGGTATACAAAAACAAATAAGTACTCTTCCCACCTACAGTATGAAAATGTAGGTATAGGATGTATGTATATGTACACCTGAGTATATATATTATGGTGTAAACTGGTGTGTTTGTTATGAAATGAATACCTAAGAGGTACAGTATGGATACCTGTGAATATGCGATTAAAATACCTGAGTGTATAACATGTTATGTATTAGTATGTACAATATAATATGTACCTGTGTGTACAATGATGAATCATGAATACCTCTGTGTATAGAATATTACGTACATGTATATACAATGATGAATACCTATGTATATATAAAGTAAGTACTTGTATGTACTATGCTATGCGACGAATTTATGTGTTATGGATAACATGTGAACATCACATCATACATGGTATGTCAACCATAATAAATGAACTGGTAAATATGTCACCAGAAATTAAAAAAAGTGTCGTACCGACTCTTAACTTAAAGGGAGTTTAAAGGTTATAACATGGTTACGGTGTTACGTAAACCTAAATGAAATTGCGCAATGGTACGAACACTTGGGCTCTAGTAAAGATAAGAAATGATGAAGATAAGGAAAGTTTATAAGAAAGCATAATTGACTCATACATTTATTTGAATGTCCATGTGGGATTTATGGGATTTACTGGGCGTTAGCTCATTAAGTTTTTCATGCTGTAGGTATTCCGATGAGAAGGTCAAAACACATGTAATGATGAGCTAGCGGACAGATGATGTGTGCAGATTGGGTATGATTTTTGCCGCAGTATGTTTCTGCAGTATTATATTTTGAGATATTTTTAAAAGTAATGTTTGATAAACTACATTGCAAAGGAAAGGTGGTTATGTAAATACAAGTATATGTTTGTATTTCAGAAGTTGTTAGACTAGTATATGTAAAGTATTTATTAAAGAAAAAAAAATTCCTAAATTTTTGCCCTAAAGTAAGTAAGAAAGAGTTTTATCGTAGCCCGAAAAGGCGGGTTATGACAAAGAAAACAAACGAACTATAAATTTTTAAACAATGTATTTTTATTGTTACGGCTTAAATAGTTTTGTCAACCCGTATCCGTCAAAAAACTCCAGCAAAAGACTTGGTATTTACTTATTTATTTACTTATTTAACTTTTCCTAATCTCATTAAGTCCTCTCGTTAACGCTCTAATTTGCATGATTCTTTTTTGATCCTATCTTTTTTTGATTACGATCGAATTTCTTGTTCGACAAAAAGTCGATTTATATACAATAATCCCATTGTAGCGGGTATAGTTTAGTGGTAAAAGCGTGATTCGTTCTATTAATCCCTTAATAGTTAAGGGGTCTCTCGGTTTGATTAATATAATATCCCATTCCGATCAAAAACTTTATCTCGTAAAAAGGATTTAAGCCTTTACCTCTCAATGAAAAATTCGAGGAAGAATCTACGGTTTCAGCTATCGTAATAGTGTATTCCATTGCTCCCCTTTCTTGTAAAGTAGTCACTACCTGAGCTACAGAAGATGCTTTTTGACCAATAGCTACATAAACACATATTACATTTTGCCCTTGTTGATTGAGAATCGTATCCGTAGCTACCGCTGTTTTACCAGTCTGTCTGTCCCCAATAATTAATTCTCGCTGACCACGTCCTATAGGTATCATTGAATCAATAGCAATAAGTCCTGTTTGAAGAGGCTCATATACAGAACGTCTCGAAATAATACCCGGAGCAGGGGATTCAATTAAACGAGATTCAAAAGCTGAAATTTCACCTCGACCATCAATAGGTTTAGCCAGTGCATTTATAACACGACCCAAAAAAGCCTCACTTACAGGTATCTGAGCAATTCGTCCTGTTGCTTTTACAGAACTTCCTTCTTGTATCATCAAACCGTCACCCATTAATACAACACCAACATTACTTGATTCCAAATTCAGAGCAATGCCTATCGTACCTTCTTCAAATTCTACTAATTCACCTGCCATTACTTCATCAAGACCATAAATACGAGCAATGCCATCGCCTACTTGAAGTACTGTACCGGTATTTATAATATTTGCTTCTCTATTATATTGTTGAATACGTGCACGGATAATATCACTAATTTCGTCGGCTCGAAGGGTTACCAAAAACAATGGGCCCGAACCTCCTGCAAGAATGATTTGGAAGGTCCAAAACCAAAAAAAGTCGTATTTGCAACAACATAATGGAGGCAGTCAATCAATATAGATTGATCCGAAATCTGATTCAAATCCAATATAGCACCTATGGGTACATAAGAAATGTATTGAATCGATTCCTTTTAATGAATAGATCCGATCGCAACTTCGAATATGGAATTCAAAGGGATCAAATAGGAAATGATACTCTGAATCATAGAACTATAATGAAATATACGATCAACCAACATTTATCAAATTTGAAAAAGAGTCAGAAGAAATTTCGAGTCTATAATTTATAAATGTAACATATCAGTATTTTTCACTCATTATTTTAAAGTTATCGGGAAAGCATTGTAGTTTCTTTAGCTTTTATACATAATTATAGTACTTGTAGATTGTAAATTCATGCTCAATTTATATGTTTTCTCTGTCAATTCTTGTTTTGATTGAAAAAAAAAAAAAGGTCTTTTAATTCTCCTATTTATATGTTTAGATTTTGAATTTATACTCGATGTAAATTACCCAATTGTTAATAGGCTGCAGAATTTGAGTTTTGTTGTGTATTTATACATTACATTTTTTGTATGCATAGCAGAAGAAAATATAAAAGCGCCAAATACTATAGAAAAGGCAAAGGAAGAGATTGAGGCTACAAGCCACTCTCAAAAATCACCTAAACATCATAAGGAAACCGATGGAAGGAGTGATGACATTGATGAGAATACCCAAAAAGATGAAGTCAAAGGCCCCAATGTGTTCATAAGAGTGAAGGAAGAAATAGAGGCCCTTGTAGAACAGTTCGTCCAAACAAAGATTCTAAAAGCCATGAGTGATGGGAGAAGATGGATTTTGTAAATCAGTTGCAAAATTGTTTACAATATGTCTCTTTGGAGATATTATAAATGATGCTTTTTCTTTATTTTTTTTTTTAAGGAAAATTGTGCTTTATTCCTTTGTTATGTATGTTTGTTGCAAATTTAACTACGGACGTGAAATGGGATAAGATTGTATTTTGAAGAGGCCCATTGTTTGCCGTTTTATACTAAAAGCATGTTTTTCTCTTGTTGGGAAGATATATTTTAAGTAAAGACGCATGATCATGTGACAGGATTAAAAAAATGCATTTTAATAGGATACAATGATGAACCGTTAATTTTCATAATTTTTGCTGCCATCCTTTTTTTTGTTTGGAAAGTAATCAAACACTTTATCCTATGTTTAACAAAATTGGTTAGAATTAACTTTTTAAAATATTATAACATGTAAGAGCATTACATTTTAGCAATTTTTTTTTTATCGTAGCATGTGAGAGTTTTATATTATTTTTAATCAAAAAATTAGTTCTAATCAATTTTACCAAATACCTTATTATTTTCACTCCTTCCCTGTACATATCATTATGAATTAAGGGGTTCAATGTTCCTCTTTCAATTCTTGAACAATGACCTTGTCAATTTTGCAAACAAAAAACAAAATGAGGCAAACATATTTGTGTTAATCCCAAAAACTTGTTTGGAAAGTTAAATGCTTTGAGGTTTGTCAACTAGCTCCACCACGCATAAAGCACGTACTCTTAAAAACAAAGGACTACGGCCATGGTGTTGTTGCCATCATACGTGTTTTTTTTAATTTTTGGGTTGCTGTAAGACTCTGACTATTTAATGCTTGTACTTGATGCTGACACAAATTGTATTTTGTTTTACCTTTCTAATACCATATTCTAGCAAGCTTAATCTTAACCACAACCATGATTATGAATAATATAAAATTTTTATAGGTTATAATAACAATAAAAAAATTATTACAATATAAAATTATTATATGTTACAATAAAGATAATTTTAACTAATAGTTCTAATTATCTTACCAAAACACCCTATAAATGGTAAAAGGAGGAATATGATTGTAAAGCCTTGTTTTGTTTCAAGGCATGTTTTATGGTCTATAGTTTGCTTAGCATGTTCGGATCAGTTTGATTACTTATGATGCAATTACTATTACAACATTGTAACCAACACTAAGGGCTCGTTTTGTCACAACCTGCCTTTTTTGAGCTCTGAAAAAACACTTTTCTTGCTTACGTATTGATAAAAAACTTAAGAATACATTTTTTAAAAAAAAAATATTACACATGCAGATTTAAGCAACACTCATAATACAAGTACATACCTATTTTTACTTAAACAAACCTTCTTTTATAATACTATTTGTTAAATACTTTCGAAAGAGGTTTTATCTTACTTAAGTATACTACAACTTTCATACTTCTAGTTTCAAAATATCTTAAAATATTAAACAACGGAAACATAATTGCGGTGTTTTCTATACCCCGTTCTGCATATTACGCATATTCCTCCGTCAGCTCAACAGTGAATTCATTCTGACCTCTTTGTAGAAATTTCTATAACATGAAACACTAAACGAGGTTACGCCCAGTAGATCCAAACACGGCCCACATGCAATGTTTACTAAAATGCATAATATAGTTATGCTTTCTTATGAATATTCTTTATCCTTATCATGTCTTATGTTAGCTAGAGCCCAAGTGTTCGTACCATTGCGTACATATGTATATGTGACATCGAGACCATATCATAACCTTGAACTCCCTTTGAGTCAAGAGTTGGTACAACACTCTTCTTATTTCTGGTGATGAATTTACCATACCAATTATTATGGTTATCATACCATGCATGAGGTCATATTCATATATTATACACAAAACATAAATACTCTTTTACTGTATAGTACACACAAGTACATATTTTATATACTCACAAGTACACATCAATATGCATACAAGTATACGACATATTATACACACAGGTACTTATTTTGTATACTCACGTGTACACATATCAATATATATACAGGTACATATATTATTGTACACACATAGGTATACACCTTGATATACACACAGATACATAATTATATATATATATATCATATTCTATACCTACAATCTCATACTGTAGGTGTGATTGGTACTTACTTGTCTAGGCTGCTATGCTAGCCAATCTTAGTCCCTGTTTTCTAATCTTCTAGGATCCTGTTTGGCTAATTATAAGGCTATTAACCACATTTCTACTTTTTTGTCTTCTGCGTCAATACAAAACATTCTTTAATCAATTGTAACGCCCCTATATGGGGGTTAACAACTTTTAATGAGATAAAATAAAAATAAAAAATAAAAGTAAAACCTTAAAAATAAAGTTGCCCGGGGCTTAAATAAAAACTCTCAATATCAAAAATAAAAATATAATCGACAAATAATCCACAGATTAATGTAGTACCTTAAATTTAATATTATAAACTGTCGTCGTCATCATTTTAACCCTCAACGCATTGTAATACAGTCACAGAAAGTAACAATTTATGCTTACATTATCATGAAGAACATTCTCAACAATTGAAGCAGTCCCAATGTAATATAGCTACATCACTTCCTCAACTATTTTTCTCGTAGCCACCTTATACTTAATGAATCCTGAAAAGATAAAAATATAAGGAAATGAGCGACACTATGCTCAGTAGAGAAAACCATTACTCACCTTTAGGTTTTTATCATTACCACATTAAAACCTGCATGGTTAGTAGGTTACATCATATTCCAGATTATGAGGTTTATTATGATCACATCTTATGGATACCATAGTTAATCATTACCAAGTTTTATAATTACACATTTATACAAATATTACCAATCATCATTGTTCTTAGGTATCCATGTTAAATAGAGTATCACTCAACTCATCGAAACCTAATTGGGCGCACTTGATCACCCTATAAACATTCCAAGGGTGTTCCGGTGAGGGGACATTAAGCCCCGAGTCCTCACCAAATCGATTCCTGTACAGTGTGTTTTGGGACTTTCAACCCAAGGAAGCGTCATCACCTTTCCCCTATTTTACCTTTTAGGATATTCATACCCAAAGACGTAACCGCCGCCCTCTTCATGTCTCATCATTTCTCTATATTAAATCATTAATAATAGGGTAAATTTTCCTAACCATGCTTCTCAATTTATAACATGTGTCAATACATTATGTTCCTCGTCGTACAATACAAGACGAGTCCATGTCATAGTTTCATATGTGATACTCATATAATATCAGTTCAACATAGATATATATATATATCTTGCGGTAAAACAATCAATTTTAATTCTATAAAAACCTCACAAAAGATGAGTAATAGAATCCCTACCTTTCAAGCTTATCAACAATCTTTTAATCCTGGAATCAATTAATGTTAGCTCCATACTCCCTTGATCCTAAGGCGTGCATAAGGACAATTAAAACTAAAGCACAACATACAACTACATTCATAAATAAATCATGTGTAAACCTATCTTACTAGTATGCCATTAAAGCTTTTATGTAAATCTCTTTTGAATACCACGGTAAACAATTTTTGTCTTAACACAATATAAAATGTGAACAAGTAATCTATATGTTTTAGTCCCTAATAAGATTCATCAATCACTTAGGATAATATTGGAAAGGTTGCAAGACATTAAAGAATTAGGTGGTGAGCAAAGATAGGTTCTTGGTTCAGGTTAGCAGCTGGTATACCATAACAAACTGGCAGGTTTACTAGTTTCCAATCCGAAAATTGAATAATTTCTTAGAAAATAAAATACAACTCCGATTTAGGTTTATGATAGCTCGTTAGAAAGCTTAGGATGCTACTTTTCAAATATGCAAACCAATTCATAAAATTCATTTTAATTTAATCCCAGAATTTCAAGAAATAGCCACTGCCCATAGAGGTATTACAAAGTTTACACTATAAATTTTTTGTCTAGGACATATACACTTAGACTTTATACATATGCTCTAAAATAGCAACAAACATATACTTAGGTTTAAGAACGCAAATTTGAATAATCCTTTAGTATAAAAGAAAATTTATAAATGAAAGACTAAATTTGTTCATAAGATTCTAACCTCGGATTATGGTTAGTTGGAAGCTTGAAATGGCTTCAAAACAGGTTCCTTTACTTCGATATGACTGAAATTCTTGCTCAAATGGAGGTGATGGTGGCTGATTTTTATGGCTGCCTTGAAGAAGTTCTCTAAGTATTTTGCTTCAACAAAGAAATGAGAAGAAGAGTGTGGGAACCGTGGAAGAGAAAGGAAGAAAAGATGAAGTCTTTGAAGAGAAGTGATAGAAACAATTATGGAGGAGACATGTTGAAGCATGTCACGGAGGAAATAAAGAAAATGAGGGTCAAGAGTAGTTGGAAAAGATATCCTTATGTCTCATCTAGAGACTTTAACACACATAATGCCAATATGACATTTTTCAGATTTATTAGAAGTTCTAAGGCTTTTTAGTAAACATACTAAATAAATATAGGAGAATTTTAAAAAATTTAAAAATAGATAAAAATAAATATTATAAAATAAATTTAAATGAAGCAATTTTTTTTATACACTAAAAATTAATTTAATTACCTTAATACCCGTTAGGAGAATAACGGGTGTCACATCAATAGATTGGTTACATACCCGTCTATAATTCTAATGATCTCGGATTTTCTTTCCCTTATCTTATTCTACCTTATCGTTTCTAACAAAGGGGGGAAATCTTATTAATAATCACTTTTCCTATTTAGAACGTTTTGGAGCAGTTCAAGACACTTATGAAAAAATGACGATTTTGCCCTCAGTGGTCTTTCTAAATTTCCCTAGCTCGATTTTACTATTTTAGCAAAAATTGTTACTTATTAATTTTGAAAGAATACCTGGGGTGTTGGGTTCCTTTATTTTACATTAATGCCCCATTTTAATAAAACTTTACAATTTTGCTCCTTATTTGAAAATTTTGACAATTTTACTCCCGAAACTAAAAATAATCTCTTTAAACCATAATTTTTCATTTTTCATAAGGATCATATTTGCTCAAAATACCATACCCAAAATCCTTCTGCAAAATGACGTTTTTGCTCTTTAAATTTTTTTTTTCAATTCTAACAAATTTTGTAAAATCCATAATAACCCACAAACGAATGCGATTTTCGATGAACCATCCACGATTTTTAATAGTTTCATCGAGATCTACAACTTTCATGTTTTAACTTTTTTGAAATTTCTACTGTACAGGTCGTTTTTGGTCATTTTTCAAATCTGTCGAGAAAAACTTTTTCTTTGCAATTGAGTCTCTGGGTTGTTTTTTGTAAAAATCAACTCTAAAATAGCATTCCAGCTACTATGAAGGTAGATTCAACATTTCCCAAAACCATTTTCATGCCCAAGTCACTATTCTTTTCAAAAGTACGTCAAAGTTCACAAAACTATCCATTTTTCACCAAATACCATTTTTCAACCACAACTTCAAGATAAACCATGTAATTAAGAAAATCAACTCGTAACTTATATAAAGAATCACATGCCTTTTTGACACAACAAACTAAAACATAAAAGCAAATAAACTTTACATTTAAAAAAAATTAAACTTACCAAAAGTAGGATTTTGTGAACCAAAACTTTTCAAGGGCTTCCTTGCAATTCCTAAGCATGCTTTACATAAAAGAGATCCTTATCAAAATCCCCTTCTAAAACCATGAAAACCTCAATAAAATTCAAGACATAATTTGGATTTCTTACCTTAAAAAGTTTGTAAAACCTTAATCTTAAAACTTGGGAACTTAATTGGGGCAATTTTGTAAGAATTTGGGCTTGGAAAAATTTTTGAGAATGAACTCTTATGGCTGCCGGTTTTGGGAGGAAGAAGAAATGAGTTGGTTTTGATGTTAAATGCTTTTAATTGATACTTATCTTCTTACATTTTTTTTTTCAAAAATGGTGAGTCATCAAGTAATCAATTGGGTAACTAATGCGGCTAATTGTGATTGGGCCACCTTTTATGACATGATGGCCCAATAAGATTCCAATGGTATCCACTTGGTGGGCCTCAAAACTTTACACAGGATAATTTTTTACCACACAGTATTGTTCTTATACTGCTGTCGTAAAACCGGTGAAAAACATATTCTTAGACTATAGAAAATATTCTACTTTGCCTTTGGTTTACTTTTAGAAGCCAAACATAGCATTTCTCATATATGTGTTTTTACTTAACAGTATACTTATATTGCATCTGCCACTTTTTTACTGTTCTAGGGTTTGGGGAGATTTTTTATCTTATTTATACCTTAATTATCGATCCATTCATATCACAATTCTACAATTAATTGTGATATAAAATTTATTTTATAGATATTATTTACAATTTTTTGAGTATTTAAACTCACTAAATCTATATTTGTTAAAATCCAGCATCGTAACAAATTTACAGTGGAACTTCTTATTAACACCGTATTCTATATTTTATCCTAATTTTTACAAAAATATGATTTCTGAGGGGTAAATTTATTAATCATATCTAATTAAATATTTGATTTTATTAATGAATTTTCTCTTGGTCATTACACGACAGTTTTTGCTTGTATTTTTAATTAGTAAAAGAAAAGAAGTAAAAATTATAGTTTTTCAGTAAGTGTTTGAAATTATATTTAAAAAAAATTTAATGGATCAAAATATTTTCAATTTTTTTAAAAGTTACAAAAATATTATATTTAAGCTTATAATGTATTATTGATACTCTGGTACAAGTTTTAAGTACATTTCAAAAGTACTTTTTTGAGAAGCTATATTTTGTGGCTTTGACATGAAGTACTTCTAAAGCAAAAGCTCTTCTGATATTTATCTAAACACTTACAGAAACAGCTTTTGGACTCAAAAAACCAAAAACGGCTTTTAAAAAACCTCTCAAACAGGCCCCAAGTTGCAGATTAAATTTGTCCCAACTGTCAAATAAACTGAGCCAACTTTTAAATATTATGTTGTTTTATTTTTATATATAATTGACTATTATTTTAAAGCAATGAAGCGTCTGTTAACCTTATCTAATACACTGGTTGCTGAACAAATAGAGCACTGGTTCAGGTTTCCATCAACAAAAGTAGCATGGAGCACTGGTTTAATGAGAAGAAGCCTAGAAAAATAGAATGATCTTTCTCATCCCTTCATAAACTCCAAGTCAGTTGTTAAATGCTCTTTTGTGGTCCAAACTGTCTTTAATCACTTTTGTGACCTATGAATGACCAATGCCTATCTTCCCTACTTTTTGCAGTTTCAGGTCTAATTTGATCCTGGCTGGTTGACTTGGGTACTACTCAGCATAGCAACTTAACCCCAAGTTATGAACTTTTCACCCACCATAAATATCAATGCAGAATTTCCAAACCCCATTTTTAATCAAAATTTTAGCACATAATAAATATGTTTTCACTTTTAAGCCTTTGCTCCTTGGGCCTTCCGCTGTATATGATAATTATCTTTTCTGCAATATCCCTGCGCTGGCCATTTACATATAAACATGCTATATTAGCTAATAGTACACGCCAACAGTGTCTATTATGGCAACCCAAGACAGAACATTGACGTGGGCAATCAAGTTTTTCAAAGATTGCTTGGCAAATTGGCAACAACAGCTCGAATTCCAAAAAAAAAAAAGGAACTCAGTATTTTGAGGTAATACCTATTAGGCCATTACTTTACATAGCTTTTCTTTTTTGACAGTTTCACATGCTTGCTTGAGTTGCTTGGCCTCCGGATCTTCCCTTCTTCCTTGGACCAAAATGATTCTTTTCCTTTTCCTTTTTTTTCCCCCAATCTTGATAGATTAAACAAAAGGAGTAATTACTGTTCAATAAATGTAATATCTGCAGGTATGCTCAAGGCAATCAAAGGCCACCTAAATTCTTAAATGCCATCTTCTGGTGTAGCTTCAAATGGACGGCCAGATTTCGATGACTACACCTATGGACGGCCAGATTTGAAGGATTGTACATTAATCTGAGTATTTCCAACATGCCAACCCAGCTGTAAAAAATATATAATAAACTAATGAAAAAAATTTTGACCCCAGTAGGTCCTTCATTAAATCCATTAACCAACTCATTAATTTATTCTGCAGTGCTTTGTGAATCGGCCATTAAGCATGGATATTTTTTTTTTACCTTCTTTCGACAAATGGCTCTGTCACTCAATTTCTTATTATCTTTAATGGAAAATTAAACTGTTAGAAGATTTAACACATTTTTATTTAAAAAAGGGCTCTGCAGTCTAGGCAGCAAATATATTCTAAAATCAGATACTGATATGATAGAGGGTAGCAGGTTTCTTTTGGACCCAGAAAATGGTGCTTTTGATATGGGCTAAAAGGATCATCACATATACTACTTTTTTCATTGATTTGAGAGAGAAACAGACGTAGAGGAAATCAAAGGGTAGAGAAGTAAAAAGGGGCTGAGAAAACAGATTAGTGGTAAGAGAGTTGTCAAATGAAATGAGGAAGTTTTTCTACTTGATATGAAAACAGAATCACTTGCTTCTCAAGCAACACCTCTCTACTCAGTTCAAGTAGGCTCAAAGTAAACCCCGGAAGTCATTGAGTTTCCCGCTGGCTTATTGGGAATCGGGGGAACTTTTTTAACATTTTTTGTCTTTTGTTTTTTGTTTTGTTTTTTCATGGTAGGCTTGGTCATCTCAGCTTCTTCTTATATCCCAGCAATCATACTTGTCATGATGTTGAGTTATGGGATGTGATTCTCTCTTTTTCTTGACGCCATAATCACCTTATCTGTTATCATCATCATCAAGCTTTGAAAAGCAATGAAGGGAAACTTGTCGTCTTTGATAATAGCTCTTCAAATAGTAAGTTATGCTGCTGCAACAAGCAGGCCTTTTCCATCAAATAATGGTATTGGTGTTCATCACTCAGGTTAGCCACTTTTGCTTTTTTTTTCTTATTTGATTTTGCTAATTACCCGGTGCTTCAAAAACTTTCATTTGCTTCTTCTCAGGTTTTTCTCTTTTTTTCTTGTTATGAAAGTGTTTCATCTTTGACATTTCTCTCTCATTAGGGGAAAAAAATGTTATTGTTGTTGGTCTTTTCCAAAAAAGAGTATATCTTGGAAAAACATGTCAAAACGTGAAAGTGATAAAGATTGTGTTTGCTTCTAGGCTGTCACCCTAATTAAGAAAAATATGTGATCCCACCAAACTTAAGATTCAAAAGAGGATGCAAAACCCTCTTTTTCAAAATCCTTTTCAGCTTTCTATAGCCATTTTTAGTCAATAAAAGGCCTATTCTTTTACCACTACACTCACCTCAGACTCAAACCAGCAATACTATCTTCCTTTTCCCTTTTCTCTCTCTGTCTCGTACATATATGTATTATGTAGGTGTGTGTGTATAAGGTTCTGAATTACTCTTCCAATTTGCATTACTTAATCAGGTCCAAGCCAGAGCTCAGAGACTCACCAACCAACATCAAAAGAGGTCTGCTCTGCTTCTCTCTCTCTCTCTCTCTCTCTCTCTGCTTAGCAAAAATACATTCTCAAAGTTGCGTTTGTTCCTACTTGAAGGGCTCCAAGAGCTGGCAAGAAGTTGGAAACATGAACAAATTGGTAAACTACAAAGAGGTGAGAAAAATAGGGTCAGCTCCACCTAGCTGTGAGCACAAGTGTTACGGATGCAGTCCATGTGAAGCTATTCAAGTGCCAGCCACCAGCAGACACGGCCATATAGGCGTTCAGTACGCGAATTATGAACCGGAGAATTGGAAATGCAAGTGTGGCCCATCATTCTACAGCCCATGAACTAACAATATAATCAGTGATCAGCAATATCACATTGTATACAAAAATTGAGTTATTTGTATTAGTTCTCATTTGCCCTTCTATGAGCCTCATTAATCTCTGATATTAGTGTACCACCATAGTTTTAGATATTCACATGTAAGATTAAAAAATTCCCTTTGGCTAGTTACATATAATTCTCAGATTTTCTTATCCCTGGTTGTGAAGTGCACAAACAAATATTTGTCTTCATATTTGATTTTTTTTGCCTCATGGCTTTGCATATTTCTTAGATTTGGGCCATCATCAAGTCAAGAACGGGAAAAACAAAGAGTAACTTGTTCATGCTAGGTAGAGATCTGAGTTATGTATTAAGGAGTGCATGGTTTTTAGGCCACGATGAAGTGGCCCTAGTTTCTGGAAATTATCTCTATAGGCAATGTAAAGATCAGAATGCTAAAGTCCCCAAGAAGATATCTATGAAAAGTCTGATGAACTAGGCCGAACTTTGGCAAAAGATCTCGGACAGTCTCGCAAAATTCACTCCCCAGTTTGACATCCCCATTTTCATTGATAAATTCATGTTGTGGAAGATGATGTTTTGAAAGTGTTTGTTGAGATGTGATAGCAAACAATTTGGGACACAAGCATACAGAAACCATTTTGATGAAGTAGGAGTCGCTATTAAGGCCTTCTATTAGCTAGTGGGGACCTAGCACTACCGTTGTTTAATTGATGTGCACTTTCTTGTTTCTATCATAAATAGTTATAACAATACAACAGGACACAGATATGAGTATTAATTATCGTTTATTTGGTGGTTGATAAGACTGTTCATTATTCATGACAATGTCTTGACTAAATCCCAATATATGGGCAGGATATGATACGTAGAAAATTTACTTCATTATGGATTTCATATGCCATGCGAGGAATACTTTGCCTTTTCAAATGTACTGAATGTGTCACCCTCTACACCATATTTAACTTTTTTTATTATTAAAAAAGAGTTGATGTAGTAAAAATAAAACGAAAAACGGGCACTTGGATCAAAATTTTGAGTTTATGCTTTTTTTTGGAAAAGTGGTTATAACTATATAGGGCAAACTGCAACAATGTAAAGTTCTCACATATTACAGTATGTAGTTTCAACTGCATAGTTTTAATTACTCTTTCAATCATCCTATAAGGGAAGAATTCTCTCCCTTTGCCACCCAGAAGGCCATAAATAAACAAAATAAAGGACTACAAACTATTTCAATAATATACTACCTACAAATCACGGAGTGTGTTTGGGAAATGAATTGAAACTTAAAGTTAAGACTTAAAAATTATAGTATATGAGAACTTTATATTGTGATAAACTTTTCGTTTTTACAATAGCATATAAAAACTTTACATTATAGCAAACTGAACTTTGGTTTTACAACGTGCTTTTTCAAACAACAATAAAAACCACAATAAATAGGGTTAAACGATAGAACTTGTGAAAAAAGACAACAAATAGAGAAAACTACGACTATAGTAACAGACGACGATTAATAGAAACCACAGCAAACCTTAAACGACATATAAAGTGAACGAAACAAAGCAAAAAAGACAAACAACTCAAAACGAGACGACAACAATTAATAGAAAGAAAACGACAACTAAACAATGGAGAGAGAGGGTAATCAATAACAAAGTAAAAATAATCTGTAGTAACAAAAAAAACAGAACGGAAACATACGCCCAAAAAAAAAAAAACCCTGAAACATAAAATTTTAAACGACATCAAAACACTCCAAAAAAAAAATAATAAACGACATCAAACGAGATATAATTGACAACCAAACGGAAATGAACAGACGACAACAAGCTATCGAATGATGCCCAATGACTGCGGTGCCCTCAAAAGTAAACCACAACATTGACAACAAATAAAAAAAACGACAACGATTGATGACACTGCAAGGAAAGTTCACAAATAACCGCAAACTGAAAAACAACCACTTTAGTTACAAACGACAACAAATAGAAGGAAAAAAGAAATTCTAACGACCTCTATGATGTAAACGACAACAAAGCAGAAAACGATGAACAACACCAAAACAAAAGAACAATTAAGAAGACGAGAAATTTTACCGAAGAAAAAACAACACTTAAACAAATAAAAAAAAGTAAACCAAAATATAATATAAAACGACATCAATATTACAGACGACAACAAAAATGAATATGGAAATATAACGTATAAACGACGACTGAATGGAAAATCGAGAAATGATATCAAATGACTAAAAAATGCAAAAGAAACGAAATAAATATCAACTTAGTGAAAACGACAATATAATACAAGCGCCAATAGGGTAAAAGGAGCAAAGAAATGAAGGGACGACGTGTGTAAAGCACTTCCTTAATAAATAATAGCATTACATTGTATACCTTGAGTAATACAAAAGGTCTAAAAACACAAAAAAGTGAAATTAAAGAAAAATCAACAAACGACGTGAAAATAAAACAAAGCAAAATAAACGACGCCTATACTTAAACGACAAGTAAACAAAATGAACTACAATTAAGCCAAAAAAAAAATCCGGCCCTAAATGAAATGACGAGTCGATGATTGTGAGGAAAAATTCGGCAACAAAGAGAAAGAGAAATAGGTCGTCTTTTGAAAAGGTGACGAGAACTGTTGGTTAAATTTATTTTTATTATAACATATAAGAGCTTTATACTACAGTGATTTTTTTTATTGTTATTGTAGTACGTGAAAGTTTTATATTATTTATAATTAAAAAAACGATGGAAACCGCTTTTGACAAACATTTCCTTAACATGCCAAACAAATTGATCTCTTTTCTTGACCAAATAATTGTTTCAAATAGCAGATAATTTGGCAATTAAAATATTCCTCTCCTAATAAAATCCCAATTGAAAGTAAGAAAAAAAAAAGTTTCTGATTTATCAAATGATCAAATTGCCCATCTCTATCTTAATCTATTTTGGGATAAAATGATTTTGCATCCTGTTGTTTGATAAGATATCGATTTCATAACCTATTTTTTAAAAAATATAGAAGTAATACTTTATTGTTTTTGAATTATACAGTTTTGATACAGTAGGATCCTTTCATGAAATGACTAATTTACCCTTTCATTTAAAAAGGTTAAAAAAAAATTCTATTACAAAAAATATTAGAATCCATCCTCCTCCCAAAAATCCTTAAAGGGTAAAAATAAAAAAATAATAATAATAAAAAAAATCAAAACCGTATGGAAAAATCTTCTTCAGCGGACGTGTGGGAGAAATTTCCTCATCTTTCAGCATAGACAATTGCATTGTTTGAATAAGAGCAATATCGGAAGGTTCTTCTCAGAGTGAGTGAACAATGGAGCGATATCTATCAGAAACACTCACCCTTTCTTTTTGGAAACATTTTTCGAAACTTCCCAATAACGACGACAAATGCAACAAAAGACATTGGGAATATTTGCCCAAAACGATGAGAAATATGCTATTTTCTCTTTTGAAGAGAGTTAGTGAAATTGAAAAGCGTCGGCCTTCTTCCCCAGCTCAACTCCATGCCAACCCTCCGTCGCACGGCCGAGCCCCAGCGTCGGCCTACGTCGCGCAATGCAGCCTCTATTGCCCAACCCAAATCTTCTTTGTCATCCCACGACAGATGTCATTTGCTAATGGATAATTTATTAACCAAAAAATAAATTCAGAAACAAAAATGATATTTTAAAAAACAAGAAAATACTATTTTGTTATTACTAAAGAAAAAAGGCTACCAAAATTATGTTTTCTCGAAGTATAAGGTAACAAAATGATAATACCTCATTTATTTTCTTCCCCCACAAAAACTGTTTTTGGGCCCTGTTTTCTCTCTCTAAAAGCAAGTTTAAAAGTGTTGAACGAAACTTATTCCATATTCTGCCAAAAAAAGGGGAAAAAAAAAACCATTTGTAAACTCTGCAGCCCCATATCCTCTGATCGCCCCATCGAAATGGGCAGCTCTGTAAGTGTGTCTCTCTTTCTCTCTCTCTCTTTCTCTCTTCTTCTGGCATTTTGTTTTCTTCTCAGATTTGCTCGTTTAAGATCATATATGCTACTAAAAGCTCCAATTTTGTTGGTAAAAATCATAGCTTAACGTGACCACGACTGAATAAATCCTCTGTTTTCCTTGAAAATGTGAGCAAAATGGGATTTTGAAAATCTCGAGTCTCGTCATATTTCTATCACGAGATCCCTTCATATTCTATATTTTTCTCTCTAACCAAACATGGGTCGTGTAAAAAATGGGGTTGTGATTTACTTTTCTGTTTTCATCCTTGGTTTTGAATATCTGCATTGTTGTAGATCTGTGAAAATCGTTGAAACACAACCATGAAAAACTCTTATAAAGACAACGACCTAAACATTTTAGCAATATTTTCTTGGAGAAAAAGGGCCTTTTTTGGTCAATGGGATTTGTTAACTTGGCAACGAAATGCCTTAAAATGGGATTAGTATAGTTCTGATAAGCCATTATATATATATGTACATATATATATATATATATATATGTATGTATGAATGTATGTATGTATATTGGGTTCAGGGTAGGACTGATATTTGCTATTTTTATGCTTGGTTATGAAACCAGAATCATAATTTTTTTTTTTTTTTTGGTTCTCATGGGATTTGAGTCCTTCTGTGAAGAACATTCTTCTACAAGACTCTGAAGGAAAGCGTGTGGCTGTGAGGTATTACTCAGACGAGTGGCCTACAAACAATGCAAAATTAGCTTTTGAAACATCTGTCTTCACCAAGACCCTCAAGTCAAATCCTCGTACAGAAGGTATGCTTTCCTTTGATCTTATTCAAGCAACTATATTGATAGGGTGTTATAAGATATAAACGATTTTGATAACAAACAAAGAATTTGTTTTGATATTTGCTTAAGACTTTTACTTTGATTTTTTTTTTTTAAATTTAGTTATGGTAGATGAATTCTATTATTGAAGAAACATCATTAGTAGTTATTTCTTTTATAATCCGCAGTGGAGATAGCGATGTTCAACAGCAATATTGTCATCTACAAGTTTGTGCAGGACCTTCACTTCTTTGTGACTGGAGGTGATGATGAAAATGAACTCATTTTAGCCACAGTTCTCCTGGGGTTCTTTGATGCGGTTTCCCTCATCTTGAGGTGCTGCTACTATATATATATACACATATATATTTTGCCTTGACTATTTTTTCCCGATTTCATTTTGATGCTGAAGTCTCATCTACGGTTACTTGTTTCTGATACGTTGCCATTTGTTTCTTTTATAGGAACACTGTTGACAAAAGGGAGGCACTTGAGAACTTGGATCTCATACTTTTATGCCTTGATGAGATTGTTGATGGAGGGTAAGTACCTTTTAGGATATAAGAAAGTTACGCGCACGTGCTCTCAGTGATGAGTCTGAAATTTTGACCTGCTAAGCGAAATTCTCTCAGTAACAAAAGGCCAATGTTCTGAATCCGTTTGTTTTGATTTTGCAGGATGATACTCGAAACAGATCCGAATATCATTGCGGGAAAAGTTGCAAGCCACACCATGGATTCTGGTGCACCCTTATCTGAACAGGTAACGCCAAACCGTTCTCTCTCTCTTTTGCTTGGCTCGATGCATTGAAAGTTTGGAACAATTGTTATTCGGTATAACCGAATACTGAATTTGCCATCAAAGTTTGGGATGTTAGAATAAAATTGTGATAAAAACTATCATCACCTAGGATCGTTTATGTCAAATTATCAAGAATATTAATAAAATGCGGAAGCTAACCTGAATCCATTGATTTAATGTGATTCTTGAGTCTTTTGGTTGAGGATCTTTCAAGTCTGGTTCGTAAATCCTCCTCCTCATAATGCTCTGTAATTTTTCTATAAATAGGGAACAGAAAAATAATGTACGTACTGACTTGGGGACCACAACCCCTTTATATAATTGCTAAACCTTAGCAATTATCCTTAATTACCAATTTAGCCTATTATAAAATTAGTAATTATAATTTTTGTCTCTACACATAAGAGGCCCATACTTAATGATGCATTAAAAGCCCAAAATCTAAATTGTTCACTTTTAATTGAGCAACTTTATTGATAGCCTTTAATTCATATTTATTTAATACATTAGCCCATATATTGGATTTTGATCCAACAATCTCCCACTTGAGCTATATATGAAACTTTATAAATGTGTATTATACCTTATGAGCTCATGAATTTTGCTATCAAAACCTTATGCACCTTATCAATCTTGTCCATTAACCATATCAATATAGGACCAAAGCGACCTTCGTTACATGTGTCGTAACTAGACCCATCAATGATCACATATACCAATACAACTAATGACAAGATCAAGCATGGATGTGTAGCATGAAAATTTCATGCAATGTGATCTTAACATGCCTATTTTCAACTGGTCCACCTTAATACCTTAGTAAGATCAAACCATACCAAAATCAGAGTGTGAATAAACTGAAAACTTTATTTCTGCAGAAAATAACCTTAAAATATCCATAAACTGAAATAACTGAAAAATGTTTATATCATAAGAGCATTTAAAATTATAAACTCCCACTAAAACTAAATATCCTGAAATGATATGACACCCATACGAGCAATGTGCTCATGAAATATTTTGGGTGGCAATCCTTTAGTAAGCGGATCCGTAATCATGGAGTTTGTGCCGACGTGCTTTATAGACAACTGTCCACTCTGAACTCTTTCTCTATATGCTTTGACTTTGTCGAGCTCCTGTTGTTGTTAGAATACAAAACTGCTGACTTTTTGTCACAAAATATCTTGAGTGGTCTTTGAATACTGTCCATTATACGCAGCCCCGTGACAAAATTTCGCAGCCATATTCCATGATTGGACGCCTCATAACATGCTATGAACTCTGCGGCCATCGTAAAAGATGCTATAAGGGACTGTTTAGCACTCTTCCAAGAGACAGTACCTCCAGCCAGAAGGTAGACATAGCCCGATTTAGATTTCATACTATCTTGGCATCCAGCAAAATCGGAGTCAGTATACCCAATGATCTCAAGCTGTTCTGACCTCCGATACATGAGCATGTAATTCTTTGTTCTCTGAAAATACCTCAAGACCCGTTTGGCTGCTACCCAATGATCATTTCCAGGATTGCTTAAGTACCTGCCCAACATCCCTGTAACGTACGCAATATCCGGACGCCTACAAACCTGAGCATATATTAGACTCCCTACTACTGACGCATAAGGAATCTTCTGCATTTCCTTAACCTCAAAGTCATTATTAGGGCACTGATTGAGACTAAACTTGTCTCCCTTAGCCACAGGGGTATCACCTAGTTTACAATCCTGCATGTTATATCTTTTAAGAATCTTTTCGATATAGCCATTTTGTGATAATCTTAAAATACCCCGAAAGCGATCTCGGTGTATCTGTATACCCAACACAAAAGAGGCGTCACCAAGATCCTTCATCTCAAATTTCTTTGATAAAAATCTCTTGGTTTCGTGCAACAAGCCTATATCGTTGCTGGCAAGCAAAATGTCATCGACATATAAAACCAGGAAAATAGACTTACTCCCACTGAACTTGTGGTATATACAATCATCGACCAAATTCATCTCAAAACCGAACGAGATAATAACCTGATAAAATTTGTAATACCATTGACGAGAAGCTTGCTTAAGCCCATAGATAGATTTTTTTAATTTGCAAACCATCTTCTTTGCATCTCTTGACACAAAGTTTTCCGGTTGCACCATATAGATTGTTTCATCAATGTCACCATTGAGAAATGCAGTCTTAACATCCATTTAATGAAGCTCAAGCTCAAAATGTGCCACTAATGTCATTATAATCCTAAAAGAGTCTTTCGAAGAAACCGAAGAGAAAGTCTCTTTATAATCAATGCCTTCTTTTTGTGTAAAGCCTTTAGCGACAAGACAAGCCTTATACCTCTCCACATTGCCTTTCGAATTCCTCTTGGTCTTAAATATCCATTTGCAACCAATGAGTTTTGCACCTTCAGGCAATGGGATAAGATCCCAAACGTCATTGTCTTTCATCGACTTTATCTCTTCATTCATGGCATCAATCCACTCTTGAGATCTAGAACTTTTCATGGCTTGACGGAAGTTGATTGGATCATCTTCTACCATACCAATGTCATACTCATGTTCTTGGAGAAATACAATGTAATCATCTGGCACCGCACTTCTCCTTTCTCTAGTGGATCTCCTTAATGGCATAGGTTCTTGAGGTGGTTGAGTTTGTTCTTCTGGAACAATTTCTGAAATGGGAGGTTCTCTGACATTGTCTTGATTTGGGTCTGCTTCTTAAACGATGTCAGGAGTAGGAACCTGATCAATGTCAATAACAGCTGTGGGAATATCAACATATTCCTCTTCAAAGACAAAGTCCCTAACTATATCTCCCCCCGCAAACTCGACATCCTCAAAGAACCTGGCATTTCCTATCTCAAATATCAATTTGGTCGTGGGATCATAAAACTTGTACCATCTGGATCTTTCAGAGTATCCAATAAAATAACAACTAACCGTCCTTGAGTCCAGTTTCTTTTCATTAGGCCTATAAGGCCTTGCCTCAGCTGGACATCCCCAAACATGCAAATGCTTTATACTAGGCTTCTTGCCCGTCCAAAGTTTGTAAGGGGTTTTAGCGCTGCAGCCTTAAGTGCTTCTCCTCAGAGTGATTCTGGTAAGGCAGAATGAGAAATCATACTCCTCACCATGTCCTTAAGCGTTCTGTTTCGTCTTTCAGCAACACCATTCATAATGGGCGAACCCGGCATAGTGTACTATGGGACGATACCACTTTCCTCTAGGGACTTAGCAAACGGTCCCGGACGTTGTTCACCTGAACCGTCATATTTACCATAGAATTCACCATCACGGTCAGATCTGACGCTTTTAATCATTTTGCTGAGTTGATTTTCAACTTCAGCTTTATAATTTTTGAACACATCCAGCGACTGTGACTTTTCATGAATGAGATATATGTAGCCATATCTGAAAAAATCGTCTATGAACGTTATAAAATATTGTTGACCATTCCAAAAAGCCGTAGGGAATGGCCCACAAATGTCTGTATGTATAAGTTATAAGATGTCCAAAGTCCTGTTGGCTTCAAATCTCCTTTTATTGGTTTGTTTCCCCTTAATACAGTTAACATGTAACGCCCCTATATGGGGGTTAACAGTTTTTAATGAGATAAAATAAAAATAAATAATAAAAGTAAAACCTTAAAGATTAAAATTTGCCCGGGACTTAAATGAAAACTCTCAACTCAAAAATAAAAATATAAACGACAAATAAACCACAGTTTTAATGTAGCACCTTAAATTTAATAATATAAACTGTTGTCATCATCATTTTAACCCTCAACACATTGTAATACAGTCACAGAAAGTAACAATTGATGCTTACATTATCATGAAGAACATTCTCAACAATTGAAGCAATCCCAATGTAATATAGCTACATCACTTCCTCAACTATATTTCTCGTAGCCACCTCACACTTAGTGAGTCCTGAAAAGATATAAACATAAGGGAATGAGCAACACTATGCTCAGTAGAGAAAGCCATTACTCACCTTTAGGTTTTTATCATTACCACATTAAAATCTGCATGGTTAGTAAGTTACATCACATTCCAGATTATGAGGTTTATTATGATCACATCTTATGGATACCGTAGTTAATCGTTACCAAGTGTCATAATTATACATTTATACAAATATTACAAATCATCATTGTTCCTAGGTATCCATGTTAAATTGAGTATCACTCAACTCATCGAAACCCAAATGGGCGCACTTGATCACCCTATAAACATTCCAAGGGTGTTCCGGTGAGGGGACATCAAGCCCCGAGTCCTCACCAAATCAATTCCTGTACAGTGTGTTCTGGGACTTTCAACCCAAGGAAGCGTCATCGCCTTCCCCCTATTTTACCTTTTAGGGTATTCATGCCCAAGGACGTAACCGTCGCCCTCTTCATGTCTCACAATTTCTCTATATTGAATCATTATCAATAGAGTTAGTTTTCCTAACCATGCTTCTCAATTTATAACATGTGTCAATTCATTATGTTCCTCGCCGTACAATACAAGACGAGTGTGATAATCATATAATATCAGTTCAACATAGATATATATATATATTGCGGCAAAACAATCAATTTTAATTCTATAAAAACCTCACAAAAGATGAGTAATAGAATCCCTACCTTTTAAGCTTATCAACAGTCTCTTAATCCTGGAATCAATTAACGTTAGCTCCATACTCCATTGATCCTAAGGCGTGCATAAGGACAATTAAAACTAAAGCACAACATACAACTACATTCATAAAATTTATTTTAATTTAATCTTAGAATTTCAAGAAATAACCACTGCCCATAGAGGTATTATAAAGTTTAACAATATAAATTTTCTGTCTAGGGCATATACACTTAGACTTCATACATATGCTCCAAAATAGCAACAAACATATACTTAGGTTTAAGAACGCAAATTTGAATAATCCTTTAGTATAAAAGAAAATTTATAAATGAAAGACTAAATTTGTTCATAAGATTCTAACCTCAGATTATGGTTAGTTGGAAGCTTGAAATGGCTTCAAAACAGGTTCCTTTACTTCGGTATGACTGAAATTCTTACTCAAATGGAGGTGATCGTGGCTGATTTTTATGGCTGCCTTGAAGAAGTTCTCTAAGTATTTTGCTTCAGCAAAGAAATAAGAAGAAGAGTGTGGGAACCGTGGAAGAGAAAGGAAGAAAAGATGAAGTCTTTGAAGAGAAGTGATAGAAACAATTATAGAGGAGACATGTTGAAGCATGTCACGGAGGAAATAAAGAAAATGAGGGTCAAGAGTAGTTGGAAAAGATATCCTTATGTCTCATCTAAAGACTTTAACACACATAATGCCAATATGACATTTTTGAGATTTATTAGAAGTTCTAAGGCTTTTTAGTAATCATACTAAATAAATATAGGAGAATTTTAGAAAACTTAAAAATAGATAAAAATAAATATTATAAAATAAATTTAAATGAAGCAATTTTTTTTTATACATTACAAATTAATTTAATTACCTCAATACCCGTTAGGAGAATAACGGGTGTCACAGCTCTACCCCCCTTAAAGAAATTTCGTCCTCGAAATTTCAATTCTAGTAATACTAGTAAAAATTTTAATTCCATTATGATTCCAATTCCGAGTCTAAACCGTTAATGTTGTTTGTCCTCCAAATTTAAGTTATCGTATCTCCACTTATTTACTTGCATAATAAATCTTACTCCTAAATCCCTCAATGAGAGTATTTCTGACAAGTTTCAACTTATAACACCGTATAATAGTCTAAGAATCTGATCAGGCATACATATTGACCATACCATGATTTCAGTCCTTCATTGTCCATGGACTGTGATTTACAATCACATTTAAGGAGATTGCCAGAGAAATTTTATATACTTCATCTTTAGGTTCCTTTCCCTTTTTAAGTAAGGAAAAGTCAAATATATTTGATTTCATACCTCAACTAATAAACTAAAACAAAATCATAAAACATATATCACAAACACTTCTATTCAAAACCATACATTAAACTTATTCATAGAGATATTAAACGGAATCTCAGAGTTGCAAACATACCCGACATATTTTTCATTAAACAGCTATCCTCATGACACAAACATTCAATCCAAATAATATACTCATATTTCATATGGAATATCCCCATAACTGACTCTGGTACTTCCACATAATATTAACAGAATATTACACATTACAAACATGATACGGATACGTTTCGAGAGTACAAGGCACTCCGTATACCAGCTATCCATATCATGCATGCTTAGAGGATACAAAAACATCGATAAACAAAAGATCGGACCTTAAGAAGGATGCGTTTCGAGAGTATCAAGTACTCCGTATCCAGCCATCCCGGCATTAGGCTCAATGAATCTAAAAGATTGAACAACAACGTACCACAAGAAACACAGAATACAAGGCAAACGGTTATTCGTAACACACGAAATACGGACACACATGCCTACATGCCAAAGATAAAACAAAAAGATTACAGATGGAGATTCAAATCAATTGGCCGCTCCCGGCTTTCCCTTTCCCATTCAAGCTTGGATGTTGCAGTGTCGGATTCTGGATGTATGATTTGCATTTTATCTATCAATTCCTCAGCTGTTGAAGCAGTGACAAAGATTTGTCTCTCCGATTCTGTAGTGATGTTTTCTTCCACAGCGTAATCTAGAAATTTCAAAAGACCGTCATAAAAACCCTTTACGTTCAGCAGTCCCAAAGGTTTGGAATAAAAGCCCAACAATTGCCCACAAGCAACTATAAATATTTCCTCAAGAGTACCTAGACCACCAGGTAATGCTATAAAAGCATCAGAATTATAGATTATGTCTTTAAAATTTTTAGGGATACTCCTGACTCCTTCTCCCTTACCTATGGCTTCCTTACAAAGGTTTCCTTCAACTGGAATATGAGGCCAAATTCTTACATCAGTAGCGTCACTAGACCTAGCTGCTAGTGCCATATTTACCATCATTTTTATACTACCACCCCCATAGATTATGTTAATCTTCTTGCGTGCTAGGACTTGCCCTAAGTGATTTACAGCTTCTAAATAAGCTTTATCTTTTCCAAGGCTGGAACCACAAAAGACACAGACATTCTTTATTTTCTTCGTGGACTGGGAGGTAGACATATTTGGTTTATAGAAGTGGTTGCTTAATGTCTGCTCCACTTAGACTTCGGGTTCTACATAAGTTTTTAAAGATGAGAAATATACAAAAAGGGCTAAAGAGATAGACGAGTAGGTAATGAAAAGGTAATCCAAAGATTTAAACAAAATCTTGTGCGGATAAGAAAGTAAGATAAGGTGATTGATAGTTTACAGAAAATCTGATTCACTTTTTGAAAAAGATTAGACTCTAATTGTATAACTTTTGACAATTGAGAACAATTCGACAGAAAACCCTCTTGACACAACTGTAGACTTTTTGACAAATATACACCAAGTCTAGAAATTTAATATAAACGACAAATACTGTAGAACTTTTGAAATTTGAGACACAAATCTTGAAATATCTGGATAAGCTTTTCAAAATTCAAACATATTACTGTACCGTATGTGACGTGTCTGATAAGATAATATATTTTATTATATATATATATTTAAGAAAATCATAAATTAAATAAGATATTAACACTTACTGTATCAATCTAATAATCACAATTATTTCAAACACAAAAGCAAATATTCTGAGTAAAAGAAAAACACAAACTGTTGAACATCAGCTAAAACTACTTCAAATAAGTAAAGACTAAATAACCTTTATAGAGCGATGACTTATTCCCCATCCAGTTTTCTTATGGCTTGGCAAACAGGATCTAGAAATACCATATTCCTGAGGCGTTGTCTTTCTGTATAAAATTTAGGCCAGAGTTTAAAAATAGCTCCTTGAACATATCCACTAGGGTGACCGTGAAGAGGAGGATGGATGCTATCCAAGTTCTCCTTTGAAAGTCCATTCCTACAAAACCTTATTTTATCCTCTCTATTCGTAGACATATAACCAGGTGAAGTACATTTACCGTTACAATTTTGTCTTCCACATTTGTTACAAGCGACCACGATGGCACGGGCTCTTCTTTTCATTGCACTTCGACTGGTACCTGTTCCTGGTAAACCGACATCTTGACTAAAGTCACTCGGACGGATATTCCCCTCTATTAACATTCTCACATCACAAGGGATACCAAAACGCATAAGAATCCACAACCGAGTAATTCTAGCCTTGTATTTCTTTCTGAGAATCTTTTGGGAGAGTGATGGGAAATACTTTCTCAGGTGTTGGTACTTTGGGTCCATGATGAGATGAAAGAAGAGTAAATAGAAAGGAAAAATTAAGATAGTAAATTGCAGAATCCTAGAATTCCTTCTTCTTTTAGAGGAAAAGAAGAATTTTTTAATGAAAAAGAAGAGGATTTGCGATTTAGAGAGAAAATGACAAATTAAGAGAGAAAAAGTGAACTCGGAGAAATAAGCTCCTATGCACAGTAAACGCATATGTAAACAATGATTAAACCACTGTATATGACACGTATAGAGACCACGTGGGAGAGACAGTGTGAATCAAACTGATTTAGGATTTGAACTAGGCCCAAATGTTCTTAGTTGAAAATGGTCAGGTTGTTTCGGGCCTTAACACATTTAGAACGAGTTAAATAACAAACATAAAATTGAAAACCAATTTGTATGAATCTTAAACTCAATTCAAAGCCCACTATAGATAAAGTTAACTATAAACAACAAATCTAATTTAACGACAACAAGGATCTTCCTGAATGATATTTAAAATCATTTCATAACAACACAATCTTCCAGCAACTCAAATGATTTTGTTTTAATCAAAACCTTATTGAACAATGCATACACCCATATGTTATTCATAATACTTAACATCTATCAATGGATTCATCATCATTACTACCAAGGGTTTAGAATGTGACTAACCTTGAAATCAATACGATTTACGTCTTTCAACGTAGACCATATCAACGAACAAAGACACTAGATGTTACTACTTAAGAACATCTACAATCCCCACAATTCTACTTATACAATATATAATTTCCTCATATAACAAAACCTTAGGTAACCAAAAGATTCACTGATACACTTAAATACAATGTACGTAACGAAATATTCCAATTTTGAGATTCATGCATTCTAGATTTTACACAGTCTCAACAGACCAAAAGTCTAACATTTATCTCTCTCAAGATTCAATACCATGATTCCCAACTTATATCATATTCCTCAAATAAATAGAACTTTCAAGAAAAGTTATTGACACTTATGTGCTCCATCGAATCCACACATAATCATTACTTAGGTTTGAATCAATTACGAAAAATATGCCAAACTTTAAAATCAATAAATCAAGCCTTATATTTCTTATTGTTTTTCACGAGACAAAAGGCTCTTAAATCCTCGTATCTATACGAATTTCTCATCGTTTATACGAATTAGATATGCTTATAGATCCAAATATTATACGAATCTCTCATAAGCATTCTACTTATAAACTCATTCCATATAATTATCATTCCCTCATAACTATTAATACTTTCCTTCTATATAATTATTGTACTCATATAACTATTGATATTTTCATTCTATGGCCTTTCCATGTTACATCCTTCTAGACTGTATAAATCAATGTGAAGGTTCATTTTGATGATGACAATAAAATTTCAGCTTCAAAACCATCTCAAAAATATATATTTTTTTTTAAAGTGGTGCTACACTCCCTAGGTTAACCGAACCTAGGCTCTGATACCAAAAATTCTGTAACGCCCCTATATGGGGGTTAACAGTTTTTAATGAGATAAAATAAAAATAAATAATAAAAGTAAAACCTTAAAGATTAAAATTTGCCCGGGACTTAAATGAAAACTCTCAACTCAAAAATAAAAATATAAACGACAAATAAACCACAGTTTTAATGTAGCACCTTAAATTTAATAATATAAACTGTTGTCATCATCATTTTAACCCTCAACACATTGTAATACAGTCACAGAAAGTAACAATTGATGCTTACATTATCATGAAGAACATTCTCAACAATTGAAGCAATCCCAATGTAATATAGCTACATCACTTCCTCAACTATATTTCTCGTAGCCACCTCACACTTAGTGAGTCCTGAAAAGATATAAACATAAGGGAATGAGCAACACTATGCTCAGTAGAGAAAGCCATTACTCACCTTTAGGTTTTTATCATTACCACATTAAAATCTGCATGGTTAGTAAGTTACATCACATTCCAGATTATGAGGTTTATTATGATCACATCTTATGGATACCGTAGTTAATCGTTACCAAGTGTCATAATTATACATTTATACAAATATTACAAATCATCATTGTTCCTAGGTATCCATGTTAAATTGAGTATCACTCAACTCATCGAAACCCAAATGGGCGCACTTGATCACCCTATAAACATTCCAAGGGTGTTCCGGTGAGGGGACATCAAGCCCCGAGTCCTCACCAAATCAATTCCTGTACAGTGTGTTCTGGGACTTTCAACCCAAGGAAGCGTCATCGCCTTCCCCCTATTTTACCTTTTAGGGTATTCATGCCCAAGGACGTAACCGTCGCCCTCTTCATGTCTCACAATTTCTCTATATTGAATCATTATCAATAGAGTTAGTTTTCCTAACCATGCTTCTCAATTTATAACATGTGTCAATTCATTATGTTCCTCGCCGTACAATACAAGACGAGTGTGATAATCATATAATATCAGTTCAACATAGATATATATATATATTGCGGCAAAACAATCAATTTTAATTCTATAAAAACCTCACAAAAGATGAGTAATAGAATCCCTACCTTTTAAGCTTATCAACAGTCTCTTAATCCTGGAATCAATTAACGTTAGCTCCATACTCCATTGATCCTAAGGCGTGCATAAGGACAATTAAAACTAAAGCACAACATACAACTACATTCATAAAATTTATTTTAATTTAATCTTAGAATTTCAAGAAATAACCACTGCCCATAGAGGTATTATAAAGTTTAACAATATAAATTTTCTGTCTAGGGCATATACACTTAGACTTCATACATATGCTCCAAAATAGCAACAAACATATACTTAGGTTTAAGAACGCAAATTTGAATAATCCTTTAGTATAAAAGAAAATTTATAAATGAAAGACTAAATTTGTTCATAAGATTCTAACCTCAGATTATGGTTAGTTGGAAGCTTGAAATGGCTTCAAAACAGGTTCCTTTACTTCGGTATGACTGAAATTCTTACTCAAATGGAGGTGATCGTGGCTGATTTTTATGGCTGCCTTGAAGAAGTTCTCTAAGTATTTTGCTTCAGCAAAGAAATAAGAAGAAGAGTGTGGGAACCGTGGAAGAGAAAGGAAGAAAAGATGAAGTCTTTGAAGAGAAGTGATAGAAACAATTATAGAGGAGACATGTTGAAGCATGTCACGGAGGAAATAAAGAAAATGAGGGTCAAGAGTAGTTGGAAAAGATATCCTTATGTCTCATCTAAAGACTTTAACACACATAATGCCAATATGACATTTTTGAGATTTATTAGAAGTTCTAAGGCTTTTTAGTAATCATACTAAATAAATATAGGAGAATTTTAGAAAACTTAAAAATAGATAAAAATAAATATTATAAAATAAATTTAAATGAAGCAATTTTTTTTTTATACATTACAAATTAATTTAATTACCTCAATACCCGTTAGGAGAATAACGGGTGTCACATAACACAAATATTAAAATCTGTAAAGTCTACGGGGTCGAGAATTTCATCTGAAACAAGTCTCTCTATTCTCCTTCTGGTGATATGATCTAATCTCTTGTACCATAACGCAGCTGAATTCTTATTGGTTAATTTTCTCTTTATACCTCGTGTACTTAATTGCAAGGATTCATTAAATGAAGCAATTGTATTAAGTAAATAAAGATTATCGTAACTTGATAAAGAACCAGAACCAACTAATTTTGAATCATGAAACAAACTAAAATTTTTATTTCCAAATGAACAAGAATAACCAGATTTCTCCAAAGCTGAAATAGAAATCAAATTTCGTCTAAAAGACGGTACAATAAATGTTTCATCAAGATCCAAATAAAATCCAGTCTTTAACAATAATCTAAATTTTTCTATTGGTTCAACTTCAACTTTCTTGCCATCGCTCACGTAGATGTATCTTTCACCATCAGTTGGCTTTCGGCATCTCAGACATCCCTGCATAGACACACTGATGTGAGTGGTTGTACCAGAATCCATCCACCAAGTGTGTTCAGGTACCGAAGTTAAATTAACCTTAGAACAAACCAAATTAAGAAGCATACATTTTCTAGCATGCATTGCACCAATTATCACGCCAAGCGTATCGAAGTTAAATTAACCTTAGAACAAACCAAATTAAGAAGCATACCTTTTCTAGCACGTCAAGCGTGATAATTGGTGCAATGCTTCTTCTTATGTCCTGCAGCTCCATAGAAGAAACAACTCGTACCTTTCGGATCAACTGGTCTCTTTTGTTGCTTCTTTTAAGGTGCTGTAACTACAACTTCCTTATCCTTCTTCCTTTTCTTCCCTTTGTCCTTGGAAGTATTAGCCAAGTGAGCACTTTCTGTCTTTTCTTGCTTCAACCTTTCCTCTTCTTGCACACAATGTGAGATGAGCTCATTAAGAGACCAAGTCTCTTTTTGGCAATTATAGCTCACCTTAAACTGACTGAAATGTGCAGGAAGAGATATAAGAACCAAATGCACTAGCAAGTCCTCAGAAAGGTCAAGCTTAAGTGCTCTTAATTTTGAAGCAAGATGAGACATCTCCATGATGTACTCCCTAATGTTCCCCTTACCTTTGTACCTCATTGAGATGAGGTTTGCCAAAAGTGTACTTGTTTCAGCCTTTTCATTTTTGGCAAATCTCTTCTCAATGTCCTCAAGGAACTCTTTGGTTGTCTTTATCGTTTCCGATATAGTGTCCTTGAATGCTTCTGGAATGGCCTTCTTCATGATCATCATACATATGCGATTTGACTTCTCCCACCTTTTCATGTCCTTCTGATCAGAGGAACTTTTATCTGTAATAGGTGCGGGAGAAGGAACCCTTAACACAAGGTCGAGATCCATGACTCCGAGAACTATTAGGAGGTTCTCTTGCCATGATTTGAAGTTACTACCGTTCAGCTTAGGAATTGAATTGATGTTGACAGTAATATTAGTGGCAGAACTAGTAGCTGAAATAGATAACAAAATAAACAAAATCAAAACAAGCTCACATAAGAATCCATAATAACAATAATAAATCCAAATAAAGGTAACCCCATCTTAAGATATCGGGCACTCCATTAATATTTAGTCTTTGGACAGAAATATTAACTTGTAAGTGATATATTGGTGTAGTAATCAAACACTAACAATAAGAACATGTCAAACAATAAATCTTCCTTTGGGCTGATTTATTGCTTATATGTAAAACCGAATAATCATCACGTGTTTATCACCACAGGTGTACATGCAATTCTGTCAAATATTGCCTTCTTTTGGACCAGTCAATATTCACATAAGTTACATAAACACAACCTTTTATATTTCAAAACAAATTAATTCCCACAAGAGAGGCCACTTTGGTGATATGTTGCTTTAATTAATTCATCTCAAAATATATATAAAATACCAATATTTGAATTTAAAATTACACCAAAAAATTACCAAAATTAAAAAAATAAAAATAAATTTTTTTTTGGTCAATGTCAATATTGACAGGGTCAAGGCTGGACCGGGTAGGGAGAACCCTACCCGGATCCTAACCCAACCCCCCTTGTATTTCCTTCTTCTTCTTTTTCTTTTTTTTTTTTTGGGTCACCCAGGGGTTGAACCCCTGGGGACTGACCGGTCACGGGCCCAGCCCGTGCATGAATTCTTTGTCCAGTCACCGGCCCGGCCCGTGTATTCCCTTTTTTTTTTTTAAGATTTGGTAACTCGAGGGTTTAACCCTTGGGTCATAACCAGTCATGGGCCCAACTGGGCCCGTGTAAAGAAACAAATTTGGGTCTGGGCTTTGACCTAGACCCTCCCCCAAGAAACCCAAGGGGTCTTTCGACCCCAGGGGAAAAAAACGGGCGGCCTAACGACCGCCACCCCTATGCTGCGGCCGGACGGCTGCAGCTGCTCTACTCCCGTGTGACCTGATGGTCGCGCCCAGACACGGCTGATGCCGGCAGTCGTGGGGCCAGCTGCCGGCGAAAGCCACTTCTTTTTTTTTTTTTTTTTATGCGGCAGCCTGTATGGCCGCCGCTTTCTTGCTCCGCCGCTGCCAGAGGCTGCGACACTGTCTTTCCGACGAGGCTTCAAGGCCATCCGAGGAGTCCTTCACCGACGGCTGAAGGGTGCCGCCGGCTACACCTTTCATCGAACACACACACACACACACACATATATATATATATGTCATGAATCCAAAAAAAAAAATAGAAACCAAAAGGAATCTTGAATATATATTATAACCCAAGTATTCAGTGAAACGTTAATAACGTTTTTATTTTTCTTTTCTTTTCTCGGCAACAGAGCTTGAAAGCAATTGAAACTTCTTTTCTTTTCGGCAAGCGTGCCGTATATAGGAGAGAGTTATTCTCTTTTTTTTTTTTTTGGGAAATCGAATTGTATTTAACCAAAAATTCAAAAGAATTATTCCTAAATTCATCAATTTTAAAGAAACTATAGATTGTTAAATTTGAGAATTTTTAATAAGAAACACATATAGAAAATTATTGATTCTCAATGATTCAACATGAAGAGGCTTTAGATACCACTTGTTAGAATAAAATTGTGATAAAAACCATCATCACCCAGGATCGTTAATGTCAAATCATCAAGAATATTAATTAGATGTGGAAGCTAACCTGAATCCATTGATTGACTGTGATTCTTGAGTCTTTTGGTTGAGAATCTTCCAAGTCTGGTACGTAAATCCTCATTCTTAGAATGCTCTGTAATTTTTCTATAGATGGGGAACAGAAAAATAATGTACGTACTGACTTGGAGACCACAACCTCTTTATATAATTGCTAAACCCTAGCAATTATCTTTAATTATCAATTTAGCCCATCATAAATTTAGTAATTATAATTTTGGTCTCTACACATAGGAGGCCCATATTAATGATGCATTAAAAGCCTAAAATCTAAATTGATCACTTTTAATTGTGCAACCTTATTGATAGCCTTTAATTTACATTTATTTAATACATTAGCCCATATATTAGATTTTGATCCAACATGGGATGCCAATTGGGAGCAGTAGCTCCTATGATTTCATCTTTTTTATGACAACCACTGCCGAGACACCTCCTATTATGCACTCAAATCTCAATTTCAAACTTCTTTTAGTCTTCTGATTTAATCCCAACTTTGTTTTTCTAATTTTTCAGACTTTAACACAATCATGGGCTACAGCAAGGGAACATTTATCCAGAACTCTTCTCCAATGAGTTTTACATGCTCACAAAGCAAATATATATATTGGCCTTTTTTTTTTTTTTGTTTGTTGTGGTATTGTTTTATCTCTCAAGGATCTCACAGTGTACTTTGACACTATAAGATTTCTGCCCTTAATTTTCTTCATTATATGTTAGTACAAATCTAAAGAAGAGCATCAAGGTGTAAATTCCAACATGCTCTTTGTTTTTGTTATATCATATTGTTGGTCTCATTTCTAATGGGCCAATATGTTTTACTTCTATTGGGCTTTTGGACCCTTTTGGGCTTCTGGCCTAATCCATTTTCATTCCAATCGTAGGCATTTGTAAAGATCTTGAGAATCTGTATTCTGCTCTAATAATTCATAATTCATTCTTGTCCTCTACTGAGATGATTTTATTCTTGTTCTTTTTTTTCCTTATTATTACAATGGAGCATGGTAAGCTGTCCTTTTAATTACCGTCTTTTTAAAAAAAAAAAAAAGAAGTAGTTGGACACTGGGGTATATTACTAATGCTCCAAATATCAAAATCAAAACTCAATTTTTTTTTTTTTTTCATTTTGTCTAGAGTATAGAAGGAGACAAGGAAGAAAAGGAACTTTCTTCCTCTTCCTTGTCCTTTGACACCTTTTTTTATTAAAAAAAAAAGTCATCCCAATGCCCGCACGCAAAGGAAAAGCAAATCAGCAAATCATATGCATCTTTCATCTTTTACTCCACCAATCAAGAAACAGCTGCAAACCACAACATCTCAAAGTGCCCCACAAGCCAACAATTATTGATGAAGAGAAAAAACTTCTATGGACAACTATATAAAACTACGATGCACTTTTGGGTTTTTAACGACTGGCATTTGCCATGAATTTTTTTTTTTTAAAAAAAAAGGTAAACAAAGCCTTGAATTATGTTGGTCATTAATTTTAAAACTGAGATTTGGTTTTAGAGGCATATAAGTGGAGCTTTTGATGAGACATTTCCCACGAGAGACACACGTTTCTAGCGTGACCTCTTAGATTTGTCTAATTTCATGTCTTTTCTTATCGTTTAAGTTTTAAAAAGGTTTAAGAGACTAATTGAAACTGAAAATGTTGGTTTAAAAATGATAATATGTAAAAATTTTATACTGTAACAACTTTTTGTTTTTTATTTTTTTCCTATAACTCTAAGAACTTTACATTATTTCTTGATTGGTTTTAACCAAAATATCAAACAGAGATTTAAACTAGTTTTAAAATCCCAACAAATATTTGGATTTTTCTACATAAGGAAAAAGAGATTTTTTTTTTTTTGAAAGAGCAAGGAATTTTTAGGGGGAATTTTTATAAATGACATAATTTAAGTAAATATTATAAATAATGACAGTGTGGTATAATCTTCTTGTAATTTTTTTAGGGTGTTAGTACTTTTTGCTTTGTTTTCTAATCTTACGTAAAAATAAATAAATAAATAAACGGAGGATTGCTTCCGCATTTTCTCCAAACTCCAAAAAATTATTTTGTTTGTTACGGAAACAAATCTGTTAGGAATGTCAAAAATATTATTCTATACCTTAAAAGTCCAACGCTCGAATATTTTCTGTCCAACAGCCTCTAGACAGTTGTGGTTCAGTGAACATGACAATGGCATTCTGGCAAAAGAAGGTTCCAAACCACAAATTCTTCTAGAACGTCAGAGGTCGTCACACTTCCAGAAAACAAAAATGGAAAATATATGGAAATCAATAGTGATTGACGCATCTAACGGTCCACGGTAGTCGCGATCATCTTTCACTTTTACTTGGTTGCGTTGATTTTCTCTCTTTTTTTTTCAGAGAGAAAATAGCTTAGCGGTAAGGTTTTGTTTTAGGCCGTTGGATTTCTATCAAGTTTATTTTTTTTACATATTTATAATTAAAAAATATTTAGAAACAGCACAGTTAATAAAAATAGATCTAATAAAATTCTTCAAGTTTATTTTCTATTGGTAAATAGTACTCACTATTATATAATATATATGCTAGTATTTTTTATTTTAATATAATTTTAATTAGATTTAAAGTAACGACTTTTTTTTTCGTAAGAGTGAGGATTCATTTTTTAACGATTTCTCCTAGTCCTCGTCGTTAAAAAAAACTATTTGTTCAATAATATTGGAGCTAATAATCAAATATTCGCTTACATAGAAAAATATATCTCGAGTGATAATATCATTTTGAAAATCTAGGAATAATTCATTTTACTCCACCCATATACATTGAGGCAAAATTAATAACGGACCAAGTCTGTAAACACATGTCAATCTTGTTTTAGACACCAAAAAAAGCGTAAAACAGTGTGTTGTGTGGTATTATTGTCACTATGAACAAAATAATAATGATGTTTGACTTTGACCTATGGGTCGGAGATTAGCGAAAAGCTGACAATGAAGCACCTAAAAACCCTAAAAACGCGTCATATACTTTTGGTTTGACACTTTCAGTTGGACTATGACTAAGGTTAATATTGGTTTAAAATACTATAGCTTATTAAAGCATTATATTGTAGCTATTTATTACTTTACACTGTAGTAACAAGGAGTTTGTTATTATAAACCGGTAAAACTGTGATTACAACTGTAGATGCCAGACATAGGGGTTAGAGCACCCAGATGCCCCCAAACGCCTAAGCACTGTGGTTCTACTCAGAGAGGGAAGCTCAAGAGACATCTCGAATAGCGACATTCACTGGTCAAGACAATAATAGTTGATACTACGAATAAAAAAATTTAGGGGATTTTTTTGTAAGATGAAATGAGAATAAACTCTCAAAATTATTAGAGAATTGAACTTCCTCATTCGTCAATGTATAATAAATCCTTCAAATTAGAGGATAAAGAGATCTCTCATTTAAATACTAAAACCTTGCCATTCCATTGCTTTATTATCTTCTTACATGTTTATTTCGCGATATTTTTACGATGTACTTTGGATGTTCTTTTAATATTCTTGATTAATTGTTTGTTTAATTTGATTTATTGGTTAAAGGACGTGGTTGAACAAAATTTTGCTCCAATATACTGCATATTGTTGTTCATCAAAGTTTACTTATACTAATAACAACGAAGGGTTAATTATATAACTATACTTTCTACTTTCAATTATTTTTTAATTTATCCTTTTGTTTTTAAAAACTACAAAGCTCGCATTTGAATTTGAAAAACTAGTTTCAATTTTATCACTTATATACTTTTTGGGTGGAAAAAGCATGACAATAAAACAAAAATATTCTTAATTATAGCAAATTTGTTTCCAAAATATGTTTTTCTTCTTAACAAAATTTTAAAAAGTATTTTATTTAAAATGTCATGAGACTTAATTTTTTTTTGAAATTTGATGTTGTGTTTTAAGATTTTTTATATTCTTAAATCTATAAAATATTTTTCATAATTGTTTAAGGGTAGTTATATTATTTTGTCCATTTTTTTTTCTGATTATAGGAATAAAATTGAAATAAGTTTTTTAAATTCAAAAGACAACTTTACAGTTTCTCAAAACAAATTGACATATTAAGAAATAGTTAAAACGAAGAAGTATGATTATATAATTAACTCTAAGAACAAATGAACAGTTATAACAGTGTAGTGCACATTCAAACTATTGCAATTAAACACATCATTAATATTTAAAGCATATTTGGCAAAGTTGGTTCTAACCACATTTTCAGTTAGAAATAGTGCAAAGCTCTCACATGTTACAGTAAAAAGGAAAAATGTTGATACAGTATAACGTTCTCACTTACTACAGTGTTTACTGTTTTAACCACCATCCCAAATACCCTATTAATTTCTTTAGTAATATGGACTGCTCCATTCTTATTAGCATATCAATGACGATTAAAATATCTGGTTTTCGGTTTTGGCATTTGTAAAATGTTATATGACCTTTTTTCTTGTGGTAGGTGTTAGGTAAAGGAGGGAAAGTGGGACTTCCCCAGTAAGAACTACTTATCTTTATCTTTATTTATTTATTTATTTGTTTGTTTGTTTATTAAGTACTCCATATATGTATTATTTTTCAGCCTGTGGCCGAATGCAAAACCTGAAATGATGAAACTTCTATTTTCCATGATATAACACAAGGCTGTGCATGCAAGTTGATGACTAGGTCAAATAATACGAGGTAGCTGGACATTAATATGTAATATACTTATTTATTTATATAAAATAAAGCTAATAAGAATTTAAATACTTAATCCAAGATAATTATGAGGGTAGTTTTAGAGAATGCTTCTTTTTCCTGTCAAAAAGAAATGTAAATTATAGTATTCCCTTCAAAAAAAAAAAAAAAAGAAAGGTCAGTAATAACTACTAGCCAGAACATTATATAAGGGGAAGGATAAACAAACTTAAGTGAACCTAATTACACTAGATTTTTTTGAAGGACAAAAAAAGATAAAAATAAAACAAAAAAAAAAGAGGAAAGTGGAGGGTGGCTTTGACATCAAGGTGAGTGGTTATTTTATTGATGCTTTCTATTTTTATTATTTTGAAATAAATAAAATGATTTCAACTTTCGAGTTTTAATTATAAAACTCTAACGTGCTATAATATAAAGTAAAAATATGTTATAGTATAAAACTTTCGCATGTTACGAAGTTCAAATTAATGTGGTTTGTTTTCTCTCTTAAACACCCTAAAAAGATTTAAAAAAAGCTTGAGAGAACACCAGATTAAGTGCTTCTGCAAGTACTACCTCACATTAGATTATCGGGCTTCACATACAAGCTATGCAAAGACAGCCGTAGGATCACTCTTAAAAAAAGCCGTTGTTTCTGTCTAAAATAGAATTGCTCTCAGATAGTAAAAGAAAAAAAAAAAAAAAAAAGCGAAAAAGAAATTTGCCAAGAAAGCCGCTTAAAGGGGCAAAACTGGATAAAGTGAAAGCGTTGTTCAAGCACTTTCTTGGGCGCGGCCGAGCCAAAGGAAGGATACAAGTGAACCACCATGAAACTGAAATGTCTGATCAATTAATAGTGAAAGGATATGCAAGGGCTCTTTTTTTTTTTTTTTCCTTCTTATAAGCAACAAAAAATTGTAATCCAAAGCTAGAATTTGATGAATATAATGACTTCTACGCGTTGGATGAAACAAATTTTGAGCTAATTGGCTTACTTAAAAAGTTAATTTTAGTTTTTTTTAAGTGATGATCAGCGATTCTTTTTTTTTTTTTTTGTTCTCTTTATGAGTTTGTTAGATAATATCGTTCTAACTGGTAGAGTATAAAGCTCTTACATACTATAGAGTAAAGTAAAATTAATATGTTATAATACAAGTGTAACATCCCGAAATTTATTTAATGTTAATGTATTATAAATGATGAATTAGTGTGCCATAATTAAAGTTTTAATTTTAATTAGATTATTTGGTTGGATTTTGAGTTTTTGGTAGTTTTGTTAAATTAATGCATTCAAATGATTTCTTATTGTTTTAAAATGATGTTTTGAGTTTTAAAACACAACAATTCGTAAAATGTTAAAAAATACTCTGTTTTGCAAAACCGTGGGCGGCCTATGGTTTTCGCACAGTAAAACCGCCCACCGATTTTCTCTATTTATTTCCCTCTTCTCTCTCTCTCTCCTCACTCTCCCGCAACACCTCTCTCTCTCTTTCTCTCATCTCTCTCGGCAGCCTCCCTCTCTCTCAATTCTCTCTCAAATTTTTGAACTCCATTTCGAATCCAAGCTTCGGGATAGCAAGGAGGAAGCTCGGGGACGTGATTCGGCAACCGAGAATGCGGATTGAAGCTTCGATTCGAGGTTAGATTCGAAATTTCTAACCTTTTTACAAAATTTTTAATTTTACGCATTTTTGAAATCTAGGTTTGTTTAAACTTAGAAAACCTTGTGTTTGAGTTAAATGAACTCAGAACAACTAGAGTCTAAACTTAGATTGAAGAAAAACGGATTGAATTCAAGATTTTTCATTTTTCCCCTCATTTTCTCATTTTCGGATTTTTGGGGATTTTGAGTCAAAATCTTGTTTAAATGATTTCAAACATGTTCTAGAATGTTTTTCTATCAAGCATAATTGTTTTTCATGCCTGGGAATTGAGAAAAACAGGTTGGAAACAAGATTTGGATTTTAGGGATCGAGAAACCCGTGGCTGGGTTTCTGGATTTTTCCAGTTCGGCAGGCCGAACTGTGTGTTCGGCAGGCCGGAGTGATGATCGGCAGGCCGGTGTTCTTCCGACTGGCAGGCCGAATCTGGGGAAATGTTCGGCCGACCGAACTTTGCTTCCGGCAGGCCGACCGAGGCATGGAAAATTTTGTGATTTTTACCCGTTTTCACTGTTTTGAACCCAGATTTAAATCCCAACCTTATAGGATGATTTTAAAGGTACAAATGGCACACTAGGACATCATAAAATGATTTAGTAATATAGAATGTCTCGAACTAGATATTAATCGACTTAGCTTGTATCTAGGATCGTTCGTGGTTCCGTGGAGCTAGAGTATAGCGGACCGGGATTTTGGTGTGGGGCACCGGCACGAGTATTGAGGTAGGACTTCTATCCTATTTCTTTGGTAGCCTAGTTTTGAAATGATTTGGCTTTGAAAATGATTTCTATCAAAATGTTTTCAACGGTTGTTTGAAAATGGTTTTATCGGTTATATTTTAATATACCGTGATCTGAAATGAATTTCATAATAAATGTAATTGACAATACTCGGTAATTGGGTTTTGAATGATAATGATAATAAACACATGGGCATGATGCCATATCAGAGATCGGGTCGTGTAGCGATCGACCTTGGGGGCAGGTCCCAAAACCCAGCTGGGCCACTACGGTGGTGATATCATGGTTTGCCTAGGTAAAAGTAAATTGGTGTTTTGATTTGACGAGTGGACTGTTCTGTGACAGAACGGTTCTACTTAAATTATTTATTTATTTATTTATTCAAGTTTCCTTTTTGAATAACTTCTAATAATGTTATTTTTCTTTACATTAAATTATTTTATAAAACATAGTCCTACTGAGCCTTTCGCTCACGTTTTATTGTTGTAAATTTTTCCCCCTTCTAGGTGGTTTCCCATTTAGGTTTGGAGAAGATTCTTCGGACCAAACTCAGGAGCAATAGGAGAGTTTATTTATATTTTGTATTATTTAATCAAGACATGTAAGACTTAACTTTATTTGTACTTGGACTGTAATTGTATTTATGATATTGTCAGAACCATGTGTGTGCACAAGTTGTGGGTTGTGGAACCCATATTCACGGTTTTTATTTAATTTTTATTACCTGCTTAATATTTATAAATTCTTTTATAAAATGTGGTGGAAAATCTTCTTAATTTTTATTTAATTTGATTATCAAACTCTCGATTTTTATTTAAATTCTTGTTTAATTAATCTAAATATTCCGCCACGTCACCTCCTGTACTCCGGGGCGTGACAACAAGGCTCTTACATACTATAGTGTTTCAGTTTTAAATTAAGGTTCCAATTATGTTTTCAAACACTATAAATGTTTTGTGTAAGAGTTCCATAAATTAATCAGGTGTTGGGCTCGGTACATGCAAACGAAAAAAAATGATGGACAACAGGGTCTAAAATTGTAAATCCTATTTTTTCAGATATTTAAGGATAAAAGAACAATTTCAGGTGTTGAAATAAAATTATCAAGTGGTAAGATTTGAAACAATCTTGACGAATAAACTCGTTTTTAAATGTGCTTGGAGCATTCCTCATTCAACAGCTTGAATTATAGCAACGTACATAAATCTCACGCCGAAAAAAGGCCGATGTATTAATAGTCTTACTCAAAACATGTACCTAAATAATAAGGTGTTTGAGCAACGTAAATATAACTGAAATATTTTAACGGAAAATTATAGTATTTAAAAAGTTTTATATTATAGCTTATTTTTTTAATTGTTGTAATATATTAGAGCTTTATATTATAACAATTAAAAATTTTTGTTATAGTTGATTTTATCAAATACCTTATAAGTAGAATGTAAAGCATGTCAAATACTAATCTTTCTTAGTGCTTGTGGAGTTTTGGCCAAAAGTACTATGCCAAATTGTTGCTAATGTTTATTTTTGATGATTAATGTTGATAGATGCGATCGGGGTATGGAAGCTTTTAATTTTTAAATTTAAACTTCTCCTGCCTTAAAGTCAAATACCGTGGGGCCATCATGTCTTCGACGTATATATGTTAAAATCCATTGATTCAAAAGCAAATTCTCTATTATTGTTTTATGTGAAAAGGTATTTGGCAAGTGCTTGATAGAGCGTTCGATAATATTTGTTAGAATAAATTAGTTTAGACCAATTGGATAACAGTATTGTAATGTCATATTTTATTTTTTTACACTATAATATACGAGAACTTTTACACTATAGCAACTAAAAATTTTGGTTAAAACTGATAATATCAAACACTCTATGAGTTGCAAAAGAAAAAATAGTGTGAAAAATACATGATAACATCTGTTTCATCGAACAATTATTTAGCAAAACTTTACTCATGGTAAATTGTGAAACAAATATAATTTTATTTATTTATTTATTTGAATTTTAAATTTCATGCGGCTTGACCAAATAATCATTGACGCATGATATCATAAAGGATGAAGACATTTTTTTTTTTTTGGAATATTTTGAATCTCAAGAATTTTGTTATGATCTAGTACTCCAACATGATTATTAGAGGTAAACTTTTTCTCTTTTTTTCTTTTTAATCACAAGAGGCTCATAGACCCAATGCAAATTGACCGCTTTTTTTTCTCTTTTTTTTTTTTGTTTTTTTGCAGAAACTGAAAAACTAGCTCTGCAAATTTGAATGTTTTCTCGTTTTTCCTTTGATTTTGTGTCATGAACGAGTAAACTACATACTTAAACTAAAATTTGACCAAGTCATAATAGCTTTGTTCCCCAAAATTTTAATTTATAAATCAGAACTGCAGGCGCATTGGACCAGTCCAAACTATCATTATCTTCCACTACTTAAATCAAAACCATACACATTAATATAAATATATATATATATATATATTCTAGTAACAAATGTCCAATTATTTCCTCAATTTTAAAACTGTAATTAATTTGTGAAAAGGGACATTTGAACATCCACCTAGTTAACTTCTATCGTGAATTGTCCTTTCCCTTCCTAACGAATTGAATATAAAAATTGAGAGTCACCATCTTGTGCCAACATATGTCGTGTCTTTAAACGTTTTTATTATTTTCTTAAAAAATCCATGAATATCGTGTCTTTTAACGTTAGACATCGACCCAACAAACAAATAGTGTCATGTGCATGTGTGTTTGTTTCAACTAAGAAAACAACCGGAAAAAACGAGTCAACACGTACGACGGCTTCAGTGTAAAGACACATCATAAGAAACTTCGACTACATGTCTTAACCGAAAGTTTGTCCTCCTCCACGTCGGCTGCATTTAAAGGCTTTAACTAATTTTACTAATTTGCAAAAGTTTATAGGACTTTCGAAAAACATGGTTTGAATTTTTAATTTAAAACGTTATAGTAATTTAAATTTTATAAAAAAACACCGTTAAAAAAATTAGTTTAAGAATTGATGGTTTTAAATTTACTTTTATTTTTTAGAAAATAAATTGTGAGTTGGATCTCCCCTTGTCGTGAAAAAAAGTCACAATTTATAAATAGGAAAAGTTTTATTTTTGGACGCGGAAACGTCAAATGATCAACTACATATTGGAATACTACCAGATGATCAATTCTAGAACAATTTGAACAACCTTATAAAATAAAAAAAAAAGATTTTCCACAAACAAAGAAATCAAGTAGTTACAATTGAAATTATCCCATCACCTTTAATAGCTGGCTAATGCACCACGTGGAGTGGAGTGGGAGCCCTGATCGTGGGGACCCCTTGACATATTCTGAATTAATTAGTTGATTGACAGCCATCTGATTTGCTGAATTCCATTGGAATTTTTTGAAAAATTTATTACTGCAACATGCATACATCCTCTTTAAAATAACACGTTATTGTCCTCTGAAGAAACATGTTAAGGATAGACAAGGTTTGGTCGCTTGCCATCATATGTGGCACGTATAAAAACACATATAGACTATATTTAGTATACCGTATTAAAGCAATATATTGTATAATAGCACAGTAATATAATGTCTAAACTATTGTATTGTATAAGTTAATATAGAAGATAAATTAATGCGATACAATCTATTTTCAGTGCATTATATTGTATTATTTTATGTCGGGTCTATAGTTCTTGTCGGAGTTGAAATCAACGCAGAGTTGGGTTAGGCCAATACATAATTGGACTTGAATTTCCAAAATTTGAGGGCAAATTTTTATTTTCTAAGATTGTATTTTAGCCTCTTAACTTTTTTAAAATTACGTTTTAGCCTCTTGACTTTTTTAAAATTATATTGTGACCCCATATTTTCTTCAAATTTATGTTTTGACCCTTAATTTTGATAAAAATTATATTTGACTCTAAAATTTTATAAAAATTTCATTTTGACCTTTCAAACTAAAAAAATTACATTTTGATCTCTTACACAATGTATCATGCACCAAACACCGTATTGTATTACGATAATATAATACAATACAATACAATCCAGTACATCTTCTACAAATACAATACAGCATGTCTACCAAACATCACCATAAGGTGCGTTTAGCAACTTCATTATAACTATATAATTGAAACTGGTATAATGTAAAACTCTCACGTACTACAATAAAAAACATTTACATCCTACAGTAAAATCATTTCAACTTTTAGTTTTAATGCATTGCCAAATACATTTATAATTAAGAATCACATATACTGTAGTTATATGCTTATCTTTCGGTTCAAATTCAATATTTGTGCTTTTTTTTTTTTGAAAGATCAATATATATATATATATATATATTGACTTAGAATTACTAACTTTTATAGAATTTGCCCATTTATTTTTCTTCGTTTCCCATTTGTAGTGATGTTATTACTATTAATTGATTATTGTGATTCGAAAATCAGCACAATCAATGCCCATCGCCGACCGACCCACATGGTCTAGAATCACTTGTAGAAATAATAACTCAAGTGAGTCTAATAAACCCATGCTAAAATAAGTACTAATCCAACTTCATACAATTCTACCGCACTTTTGTATTGGGAAGAGTATCCATGTTAGTATTGAACTCAATTCCTGCTTTTTTAGTGAACTTCTAAGTTCAAGTTAACCAACAATTCAAAAAATTCCTATAGAGTGTAATGGGGCATTCAAATAGCACAATCTTATTTAACCCTGTTGGCAATAACTTCGTTATTAATAAACCAGTAAAACTCGGTCTAAAAAGTATACTACATATAAGATTGAGACTTACAGTTTTGTGTTAGCGAGGTTTTAACCCCCTGGAAATGAAAAAAGATTTTTTCATTCACATGTCATACAAAGAGGATACAATTTTGAATGATCAAGGGCATGTTTGTTTTACTGATTCAGTCTAGTTCAACTCAGTTTGAATAGCCACTATAGTTTGAGTTGATGTTTAGTAAAACATTTAGTTTGAACTAAACTGGCAGTTCAAACTGACATAAACTGCTTAACTTAAAATTAAAAACCCCACGTTTCAATATTTCAAACAAATATTGAACAATAATTTCACTCTCATATATTTGTATTTATAATCTAACACTATTATTTCATATATTTTTTAATTAAATAACTTCTTTGTACATACTTTGTGTTTGTTCTTTAATTAAATAATTTATCATGCTTCAAACTACTCATCCAAAAACAAATTCCGATTCGATATTCTGTTCAAATTAATACTTTAATTGCATATCCATATGTTAGTTTAGATTACTGTTTAAACTACACAATTTAGATTTTTCTATTCAAACTAAAAAAGTTTAAATTAATACAATTCTAACCAGCGAACCAAACGAAGATAAGTTAGATCAAATGAAATTGAAAAGCTTGGGAAAAAGATTAATTAAAAAATATTAATAATTGAACAAAAACCAATGATGATAAAGTTCCCCTTCTTAATTATACATACATTTTTTGTTTTTTTTTTTTTTGTTTTCCCTTTCAATAGGACTTGCTATGTGAGAAGCTGGGCTAACTTACACTCTATTTGTTTGATTAGTTTGGTTCAGTTTGGCTTAATTTGAACAATAATTACAGTTTGAATTGATATTTGTAAAGTATTTAATTAAATTGGGTTGAACTGCTTAACTTAAAGTTTAAACCCCTCTTACATTTCAACATTTTGAACTAATATTGAATAGTGATTTCACTCCCATATGATTGTATTTATAATTTAACACTAATATTTCATGTTATTTTAATTAAATAACTTCTTTTTATACATTTCATATTTATTATTTAAGTAAATAATTTTATCATGTTTCAAACTAAAGTTTTCAATACTAATCCAAACACAAATTTAAATTGGATATCCTGTTCAAATTAACACTTTAACTACACATTCAAACGTCAGTTTGGATTACTATTTAAACTACACAATTTGGATATTTATGTTCAGACTAAAAAAAGTTTAAGCTAACACAATTTGAACCGGTTAACGAAACGGGGCGTTGCAGGCTCAATAGGATTTAGTCCCAATATTTTAAAATAATGTTTGGCTCACTGCTTAGAATTGAAAATTTTCACTTCTAATTGATTTTATTACAATATTTTTTCTTGTAAAAATTTAATCGGGCTAACTTGGAGGCTCAATAGGATATAGTTCCAACATTTTAAAATAATGTTTGGCTCAGTTCTAACTTATTTTATTACAATATTTTCCTTTATGAAATTTTAATTTTTACAGTATTTATAGTTTAAATTGCCAATTCGAACTGCAATCCAAATGCCCTGTTGATAATAGACTAACTTCCTCTTTTTAAAACTATTCTTTTGTATATTTCAAAAAAGTAAAAGGGATATTATCATTTTGGTATCTTGTGTTATAGAAAAACATCACATTGGTACCCTGTTGTTCTAAAAATATCAAAACAGTATCGTATAGTTTTCAAAAATATCTTGTGTTATAGAAAAACATCACATTGGTACTCTGTTGTTCTAAAAATATCAAAACAGTATCGTATAGTTTTCAAAAATATCATTTTAGTACTATGAGTTTGTGTTTTGTGATTTAAAATTTTCTTTTACTTTTTTATTAATAAATTCCAAATTAATTTTGCAAAGTTATAATAATAAAATCAAACCAAAATATTAAACAAAACTTATGAAAGAAAAGAATATGTGTAGAATTATTCATTTTTGGGCAATATTTCTATTTATTCTCTTTTCTAGTATTCACAAAAAAATTCATTAATAACAAAATAAGTTGAAAATTTTACACCACAAAATACATATTAAGGGTAGCAAAATGATTTTTTCAAAACTATAAAGTATTATTTTTATACTTTTCAAACAACATAATAGCAATATAATTGTTTTTTTTTTTTTAAATACAAGAGACTAGGGTCCGTTTGGTAAATGGATTCAAATTAGTGATTACTTTGAGTTAGTGTAATTTAAATTAGAATTTGAGTTAATGATTTAAATTGTTATTTGAATTGACGTTTGGATATGCATTTGAGTTTTAATATGAGTATGGAATAAAGTTATAATTTGTGTTTCGAGAGGTAGTGAAGATAGTTTTTGATTTATTAATAAATTTAATAAAATCTTAATGTTAATGATCTTAAAAAATACGCAATATGGATCTTGATTTATTCCTCTTTTCATTAAGACCATAATGAAAAAAGAATCTCAATTGGATATTAAATGAAGAAGTTATGATTTTTTCCTCAAATATAGGAGAGAAAATTTTAGTTTTTACTGTAGTAATGATATCCGAGTATCAAAAGTTTAAAGGGATGAGAACTTTGAAAACTTAGAGCCTGTTTGGTTTGAGTATTTGAATGAAGATTTAAATTTTTGTGAGAGAAAATACTGTAGTAAAATGATTCGAACTGTGATTCAAACTACGAAACAAATGGGCTCTTAGATTCTTGATACTCAAATGATTTAGATTTTAGGAAAAACAAATACATATTTAAATATTAATTTAAGTCTATTGAGTTTAAAGAATAAAGGACTAAAATGATTAAAACCTAAGATTAAAGACCATACGACCAAAAAGAACAAAAAAAAAAGGACAAAAATTATTACCCCGATGACCAAAAAAAAGAAATAGGATCCCAGATGGAGAAAAAATGTTGAGGACTCGCCACGTAGATGAACGGGACCAACAATAATTTTGTGGCGGGGCCCAGAACTACTGTTTGCCAATTGTCTTTAAAAGAATTTGAAATAGGAAAGAGAAAGTCGTCTTTAGGAGAATTTATGGCAACTACACCACATCGTGTGCCCTTAACCAATCATAAAACTTCCCATTTTAGAAACAAAAGAATTACCTCTCCAATATTAAAAACAAATATTTTTCTTTTAATATTGAATTTTTTAACTTAATATTTAAAACAATTTGAACATAAATAAAACACGAAATGGAAAAACACGAGAATATTTAGCTTTTTATATTTTTTATGGGTTATAAACACTAATAGGTCTCAGATTTAGAGGGTATTTGCTTAAGGATGGTGTGAACCACAAAGTTAGTTATGAATAGTATAAAGCTTCACATGTTATAGTAAAAAGGAAAAAAGTTGCTATAGTGTAAAGCTCTCACATGCTACAGTAAAAACGATTCATACCACTAGTCAAACACCTTATTAATTGTCTTTCTTATTTTGTTTTTTAAATTTTAAAAATCACCACTCTACTCCTTAAATTTTCAAAACTTTACACTTTTGTCTCGTGAATTTTATAAATCATTATTTTACCTTTGTTTTAAAGTTCTATATTTTATATTTTATTTTTTATTTCTCATTTTCTATTCAAATAGATAAAATTAAGCCAACGTGATTCATATCAAGGTCACCTTTGAGGAAAAAATAAAATTTTATTACTTACAAGTTTTGTTTCACATTTACACTTTCATTTAACATTTTTTTATCTGCTCTCATTTAAGAATGATTGTTGGGGTGCAATTTAGCAAGGCCCAAATTGCTAGCAGGTCTATGCGACCCAATGTTGTACCAGTCGAGTGGATCGAATAAAATCTATAGACTAAAAAGCCCAATCGATGTTGACGGTTCGAGTTGTTTGTTTGGTTCGATGTTTTTTATAGTTCAAGTTGTTCTACTAGTTGAAGATATTTCGCATTCTTTTTCGTGTATCTGTTCGACTGGGTCGATCGCCTCGAACTGACAGTTACCTGCATGAACAAACAGTTCAACACTTCTAGTTATGAATCGGAACATGGAGGAGACGTGATTCTCGCAGCCTATCATCGATCGACATGTATCTCACTATTTGCAGTTACTCATGGTGCTCTATCCCACTCCGCCATACGGTTAATAGCCATTATCTTTCCTCATCTTCTATATAAGGGGAAGATTGCTTTATTGTACGATATACTGAAAAACATATCGAAACTCTGCCAAATTTACTTTCATCCTCCTGTAATCTATATCCAAGAACTCCATAGTGAATTACAGTGGATGTAGCTCTTCATTAACAGAGTGAACCACTATAAATCCCTGTGTCATTTTTACTTCTTTTACTTTGGTTATCTCATTTAATTTAGCAAACAAATTCGAGTTTAAAAGATCTATTCAACGTTGATTTAAGGGCCCAAGTTTCTAAATAACCCAATCTAGAATTTTATTTGATTGTAGATAAACCATCTACAAGGGTCTGTATGCACTTTTTTTTTTTATTTTGTTCACTGATATCTTTTCAACTTTAATGTGTAACTCATATTTTCCAGTATTCAAATTTAGATATTTGTGAACAATATCAACCTATTAAATGAGTTACGCAACAAAAATGAGAAAAAATATATAGGCAAACTTGAAAAATTTTTTAAGTCAAAAATAAAGATTGATTATGAAAAAATATAAATTTGTGTATTAAATCTAATATGAAAGTATGTATTTGATGAGATCAAAAATAAAAAATTAGCTCGTTTGGTAGTATTTTTAAAATAAGTGAAAATAGTTTTGTTTTTAAAAATAATTTTTTTTTGTAAATTATACTGTGAGTGTTTTTAAAATTTTTATCTTAAGAAACGTACAAAAATATTTTTAAAAATCCTAAAAAAGATGCAAACACGTTGTTTGAATAAACCATAAATATGAGTTACAAAAAAGGTAAATAATCTAAAAATAAAATAGTTTTTTTAAGAATTAAAAAAGAGGAGAAAATAATATAATAAATACAAATATAGGAAAAGGTGGGCCCGGAAATCCCTGGCATTGGCTCAGACTTCCGGGCGGAAAGAGAGAGAGGGAGGGGTGGAGGGGGGGGAGAGGGGGTCTCTCATTTGTTTTCTTTCTGTTTTGCCTAAAACCCTGTCCTCTTTCTGGCTTTGTTTCTCTCTTTAGAATCTCTCTTCAAGCCTTTTTTTTTTTTTTTTCTCTCTCTCTAGACGTCCTGTTCCTCAATGATCTACAACTACGAGCTCTCTCCGTGATGAGATTTCGCCTCAATTTGCCGTTGTGGTGGACGAGGCTCGTGATTCCAGGTAGCCATTTTTGTTATTTCATTCCACTTTGAATTTGAAAAAAAAGAGAGATAAAAAATCGGATTTTTTGAGCTGGGCATTGTCTCATTTTGTGCTATAAAACTTTTTTTTTTTTTTCATTTTTCGTTGTTCTTTTCTTCGTCTAAAAGTTTTCCTTAGATTTTCGAGATTAATGCAGCATTGTGATTAAGTTATTCTCGTTTTAAATTGTCAAAATTTTCTTGTATTTCTCCCTTTCTTCGTTTTGGTTTTGATCTTGAAGGAGGGGAAAAATCAGTTTAATTATTTTTCAGTGTGCTGTTTTATACTTTTATTAGGATCTTTTCCTTTTTCATTTCGTCTAGCCGTATTTTAACCCGGTCATAGATTTGGTTAAAAGTCTATTTTATTCCTCAAATCTGAAGCTTTCAAAATTTACTAATCTGTGTATGCAAGGATTATGGCCTTTTTTTTCTTTTCTTTTTTTTCCCCTCTTGTTGAAATTTATATAGCTTTTTCTGAAGTTTGATTATTCTTTTCTCCCATTTTACTTCACCATTCAACACATGCCGTTTGATTTTTTTAAGAATATTTAAAAGGGTATAATTATGTGCAGGAAACCGTAAATTTTATCTGGGTTTGTGCTAATCCTGCCTCAAAAGGAGAAATTAGCCATCCCCAAGTTGGATACACATATTTTGGTTTTCTCTTTGGTGGGCATGTGCCGATTGTAATTGTTTTTTTGGGTGACATTGGGGAGAGATGACCGGGGGAAGGATAAGGGCTAAGCTCCGGCAAAGCCACTTGTATACATTCTCTTGCCTTAGACCAAATGACTCTGTTGCAGAAGGTCCTCCAATCCCTGGCCCTGGCCACTCAAGAACCATATATTGCAACCAACCTCATCTCCATAGAAAAAAACCTCTGAAGTATTGCTCCAATTTTATATCCACCACCAAGTACAATCCCATTACATTCTTGCCCAAAGCGCTCTTTGAGCAGTTCAGACGTGTTGCCAATGTCTATTTCCTTTTGGCGGCGATTATCTCTCTCACGGCAGTTTCGCCATTCTCTCCGGTGAGTATGATTGCTCCTCTGGCGTTTGTTGTGGGGCTCAGTATGGCTAAAGAAGCTCTGGAAGATTGGCGTAGGTTCTTGCAGGATATGAAGGTCAACCTCCGGAAAGTGAGCGTTCACAAAGGAGGTGGTGTTTTTGGTTATAGGCCGTGGCATAAGATTCGGGTTGGAGATGTGGTGAAAGTGGAGAAGGATCAATTCTTTCCTGCGGATTTGCTTCTTTTGTCATCGAGTTATGAGGATGGGATTTGCTATGTTGAGACTATGAACTTAGATGGGGAGACAAATTTGAAGGTGAAGAGAAGCTTGGAAGTAACTTTACCCCTGGAAGATGACGAGGCTTTCAAAGATTTCAGAGGAAGAATTCAATGTGAAGACCCAAACCCCAATCTTTACACCTTTGTGGGTAATCTTGAGTATGATCGTCAGGTTTATCCTCTTGATCCTAGTCAGATTCTCCTAAGAGACTCAAAGTTGCGGAATACAACTTACGTGTATGGAGTGGTGATATTCACTGGTCATGATAGCAAAGTCATGCAGAACGCAACAAAGTCCCCTTCAAAAAGAAGCAGAATAGAAAAGAAAATGGACTACATTATATACCTTCTTTTTAGCCTCCTTGTTTTGATCTCTGTGGTGAGTTCTATCGGTTTTGCTGTAAAGACAAAGTTTGAAATGCCAGATTCATGGTACTTGCGACCTGATGATACTGAAGATATGTATAATCCAAGAAAACCTGGCTTGTCTGGGCTTATCCACTTGGTCACTGCTCTCATCCTTTACGGGTACTTAATACCCATCTCTCTTTATGTTTCGATTGAGGTTGTGAAGGTTTTGCAAGCTACCTTCATTAACCAAGACATACATATGTACTGTGAAGAGACTGGGAATCCTGCTCAAGCACGGACATCGAATTTAAATGAAGAGCTGGGCCAGGTTCATACTATCCTCTCAGATAAAACTGGGACATTGACTTGCAATCAGATGGACTTTCTGAAATGTTCCATTGCGGGTACCGCATATGGTGTGCGTTCAAGTGAAGTTGAACTTGCTGCGGCAAAACAGATGGCTATTGACCTTGGAGAGCAGGAAGATGAGTTTTCCAATTTTCCCATGCAAAAAGGTGGTGCACCTAGTTCCTGGGAGAATAGGATGTCTTCAGAAATTGAGCTGGAAACTGTTGTTACTTCCAGCTATGAAAAAGACGAGAAGCCTTCCATAAAGGGATTTAGCTTTGAAGACGGCCGCCTCATGAATGGAAATTGGTTGAAAGAGCCTAATGTTGATGTTGCTTTGTTGTTTTTCCGGATATTAGCAGTTTGCCACACTGCAATTCCCGAGCTAAATGAAGAGACCGGTACTTTTACCTACGAAGCAGAGTCACCCGATGAAGGCGCTTTTCTTGTTGCGGCAAGAGAAGTTGGCTTTGAGTTCTGTAAAAGAACTCAGTCAAGTGTGTTTGTCCGGGAAAAATACCCTTCTACAGTTGAAAGGTGAGAGTGTGATTGAACTATATCAATTAGGAATCCTGATTTGTTCTGCTTCTCCTGGTGTCTTATCATTTCTGTTGTTTCCAGGGAATACAAAATTCTTGGTATGTTGGATTTCACCAGCAAAAGGAAGAGAATGTCTGTAATTGTGCAGGATGAGGATGGGCAAATTTTTCTTTTATGCAAAGGTGCTGACAGGTCAGGCTCACAACTTTTCTTTATCTTTCCCCCATAAAATAAGAAGCAAAGAGAGAAAGAAGAAAATGTGGGGTGGGTTATTCTTGTTAACTTTTCTCTCTCTTTGACACTGATGCACGGTCACCATTGCTTAAAATGTACAGCATTGTCTTTGAGCGCCTATCAAAGAATGGAAGAATGTACGAGGAAAATACTTCTAAACATTTGAATGAATATGGAGAAGCTGGACTACGTACGTTGGCACTTGCTTATAGAAAGCTTGAGGAATCTGAGTACTCTGCTTGGAACAATGAGTTCCAGAAAGCAAAAACGTCCATTGGGGCTGATAGAGAGGCAATGCTTGAGCAGGTATCGGATATGATTGAAAGAGAGTTGATTCTTGTTGGCGCTACTGCTGTCGAAGACAAATTGCAAAAAGGGGTATATAAGCATTGGTGTTTATGTTGTCTTACACATTTTGTTGCTTTTCTGATTAGTTATTAGTTCACCTCAACTTGGTTCCTTTTTGGTTATCCTTAGGTGCCCCAGTGCATAGACAAACTTGCACAAGCTGGCCTCAAGATATGGGTTCTAACAGGAGACAAGATGGAAACTGCAATAAACATAGGGTGTGTCTCTAATCACAAATTAGAAGGCATAAATATTTCCTAGTCTTGCTTTTGCACAAGTATAGTCCTGAAAGTGAGCCTGTTCAAGGATAAAGAAAAACGTAATGAATATTTTGTTTTGCATGATGCAGATATGCATGTAGTTTGCTCCGACAAGGCATGAAGCAGATCTGTATATCAACAACGAACTCAGACACAGTTGCTCAAGATAGCAATGAGGTACTTATTTCTTTGAAATAAACTTTGCTTTTATGAAATTGGTTTCATTTCAGATTAGACTTTTTTGCTTTTTGCCAATGATCAGGCCGTAAAAGAGAACATCCTAAATCAACTCACCAATGGTTCACAAACGGTCAAGTTAGAGAAGGACCCACATGCTGCATTTGCTCTAATTATTGATGGGAAAACTTTAAGCTATGCTTTAGAGGATGACATGAAGCATCAATTCTTGGCATTAGCAGTTGTCTGTGCATCAGTCATATGCTGTCGTGTTTCTCCAAAACAGAAGGCATTGGTAAGATTGTTTTTTCCCTCATTCGTTTTTCTTCTATCAATTGGTAGGCTACGTGCATCCTTTTGTACTGAACCTGAATGATCAGGTCATTGATATCCCCATAATTTTATATTAAAGTTACTGCATTATATGGTTAGGTTTTGTCATAGTTATTTAAGTTGTTGTTATTGGTTCTCTCTCTCTCTCTCTCTCTCTCTCTTATTTATTTTTTTTTTCAAGGTAACGAGGTTAGTAAAAGAAGGAACTGGAAAAACCACTTTGGCAATTGGTGATGGTGCAAATGATGTTGGGATGATACAAGAAGCTGACATAGGTGTTGGCATCAGTGGCGTTGAAGGTATGCAGGTTGGTGCCACATCTTACTTCTATGTCTTTCATGGTGATATAATTTCAGTAATGTGCGTTCTTTAATTTTAAAAGTTCATGTGGGGTTAGGGCTTTTAAGACCCTATTCACGATTCATATACCATTTAGGACCACATTTTTTTCCTCAGGGCGGGCAGATTTCCCTGTAAATAAATAGGGGGTCCTAACCTGCATCTTGTTTGTTCCGGAAACCTGCCTTCCAGTTACATCCTTCCCCAAATCTCCTTTAAGGACTTAAATTGTGAATCTCAAAGCTGTTGACTGTTTGCAGGCTGTGATGGCTAGTGACTTCTCTATTGCGCAGTTCCGGTTCCTCGAGAGACTTTTAGTAGTTCATGGACATTGGTGCTACAAAAGGATCGCTCAGATGGTAATATAAATAGACATCCATCATAAGATTTAATGTATTTGTTCTTTTTCTCTGCACACTTGCTCATTTTTGCAAAGATTTGACACAGGCAAATTGCTTATCGTTTCATATTGAGGGAAAAAAATATATATGTACATATTAATGGGCCTTTCTTGCATTCAGATTTGCTATTTCTTCTACAAAAACATCGCATTTGGTCTCACCCTCTTCTACTTTGAGGCATTTACGGGATTTTCGGGCCAATCAATATATGATGACTGGTACATGCTATCGTTCAATGTCATTCTTACCTCATTGCCTGTCATTTCACTTGGAGTATTTGAACAAGACGTTTCTTCTGAGGTCTGCCTACAGGTTAGACCAATTTCTTTTAGCAACATCTCATGCATTTGTTTAAAAAATATATATATATAGTAGAGAAAGAAAAATGATAGCCTTCCATCATACTTAACTATTCACCATCGTTTTTCAGTTCCCTGCACTATATCAGCAAGGACCCAACAATTTGTTCTTCGACTGGCCTAGAATATTGGGGTGGATGGGCAATGGTGTCTACTCTTCTCTCATAATCTTCTTCCTCAACATTATCATCTTTTATGACCAAGCTTTCCATTCCAGAGGCCAGACAGCTGACATGACTATTATGGGAACTGCCATGTTCACTTGCATCATTTGGGCCGTCAACTGCCAGATTGCTCTCACAATGAGCCACTTTACATGGATCCAGCACCTCTTGGTCTGGGGCAGCGTAGTGATGTGGTATCTGTTTCTTTTTCTTTATGGCATGATGTCTCCGACTTACTCTGGCAACGCCTTCCAAATTCTAGTTGAAGCTCTTGGTCCTGCACCCATTTTCTGGGCATCTACACTCTTGGTAACAATTGCCTGTAATCTACCTTATCTGGCTCACATATCCTTCCAAAGATGTTTCAATCCAATGGATCACCATATCATTCAAGAAATCAAGTACTACAAGAAGGATGTCGAGGATCAACACATGTGGACAAGAGAACGATCGAAAGCAAGACAAGAAACGAAGATTGGATTCACAGCAAGGGTGGATGCCAAGATCAGGCAGTTAAGAGGGAGGCTTCAGAAGAAGCAGACATCCATCATTGTGCAAAGCACACCTTCCACATGGTGACAAAGTCCATGATTTTTCAATTTTGATTTTATTTTTCTTTTTAGAGCTTTTTTCTCTTCATATTTCTTGGTATTTGTTTATTCAGTTAAGTGGGGTTGGTGAAAGTCCCATTCAATATAGAGAAAACAAGTTGGAGTTGTTGTATGTACAATATCCTACCCAATTTGAAGAGCTTAACAGATTATTAAAATAGTTGATACCCATATCTGTGTGGATTATGTCGACCTTTCTGCTTAGCTGTATACAAAATATTATTCCAAATTCTCTTCTTAGGAACCTGTAAGTTATGATCTGAAACGATAGCGTTATTCAGAGTTCATTATTGATTGTTTATAGCTGCAAACCAGAGTCTTAAATAATAGACAAGCTTTATATGCCTACTTTCTTCCAATTCTTAAGCGAAAACGGTATCCGAAAATATAAATCCTTCAAATACATTATGTTTGAAAGATAAGTTTGAATGGTTTATAATATAAAACTCTTATATATTACATTGTAAAACAAAAATACATAATAATATAAAACTTTGTTTTGCTAGACACTCTTGGTCAACCAATTGTGAAGCGCTGAACATATAACTTCAGTAACTTACACTTTCTTTTCTTCTTCTTGATCTAGCCTATCTACCCGTCTCTAAGCCCCTCGTCTGCCGTTTTAATAGTATAGGTTAGAGACTTGTGAAGCTAGCTACACTAGCCCTGTCTAGGAGGTATTTATTTATTTCTTAGTAGTCAGATTCATAGGGAAAAAAAAAAAGACTGTTTCGATCAAATCTAATGATTACAAACGGAATCCTACCGGTGGGGTTCCTATTTTATAAAGAGCCAATTTTTGCTGGAAGATAACATGACGGGAAAAATCGAATTTAGGAAAAGCAACGGTATTCAAACGGGGTGCTTGCCGTGCCTATAATGAATTTAATGCCCAATTTGAGGCCACCTTTGACGGATTTGGATTTCTTTAATTTGACGCTCAGAGAAGTCAGGCACGACTAGTTGATAGAAAATATAACAGAAACAAAAATAAAAAAGCACATCATATCTCAAAAATGACGATGACAGAAAAAAAAAACCTTAAATTTAGAACGACAAGAAAAATAATGAACGACAGCGACTTAATTTCATAAATAAGTTGAAACTTAATTTCTAACTTGTTACAAATATAATAATTCTCATATGTTATAATGAAAAATAAAAATTTTTTATAGTATAAAACCCTTCCATGTTATAGTATTTAAGTTCTAACTTAAAGTTTTAACTTTATTTTCAAAAACTCCCAATAACTAAACTAGGAAGGAAAATTAAAATCTAGAAGGAAAAAAAAGAGAGAGAACGACAAAAAAGTCCGACAGCAATAGAAAGACACCATAATGCAAAACGACATCATGATAAATAAACAACAGAAAGTAATTGGAGCAAAAACCTCACCAACTACAATTAAAAAAAAAAAAAAACTCAGTAACGGCAATATGCTTAAAAAAATTACAACTTCACGATAAAAGTATTAATTTTTTTTTTAAAAAAACAAACCTCATTTAGATTACGGACTTAGTAGCATACAAACCATCTTCAAAAAACTTGACCTCTACTATTGACTAGATCCACTAGTAAGGACGAGCATAGCACATGGACAAAAATCAATTGTTGAAACCTATAAAAAAAAAAAAAGGTCTACTTGATACATAAACTAGAGCCTGACACAGCTCATTACAAGATGCCACTCCTACATCCAGATTTGAGGCGGCAAACCTCCTCATTGGAAGTCAAGACCCAGTGCCACATACCCATCAAGCTCCTCCCACAGCTCCCCTCATCAGAAGCTGCCGTCCTCCGTACCACCTCATATTCGTGACGACTGAGAGCCGAAACTCAGGCTATCAGGAAGGCCAAGACAGGCGGCCAAACACTCGGCACCATCATCCCCATAAACCCCACAAACCCCCTCCCTCGATGCCTCCAAAGCTCACCCCATGACTATCCACCCACCCGCCAATCCTTCCCCTGCCTAAGAGTGCACTGTCTTAGACCAAAATACCCCCTTGTATTAATCTTATATTTAATTCTTGAATTACAGGTGAAGTTTTATTTTAGTTTCTAGCGTATGGAAACCTTGATTCATTAAGATACTTTTAAATGAAAATGACCGTTGGTATCTCCATAACGAAGGAAGATAAAATGAAAAATATTGACGAAAATTAAATAATAATAATAATAATAATAATAAGAGATTTTTACGTTGTAGGTCCCTAAATTTTGTAACTTTTGGTACTTGGATCTTCTTTTTAAAAAGTTGGACACTCAAGTCCCTAAACTCTTAATTTCTTAGCACCTTAATCCCTATTATAAGAACTTGAAGATTCAGGTTCTCAAACTCTTTATAAAGTGTTTGGAAGGGTGGTGAGAACCGTTGGTTAGAACCACATTTACTGTAGCATGTGAAAGCTTTTATACTGCAGTGATTTTTTTTTGTTACTGTAATACGTAAGATCTTTACACTGTTTATAACTGAAAAAGGTTCCCACCACCTTTCCAAACACTACGTATTTGTTCATATCGTTAATCTCCATCTTCTTTTACTATTAAATAACATAATAGATATCAATATTTTGAAGATTTTTTATTTCTTAGGTCCTGAAAATGTAACTATTTTTTTTTAGTATAACTCATTATTTTTTGTCTAATAGTAATATGTAAATCCCCTAGCGTAAATTTAATTATAAAAATATTGACAACAAAAGATTGATTACAAGGCAAAAAGAATAATTCATAAATATTCATTTTTATTTTATATTAGGCAAGTTGGTTCCAATTACAACAATGTAACTAAATAACTGTAATGCAATAATTAGTTGTCATATTTCTTAAAGATCTTTAATATAATTGTAGATAATAAAAAGTATGTTATCGAATAGTATATAATTGAACAACTAATTGTTGGATTTGTCTATAGTTATATTGTTGTAATTGGAATCGACTTATCCAAAATATAACAAAATGTATGGCTAATTTCTTCAATGATATTTGTGAACTTTTTGGTTTATAATCAATCATTTTGTTGTAAAGAATTATTATAATCAACTTAGGGCAACAAATATTATTTTAGACAAAAATAATAAGTTATACTTCAAAAAAAAAAAAGAAAAGTTTTGGGGATTCCTGTAAAAAAAAAAAAGAATGGAGATTCTGTAAAAAAAAAAACTAAATATATGTTTTTAAGACCAAAGAAATAAAAAAGCCATAAAATATTCATATCTCTTATATCGTTTAAGAAAAAAAGAATATGAACACTAACAGGCCAACAAATTAAGAGTTTAGGGACTTGAATGTTTAAATTCTTAAAATAAAGACTTATAGAACCAACAAATTAAAAGTTTGAAGACTTAAGTATTCATAGTTTTTAAAATAAGCTACTAAAATATCAAAAAATTAAGAGTTTAAGGACTTAAGCGTCCAAATTCTTAAATGAGAACCTAATTACGAAAGGTTGCAAAATTTGAGAAATTAGAAGGAAAAAATCCCTAATAATAACAACAACGACCACGATTAGATTGTAAAACAGTAGACAAGAAACAACAAAAAGGAAAAAATGCAAACCAAAAATGTACGGTTTAAAAAAAAGTGAAACGACATGTCATTAAAGTCTATTGAGCGACATGATCATCGCAAAAAACACATAACTGGAAAGAAAAGCCGTATAGAAGGGCGCCTGCTGTTCATAACATTGTAATTGTCGAATTAGAGGCCAATTTGACGACAATGGAGACACGAAATCATACCTGAAACTTAAATGAAGACAGCAATGGAGAAACGACGTCATAACTGAAAAACGATGAAAACGTATAAACGACAGGAGTATGTTAAACGACAATGTGTAAAGCAAAAAAAAAAAACAAAAAGAAAGGAAGAAGAGCACAAAAAAAAGGGGAAATGGCAGATGAAAAAAAAGTTGTAATAGTCAAGAACATAATAGTGGAAAACACTAAGAAGTAAAAAACGATAAAAGGAGACAAACTGGAACAATGGGAAAAATAATGTGCACCCTCAACAAAACGACATAATACTTGAAAAACGACACCAACTAAAACCAATAATAAAAGCGTAAATGACAATAAATGACAAACCATAGCAAAATGAAAAACGAAAATAATAAGCAAAAACTATAGGAATTTGCAAAGGGAATACCAAAAAAAAAAAAAGAATAGACTTAAACAAAAAAGTACGATAAAAGATAAAACGAGAAGAAACCGGAGTAACAACTACAAACGACATAAACGACAATAAAGTTTTTGGATGCAAGACCGTAAGCCACGTATTTTCCTCAATAAACGACAACATAATTTAATAAAACCGATATGTCGCTTTCTTGGAAAAGGCAGAAAACAAAGTACATGTCGTTTTTATAGCAAATGACCGCATTGTAAAATTCCAACGACATTCATGTCTTCGGAAAATTTACAAAACGCCTGCAAATTCCATAGGCAAAAACCATAAAATCTTAAAAAATTAGGCTGGGTAGTTTTTTTAATAATATCTTTAAAATAAATGCTCATATTTTTTAAAATTAAACAAATAATCATTTATTAGTGATAAATTTAAACTTGATAAACTTGAGTTTATCACTGATATTCAGACATGTTCCTAATTTAAAAAGGTTGTGGTAATTTATTTCAAAAATACTTTAAAAAAATCATTTATCTCTGTATCCCTAAAATCCTTCTCCTATTTTTTCTTTGGCATTGATTAATATGTTTTGTCCTGTGCATGTTTAATTTTAAACTTTAAGGCCCTAGTCTTAAGATGTCAGTAGCATAGACCTAGGATTTTTTTTTTTTTAAATAATCTTATAGGAAGCTTAGAGTCTGCTAGTTTGAAATTTTGGGTTTGAAATAAAAATTTCAAAAAGTGTGGCTTAAAACTAAAATTCAAAATAAAATTTGAAATATGAAATTGTGTTTGGATATGAAAAAGAGTCAAAAGTTTAGAGTCCATACGAGAGAAAGAGTTCAAGCATCTCAAAATTAATGGGAGCTAATTCCAGATTTTTGTGAGTTTTTGGTGCCAAGTGTCTTGCAATGGTTTGAAATTGGATATCAAAAAATGATCCAAACACCTGCTTAAGTTTAAATTTGGTTTCAAACTACTTGAAGCCCCCAAACAAACACCCCCCTAAACATTTTCATATTTCTGTTTTCTCTCCCTTGAATTTTATTTTGAATAAAAAAGTTTAACAAATAAACTCAATTTTGCACATTTTAAATTTAAAAACTTTTTTCCCCGGTGAATTGTGCATCTTAAAATTTGATTCATGTACGGTACCGGGGCTTTTTTTTATACAAAAAAATATGAGGCATAAGGTTGAACCCTAAATTGAGCTCTTAAGCTTCACTTTCAGATTATCATCGTGGGTCCACTTAAATTCGTATCTTTATGTCTTAAGATTTTAACAGCTCAAGAACCAATTATTAAAAAACAAAAAAAAAAAAACCAAAATTATTCATGAGACGATGCCGTTTGGATGCCTTTTCTATTTTTTTCTGGAAGGGATTCCTTTTCCATTTTACTCAACTTTTGTGACCAAAAAAAGGAAAAAAGGAACCCCATTAATTGAAAACGGGCTTTTCTTTTTCTTTTCTTGGTTTTTTTTTCCGTCAATAATTAAAAAAGCCTGAAAATAAAAATTCCCCATCGATTGGTCCAAAGCGCGAGCAGCCAAGAGAGAGAGAGAGAGGAGAGAGAAAGAGAGATGCCTTTATTTTCCCCTTCTCCCCTCTAATTTCTCTTCTCCTCTTTCTTCGCCTCCTCACTCTGACCTAATAAAAAAAAAATCCTAGAGAGAGAATGTCCACCACCTTTCCCATTTTGCCATCACCATGTCCTCCTATTTTCGTCCCCGTCCCTCGCCCCCAACTTTCTTCTCCCACTTGATTCGTCTTACCCTCCCCCCACAGACTTTGGAGAGCCGGTCAAGCTCTTCTCTGTTTTTATTTTCGTTTTTTTTTTGTGCTTTATTTTCCAAAGAATCAATTTTGGGGATTAGGGTTAATTTTATTGCTCCTAGAGTTTCGTTCTGATCGTTGATTATTGCTATTTGTAATTTCCATGGAGCCGCGAGTTGGGGGCAAGTTTCGACTTGGCCGGAAGATCGGTAGCGGATCATTCGGAGAGATCTATCTCGGTTTGCTCTGAAATTTTCTTGTCTCGCTTTTGATTTTTTATTTTGGTTTTCCTTTCCTTTCGTTTTGAATTTTGTTTGTTAATTTTCTTTTCTAGGTACTAATGTTCAGACAAACGAGGAGGTTGCAATTAAGCTTGTGAGTAATTCTTTTTGGAATTTGGTGAATTACGTTTTTTTTTTTTTTTTTTTGGATATGCGTAAAAATTTCCGTCGAATTGACTTTAAAGTTTGATCATTTATCGGTTGTTAATCTATTATTGATGGTTGAGATTAATTTCTAGATTTTATTGTTTGTTGATAAGGACTTGGTGGGTTTTTAGGGGTTCTGGTTAGCATCATGGTTCATTTCTAGCATGAGCTAGAACATTTTGTAACTCTCATTAAGCTTCTTTGTCGCCGTTCTAATTCTGGGTATTTGATACTTTTCAATGACAATTATGTCTCTTATGTACTTAGAAGAAATCTCCTATGTTTTTTCTGCCTCTATGCATGATTTGTTGCTACATTAGCTTGTATTAGTTTCTTGATGGTTTTGGACTGGTATGGTTTTAGTTTTATGCATTGTTTAAAAAGGCGCTCGAGGCGTACGCCTCGAGGCGCGCCTCAGATCGAGGCGTAAGAAATGCTTTTCAAGGCTTAAGCCTCAATCATTTTCATGAGGCTTAAGCCTTTTTCTTTTGAGGCGCACGCCTTGAGGCGTTTTCGCCTCAAGGCGATTGAGGCGTGCGCCTCAATGGATGGACGTCTGTTGGGCTTCTTTTCAGCCTAATTTTGTCTCTTAAAGAAAAAAAAAAAAAAAAAAACCCAGCCCAATAGTCAAGTTGGGCTTTTTGCTGATAAAAGCAAGAGAGATTTTAAAAACCTAGCATACTCTTCTGCTTCAACGTTTCTTCATCAGCCGCATCTTCTGCTTCAACATTGGTTCGTGTGTGTTTTTTTGTTATGGCATAAACTAAGTGTATCTTTTATTTGTTATGACATGTTTATGAATTTTATTCAATTTTATGATTTTTTTTTTTTTTTTTTTACATTCGAGGCTTACGCCTCGATCCGCCTCGAGGCTTACGCCTCGCCTCGATTAGATAAATCGCCTCAGTTCCCGTTTACGCCTTTTAAAACATTGGTTTTATGTGTTATTTATTATTTTTCTTAAATTCTCGAAGGCTGACTTCAGTCCATTGTTTTCTCATTGTTCATTCGTGTGCTTCAATCCCTTAGCTGGATCGTTTTTGTCAGGTTGACTCTTTTACAATGCCTAAATGAAACTTGTGTCTTTTCTACACAGGAAAACATCAAGACAAAACATCCCCAATTGCTTTATGAATCAAAGCTGTACAAAATATTGCAGGGAGGAAGTAATGGCCCTCACCATTATCTTGTTGCTTTTCAACATTCTTCTATGCTGTACTCATCCAGTTGATATGTTTGCTGCTTGGCCTCTCTTTTTAACGTTGCCAGCTGGAATTCCAAATGTCCGATGGTTTGGCACTGAAGGAGATTATAATGTTCTTGTTATGGATTTACTGGGACCCAGTCTTGAGGATTTATTCAACTTCTGCAGTAGGAAATTGTCTCTTAAGACTGTTCTCATGCTTGCAGATCAGATGGTAGTTTTAAGTTCAATTCATCTTTACCATTTTATTTATACGCTTTAGTTTCTTTTAGTAATCTTGATATTCGTGTTAGATCAACCGGGTGGAGTTTGTTCATTCAAAATCTTTTCTACATCGAGATATCAAGCCAGACAATTTTCTCATGGGTTTAGGAAGGCGTGCAAATCAGGTATTTTGAAGTTTAATCAAATTTAAGCCCTCTTTTATATTCTATATGAATGCGTCACTGTAAACCTGCTTTCATGTAGGTTTACATCATTGACTTTGGCCTCGCAAAGAAGTATAGAGATGCTTCAACTCATCAACACATTCCTTACAGGTTAGCTATTTCAATATTGATGGTTGATATTTTGTAATTTTATAGTGGATGGTTATAATCCTCTGTGGCATGATGGCTGATGCAAATTGTAGTGGTGGTGATATTTTATATTTCTCGGAAAAGAAAACTTGTCTTATGAACAAGTGCTCGATGGTTTTATCATATGTCCTCTAAACGGTTATTAAATTTTGGTATACATTTTTCCCCCTTTATATCTTAATTTGACAAGTTCATATCACTGCAGAGAGAATAAGAACTTGACAGGAACTGCTAGATATGCTAGCATGAATACCCACCTCGGCATTGGTAAGCCTATTGTCACTTCTCTCTCTCTCTCTCCCCCCGAGACGTGGGATTTGTCTGTTACTGTATTTATCTTGTAGTTCGTTTATTTTTAATCATTTTTTCCTCTTTAAGGCTGATTATGTTGATTTTTGTTCTGCACAGAGCAAAGCCGCAGGGATGACTTAGAGTCACTTGGCTATGTCCTTATGTATTTTTTGAGAGGAAGGTAAATATTCTATCAAAATTATTGTTTTACATTCCTCTTTGCTGTATTTTTTTCACTGTTACTGGAAATGGTTTCTATTATTATGACCTTGTATTTTTGTAGTCTTCCTTGGCAGGGACTGAAAGCAGGAACCAAGAAACAGAAGTATGAGAAGATCAGCGAAAAGAAAGTATCAACTTCTATTGAGGTAAAGTCATGTTGTAGAAGAGTTGCGATGCATAATATTAATGGTTCTGAATGGAAAATCTCACTGCTATTGCCCTATTTCTTCCTTAGGCTTTGTGTCGTGGTTACCCTACAGAATTTGCATCGTACTTCCATTACTGTAGGTCTCTACGGTTTGATGATAAACCAGACTATGCTTATCTGAAGAGGCTCTTCCGTGACCTCTTCATCCGCGAAGGTTTGGGGCTTTTTTATTTTCTAGTTTTTATATTGTCCTTTCAGAGGTACGGTTTGAAGGGTGATCTTTAATATCTTTCAATTTCCACCGTATCGAATATGAAATAATTCAATAACAACACTGAATAAATGAATAATTCTCCGTAGAAATGTGGTAAAAAAGCCCATTGGCAATAATGACATCTATTTTAAAACTATCTCTATTGATATTTTGTGTCATCTCTGCTTATATTTATAATATTGATTCAGGGTTTCAGTTTGATTATGTGTTTGATTGGACTATCTTGAAATATCAGCAGTCCCAAATTGCTACTCCCCCTACTCGTGCTCTTGTAAGTGGCTAGTTTTTATTATTATTATTATTATTATTATTATTGTTTTGGGTGGGGTGGGGAGGGCGCAAATCTTAAGCTATTTTTGTTTGTTAAATAAATCTTAAGCTATTCAATATTCATCTTTTAGGGTCCTGGCGCTGGACCGAGTTCTGGCATACCTCCAGTTGTTGCAAATGCTGATAGACATCCTGGTAGTACTTCAATTCTGTTTACATTGAAATTCAATATAGCACCTAATTTTATTGGTGAAAGCCTATTTTTATTTCATATATATATATATATATATATATGTAATACATGTACTGATTTCTGTAGGTGGAGAAGAAGGTAGGCCCACAGGTTGGTCACCTGCAGATGCCGCTCGTAGGACAAATTCTGGACCTCTTATAAATTCTGGAGGCTTGTCTAAACAAAAAAGTCCAGTTGCAAATGATCCATCTGTTTCAAAAGATACCATGGTAAATTATTTTTATTGTAGCTAATTTTGGGGGTTGTCTCTTATGCTTTTGTTGATCAGTCCAAGTAAAGTTCAGTGCAGTCATATGCTGACATAATCGTCTTATATGTGATCGCTGCTTGCTCGTAATGAATTTTTCTGTCCAATTCGTACCCTTTAACTAGCGTTATTGTTCTAGCAAAAACAAAACAAAGCTTTGTCGGTTAATTGCTGTTCTAAAAAGTAACAAGAGACAGAAAAATTGTATAATGATAATGAATAGTATGCAAGAAGAGAATAAAAGGGAAAAGCATTAATGAATTTCAAGTTGAAGGTTCACGTTAATCATGTTGATGTGCATGGACTGCTCCATATGGAACTTATTCGGCTTGTTTATTGTGCTTGGATTTATGCAGTTAACAAGCTCTAATTTCTTCCGTTCGACGGGGTCATCAAGGCGGCCTGCCGTCTCTAGCAGTTGTGATCCACTGATGGTTAGCAGTGAATCTGATTTATCTCGCCCTCAAAACACAGACACTAGCCCAGGAACGCTACGTAAAATTTCTAGCGGCCAGAGAAGCTCACCTGTCGTTTCTGGGGAACACAATCACACATCTTCCTCGAGAAACACTTCAAACATAAAAAACCTGGAGTCCACTCTTAGGGGCATCGAGAGCCTGCATTTTAACAATCACGTGTAAATTTTAGAAAAATGATATACATCCATCACGCACTTGGTATTGAATTTGTTATCTGCTTATTATGCTTGTGGAGAGCTTCAACGCCTGGGCTTGTCACTGTAAGAAGGCAATAAAAGAAGAGATCCAGAAGTGGAGCTGCCCCAGGTAAAACAGGCTTTTGTTAATACAGTTTGAGTTATGTTCAACCTACTTGCACTTTCTTATTACTGTTGTACTCGTTAACCTCATTTCATAAGGTATGTCCATGCGTTCATCAAACATCATAAACTACGTTTGTGGTTGAAACACAAATAGACACTGTAAACTGTAAGTAAATCAATGTTTCGATTACCGATACTTACTCCGATGTCACAATGTTGCGATAAACGTAGTTGGCTGTTTAAGAACTGAGTTGTGAAGTTTACTTTACTAGTTGTTTTGGTGCTCTTTTAGCTGTGTTTTCGAGCGTCATTTGCACATACAGTTGCTGGAAACACATTGGAGTTCAATTATATAATTACTCCTATTTCCTTTCATATTTGCGTTTTTCCCACTAACCTATTGAGGGTTACAATTTACATACGAATATACACACCAAGCACGCATGAAAAATTCAAATATTAGTCAACAATTGGTGGATTCTGATATGTACAGGATTTTTTACGTGTAATATGATACATTGCAGGGTGTTTATAGTTTGAATACTTTGTTATTACCAATAAAGGATAGAAATTTGACATGTAAGGCTCCGGAATCATATCCCAATTTGTCATAATCAATAGGTCTCAGACTTGTGTTTTGTTAAAAGGGCGCGGCCTTCTTAATGTTTTAGCTATAGTTTGGTGCCTTGTGGATGTTGTAGCTCATTTCACATCGAGCTTTAAGTTTGAGGTGCTGGTTAATGCCCTGCTGTGGACGTCTCTTCCTGCTTTGCCAAGGCTCCAACTATGGTGGTCTTCGTCTAAATTTTCTCATCTGGCTGGAGGTTTGTGTTTAGGGCAAAACTGAGTCTTAAGGAACTATTAAGTGGGTGGGTCATTTACTTGGTGTGTGTGTGTGTGTAGAGAGAGAGAGAGAGAGATAGAGAGAGGGAGAGGATTGTCATTCATCATGGAAGACTGAAAATATCAGCGGTATTTTACTCTACACCCAAATAATGATTGTGAATTTGTAAGGTGAAAATTTTGGACAACTATATTTATTTATTTCTATATATAGAATTCTCCTTGTTTATATAGCAAGCCTTTGAGATGCCGACATGACCTTGTGAAGTGTGGCTGCCTTGACCTAATGCGTTGATGAGCAAGCAGCTGTTTTCACTGGCTGCGGCTGAATGCTGTGTGATTAATTAATTAATGTGACGTGACATGAATCTTCTTTTTATTGTTGTTGATTATCTATTGTAGTGATACGTTACTTCACGTAATTAGAAGACATTGACAAATTCGCACGGAGAACCAGAAAAGAAATTCATAGATGACTACGATTGAAAGTTACTTGAAATCAATTTACCTTATAATATATAATTAACGATAATTCTATTATTTATCCTAGCACGTTAATATTATTATATACTAAAAATAAAAAAGATGAAACATGGTATCATGGCAAGTGACATGAAAAAGATTATTATCAGCAAAGAAATTTTGTACGTTCAAGACTATGCATTTTGTGTTTGTGGGGTACGTTTTGGGCTATAAAATAAACGTGCTCCATATTTTTGAAGAGCTATCAGCATGAAGACAAACTTGGAGCTAAAGATCACATTAAAATAGAAAGGTACACAAAACTGACAAATTAGTAATTGATTTAAAACAGGTAGAAAATTTTTCTACACCTGCCATTGATTTTCCTACTTTTGAATAAAAAAATTCTTTCTTGGGAACGCCAATGGTATTTGTAATTTTGTACGTATATGAGAAACTTCTTTGTTGGTCCATTTCTTTTCCTAGTGCAAAACCCTCATGAGTTGGGAAATGGGTTCCACCAACCTCATGGGAAAGATTTTGCATGTGCAAAAGTTTAGTTCTATAAGTAACTAAAAAAAAAAAAAAGAGAAGTTGCTTATATAATTCTTAAGTCCGAACCAGTAGTTGGAGAAACAAGAAAATCAGGAAACTGATTTTGGTGACTATCAAATTACATGGTATCATTCAAATAAAGAAAAGCGTAATCTTATTGTCAAACAGCAAAATCTTTTCCCATCGGTGCAAGTTACATAGTACAGTAATACGTTGTGATTACTTTCACAATTAGCCAAAACCAAAACTTTTGAGGCATAAAGTTTACTTGGCTTTTAAGAAATCAAGGAATCCTCTTCACAATTCGTGCGTTAAGGAAAGCAGCAATATGGAAGAGAGAGAGACAGAGAGAGAGAGAGTTATGCAAAATTTGATGGTCAACAATCAAAAGCAAAAAAAGGTAAAAGAGCACAAAACAACCATCACCAACATATGTTTTCATCATTATCATTTCTAGATCTTGATCAGTCCTGTTCATAGAACTGAAAGGATATAATAATCCATATATATATATATATATATATTAAATTATGAGAAGCAACAAGTACAGGTTTTCCAACTCTATGAAACATAACATTCAAAAACTCAGAAAAAAAAAAAAAAAAAAAGACATATTTTAGAGCTGCTCACTTCCAACAGAACAAACCCAGAAAGGGACTTGGTCAAAGAAAGAAAAAAAACCTTGAATACCCATTAACCAGTTCACCACCAGCCATAGACAACATGGGTGTAAGTGTTCTTGATCCACCTGAAGCTCTTCCTTAGAGAGCCTTTCACCTTGCCTTCAACAGCATAAGCTTTATAACCCGCGACCCTTTTCTTCCTCTGCAGCTCTGGATCATTGAAGCTCCAAGATTTCAAAGTCGACCCATCATTGTTAGTGCTCTTCCCTTTCTTGATCTTCACTTCCTTGATAATTTGTTTTGGCGGCGGCGGCATGGCACAAGAGCCTGCATAGTTGGCACTGTAACACCTCAGATCTTGCATGCTTGTTGGGGCTGCTCCGCAGGTGTTGTTTCCACATAAAACATCCCTTCGTTGCATCCCACCATCTCTGTATGATTTGGATCTGAACTTCTCCATTGGAATTTGGAGAGCTTGACGAGAGATGTAAGACAAATACAAATGGAGGAATGGGGCTGAAAGAGAAAGCAAGAGGCTTTTTGTTGACAGTTGCTTTTTTTGACGTCTACCTGTTTATTTTTTACAAGTTTGGACTATTTGTTTTGTGTGTTTTTGCCCAATTACTTTTTTTTTGTGTGTTTTTGCCCAATTACTTTTTAGGCCTCGAATAATAACTCAAATTTTCAAACATTCAAGGACAAGTTGTCAATTTATAACTTTTTTCAATCGAGTCCTTTTGTTTATTCGGCTCTTAAAATCTCAAAAAAAAAAAAAAAAAAAAAGCACGGGGGACCACATGCGAGTATTGAGAGTTAACTTAGGCTGCCGATGAAATTTTAATTGTCCCTTAAACAAAAGAATTAGTATGGGACAACTTGGTAGGTTATAAAGACTTATTTTGAAACATTTTAAAACTATAATGAAAACGAAATTTGGCCATAATTTTTAGTATTTACATTGTCTATTTCAATTAATGCGTTTGATTATTATAGTATAAAATTTTTATATATTATAATATAAAAAATAAATAATTTTAATTAAAGTTGGTTTAAATCAATCGTCAATGCTCCCAAACACAGGAAAATTTAAGGCTTTTTTTGGGTTGGGTATAGTTCAATATGGGGTTTTTGGTCTTTTCATGAGGTTTTGTTTCACTTTTGTTGAGGAGTGGGGTCGTGACACTTGAGCGTTTGGACCACAAGTATGGATTGTGTAAGGAGTTGTTGCATCTTGCGCGAGCCAAGGCTGCTTAGTTTGACTGGCCTTTAATGCACGTTTGTTAAAGCTGGCTGTTAACATCTTGGAAGATAAATAAACCAGACTACAATGCGGTGATTTCAATTTATTCCGAGTATTGCTATAAACCATCCTTAGTGTTAAGGATCATTCGCAAATTAAAAATGTAGGATCTACGTAGAACACCCATCTATCTTTTATTAATGCGTTTAACGTCTAAGGTGTCTAAAATATTTTTTAATCTTTTATATACTATTTCTTTTGCGGATAATTAGAATATTTTCTACTTTGCCCGCATGTCAAACTGAGAAAACCAATAAAGATTCCATATGCTCACAATAAATGTTCTCAAATGTTGTTAAAGGATTCAAAACTTGTCACATGGCAAATAGAATTTGTGGGTTTAAATAACATTCAATCAAAAAAAAAAAAAAAAAAAACTTGTGGTCATCATGCTATACACCCAAATTTCAATTTGATTGTAATTTTAGTTTTACACAGCACCTTACTCTAATCTTTTGGGCATTACATCATTGGTCCTCATTTAAAATGGGTCTGAAAATAGATGGAACTTATCACGTGCCACTCACATGAGACAACTTCAATATCTTCTTCTGCTTCTTTTTTATTTTTTATTTTTATTTTTACCGTCACGAATCTCTTCTCGCAAGATCTCTCGCACAACGGCGTGCGAGTGTACTTGTGACGCCGCAAGGATCAGCTAGATCCCCTCTAGGTGGGTCTTAATCCTATGGGGCTTTGGGATGGTGGGGGCGGCTTGTTTCTACTTTGACCGAGCTTTATTTTATTTTTTCAAAAAATGACCCCAAAGAAGAAAAAGAATGCTTTCAAATTCATACCATGTGAAAATCACGTGTTCCTTTTTTTTTTTTCCTTCTTTTCTTTCCCTTTTTTGACGGATTACCGACAAAGGGGTAAACCACGTAACCGAGTACCAACACAAATGATCGAGATAGTGTGCTATGCAAAACTGAAAATCCAGAGCCAAACCGAGTTTTACTATAAATTTGGAGATCATTTGTGGAAAAATAAACAAAAAAATCCTCCCTTTTTCATTAAAGCCTTGAAGACTATTCAATTGTCTTAATTAAAAGCTTTAGAAGAAGAAAATCCTCTTGAATCTACCGTGTATTTCCGTAATTTATCAGCAAAAGTAATTTATTATCGTTTATGGTGAGGAAAGAAGAAATGACTAAACTATGGACAAAATTGTCTCTGGCTTACAGTAGAAACATGCTAGTTTGTAGACGCACTTGGGCAGATCAAGTAGGTGAAAAGGGACCACTCTGTCAGTGGCACACTTTAATAGTTTTTGTACATTCTTGAGGCCAGTGTAACTGCAAATTCATTGCTCAGGATCAGCCTCTCGTCTATTTTTGCAAGCCTGAGACCATTTGGTCTTTGTGGGAGAGGAATTTTTTGACTGGGGCTTTAAAAAAGAGTTGTAGGTTCATTCCCGACTTGTATTTAAAATAAAAAAAATTCTCAACTTGCAACCAAATAACTTGGTTTTTTTTAGAATTTCAATCTGCGCAGGACTCTTTAAAGAGAGAAAACAATAATTATTTATACACTATAATTAAAATAGCGAGCTAATTCTTTAGATAAAGGAAGACAGCAACACCAGATGAGAGATATGAAATGGAAAAACCCATGTGGACCAACACAACACTAGCTTATGGAGTCATCTACACTAATAAATTAAAAGCATCCAGCAAATCTTCCATAAATCTCGCCAACCAAGAAAAAAAAAAACAAAAATAAAACACTTTTGAACAAATGAATGCAAAAAGAAAGACATGGTAAACATTGACCAAAAACAGCCATATAAAACAGTAAAGAACACGATTGGGATCATTTCAGATGTGAGTGCACAAGTAATCACCATCTCATCAAGAATTAAACGCATTTGAGTATGGGCACAAAAAATATATATATATATTAAACCAATTCAAGACTACCATCCTTTTTATAATAATAATTTTCAAGGGAAAATATAATTAGGACCGTACAATAGAAAAGGCCTAAAGTAAAAAAAAAAAAAAATTGCAATACTAAAAGCCCCACTTGCACTGCAATGCTAGACCAAAAAAATTTGTCAACTACAAAATATTGCAGTGAAGCAGGACAGCTATAATAAAGTCTGGTAAAGTTATGTTCAGAAACGTTAACTAAATGGGGAGGGGAAAAAGTGAAAAAAAAAAAAAAAAAGAATAAACAGTTTTTGCAAGATATAAAAAAAAAAAAAAACCTATTGCCTGAACAAGTAAGCTCCTCAGATGAGGTCACCAACGTTAGATGGCAGCTCCTCGATGACCACATTGTAGAATTTCTGAACGTCAAACAGCATCCTCTCATCGTCCCTAGTTACAAAGTTAATGGCAACACCTTTTCTTCCAAACCGACCACTTCGTCCAATACGATGAAGGTAGTTTTCTGGTTGAGTAGGCAAGTCATAGTTTATGACAAGAGAGACTTGTTGCACATCAATACCACGAGCCAAGAGATCAGTAGTAATGAGAACACGGGAAGAGCCGGAACGGAATTCACGCATAATTATGTCACGAGTGTTCTGGTCCATGTCACCATGCGTGGCAGAGACGGTGTGATCACGGGTTCGCATCTTGTCAGTAAGCCAGTCAACTTTGCGCCTTGTGTTGACAAAAATGACACTCTGGGTGATGGCCAGGGTCTCGTAGAGATCACAAAGCGTTTCAAGCTTCCACTCTTCCTTCTCAACATTGACATGAAATTGCTTGATACCTTCAAGGGTGAGCTCATCACGTTTCACCAAGATCCTCACAGGCTTGTTCATAAACTTTCTAGTGATCTCAAGGGCTTCAGGGGGCATTGTAGCAGAAAATACACCAACCTGGATTTTTGATGGAAGGAGCTGGAAAATGTCGTATATCTGACTAGCAATTGTTAGCATCCAATCAACCGTTTTAACTCAAGCATTCGGATGAAAGCAAATAGAACATTTAACAGACAAAAATGTAAAAGCTCCACTTCAGTATTCGGATCAAAGCAAATAGGACATTTAACAGACAAAAATGTAAGGGCTCCTAAACTAAATTCGCATTAAAGAAGCAAAAAATAGCAATAGCAATTCATGGTCCACACATTCATAGATATCTGGCCCATCCACTGAAATCACGATGGCCTCTAAGTTGGTCATAATTATCAAAAGAATTAAAAATCTACACCAACATCTATCAAACAACTATATGGAATTTCACAGAAAGGATCAACAGTGGGGCAATCTGAGTAGAAATTGAATCGGCCTAAATGAACGTCTCCTAACAATTTTGGATTTCCAACTACTGAAACATCACATAATCTCCGTATGAAGCTGTTATTTAACAACATTATAACAGAAAGTTATACACAACAACTAAATTGAATGCAAGCCACTAAAGAGAGAGGGACAAACCTGATCCTTGAAACCACGAGAAAGCATTTCATCAGCCTCATCCAACACAAACATCTTGATGTAATCTGCACGAAGTGACTGCCTACGCAACATGTCAAACACACGACCGGGAGTTCCAACGACAACATGCACACCAGCTTGAAGGATGCGTTGATCCTCACGGACACTTGTTCCACCCACACAAGCATGAACCTTTACACCAAGGTAGTCGCCAAGCGCTCGCATAACTTTCTCTATCTGTTGTGCCAGCTCCCTAGTGGGTGCCAAAACCAAGGCTTGGCACTGGACCAAACCATAATCAAGTAGCTGCAAAATACCAGAACAGAAAGTTGCAGTTTTTCCAGTTCCAGATTGAGCCTGTTGGATCACATCAAGACCCTTGCAAAAAGGAACAATTCCCCTTTGCTGAATAGCGGAAGGCTTCTCAAATCCTTCAAAATGAAATCCGAAAAAATAAGTTCACTATGCCCGTGTTAGTAGCTCCTAAAGATGGTCCATTAAAATACGCAATGTAGAAATCACAAAATAACAAACGAATTCTAAAATCAGCAAGCACAAGACTGAGAGGATGCTTGTATTGAAAATAGAGTTAATCAATATAAAAAAAAAAAAAAAATGTCTATAATACAAAGTCAAATTAAACCCACCGTATGCATAAATGCCCCTCAGGAGGTCTTCCTTTAATTCCATAACATCAAAACTTTCATGAACCTCGTTGTATGGTGTACCGAACTCTTGTCCGTTATTTGACAGCCTATCATAACCATTTGGCAATAACAACCATCAGTGATGACATCAAATCACAAAAATATAAAGTGATAAAAAAGTAGAATCTGTTGTAATCAACAAACAAGAACGACAGAGAAAATGAAACCTACACATCCTTCATTTTAGCATCATATTGCAGAGCATCAAACTGAGTTCCCTCAGAAGCCACACCAGCCATATCTGCATAAATAAAAAGGTCGATTATTTACTGTAGTTTCAGGAAGAGCAAACACCAATAGGAAAATTAATCGCCACCGACGTTCTCTACACTCCTGAACTCTTACAATGCAGTTAGAATTGTCACCATTTATCAAAAGTAATAATAATAATAATAATGTGACAGAAGAGCCAAACTTGTAAACCGGAGAATTAGGGATACAAGTATTAAACTCCTGTGTTATTCTCAGGAGAAGCCATTTAAAATAGGGCATGTATCAATCTGCTATACTGGGTATAAATCCCAAAGCAAACAAACACATAAGTGCCCACTCCCCCATACAAAGTTGAGCAATATTTTCCTAAGATTAAAAAGAGTTCGTAATATAAAAAAATATAGATTCTCAGAAAATATTAATCATACGTACAATAAATTTCAATAAATCTCAATTGAACGCATTAAGACAACGACACCAATGAGAAGAGACACGCAGCGACATTAGTTCTTCTTTTCACAAATGAAAATTATATAAAAAAAAAAAAGGTTGACACTTGTTTCACGAGCTGGCAAAAACCGAAAGATTTTGTTTTTAAATGTACTGCTGTTTTTTTTTTTTTTTTTTGGTGCGCGAAATAGGAAAAAATAAATCTGCCGCTGTACAATAACAGCACTTTATCACTTGTTCCTCACTTTTCCCGGCAACCAAACAAATCCGTCGGCTAAAAAACCGAAATTTTTACAAGAAAAAGAAAAAAGATCAAAAGCAGATCGTGATTTGTGAACGAAGTACGAAAAGCAAACACGGAAGAGAAACCTAACAGCAAAAGAAGCCCTATCAACCCAAAAAAATACCAAACAAACAAATTTCCCAATGCATATACGTAAAGTAAATACACGCAAATATATATATATATATATATAGAGAGAGAGAGAGAGAGAGAGAAATGTGTGTGTATATATAAACCTGTAAGCAGTGATTGTTGTGGAGAGAGAAAGAGAGGAAAGAAGACGACGGAAAAAGGATCTAGGGTTCGATTATCCCAAACTCCTCGGATCTGCGCCGTGGAGTGGAGGGAGGCGGACGTTGAAAGAGGCTGGCTTTTTATAGAGTTGAGTAAGGCGCTTCAAATTCTTTTAGGTTACGAACAAAACCTTTCGCTCCAATTAATATGCGAACCTGAATTTCCGAATTTACCCCTCACGGGCCTTTTTCTTTTTCTTCTTCTTTGAAAGGTTTTCCCTTTATATTTTTCAAATGAAAAATTTTCAGAATTTTTTAAGAATAGTATTGCAATACAGCAATTATTATTCCAATATATTCCTCTTATACCATTAAATTACATATAAGTATTATAATGATACTAATTTTTGATAGTTGTAAATTTTCTTCGGTTTTTTTGCATTTCAACATGAATATTAAAATTATGTTATAAGACTGAATTTTCTTCTTCTTTTTTCAATTTTTTCTTTGGTTGAAAGGCTACTGAGATTATAACCCGGTTTCGGATAAAATCTTCAAAAATTATAAAGTTATTTTAAGGGCCCGTTTGTTTCGATACTTGAATTACGGTTCGAATCATTTTGCTACAGTATTTTCTCTCACAAAAATTTAAATCTTCATTCAAATACTCTATTCAAATACTCGAACCAAACGGGCCTGTGGAAACCCCAAATCATGCTAACAAAAGTCCAGAGTATTAAGGTAATAATTTATTAATAATCAGCCTAAAATGGACTATTTTTATTAGGGAAATATTATCATAATCCTTTTATTTCATTGAAATACAACCTTTTTCTCCTCTTATTTTACATTTTGCAAAAAAAAAAAAAAAATCATCTCTAAGGGGACGTTGCCAAATTGCTAATACAACAAAAGTATCCTCGTGTAGCTTCAACCGATTTGTATTTATATTTTCAATTTGTTAGCCTTTTCGGCTTGCTTATATTGTTCATTTCATTTGATTGAACTTTATTGAATTTTTTATTTTATTATTTAATATATCTGTAGCTTAGAAATCTGTTGATTCTTATTTTATATACTATTCACATAAAAAAGAACATGGAGTTTTTCAAAGTATAATAAAATTTTCAATGTAATAAGAATAATATCAAAAACTTAACAAAAAGAATAATAATATCAAAATTAAAGTTAACTTTCCTTGATATTAATATTTCTATCTAAGTTTTCTTAAAATTAGGTACCCCAGGGTAACATGCGCCACGACTATAAACTTGTATTACGGTCCTCCCATGCAATAATTAGAACTGATTGTTCAAGCCTATCAAATTGGATAAGACCATAGTGAAGACACTACCATAATGAAGAACGCAATTGGATAAGACCATAAAAAGGCATTTGGTATGCAGTAATCTTGAGAGTGAGAATAGAAATCTATAAGATTTTCACATTTAGTACAAGAATTATGATTTTTAGATTTCTGAAAAACTCACCATTTTGAGATAATCTAAATCCCACCCAACAATGTGATATTCATATTCTCAGGAATCTCAAGACCATGAGAATATTATATTTTCTTCCATCATAATGATGATAAATAAATAATATAAAATAATATAAAAATTATTAAATATTTATAATATTATCAGAACTTAATATTATTATTTAATGTCAATATTAATACAAAATAATAATATATTATAAAGAATTATATGTTTATTATTATTTATATTCATATTCATATTTATATCCATATATTATATATTATTTACCGTAAAAATATATTATATCATATTATATATATAATATTTTAGCATAAGTATATTATTATTAAAATAATAATTTGATAATAAAGATAATAATAACATTAACAACAATAATAAAATATATATTAATATTATTAATTAATACTAGTATATAATATATATATATAAAATAAAATAGAAATAATTTAGTACTATTTATTATATAAAATAAAATATAAATATTATATTAATATAATAATTTAATTATAAGGATAATAATAATAATAGTATAATATCAATGTGAATAGTATAATAGTAATATTCATGATAATATCATTATTAAATTATATTAATACTATAATAATAATAATAAATATAAAATATAATTAACTATGTATAACAATATTTTTTATTTAAAGTTAATAGTAGTATAAATAATACTATGTTATTAAAAATTATATTTTTATTATTATTTATATTCATATCAATATATTATATATTATATATATTATTTTAATATTAATATATTGTTAAATATTAATTGTATGATTATTATAAATTAACATTTTAATATAATATAATATAAATATTATACTAATATAAATAATTATTATTTAATAATAATGATAACAATAACACGAAGAATAGTAACAATGTGATGGTATAATATCAATATGAATGATATTATTAATATTCATAGTAATATTAATATTAAATTATATATAACATTATTTTATTTTTCATATTTATATTGTTATTATTATTTAATATTAGTACTAACATATTATATTGATACATTTAATGTTAATACGACAATTTATTTTTTTCAATTGTACGAGATTCTTATTATAACCAAACACAGTAATATATTATCAATAGAAATCTAATAGAAAATTTTGATTTACAACTAAACATGATAATATTAATTTCTAGGAATTATATTGCCCACTATCACTTTTCTCAAAATATGATTCTTATTGATTGATTACTGCATATTAAACATCCCCTAAAAGTAATGTGGAAAATTTGGTTGTGAGAGCAAGTAATCACCATCTCATCAAGAGACCAACCGAAGTTGAACACGAACATACAACATATTAAACCACTCCAAGCTCACCATCCTTTTTATTATAATTTTCAGTAGGGAAAAAAAAAGTAAAGGTCCATACAATATAAATGGCCTGAATTAAAACAAAATTTGCAATAATAGAGGCCCCACTGCACTAGAATGTGCAACCAGACAGTCTGTAAACTACTATATGGCAGCGAAGTAGGACGGATATCATTAAGTTGGTCAGATACGTTAAAAAACATTAACTCACGACACTAAATGTGGAACGGAAGAAAAGGAAGAGGATAAAAAGGGCAATAAATAGTACTTGCAAGAAGAGAAAAGAAAACCCTTTGCCTCAACGAGCCAAAAAGAACTCCTCAAAGGAGATCAGCAACGTTAGATGGCAGCTCCTCGATGACCACATTGTAGAACTTCTGAATGTCAAACAGCATCCTATCATCGTCCCTGGTCACGAAGTTAATGGCAACACCTTTTCTTCCAAACCGACCACTTCGTCCGATACGATGCAGGTAGTTTTCTGGTTGAGTAGGCAAGTCATAGTTTATGACAAGAGAGACTTGTTGCACATCAATGCCACGAGCCAAGAGATCGGTGGTAATGAGAACACGGGAAGAGCCGGAACGGAATTCACGCATAATTATGTCACGAGTGTTCTGGTCCATGTCACCATGGGTTGCAGAGACGGTGTGATCACGGCTACGCATCTTGTCAGTAAGCCAGTCAACTTTGCGCCTTGTGTTGACAAAAATGACACTCTGGGTGATGGCCAGGGTCTCGTAGAGATCACAAAGCGTTTCAAGCTTCCACTCTTCCTTCTCAACGTTGACATGAAATTGCTTGATACCTTCAAGGGTGAGCTCATCACGTTTCACCAAGATCCTCACAGGCTTGTTCATAAACTTTCTAGTGATCTCAAGGGCTTCAGGCGGCATTGTAGCAGAAAATACACCAACCTGGACCTTTGATGGCAGAAGCTGGAAAATGTCGTATATCTGCCAAGCGAATAGCCATTGTCAGCATCCAATCTATTAAAAGCCCTTTTAACTCTAGTGTTTAGATCGTACGGAACAACGCAACAAGCATAAAAATTGTAAGCGGCTCCATAACAAACCCAAAGCATGAGTAATAAAGAAGAGTAAAGAAGTATACTAGAAATTCATAGTCCACACACATTACAAGTCTGCATCAACATCTACGATATGTTAAAGGACTTTCAACGGAAGCATCAACAACAGGGGAATCTGAGTATAAATTGAATTCAGCCTACCTTAAAAGATAAGCTGGCCTTTAAAAAGTTTGGAATTCTACTATTTAATATCAAATTATCTCCATATAAACTTGATAATTTAAGACAATATCACAGAAAGTTATCCACAACAGCTAAAATAAGTACAAGAGAGAAAGAAAATCATTTATTCCTCTGCATGTGAAGGTTTGTCTTCCATGAAATACAGAAGGAAATTAATCAAGACCAATGTCCAAGGACAAACCTGATCCTTGAAACCACGAGAAAGCATTTCATCAGCCTCATCCAAAACAAACATCTTAATGTAATCTGGGCGAAGTGACTGTCTTCGCAACATGTCAAACACACGACCAGGAGTTCCAACAACAACATGAACACCAGCTTGAAGGATGCGTTGGTCCTCACGCACGCTTGTTCCACCCACACAAGCATGAACCTTTACACCAAGGTAGTCACCAAGGGCGCGCATAACTTTCTCTATCTGTTGCGCCAGCTCCCTAGTGGGTGCCAAAACCAAGGCCTGGCATTGGACCAAACCATAATCAAGTTGCTGCAAGATACCAGAGCAGAAGGTAGCAGTTTTGCCAGTTCCAGATTGAGCCTGTTGGATCACATCAAGACCCCTGCAGAAAGGAACGATTCCCCTTTGCTGAATAGCAGAGGGCTTCTCAAATCCTTCAAAATAAAATCCGAAAAAATAAGTTTGCTACACCCATAATAGTAGCTCCAAAAGATGGTCCATTAAAATTTGCAATGTAAAAATCAAAAATTACAAACAAATTTTAAAATCAGGAAGCACAAGACTGAGAGGATGCTTGTATAGAAAATACAGCAAATTAATATAAAAAAATGTCTATGATAATACAAATCCAAAATAGCCTACCGTGTGCATAAATACCCCTCAGTAGGTTTTCTAGCAATCCCATAGAATCAAAACTTTCAAAAACCTCATCATACGATGTGAAGAAATCTTGTCCATCATTCGACAGCCTAGTAGCATATTTGTTTTATGATAAAAATCATCAGTAATGACATTAAATCACAAATATATAGTGTGATAGAAACTGGAATCTATCGAACAATAAACAAGAATGACAAAGCAACAGAAGCCTACAAATCATTCATTTTAGCATCATATTGACGAGCATCAAACTGACTTCCTTCTGGAGCCAGACCAGCCATATCTGCACACACAAATTTCCATTAATAACTCTAGTTTCAGGAAAAGTAAACAACAATCGCAAAATTACTTGCCGCCTCCAATTTCTACATTCTCAGACTCGCAAAATGCAGATAGAGTCATCAGTCATAGAAATGACGCCTTAGATGGTAGCTACTACTTATCAAAGAAATTGTGACAGAAGAGCCAAACTTGCGAACCACAGAAATAGGAACACAAGTATTAAACTCCTGTTTCTTTTACTTTCTGGAGAAGCTATTAAAGAGGGCATGTGTGTATATGCTATCTTTGGTATAAATCCCAAAGCAAACAAACACGTCCTTGCCCACTTCCCCATACAAGTTCAGCAAAGCTCAGAAGCCTAAGAGACAGACCATAGTCACGAGCTTGCAAAGAACAAAACCTAAAAGCTTAAGAGAGGAGAAAAATCTCCCGCGGTCCAAAAACGGTGCTTTATTACTCGTTCCCTTACTTTTCTCGGCAACCAAACAAATCCATGAAAAAGTTTTAGAGAGAAAAACAAACAGATCAAACGCAGATCCCAAACGAAAACTAATCAGGAACCAAAGCAAACACGGAACACAAACTTAACAGCAAAAGAAGCGTATCGACCCCGAACAATACCCAAAAAAAAAAAAAAAACAGGAAAAGAAAAAGAAAAAGACAAACTTTACCAACACAGACGTAAAGGTGTATAGATATAGATATATATATATATATACCTGCAAGTGGTGATTGTATTAGAGAGAGAGAGAGAGGGGGGGAATGAAGACGACGGAAGAAGGAGCTAGGGTTTCCCAAACTCCTCGGATCTGCGCCGTGGAGTTGAAGGGAGGAAGATGTTGAAAGAAGGGAATGGCGTTCTTTTATTTATTTATTTTTTTCTTGATACGGAAAGGGAAAGAGAGGGAGAATTTGCACAGTTTTAATATTTTTACCCGAAGTTTCGAATTTATCCCTTATGTTTTTCTTCTTTTACCTTTTTGTCCTGTACTTTTTGGTACGAGGTGGCAAAGACTTGACACCAGTTTTGAAGTTTGACATACATGAGTCATAGGTGTACCATTTTGAACAGAATTTTAAGCTTAAATTATTAATAAAAGTGATGCACTGGAAATTCATCAACGACCCATATATGGCTTTACGTGAATTAAATAGATAATTTTTGGAGAGAATTTCTCAAATTGTATAAAGTCTATATTACCCTTTAACCACTAGGTTACTTTTGATTAACCAATAATTCATTTTATGAACCTTCAAACAATGATTTATATTTTAATTGAACCGGTTTATTACTACACGCAGGGGCGGAGGGAGGTGGGACGGTAAAATGGTAGAGAGACAAAGATAGCGTTCGCATTTTGAATGGTAAAAGTGGCATGTCCAAATAAAAAATAAATGTGGTGATATTCTCTTTTCACCACCAAAAACATAAATAATCATTATGTAATCAACCCGTTTTTATGTTGTAAAGCAGAGGAATACTACTTTTTGAGAGTTGGTGCGCTAATAATTCGTTACATTTAACATGTGTAATATGCTTGATTTTTTTTAATCATTATTATCTATTGTTAACATTTTTTTAAATTTAAAAAGGGGGGTTCAAGTTGGTATAAAATTCTTGCTAAACTATGCCTGCAACCACTTCTATCATTAATTTTTTTTTTTTCATTTTATACTTTTGAGTTGACATGATTAATGAATTGAATTTAAAATAATAAATATATCTCTCAAAAAACGAGAAAATGGGTTATTCCCAACTGGTAATGTGGCGAATTTTCACCAACCACCGTTGTGGTAAGAATGTAAAAGATTATCCCATTCTAAACCCATCCAATCGGGGGATTGTGGTAAGAAATGGAAAAAATTACCCCATCCAATTGTCATTCCCATTGAGGCAATTAACTTTAGAGTGTTTGAGAAATCAACTGAAGGCGTATAGTTGAAACTAATTTATTTTAGCATATAAGAGCTTTACACTGTAGCATATTTTTACTTTACACCATAATATATGAAAACTTTATAATGTAATAGTTAAAACAAGATAATCGAGCAAAGCATAAATAGTACGATAACAATATAAGCAAGTGTCAATAAAATGGCTGCAGTGGTGTTGTCTAAAAAATTCTCAAACCACATCTAACCCAGTATAACGTAAATTGTTCAGTTTAAAATTCTATAATCAAGATTAACGATCCTATAAAACATATGGTGGGAGTCTATGTGTAGGCACCCACTGTAGAATCCCTTCATTTAAAACAATTATATAAAGGCCGTTTGATATTGTTTTTAAAATATGTGAAAATATTTTTGTTTTGAAAAATGAGAATTTTTTTAGAATTATACTAAGAGTATTTTTAAAATTTGTCTCGACAAATGTATAAAAATATTTCCAAAAATTCTGAAAACAAAAGAAACGGGGCCATAGTTTTGCTATGCAACGTAGAGCTGGCAGCAAGCTTCTCAGACTCTCGGTTCGTCGATACAACGTCGTTTAACCGCACCCTCTATTAGGGGCATGTGACTAAAACTAAATCGCTTCTTTTAGGTGAACAAGTGCAAACCAAACTAACCATAGATTGGTTTTAGAGAAAGAATTTTAATCCAAACAAAGACATTTAAGTGATTAATTAAAAACCAAACAAAACCATTTGATGATTGGGGGACTGCTTTGGGGTTACACAATAATATTTATTTCTTATTTATTTCCAACATGGCACATTCAGACATACTAATATTATTTGCTTTCGTTAAAAAAAGGGGAACAGAAAAAGAGAGAGATGATTAGTACCGGTAACAGAAACATAAGCAAACTAGCATACAAAGAAGAAGCTACAATATTAGCACGAGGGCACGTAGACGACCAAAGTTTCATGCCACAAAAATGAACAAATACAAGGACCTCATAACGATATTAACCATCTGTGTATAAAATATAGAAATCTACTTCAGTGACCCCTAAAAGTCAAGCCGGTGGACATATTGAAGCTAGGCATTTGTAAGTTTTTGTACATTATTCAGCTCTGTCATTGATCTCAGGCATGGCTGCTACTGCAGCAAAAGAAAATGCTAATGCATCTTTACCCAAGGTTGAGAGCAAAAATTTGTCCTAGTGGATCAGTGAATTTACAAGCATACTCTACAAGCTACAAGGATTCTGTTAATCCAACTTACAGTTTGATGATCTAAGTCAAGAGGACGATTTCTCCCCGTGAACCTGCAACAATCAAAGCCCAAAAAACAGAAAATAGATAATATTAGACAGGATTCGGAGAACACTGGGCAAGACTAAAAATAGATACAGATGTTTTTATTATTACATTGTTCGCATATCTCTTTCGCTAGCTGCAGGATTGACTCGGCATCTTCTGCCATCTTTAAGATTCTTTCAGCCTCCTTCACTGCCTCAGCAGCCAAAAATGATTTGTTTTCAGCATCAGCTACTTTATATGCAGCAGCATCAGAGACCTCCTTGAGATTTTTAGCGGAAGTTGTTAACACAATATTCTGCAGCTGTTGCGGTCTGATGTCTTTTTGTTTTGAGGTAGGTGTTTTACTTCCCAACGGAGCCCCTTTCCCTATTTTGTAGCCATTTCGTACCTGCATTTGATAAGAACAGAGAAAGTAAGAACCTACTAGCAGTCTTTCCATTGGTGCTGACAATCATTATAACTAATATGTGAACAAAATATTTGATTAAATATAGGTTAAAGAGTAATCGATAGAAGCACTCACCTTTTCAAGTTTGCCTTGCAAAACAAGTCTTCTCAGCCTTGTACTCATTAATCTTCTGAAATTTGGTGGAAGGGCCGCGTCATGCCTTTGCTACATCAAGTATATCAAGCTAATCAACATCTCTTCAAAACCTCAATGAAATAAAGACGGCAAGAAAAGGATGATAAGTCTTGATTCAAAATAAAGGGAGAGGCGTATAACTACACTTTGGATACCTTATAATTTCTTGACTTAATTAGACACAATAATCTAACATGAGTGTTCTCTAATCTGTTGCAACTTGTAAGAAGTCATAAACACGAGGATAGAATAATGTTGATGATATTATGAATAAATCCACTCAAAAGTATACAGTTTACCTGAGATTCAAACTTCGTAATTAAATTTTTCATCACATTCAAAAGGTTCACATTATTGGATTTCCACATCCATTAAAATCAAGCTTCTTGAAGTTTCCTAGGCTTTTTAGATTTCATATGATCACAGAATATAGTTAGAAAAGTCTCGGCAGCATGGTTATCCAATTTTGCTAGGAACATCTATCGTATCTAGTTGAATTTATTAAACAAATAACAAGAGACCCCCATCTGACCTTAATAAAGCCTAGAATGGCACCTATATCAGATCCATTTGCGCCTTCCATTGTTGAAAGAGCCTCAAAAATCATTTCGTTGTACCTGTTAAAACATAAAAAACGATAAATATCCACATGAACAAATGCACAGCAATAAAAGCAGATAAATCATACTTTAGTTTCATAAACTTGCAATTTAGGACTACGCTCATTTTTTGTTCCCTAATTATAGGCCACATCCCATTTTAGTCCTCGATTTCTATGATGTCCCAAAGCAAGTTTCTAATCGACTAAAATGTCCCAAATTAATCCTATTATCCATCTGACTATTAAAATTCAATGGAAAAAATTACAAGTTTCTTCTCAATAGTTGTGCCGTAACATATACAATTACAAAAATTAACTCCCACTAAATTGCATGTGGTCCTCATGTGCCTTTTCTGTTGAGATTTTCACAGTCGGATTGGGAAAAGACTGTTTTGACATAGTTTCATAAATCAAGTACAATATTCTAAAAGTCAACAACTAAAATGTAATTTCACCTATAGTTCAAGACCTAAAAATGAGATTAATCCCGTAACTTTTGCAAACGCTTCAGGAACAAAATTTTATGCGCACACACACCGTGAGGCACTTTTCCCGTCCAGAGTGCTGTTATCATCCATGGCAGCATCAGAAGATGCATTCTTACTAATTGAAGTCGCAGGGGCAGGACTTTGACTGTTCACTTTCTTCGGATCCTTTGCGTTTTCCTTAGAGCCAAAACCAGAAATACTTGCACCTAAATTTCTCCATTTATCCTGGTGTGCAAGTAAAGAGAAATACAAGTAACCAACTGACCAGTTTGAACAAATCAACGCCAAAGAAACCATATCTTTACATAAAAATAGACTATAATTTGTCTCGTTTCGAGAAATCGACACCGTGATCACCAGATTACGGGATTATTTGAGAGAATGCTCTGGAAAGCTTATGATCATTGAAGTATGGAAGACGAAATTTTCCATGTCTAAACAGGTTTTTTCAAACCTTTATTACCAAATACAAGATACAATTTACATTATGAAACATACAAAAAGGTTTTCTTTTTCTCGAGAACCAAACAGAACAAGCGGAGAAAAATGAAAGGGATGAGAAGAGTGAAATCAAAGCACAAACCTTGAGGTCGACGTTGGAGCGCTGAGTGAGAAAACGAGCGAACTCGGGATCTTCGATGATGATCTTCCACTTTCCCGCGCCGTGCTTTGCCACTCCGGCACGTAGGGCCTCTTCCTCCTCCGCCGTCCATTTTTGCTTCGGATTTCCCATTCTTCTTCGTTCCCGCTCTCTTTGCTGTCTCTCCAAGCTTTCAAAAGTCTTTAAAACCCTAGCTCTCCATTTCCCGTTGTATGTCTGGTCCTTCTCTCTCTAAAATCTCTATCCGACAGAATTAGGCTTTCCAGACTAGAAGAGGACGGTGACAGCATTTGCGGGTGGGTTTTAGCACTACATCCCCTAATATTTTCGCGGTTTAACAAATTGCCCCTTAACTCTAGATTTTACACGGATTTTTTTTCCATTTTTATACATGAGATTGCCAAAAATATATATTTTTATTATATTAAACGGGTGTTTTACAAGGTCAATTCTAACCAAAATATACAATGATAAGAAAAAAATAAACTAGTGTAAAGCTTTTACATGCTACAAATTTTAATTTAAAAGTTTCAATTTTAACTACACTCCCCATAGTCTTTTAGTCAAGCACTTGATTAATCCAACATATGTAATATTTTTCATTCGTAACTATAGCACACAACTTGTATAAATTTGTTCGTGTGTGTTTGTGTAACACGTAACTTGTTTAAGCATAACACTAATATCCAATATTACATTTGTTGGATTATGTTTATTAAAGGTCTATTTGTTTCGAAAACTCTTTGATTTTTTAGATTTAAATTTAGATTCGAGTATTAAGAATTCTTTTGATACATGTTTGTTTTCCCCAAAATCTAAATCCTTTGAGTATTAAGAATCCAAGTTTTTAGAGTTCTGACTCCCCCATAAACTTTTGATACTCGGATATATTTGTTACAGTAAAAACTAAAATTCTCTCTCCTAAATTTGAGAAAAAAAATCATAACTTCTTCATTTGTTATCCAATTGAGATGATTCTTTTTTCATTGTGTTCTTAGTAAAGAGAGAAATAAATTAAGATCTATATTGCGTCTTTTTTAGGATCATTAACATTAAGATGTTATTAGATCATTAACATTAATAAATTAAAAACTATTTTCACTATCTCCCCAAGCACAAATTTTAATTTTATTCTATACTCAGATTAAAACTTAAATGCACATCCAAACGTCAATTCGGATAACAATCCAAATCATTCACTCAAATCCTAATTCAAATCACACTAACTCAAATCAAATTGCTAATTCGAATCCATTTACGAAATGAACCTTAAGTGTTGCATGTAAACAAATTAAATGTTATGCGGATACATGAACAATGTTACATTCCCGAACGAAGTATATTACATGCGCCAACCTAAACAGAATGCCAAAGTGGAGACTATTCTTATTAAATTTATACCCTCACAATTCATATTTTGTATACATTTTAATTTTTTAGCGTTTGGGTCAAAATTTGATTTTAGTTATGAAATTGATTTAAGCATCCTTCACATTTTTAAATTTTTCTTTATTTTTTCTATTCTTATTATTAATATTTTTTAAAAGGGTGTTTAGGGTTTTTTAAACCAAAATTCTCCAAAAGCTAAGAATGAAGCATAAGTTCAAAATATAAAACTACACATGCATTAGATAGATTACGAAACATAAAGCATGACTTTTTATGATCGCAAAGGCATAATATAAAAGGAAAAAAATTCACAATTAAACTCCTGAACTTTTTTTTTAATGTAATTTGACCCATGGTTAAAAGCTCTAGCTCTATATCAACGTCGTGATCAATATTGTCACTATCATCAATAAGAAAACCCGTAGTCTTTTTATCCAAGAACTTGTTCAAAAATATAGTGATGAAAGGAACATAGGAGCTTGTCGTTGGATTTTTGACCTATTAGGATCATCCAATTCCTATAGAACCTGTAACGACCCGCCTTTTCGGGCAGTCATTTTTACTTTCTTAAACATCGTTTCATAAACAGTAATCTTACTTACTTAGTAAGAAAAATACTGAAATAATTTTTTTTTCTTTAAACGTTCTTTAAAACTGATGCAACCTCTGTCGCATTTCAAGTTAAGACCTCGCTTAACACTTGCCCTTAAAATCATTTCGAATTGTTTCTTAAAACTTAATGAGAAACAATTATTAAATCATAATTTAGAACTTTATTTTATAATTACATAAAACAGATCGTACATTGTATCTTAAAACTTTGAATACAATTCTTAGAACTCTGATTTTCTTTAAACTTTGAAAACACTAAATTATATAGTGGAAAACCCTTTTCTTTGCATAGCGGAAGCAAACAGTGATGGTATCCATACCCAAATCTTTGCATCTGTCCTCCGCAGCTTCCAGCTCTTCTAACGGGTCCTATTGGTCACCAATAAATTACCTATAGCATAAATAAACTTTTAATGAGCTTTCGCTCAGTAAGTTCAAACATAAACTCACAAATCATTTAATCATGCTTTAAAACTTTTCTCATAAAAACCTTTCTCTTGAAACAATTTTCAAAAACGTTTTCCATAAACATTTCTAAAAACGTTTTTCATAAACATTTTCCATAAAACATTTCTGAAACGTTTTGCATAAACATTTTTCGTAAAATATTTATTGAATGTTTTTCTTAAAACGTCGTTCATAAACCTTTTCTTGAAAACATGAAAATGTTTTTCATAAATATTTATTGTAAAACATTTCTCAAAATGTCTTTCATAACATAACATATAAATTTTTCATAAAAAGGCATTCAAGCAACATCACAATGCATGACTCCATTTATGCTCAATTAGTAACTTCAATTATGAGCATTTTATGAACATTCTTTTCTTAGTTTGACTTTCTATCTTCGTTCTTTAACTTTTCTTATCTTACATATTAACTTTCCTTATTTGACTTTAACTTTCTCTCCTTATTCCTTATCTTTCCTTATCTTACCTTCATTTTCCTTACTTTACGTTAGTATTCGTACCAACTCATTAATCATGAGATCATAAACATGATGCTTCCCTTGTGGAAGACTTGAGACCATCAAACATTGAGGTCTTGTACCTCACATCTAGGAGGTCAAACTTTAATTTTACTTTCATTACATCATAACAAAGAGGCTGGTACGACACTTTCTTTTTATCCTTACGTTTCCTTCTTATTAACTTTAGTGAGCATTTCAAATGCAATCACATCATATGCAAACACACTTGCAATTCATAGCTTGTACTATAAAACCTATTGCATAACAAATGCAACATATTGCTTAACAAATGCAACATATTGCTTAACAAATGCATCATAAAACGCAAACACATTTGCAAATCATAACTTGTATTCTAACACTTATTGCATAACAAATGCAACATATAACGAAATCACATTTTGCAAATTATAACTTTTATTCTAAAACTTATTGCACAACAAATGCAACTTATTGCATAACATATGCATCATGAAACCTATAACTTAAACTATAAAACATTATGCATTGTCATAATGCAAAACATACTTTCAATACTTTGAAAATCATAACTTAAACTTTTAAAAAACGTTATGCATATCAATATGCAAATAAACCTTGAACATAACAGTTGCAAATTCATTGCAATTATTTTTCTTGAACTTTAAAACTTTTTGCACAATAAATACAAACATACTTTAAAAGAAACTTGCATAACAATTGCAAACTCATCTGCAAATTATATAAATAAGCATTTAAAAATCATTTATTTCATGCTGTAGGTGATATTTGAATCTTACCCGAACTATGCTCTAGCATTCTCTATTACGTTCCTTTTCCTTCCATTAGTCGGCCTCTGTGTCTTGATCAAACGACAACCGACTTATTAATTAACTTTCTTTATTATCAATCCACTCGATTGATAATAAAACGTAAACATTAACCATTATTTTCTTTTAACTTGACTAGTATACTTTCGTTTACCGTTGTCTTTACTTAACCTTATAAACCATCGGTTTACCTTTCCTTCACTTAGCTTTGTAACCCACCGGGGTTACTTTTTCTTTTAACCTTGTAACCCATCGGTTTATCTCTCGTTTACTTAAACATCCCTTATTAAATCTATGGTCTCACATCACGGTTACGTTACTTAACGTATTACAAAACATTTTCGTCTAATAACATCATGCTAAATCAGAGTGTTCGACTCCGTTCTAGCCGTTTTCTTAATAATGACGATTTTAGCCTTAACGGGTTTTTCGTCAACCTTGTAACGTTATTAAACCCATTCTCACATAAAATAGCGTAACAATCACTAATCATGCATTTCATAAATTTGTATAAAAGCATCTAAAATAATTTATTTTAAAACGGTCCATACTGTAGACAAGATTTCCTACTTACTTGGACTTCAAGCTAAGCAGATCCAGTTGCATCTCGCTGCATCTATAGTATGCAAAGCATCCTCTGCAGTGCTCCTCGAGCTACCATGAATGGCTAGGAATGCTTCATGGAGATCATACATTTTTAAAAACGTCATTCTAGACTCCGTTATTGCTGTTTGAATCGCCTCGATTTGCATGCAGTCGGTACCAGATGATTTTCACCGGAGTAGAATTAGCTCGAACGGAGGTCACCATTATGTTCAAAGCGTCGAAACGAGTCGGGAGGTGGTCTCAGATCCTCAATTGGAGGTCCGAATCATAAAAATCCAGTCACTGTTGACCGGCATTGACCGACCATTAACCTACTTTGACCGGCGTCAATCGGGGTCCGTTGGTAGATGGGCTCTGGCCTACCCCCCCTAAATTGACCCTTTTGAGTCCAATGGCGGTGTCAATTTCACCTAATTCTGCCTCTAACATAGCAGATCATGAAGTACAACGTCGGTAGAAATGGATGAGCTCCGATCTTGATTCTCCGACGGTGGTGGACCAAAATTGGTCGAGGGCTTTTGCTACCCACTCTTTTTTGAGTTGAGCGGTGGTGGAGGTGTAGCTCACCGCCGCCGTGAGCGGCGGTTCCAAAGGTGGCGCTACGGCGAGATGTGGTGGCTCCGTCGGGCCTTTTCTAGCTGGAATTGAGCTAGAAGATTGGTGTCTTCTTGTTCCTCTCGTTATGCTGAGTCCGTAGACACCAAGATCACGTCGATTGGTGGTCGGACGATGGAGAAATCACGTCGTGAAAAATGGGACCGCCACTTTGGGCGGTGCGTGTGGCCTCCTCCGGCGGCGTTGTGGGCGGTGCGGCACCTTGTTGGACTCAGCTCGTCGAGAGCTTTCCATTGGAGCAGGAGGTGTCGAAAACAAACACCGAAATCTCGAACGAGATTTTAGGAAAGAGAGAGAAAATCTAGAGAGAGAAAGTAGAGAGAGAGCCAAAGTTTTGTGATATTTTTCCTTTTTTTTTTCTTTTCTGCACTTATAAAAAATGTGGTCTATACAGTCCAATTCTGTACTGCATGACCTTAAACAGTCTAATTTTTATACTGCTTTGCTCTAATACTGTATAATTTCCTGTAATATTTTACAATATTCTCCTTAAATTGTACTTTTTGTCTTAATATAATTCTCAACTTAATGCATTTTTAATGCATTAAAATCTCGGGTGTTACAGAACCTATCATTAAAATACCTCTAAACATGGATAGGGCTAAGCGGGGCAAAAAAAGGTTTTCCATGAGATGGAAAATGAGAACTATTAGCCCCATACAAGTTCTGTGAATAAGTGATTGAGCAAGGAATGTCTATCTTTCTACTAAACAGGATGTATTAAACTCATAATTCATTAGATGCTTTTTATGCATGTCAACTAAGTATTGTAAGTAAATTGCTCCCGGTTGTTCAATCATTTGATAACCATAGTTATTCTTTGACAAATGATCACTTTGAGTCAGACTCAATAAAATTTAATCAATCTTTTTTTTTTGGTCATTAAAGTGGAGAACTGAACCAATAATTCTCTTTCTTTATTATCAACCGAATCATTGTACGAGACCCAGGATTCTATTTTATTATCAATCCAATCACCGTTCACCTTTTTCTTTTTTTTTCAATAAAAAAGATATCTTTACTAATATGACTTAGATTTCACGTATTTCTTGAAAAAGTGATTCGATTGATAGGATTCGATACGATACTTATGTGACAATGATACCGATGAGATTGATTTTCAAATATTTCTTTTTTGAATGTATTGATTTGACACAACATGTGAGACCATAACGTTATTAATTATTTGGAAACTAATCTATTATTTAGGCATAATCTAATGGCAATCTCACACTCGGCTCTACCATGAGATGTAAAACTCGACTCTTCACACCTTGGTTAAAAACAAAAAAAAAAAAAGGGAGAGAGAGAGAGACAAGAGGAAGAGGAAAAAAAAAAAGAGGAAAGAGAAGAGAAAAGAAGAAGTAATGACAGTCCCTTAATTATTACCATATTACCATGTCATTAGTCATTTGTTTGGATACTACAATTGCATCAAAAAATTATCAAGTTTCCATATCACGTTTGGATAATCTTCTTTGTTTAGTTGCCTTATGTTCTTGGTATCTCAATGCGAATGTTAATGTCGTAATGCCAAACAGATAATGAAGGCTTCGTTTGGCAAACCTAGTTGAAACTAATAAATTATAACTGCTACAATGTAAAGCTCTCGCATGCAACAATATAAAGCAAAAGTTTGATACAGTATAAAGCTCTCACATACTACAACCCTTTTGTTCCAACTGCGTTACTAAACACTCTTGAATTTCTCATTCGTTATTAGCTCCCCAACTTTGTTCCTTATTTTAAATATCATCTCTTCATCTCCCAAAGGTAGTTTTGCTAACACAACGATTGAATCTGCAGGATGCAGACGAGAAAAGTCTGTCTAGGATAGCAGAAGAGGACAGGCAGTTAGCCCAAAAAGCGAGAGAAGGCAGCTCAAAAGTTTAAAAACCGTGGATTATGAGGTGAGAGCATTGTTGTGATGCCAATGTACACATGTTGGGTTTGTCCTCTCTCAGGGAGGCAGATTTACAATATCGAATTTGGGAGGATCCCTTTCAGCACCAAACAATCTTGCACCATCGTCGACATCAACCCTCCCCGATCGGGCATTTGTGCAATCCCGCAACCTTAGCACTAGTCGTTGTCTAGATTAAACCAATTGTTTATCTTGTCTTGACTTTGTATGCTTTGCTTTGAACAGGTGAGAAACTTGTGAGTTGTTACTTGTGCCTACCTTCGTGTCATTGACGGCAAGTCTACCAAAGTTTTTCTCGTGGGACTTGGACAATTCAAAATAAAAACCCAAATGTTGTTACTTGCTTTTTTTTTTTTTTTTTTTTTTGCTTCGATTTACAAGGGAATTGAGTGAAGTCCCCTTTGTTCGTACCTGAGTTCCAATTGAGGTTGAATTCATTACATCGACCATGTCATTTCTTCAGTTTGTCCTGTTCTTTCTACCAAATTTATTAAAGCAAAGAAATCAAACAATATAATGGTGTCCTAGCGACGTCATAATCTCAGTTCTAAGACCCTTGAGAATTTCACAAAGATCTGTAATACGAAGTCCTATAATTACATCATTTCTTCAGTTTGTCCTGTTCTGTCTACCGAATTTATTAAAGCAAAGAAATCAAATAATATAAAGGTGTCCTAGTGACATCATAATCTCACATATAGGACTCTGGAGAATTTCACAAAGATCTGTAATAAGAAGTCTACACGCCCGATAAAGAAATTGCAAAAACTTGATAGAAACCTTCATTCACTATAATAGAATCGAGATACATTGCTTTCGTCCAATTACACGTAGTCCTCCAAGCAGTAAGCATCTAAAATTATGAAATCAGAGAAGAGTACTGTAACGCCCCTATATGGGGGTTAACAGTTTTTAATGAGATAAAATAAAAATAAATAATAAAAGTAAAACCTTAAAAATAAAATTTGCCCGGGACTTAAATGAAAACTCTCAACTCAAAAATAAAAATATAAACGATAAATAAACCACAGTTTTAAATGTAGCACCTTAAATTTAATAAAATAAACTGTTGTCATCATCATTTTAACCCTCAACACATTATAATACAGTCACAGAAAGTAACAATTGATGCTTACATTATCATGAAGAACATTCTCAACGATTGAAGCAGTCCCAATGTAATATAGTTACATCACTTCCTCAACTATATTTCTCGTAGCCACCTCACACTTAGTGAGTCCTGAAAAGATATAAACATAAGGGAATGAGCAACACTATGCTCAGTAGAGAAAGCCATTACTCACCTTTAGGTTTTTATCATTACCACATTAAAATCTGCATGGTCAGTAAGTCACATCATATTCCAGATTATGAGGTTTATTATGATCACATCTTATGGATACCGTAGTTAATCATTACCAAGTGTCATAATTACACATTTATACAAATATTACCAATCATCATTGTTCCTAGGTATCCATGTTAAATTGAGTATCACTCAACTCATCGAAACCCAAATGGGCGCACTTGATCACCCTATAAACATTCCAAGGGTGTTCCGGTGAGGGGACATCAAGCCCCGAGTCCTCACCAAATCAATTCCTGTACAGTGTGTTCTGGGACTTTCAACCCAAGGAAGCGTCATCACCTTCCCCCTATTTTACCTTTTAGGGTATTCATGCCCAAGGACGTAACCGTCGCCCTTTTCATGTCTCACAATTTCTCTATATTAAATCATTATTAATAGAGTTAATTTTCCTAACCATGCTTCTCAATTTATAACATGTGTCAATTCATTATGTTCCTCGCCGTACAATACAAGACGAGTCCATGTCATAGTTTCATATGTGATACACATATAATATCAGTTCAACATAGATATATATATATTGCAGCAAAACAATCAATTTTAATTCTATAAAAACCTCACAAAAGATGAGTAATAGAATCCCTACCTTTCAAGCTTATCAACAATCTTTTAATCCTGGAATCAATTAACGTTAGCTCCATACTCCCTTGATCCTAAGGCGTGCATAAGGACAATTAAAACTAAAGCACAACATACAACTACATTCATAAATAAATCATGTGTAAACCTATCTTACTAGTATGCCATTAAAGCTTTTATATAAATCTCTTTTGAATACCACAGTAAACAATTTTTGTCTTAACACAATATAAAATGTGAACAAGTAATCTATATGTTTTAGTCCCTAATAAGATTCATCAATCACTTAGGATAATATTGGAAAGGTTGCAAGACATTAAAGAATTAGGTGGTGAGCAAAGATGGGTTCTTGGTTCAGGTTAGCAGCTGGTATACCATAACAAACTGGCAGATTTACTAGTTTCCAATACAAAAATTGAATAATTCTTAGAAAATAAAATACAACTCCGATTTAGGTTTATGATAGCTCGTTAGAAAGCCTAGGATGCTACTTTTCAAATATGCAAACCAATTCATAAAATTCATTTTAATTTAATCTTAGAATTTCAAGAAATAACCACTGCCCATAGAGGTATTATAAAGTTTAACAATATAAATTTTCTGTCTAGGGCATATACACTTAGACTTCATACATATGCTCCAAAATAGCAACAAACATATACTTAGGTTTAAGAACGCAAATTTGAATAATCCTTTAGTATAAAAGAAAATTTATAAATGAAAGACTAAATTTGTTCATAAGATTCTAACCTCGGATTATGGTTAGTTGGAAGCTTGAAATGGCTTCAAAACAGGTTCCTTTACTTCGGTATGACTGAAATTCTTGCTCAAATGGAGGTGATGGTGGCTGATTTTTATGGCTGCCTTGAAGAAGTTCTCTAAGTATTTTGCTTCAGCAAAGAAATGAGAAGAAGAGTGTGGGAACCGTGGAAGAGAAAGGAAGAAAAGATGAAGTCTTTGAAGAGAAGTGATGGAAACAATTATAGAGGAGACATGTTGAAGCATGTCACGGAGGAAATAAAGAAAATGAGGGTCAAGAGTAGTTGGAAAAGATATCCTTATGTCTCATCTAAAGACTTTAACACACATAATGCCAATATGATATTTTTGAGATTTATTAGAAGTTCTAAGGCTTTTTAGTAATCATACTAAATAAATATAGGAGAATTTTAGAAAACTTAAAAATAGATAAAAATAAATATTATAAAATAAATTTAAATGAAACAATTTTTTTTATACATTAAAAATTAATTTAATTACCTCAATACCCGTTAGGAGAATAACGGGTGTCACAGCTCTACCCCCCTTAAAGAAATTTCGTCCTCGAAATTTCAATTCTAGTAATACTAGTAAAAATTATGATTCCACTATGATTCCAATTCCGAGTCTAAACCGTTAATGTTGTTTGTCCTCCAAATTTAAGTCATCGTATTTCCACTTATTTACTTGCATAATAAATCTTACTCCTAAATCCCTCAATAAGAGTATTTCTGACAAGTTTCAACTTATAACACCGTATAATAGTCTAAGAATCTGATCAGGCATACATATTTACCATACCATGATTCCAGTCCTTCATTGTCCATGGACTGTGATTTACAATCACATTTAAGGAGATTGCCAGAGAAATTTTATATACTTCATCTTTAGGTTCCTTTTCCTTTTTGAGTAAGGAAAAGTCAAATATATTTGATTTCATACCTCAACTAATAAACTAAAACATAATCATAAAACATATATCACAAACACTTATATTCAAAACCATACATTAAACTTATTCATAGAGATATTAAACGGAATCTCTGGTTGCAAACATACCCGACATATTTTTCATTAAACAGCTATCCTCATGACACAAACATTCAACCCAAATAATATACTCATATTTCATATGGAATATCCCCATAACTGACTCTGGTACTTCCACATAATATTAACAGAATATTACACATTACAAACATAATACGGATACGTTTCGAGAGTACAAGGCACTCCGTATACCAGCTATCCATATCATGCATGCTTATAGGATACAAAAACATCGATAAACAAAAGATCGGACCTTAAGAAGGATGCGTTTCGAGAGCATCAAGTACTCCGTATCCAGTCATCCCGGCATTAGGCTCAATGAATCTAAAAGATTGAACAACGACGTACCACAAGAAACACAGAATACAAGGTAAACGGTTATTCGTAACACACGAAATACGGACACACATGCCTACATGCCAAAGATAAAACAAAAAGATTACAGATGGAGATTCAAATCAATTGGCCGCTCCCGGCTTTCCCTTTCCCATTCAAGCTTGGATGTTGCAGTGTCGGATTCTGGATGTATGATTTGCATTTTATCTATCAATTCCTCAGCTGTTGAAGCAGTGACAAAGATTTGTCTCTCCGATTCTGTAGTGATGTTTTCTTCCACAGCGTAATCTAGAAATTTCAAAAGACCGTCATAAAAACCCTTTACGTTCAGCAGACCCAAAGGTTTGGAATAAAAGCCCAACAATTACCCACAAGCAACTATAAATATTTCCTCAAGAGTACCTAGACCACCAGGTAATGCTATAAAAGCATCAGAATTATAGATTATGTCTTTAAAATTTTTAGGGATACTCCTGACTCCTTCTCCCTTACCTATGGCTTCCTTACAAAGGTTTCCTTCAACTGGAATATGAGGCCAAATTTTTACATCAGTAGCGTCGCTAGACCTAGCTGCTAGTGCCATATTTACCATCATTTTTATACTACCACCCCCATAGATTATGTTAATCTTTTTGCGTGCTAGGACTTGCCCTAAGTGATTTGCAGCTTCTAAATAAGCTTTATCTTTTCCAAGGCTGGAACCACAAAAGACACAGACATTCTTTATTTTCTTCGTGGACTGGGAGGTAGACATATTTGGTTTATAGAAGTGGTTGCTTAATGTCTGCTCCACTTAGACTTCGGGTTCTACATGAGTTTTTAAAGATGAGAAATATACAAAAAGGGCTAAAGAGATAGACAAGTAGGTAATGAAAAGGTAATCCAAAGATTTAAACAAAATCTTGTGCGGATAAGAAAGTAAGATAAAGTGATTGATAGTTTACAGAAAATTTGATTCACTTTTTGAAAAAGATTAGACTCTAATTGTATAACTTTTGACAATTGAGAACAATTCGACAGAAGACCCTCATGACACAACTGTAGACTTTTTGACAAATATACACCAAGTCTAGAAATTTAATATAAACGACAAATACTGTAGAACTTTTGAAATTTGAGACACAAATCTTGAAATATCTGGATAAGCTTTTCAAAATTCAAACATATTATTGTACCGTATGTGACGTGTCTGATAAGATAATATATTTTATTATATATATATTTAAGAAAATCATAAATTAAATAAGATATTAACACTTACTGTATCAATCTAATAATCACAATTATTTCAAACACAAAAGCAAATATTTTGAGTAAAAGAAAAACACAAACTGTTGAACATCAGCTAAAACTGCTTCAAATAAGTAAAGACTAAATAACCTTTATAGAGCGATGACTTATTCCCCATCCAGTTTTCTTATGGCTTGGCAAACAGGATCTAGAAATACCATATTCCTGAGGCGTTGTCTTTCTGTATAAAATTTAGGCCATAGTTTAAAAATAGCTCCTTGAACATATCCACTAGGGTGACCGTGGAGAGGAGGATGGATGCTATCCAAGTTCTCCTTTGAAAGTCCATTCCTACAAAACCTTATTTTATCCTCTCTATTCGTAGACATATAACCAGGTGAAGTACATTTACCGTTACAATTTTGTCTTCCACATTTGTTACAAGTGACCACGATGGCACGAGCTCTTCTTTTCATTGCACTACGACTGGTACCCGTTCCTGATAAACCGACATCTTGACTAAAGTCACTCGGACGGATTTTCCCCTCTATTAACATTCTCACATCACAAGGGATACCAAAACGCATAAGAATCCACAACCGAGTAATTCTAGCCTTGTATTTCTTTCTGAGAATCTTTTGGGAGAGTGATGGGAAATACTTTCTCAGGTGTTGGTACTTTGGGTCCATGATGAGATGAAAGAAGAGTAAATAGAAAGGAAAAATTAAGATAGTAAATTGCAGAATCCTAGAATTCCTTCTTCTTTTAGAGGAAAAGAAGAATTTTTAATGAAAAAGAAGAGGATTTGCGATTTAGAGAGAAAATAACAAATTAAGAGAGAAAAAGTGAACTCGGAGAAATAAGTTCCTATGCACAGTAAACGTATATGTAAACAATAATTAAACCACTGTATATGACACGTATAGAAACCACGTGGGAGAGACAGTGTGAATCAAACTGATTTAAGATTTGAACTAGGCCCAAATGTTCTAAGTTGAAAATGGTCAGGTTGTTTCGGGCCTTAACACATTTGGAACGAGTTAAATAACAAACATAAAATTGAAAACCAATTCGTATGAATCTTAAACCCAATTCAAAGCCCACTATAGATAAAGTTAACTATAAACAACAAATCTAATTTAACGACAACAAGGATCTTCCTGAATGATCCAGCAACTCAAATAATTTTGTTTTAATCAAAACCTTATTGAACAATGCATACACCCATATGTTATTGATAATACTTAACATCTATCAATGGATTCATCATCATTACTACCAAGGGTTTAGAATGCGACTAACCTTGAAATCAATACGATTTACGTCTTCCAACGTAGACCATATCAATGAACAAAGACACTTGATGTTACTACTTAAGAACATCTACAATCCCTACAATTCTACTCATACAATATATAATTTCCTCATATAACAAAACCTTAGGTAACCAAAAGATTCACTGATACACTTAAATACAATGTACGTAACAAAATATTCCAATTTTGAGATTCATGCATTCTAGACTTTACACAGTCTCAACAGACCAAAAGTCTAACATTTATCTCTCTCAAGATTCAATACCATGATTCCCAACTTATATCATATTCCTCAAATAAATAGAACTTTCAAGAAAAGTTATTGACACTTATGTGCTCCATCGAATCCACACATAATCATTACTTAGGTTTGAATCAATTACGAAAAATTTGGCATATCTATGCCAAACTTTAAAATCAATAAATTAAGCCTTATATTTCTTATTGTTTTTCACGAGACAAAAGGCTCTTAAATCCTCGTATCTATACGAATTTCTCATCGTTTATACGAATTAAATATGCTTATAGATCCAAATATTATACGAATCTCTCATAAGCAATCTACTTATAAACTCATTCCATATAATTATCATTCCCTTATAACTATTAATACTTTCCTTCTATATAATTATTGTACTCATATAACTATTGATATTTTCATTCTATGGCCTTTCCATGTTACATCCTTCTAGACTGTATAAATCAATGTGAAGGTTCATTTTGATGATGACAATGAAAATTCAGCTTCAAAACCATCTCAAAAATATTTTTGTTTAAAGTGGTGCTACACTCCCTAGGTTAACCGAACCTAGGCTCTGATACCAAAAATTCTGTAACGCCCCTATATGGGGGTTAACAGTTTTTAATGAGATAAAATAAAAATAAATAATAAAAGTAAAACCTTAAAAATAAAATTTGCCCGGGACTTAAATGAAAACTCTCAACTCAAAAATAAAAATATAAACGATAAATAAACCACAGTTTTAAATGTAGCACCTTAAATTTAATAAAATAAACTGTTGTCATCATCATTTTAACCCTCAACACATTATAATACAGTCACAGAAAGTAACAATTGATGCTTACATTATCATGAAGAACATTCTCAACGATTGAAGCAGTCCCAATGTAATATAGTTACATCACTTCCTCAACTATATTTCTCGTAGCCACCTCACACTTAGTGAGTCCTGAAAAGATATAAACATAAGGGAATGAGCAACACTATGCTCAGTAGAGAAAGCCATTACTCACCTTTAGGTTTTTATCATTACCACATTAAAATCTGCATGGTCAGTAAGTCACATCATATTCCAGATTATGAGGTTTATTATGATCACATCTTATGGATACCGTAGTTAATCATTACCAAGTGTCATAATTACACATTTATACAAATATTACCAATCATCATTGTTCCTAGGTATCCATGTTAAATTGAGTATCACTCAACTCATCGAAACCCAAATGGGCGCACTTGATCACCCTATAAACATTCCAAGGGTGTTCCGGTGAGGGGACATCAAGCCCCGAGTCCTCACCAAATCAATTCCTGTACAGTGTGTTCTGGGACTTTCAACCCAAGGAAGCGTCATCACCTTCCCCCTATTTTACCTTTTAGGGTATTCATGCCCAAGGACGTAACCGTCGCCCTTTTCATGTCTCACAATTTCTCCATATTAAATCATTATTAATAGAGTTAATTTTCCTAACCATGCTTCTCAATTTATAACATGTGTCAATTCATTATGTTCCTCGCCGTACAATACAAGACGAGTCCATGTCATAGTTTCATATGTGATACACATATAATATCAGTTCAACATAGATATATATATATTGCAGCAAAACAATCAATTTTAATTCTATAAAAACCTCACAAAAGATGAGTAATAGAATCCCTACCTTTCAAGCTTATCAACAATCTTTTAATCCTGGAATCAATTAACGTTAGCTCCATACTCCCTTGATCCTAAGGCGTGCATAAGGACAATTAAAACTAAAGCACAACATACAACTACATTCATAAATAAATCATGTGTAAACCTATCTTACTAGTATGCCATTAAAGCTTTTATATAAATCTCTTTTGAATACCACAGTAAACAATTTTTGTCTTAACACAATATAAAATGTGAACAAGTAATCTATATGTTTTAGTCCCTAATAAGATTCATCAATCACTTAGGATAATATTGGAAAGGTTGCAAGACATTAAAGAATTAGGTGGTGAGCAAAGATGGGTTCTTGGTTCAGGTTAGCAGCTGGTATACCATAACAAACTGGCAGATTTACTAGTTTCCAATACAAAAATTGAATAATTCTTAGAAAATAAAATACAACTCCGATTTAGGTTTATGATAGCTCGTTAGAAAGCCTAGGATGCTACTTTTCAAATATGCAAACCAATTCATAAAATTCATTTTAATTTAATCTTAGAATTTCAAGAAATAACCACTGCCCATAGAGGTATTACAAAGTTTAACAATATAAATTTTCTGTCTAGGGCATATACACTTAGACTTCATACATATGCTCCAAAATAGCAACAAACATATACTTAGGTTTAAGAACGCAAATTTGAATAATCCTTTAGTATAAAAGAAAATTTATAAATGAAAGACTAAATTTGTTCATAAGATTCTAACCTCGGATTATGGTTAGTTGGAAGCTTGAAATGGCTTCAAAACAGGTTCCTTTACTTCGGTATGACTGAAATTCTTGCTCAAATGGAGGTGATGGTGGCTGATTTTTATGGCTGCCTTGAAGAAGTTCTCTAAGTATTTTGCTTCAGCAAAGAAATGAGAAGAAGAGTGTGGGAACCGTGGAAGAGAAAGGAAGAAAAGATGAAGTCTTTGAAGAGAAGTGATGGAAACAATTATAGAGGAGACATGTTGAAGCATGTCACGGAGGAAATAAAGAAAATGAGGGTCAAGAGTAGTTGGAAAAGATATCCTTATGTCTCATCTAAAGACTTTAACACACATAATGCTAATATGACATTTTTGAGATTTATTAGAAGTTCTAAGGCTTTTTAGTAATCATACTAAATAAATATAGGAGAATTTTAGAAAACTTAAAAATAGATAAAAATAAATATTATAAAATAAATTTAAATGAAACAATTTTTTTTTATACATTAAAAATTAATTTAATTACCTCAATACCCGTTAGGAGAATAACGGGTGTCACAAGTACATATGCTAAATATATCACTGATGGTCAAGCTCATTCACGTGGAGAATCTTAAAATTAATTGAATGTTCAATTCTGAATTCTCCTTTTCTGTTCCCCTAGTATGGTGACTCATGAGGATCTCGATGATGAAATTTGAAGAACGACCATGGTGAGTAGAAATGTGGAGACTATGGCTTGGGGTTGGTCCAGGGCCATAATACTAAAAAAAGGCTTAACATCCTGACTCGGGTAGTTAGGATGTATCGGGGTGCCCAACGCTCCAACTAAGGCGGCATCAGGTGACTCACTCGTAATTGAAGCAGTCTGACTTCGCTATGCTATTTGAGCTACACCAGCCGCCTATGACCGGGCTGGATTAAATCAAATGATCAGGATGGCCTACAAGACTACAACCATAGATGCTTTCTGTTGTTTTTTTGCTCTTTTTTGGATTTAGACCCGTATTAGTAGACAAAATACCCGAAGAGAAGTTTAGAGAGACAGCTATGACAGAGGGATGACCAACACAAGATAAGATACAAAAGACACGCCGAGGATGAGGATGAGGGATGGTTGCAGGACAAGGAGACTGATAATGAATATTGAATAAGAGCAGAGTTCAGATACAGCACATAGTATGTTGGGGAAAAAAAAATTCAAATGACTGGAATCAAGCTAAACTCAGTCGTAAAGTTCACTTGGAAACCTCATGCTTGAGTGCTTAAGCCAAGGACCATCCGGGATTGCACCGTTTTTATACAAAAATTGACACTGAAAAATTAACGAACCAGTCAACACAAGTCGGCCTCAGATAAACTGACAATCAGAGAACATTAATATTCTATGATAAGAATACCAATAGCAGCAGTTAAACCACAGACGTTCCTTTCTTAACATCAGTTAAGAATGAACCATGAAACACTAGTTCTTTTGAACAAGAAAGTAATCTACTGCTCTTAAACAAGTAACAACATAAGATGATCAAATTACAAGCAATAACGAAAGCATACTTTTTGGGAACAAGAAAATATCCTAAATAAAACACGCATAAAAGTAATTCTGCGCAAGACAATGGTAAACACCAAGATACAACAACTCCATTGATAAACAAACAACCAAACTTGAAAAAGTAAAAATAGTAATAACTGAGCAGATTGTAATATTAAGTATCAACAAGATCAAATCCATTTCAATTATTTATTTATCCAGGTTTTCCACAAATCATTATAGAATTTAATAAAACTGTAATCAAAGCATGTGCTTCCCATGCTGAGCTATTCAACAACAAAGTAAATTCCAGTTCCAAAGACATGATATTGCCTTTCTTCTTATAATTTTGGTTTCCCATGGACGATGCCCTGACTATCAAAATTGGCTAAATTAAATAAACAGAAGTTAAACGCTCACAATAAGACCCTCCCCTCTCAAATAGGCACGTATCGCTTGATCGCCGTCTTCGCCGTCACCGCCGCGCCGACCAAGACCCCTCCGAGAGCGCCCGCCACCGCCGCCGACCTCACCCCTCTCGCCGCCCGATACAGCGCACCCGTACCCAGTCCCGCAGCGACGCTGTTCCACACATCATCGGTGTCCCTCAACGACACGATTCCGCTCTCCAGACCGGCGTAGAGCAACCCGATCACGCCCAAACGGTTCCCCCAAACGCGTCCCGAGTGACCGGAGGCATTTAGAACACGATTGATTCGGAGCTTCGTCGTGTCGCCGGGCTCGAAGGACTTGACGCCGGTGACGAGGCCGGCGCTGGCGCCGCCAACGGCTCCGGCGAGGTAGGTGCATCCGGTGTAGAAGGTGAGGTTCTCGCCCCAGGATCGACGCTGGCGGCGAGCTTCTTCGTCGAAGAGGAACTCAGGGGAGGTTGGGAGCTGATAGAGGTTTCGGATCGGGACCTGGAGGTCCTGGTAGGGGTTGTAGAGACGGGGCTTGGAGAGGTCGGAGCCTCGCTCGTGATCTGGGGATGAGATTGCGTCCGCCATGATTGAAAAAAGCGAGGTTCTTTCTCGTCTAGGGTTTACGTCTCCGGCTGCTGAGAGAGAGAGTCTGCTTCACGCGCAAGAAGGCTCCGGAGCCGACTTTTCTTTTGAGAATTTTTTGAGAATCATTTTTGGGAATTTCAGGGGGGAAAAGTTCGCTGATAAAAAACAAACAAACAAACAAACAAACAAAAAATGGTAAATTATTACGTTAATCTTTAATCTTTCATAAAAATATAATTTTAATTTTTAATTTTTAATTTTTAATTTTTAATTTTGATTTTTTAATTTTTTAATATAATTGTTAAACGACTAATTAATGGTTTAATTGTTAATTTTGAGTAACAGTTTGTCATCTTTTATAAATTTGAGAAACAGTTTGTCATCTTTTTAATAACTTTGAGAACTAATTTGTTTAAAATTAACTATTTGACTCTTAAATTAGTCATTTAATTATAATAATTAAAAGTTAAGAATTAATAAATTAAAAATAAAATGTTATGGATCAAATATTTACTTTTACAAAAAATTAAAAGACTATTAGAACAATTTACTTACAAAAGAAACAATTGTCAGGTGACCTTAAATGACTCACTCTAGTTAAGCTGGTCCAGTCTGTCCACCTCGGTCCATGTGTTAGTCTTAAACTACCATAAATGAAATGTTGTTTCATCATAAGCAATTAAGAGGTGGACTTTTAGAGAAAAAACGACATGTTCAATAATCAAATGTTATATAATCTCAATTTGGTTCATAGGTTTCAATTTAAGCTTTATGAGAAAAGACACGAACAAAAAAAAAAAAGATTAGAACAAAAACTTAAAATTAAACAAATGATTTAAGTCTAAGACATGGCACGTTGTTGTAGTTGTTATTGTTGTTGAATATAAAGTATGGGAATTCAAAACTCTTTATTTATAAGTAGAATTAAATCTGGTTTTACCATCAAGCTATGCTTATAACCACCATTACACATTATGAAATTAAATGCATGATGTTTGCACAATTTTTAATCTCAATTTTTTAATTTTAAAATCATTGGGGTTAGTTTAGCACTTTTGCACAACAAATAGTCCTTAAACTTTACCTCTAATTTACTTTTAAAATTTTATCAAATTTAAAATCATTTTTTCCAACAAATCATCCTAAACGTTTTCTCTAATTTTACTTTTAATTCCTAACTTTTCAAACGTCTCAAATTTAGCCATAATCTATAACCTTTTTCTAAAATTTAACTGTTATTCATTGTCAGAGAGTGTTATTTTGACGCCAAATAGATTAAAACAAGCCAAGACAAAAACTAACCATAATCTAAAAAAAATATAAATATCTAATTAGTTAATTAATCCAAGAGATTAAAGACATTATCCCAAATTTCCCCCCCTTCCCTCTACAATCTCAACAAGCCTTGATTCAACCTTGAAAGCTTTATTGACTGCATCTTCAAAATCACAGTGATAATCAAAAGTACCCACTTGAGATCCAATAGAAGGCCTCAACCCATCTACAAGTCATATTCTGTTGAGTTGGTGAGGCAAATTCTTTTTTTGAAAAAAAACTTTTTTTAAATCGTCGTCTAAAGTCTATCCATCTTGGCGTATGGTGACCAATCTGTGTGAATTCGCGCCAATGTTCTGCTCGCCAGTGAGCACAAGTGTAGCTAATTTGGCTCGAAAATGGTCAAGAATGTGAATGGCATCCAAGCGTTTTGTCACCCTAAGAAGCCAGTCTTCTGCTTCAAAAGGATCAGAATTAATGCCTGCGAATGTTGGAGGTCCTAGAGATCTAAATGCCAAGGCATATTTCACGGCTTTATTGTCAGGCTCAGGAGGGTTAAAAGGGTTAAAAATCAAACAAAGAATCATAAAGTTGGCCACAAAATCACTTCCAATTTATAACAAATTATAGTTGCAAAATATAATCATAATTAATGATTGCCTTTAAGTTTGAGAGAGCGAAATGCAAATAATACGAAGCTCTCGCATGGTACAATATAAAAAACAAATATATTATAGTGTAAAGCTCTTGCATTCTATAATATGTAGTTTAAACTCTAGAATTAGAACTCAAATTAAGTTGTAATGTATAAGATAGCATTCACCTAAATATCTTCTCTGAAAAGGCTTAAAAAACAAACAAAGAATCATAAAGTTGGGCACGAAATCACTTCCAATTTGTGACAAAATACAATTTTAAAATATAATCACAATTAATAATTGCCTTTAAGTTCGAGGGAGGGGACGACAAATAATATGAAGCTCTCACATGCTATAATATAAAAAACAAATATAAAATTCTCAATACTACAATACGCGCTTTAAACTCTATAATTAGAACTCAAATTAATGTGTCATGTGTAAGACAGCATTCAAATTAATGTGCAAGACATCCGGTTGCGCAAAAACTCCAATGCCCATTAACCACAAAACGATTTCTTTCTACTTGTATTGATAATTATATAGCCACCAAGAGATTACTTGCTTTATAAGTTATGGATAATATTTGCACGAAATAGAGTACTTTTGACTTTATTATTAGGAAGGTGATTCATTCGTTGAAAAGGAACAAAAAAAAAAAAAAAGAAATCGTTGAAGGTGATTCATTTGTTCACGCCTTTGTTTTTGTTCTTAAAATTTTAAAAAATATTTTTACATATTTTTCAAAGCAAAAATTTTAAAATCACTTTCAACATAATTCTTAAAAAATTCTCATTTTTTAAAACAAAAATATTTTCACATATTTTAAAAATAATACCAAACAGTTCCATAGTGTTTGGCATGGTAGTTAGAACTATTGGTTATAATGTAAATACTGTAGTATATGAGAGCTTTACACTATAGCAATTTTTTTGTTTTTACTGTAACATATAAGAGTTTTACACTGTTCCTAACTGAAAAGTTAATTAGAACTAACTAATGCTAAACAAGCTAATTATCCCGCGATTTTAAGTCTCCCTTATTTCTTTTCTAAATTAATCTCTGCCCACTATTTTTAGACAAAAATAACAGATCAAAAATTGCCTTAAATAGATTATTTAGAGTATTTTAAACAAATTACAAAATTTCAAGAGTCGGACAAACAAATGTTGTGTTTTAAAATTTAGGGTTAATAGCTTTACAATTTATAAACTTTTAATATTGTGACAATTTAATTTTTAAATTAATTTAATATACTAAAATAGTCCTTAAAACTTTTAATGTTGTGACAATTTGGTTCTTAAACTAATTTAATAGGCTAAAATAGTATATAATTTAGTTTTTAATAACAAAATCAATCATATTTTGTTAGTCATTGTTAAAATTTGAATGGCAAATATCACAACAACCTTCATCTTATGACACTCCTCTTTACAACACTGACCATACATCACCTTCTAACTATACCCTATTTGCAACAAAGCCACCTCATAGCTGCCTCATCAATTACCTCACCCAACTAACCACACTACAACACTATGTTTTGTCAATATTTTAACATATTAAATTAATTTAAAAGACTATATTGTCATAATATTAAAAATTTATGAACTTTTTTAGCTTATTAAATTAATTCAAATACCAAATTGTTTTAATGTTAAAATTTCTAAAACTATTTTAACCTATTAAATTAATTCAATGACTAAATTATCAAAACTTTTAAAAATTCAAGGAGCTCTAAAACTCTGCTACCCAATTTTTAAGAGGTACATAGCAATCTACAAAAATGTTTTAAAATTTGAGAGGTACATAATGTTACAATAATCATAATTAAAAGGGAAATTTTTTATAATTAACGATACATATTACTCAACAGTTGTATAAACATTCTAACATGCATTTCTCTCAAAACAAAAAACAAAAAAACAAAAAAAAAAAACAAAAATCTGTATATATATATATATATATATGTTTTAACATACTCTCTTCTCTCTCTGTCTGAATTTTCCAAGTCCTCAGAAATTTATTTATTTAGGTAGGGGTAAAAACTGCCACAGCGTTGAAAGGTGGCGAAATGAGAACCAACTCATTCTCCGACCATCCCACCTCCACTTCCACCACCCTCTTATTTTTCTCACCTCCCCATACCCACTTCATCAGCCGTCACCGTCCGTCGATCCCCCCGCCGCCACTCTCATCCGACGGCCTTAAAAGCTCTGGACCATGGAAGTTTTCTCATGAACACCACTACCAAAAGAATGCCACCGAATACTGGGACAAGTTTTACAAACGCCACCAAGACAAAGTCTTTTTCTTTCTCGCACACTGTTAAAATATCTAACTTGGGTTTTGCTCACGTGGGTTGTGCTTATTTCTTGTGAAATTTTGCAGTTCTTCAAGGACAGGCATTACTTGGAGAAGGATTGGGGTTGCGTCTTTGCAGAAGATAATTTGTCGCCTAACGCGAAAGTAGTTTTGGAGGTAATTTTTATTATTATTATTTTTTTGCTGAATTATTACGATTCTGTTTTTTATAGGCCGCCGGCCCACCTCACGTTTGTTGTCAAATAAAGGCTTTTAATATATTTATTATGATTTTAAAGTTTTAAAATTTTTACTATTAGAGTCTCGTGTTGAAAGAAAAGAGAGACTTTTTCTCCTCTTTTTCTATATAAACGTTTTTTTGTTTTTTAAGGTGTTGCCGTTGAAACACTCTATATCAATTTTTTTAATTAGTTAAATTTTAAAGATTAAAAAAATATAATTTAAAATATTTAATAATTAAATATTGTTATATTTTTACACTAATAAAGATTTTTATATAGTAAAAAAATTTAATTTTTTAAAATTTTGTTAGTCAAAATGTTAAAAAATTTATATAGTAAAAAATTATATAATAAGTTTTTTTAATCGTGTCGTGTTATATTAAACGTGTAATCGTGTCATGTTCGTGTTTGGTTTGATCGTGTTATGTTATAAACGTGTATTGTAAACTTGTTGACATGAATATAACACGCGAACACGAATTGTCAGCCCTAGTAATTGTGTCATGCCAAGCTCATTCATATGAAACCCAGTTTGCATCTTATGCATGTCAAGTACTTTTCTTTCAACTGCATTATATTATATATAGGGTTATGACATGTTATTTTTCAGATCATTAATTTGTGTCTTCTCTCATGAATGCAAGCAAATGTGATTTTTAGGGAAGACAAGGTGAATGCATTTGTCTCTGATGTCATACTTGAAGATCTTTGTAACGATGTTGAGCCATTTTACATGGGTAAGATTAAGCAAAAAATTAAAGTCCTTTTATGTTGTCTTTTTGAGGGGACAGGGAAACATTGTCTATATGAAGTACCTAACGTTTTGAGCAGGTTTTTATACTGTGTCTCCTAGGAAAATGCCCCTTAGTTTGCAGAACATCAAAAAAGTAATAAAGGTAAGCCTTTATTTGGTACTGGTTTGAAAGTTTGTTTCTTTTCCATTCTTCTAAATTTTTAAGGGTGTTTAGGAGAGTGGTTGAAACCACACATTGTAGCATATAAGAGTTTTATATTGTTTGTAATTGAAATGGTATGGTTGGAACCACTCTCCCCAACAGCACCTATATGTCAAATTTGAATTTTGTATGCTTTTATCTTCATGCGGCCAAATGGTTGTGTTCTTTTGCGAGATTATGCTGTTGGGATTTTACTCAAGTGAGTTTTTTAAAGCGTACTTATCATCCACCGTTGCCCTTATATCTGATCTTATATTTACTTGTCATAGATGTTTGAATAATGTATTAAAGATAATGACTAGCTGTTTTAGAAAGTTTCTGCAAAAAACAATAAGATTTGTCCTTTTCAAGTTTTATTTGAGGGGTTCATTTCGTCCATTTCTTTTGTCTCTCGCTCTACTGAACAATTAAACCAACAACTGACAGTTCACAACCTAACTTCATGTCAGCTTCAAGGTGAAGTTACAGAACAAAGATCGGATGATTGGTGAGGACTTTTATGTCCTTGGTGATGGTACTGTAAGTATACTGCATGGTTTGAGTAGTAACATTTTGATTTTAAATGACCATATTGCTCGTATAGCTCGGTTTCTGATGAAATTCAATTACATAAACCAGTGTTCATTCTACTTATCTGAAGATTATTTGTCAACCTTGTTCTTAAGAGCTGGCTTAAGCACCGTGGATACGAACACATACTGCAGAAAAGTTCACAATCATTCTCGGAACGTCACGATGGATCGGTATTGTGCATTTGTTTTCCTGCCTTGTGATGATACTTAAATGTTCCTTTATTTTAAGTTCTCCAAGTACTTTTCAAACTCTTGACGAACTGTAATAGAGAAGGCCAGACATCTATGATGCAGGCTTTTTGTTGACATTTCTTCAACTCTCCCAAACGCTTGAAATATATTTTTGCTTCCATTTTCTTTGACTTTCATTGTTTCGTTCTTGATTATGAAATCTATTATTAGGCGCTGGATACGTGCAGTGTTTAAAAGCTTTTGATATCCAACGCTTGACATTGTGTTCAAGCTGCTAGATGACCATTTGCCAGCAGATCAATTAATGATCTAGTGATTGTGCACCAGGTTTGTAAGCAAAACTGGTTTAAGATTATGATGTGCATGTTGAAAAATGCACAAATTACGTAGCTCTATTTTTTTTTCTTGTCCCTTTTTTGCAGGTCAAGCGTGTAGAAATTTAATTTGACATGGTGGTTGGAACCATTGGTTAGAACTGTAAACACTATAACATGTGAGAGCTTTATATTGTTCCTAACTAAAAAGTTAGTTAGAACCAATTAATGCCAAACAAGCTATAACATGTCTAATGTAAAGTTGAGAAATTCTAAAATCTCTAGTGTCTGGTGGCTTTCGAGGATTATTTTTGCTCATTTTATCACACATACTCAACAGGCTACGAGCCTCTTATGTTTGGGGTGAATCCAACAAGTTTTGACTTTGATCAGAAAGTGGGTTTGTCCTACAATCCTCACATAATTATATCCATCTATTACAAGAGATAATGTCGTTTTAAAGGATTGATTGTCGTTCATTGTCAGATTCAAAATTCTTGTCGTTTGTAAACATTGTCATATGAAATTTTGTAAAAGATATTGGCCGTTTGGAATTGTTTTTAAAATAAGTAAAGGTAAGCCTCTATTTGGTATAACACCCTTAATTTATGATTTATTGCTTCCAATGTCAACACCAAATTATTTATCTTCATGCCTTAACAGTCACACTGTTGAGCAAAGTTTTCACACAAAATAGTCCCATGTTTATTACAAAACCCAGGTCTTTGGCCCGCTTAATACGAACCAATGCCCAGAATTAGCTGCATTAAACATGCCCAGGATCATCCTTCATTACTAGATTCTTCAACCAGTTCAGCTCGGCAACATGACTGATCCGAGGTCCGGCCTGTCCTTCTTCCTCACCTCACAGCACTGCAGAGCCAGCTTAGCAAAACTCAAGGCCTCCTCAACAGGCCAATCCAGCACCATTGGATCAAGAATCTCATGAAATCTGCCTTGCTTAATGGCCTCCTCAACCTGGAAAGACAGTTCGATCGGAGGCTTCGACGTGATGATCTGCAACAACATCACTCCAAGCGAATAGACGTCCGACTTCAGGCCCAAAAGCCCGGTCTGCTCATACTCCAGGTCGATGTAGCAGAACGTCCCTGCCGCAGCCGTCTGGCGACAGACGCGGGGACAAGCCTGGCAAGCCCCACATCGGGTATCTTGCTGTTGTAGTTCCTGTCCAGGAGGATGTTGGGGGGCTTGAGGTCGAGGTGGACGAGCGGCTTGGGCTTACTCTGGTGGAGGAAAAGGAGGGCGGTGGCAATCTCGGCAGCGGTTCTAAAACGTGCCTTCCAAGGAAGAGGGGGAGTGTTGCTCTTGCAGAAGAGCCTGTCTCCCAAGCTGCCCATTATTCATGACATTCAGAACCTCAACCTATATACGTGATCAAAGTAAACAATGATAAAAACAGTTTGATTAGTGCTATTAAACATAATTGTATATAAAGACCAAACGGTTTAGAAAGAATAGCAAGGACTTAATTAATATCTTTTCTTAGTGTTAGAATAGGGGTTTTTTTAAGTATTTACTGAACTTCGATTTAGGAATCTTGCATCTTATCAATGTAATTGATTAAGTATTCATTTATAAAGTTAAATAATTATTGGCTTATAATATGTAAATCTTTTTTGATAGAATAGCTTAGAATATGTAAACTTGTTGACGGTCGATGAGTAAATTTGGTATTTATTCTTATTAATTAGAATTAATACTAAGTGGTTTTAAAATTGGCAATTTTTTTTCTTGATTTTCTGGTCCCACTAAACCGCCATTTTTAATATTGTAAGCCAACATATAATTAGAAGGAAAACAAAAATACTTTTTCTTTTATGTGAAGTAAAAAAAAATTTGCTCTTATACTATAGTTTACTTCATCTAGTTTCTTTGTAGGATGAGCAAATTAGAACATTTTGGTAAGTAAACATATAGTTTACCTCTTGTTGGAACTGGATCACCCTTGTGATGTGTCTGGCCTCAGGATCTTGATAGCAACAGGGGTGTAATCAAGGAAGCCTTTATAAACCGGTCCGTACCCGCCTTCACCGATCTTATACTTGTTGTTGAAGTAATCTGTCGCGGATTCGATGTCCTGAATGGTATATCTTCAGTGCTTGACACCACCGTGGATCAAACCGCTCTCTTCTGTCTCCTGGCCGGCTCTCATTTCAGCAAACTTTCTCTTCTGCGTCTCTGTCTCTGCTATCCTTGCTGCAATGTGCGCAGCCTCTGTGGCCAGCTTCATCTTCTACTTCTCCAACTCTGCTAAAGCTGTCGCAGCCTCTTCATCAGTCCTGGCTTCCTCTAGGCTGCGTACTTTTGCTGGCTTCGCGTGAAGCTCATCGACCTGCATGAACAAGTTCTCAGTTTTAAGTATTACACAAAAGCAAATGTACATTTTAGATTTCAAGAAGAACATAATAACTACCTTTGAAGATCAAATATTTACCCTCTCTTTGGCTTCTGTAGCTTCATTGCAAACCGAATTATAGATGTCCATTGTTTGCTTTAATTGAACAGACAGTGTATTCATCTTAGCTTCCAAGTCCTCCTGTGTCAGTTAAGTGATTCAATTCACAAACATAGTTTAGATATCTATCTTTTCTAAAATTGTTTTATTTTGTCCGGTATTTGGTACGGATACGCAATATACAGATAAAATAAAAAATGTAGTTCTTTCGGCTATAAAAACTAATAATAGAGAACTTCGAATGACTAAATAGAACTACTAGGATGTCTCTAGCAATGACTAATCATATAGCACAAGACCATGTTATAAAAGTGTTTCCTGAACTCTCCAAGCTTGTGAAGGAATTTAAGGTCTTGGAGGTTGTTGATTGGAAACTATTAAGCACTGAATACTCACTGAAAATTGATTTGGGATTCCCATGTAGAGAACTAGTTGAAAAGTCACCGAAAACCGGGCGGGGGTTCCCATCTAGAGAACTTGTTGAAAAGTCACTAAAAACCGATTCTGGGTTTCCAGTAGAGATGAATTTGACTTAAATGACATATTACTTGTGCTGCTTTTCCGGCTATGGCTTGATGAGGCCGAATTGGCAGATAAATAGCGGGAGCTACCACTTTCTGCACTTCCAAGATTAGGTGAACTCCTGCAATAGCAAGCACAAGTCGAATATGAGATCCCGGATCAGACTAAGAAGAAAGGAAAGAGGTTCACGATTTCAAAGTAGTATCCGCTCCCTTCTATGCCGACTAGCTTAGTCTTCAATAATCGTCAATGGCTTCTAACGCTAATAACAGCATTAACAACAAGGACATCACATAAAACTTGTTTCTCGGCACATTTTAGATGCAATATTGTTCCTAATTATCTGTAGAATTTGAATATGCTGTCTGATTTTCCCGTGCCATCGGACATCAGCTGTGTCTCTGATCAAATTCTGAGACCTCATTCAGTTATCTAGTGTGTAGCTCGTATTTAGTATTTATTAGGCAGTCGAGTTTCTAAATTTAGACGACACGATAGAAACACGGGCATTAGGGACAACACGTTTGAATCAATTGTTTTTGTGAAACAAAATCAATACACATGGAAACATAGAGTTTATTAAGATTTATATCAACATGAAGCGCACATTTCTTGAATCCAAAAAAGTTGCTTCAAGTTATTTTTGCATACTCTCTCTTTGCCTTCGTGCCATAACTACCTGTTGTTAACTAATGATCACAAGCTTTTCTTTTTCTTTTCTTTTTTAGACAATATGTTACCTGGTAGAAACTGCATCCTCCCTTTTTTTTTTAAACTTGAGTTGCTTCTCTAATGTTGGTAGATTTTCCTTTGGATACAACATAGACTGTACAGAAATCTGGCGCATGTTTTATCAAAGCTAGTTGCCACATCTGCTTCTTTGAATTTTCTGCATGAAGACAAAAATCAACTTAAGGAAAAAAATATGTCACCATGCAAAATAAATGTTACGAAAACAATGCGATAGAAACAAAGAATAAAGACATACAGAGATTTGCGTGAAAATCCAAGACGAAAAAAAACCACAGGTGAAGGAGAAGAAAATCACTAACCCATGAAGATTACAAGATGGAGGCAATTAGGGAGGTTAAAATTCGATAATAATGAAACCCTAACCCAATACTTAAAACAAAACCCTATTGGCCCAAAAACATAAACTAAACGACCCAAAATTACAAAGGTCCATACCGCAAGCTTTTCGGATCATGCTAAACTAAATTTGGGTCACCATACTCTAATAATCCCCTCCTTGATGCGAATTCCACTTCAAGGAACAAATCTTCAACAAGCTATTTCCATCTCTTCCAGAAAAGCAACCCCTTAAGGGCAAACCTCAACAACGAACACCAACCAAGTCCAAGCAATACTCAAACTTGGATGTAGATAATGACTTAGTCATCATATCGACAGGATTATCATGAGTACTAATCTTGCTCACAACAATATCACCATGAGCACAAAGTGATATCGAACATCAATATGCTTAGTGTTCTCATGAAACATCTGATCTTTAGTGAGAAAAAAAAAAACACTCTAACTATCACAAAACACTATAGTAATTGCAAGTCTTCACCGAGCTCACCAAATAGCCCCTTCAACCAAATAGCTTCCTTACAAGCTTCAGCGATCGCTATATATTCTACCTCAGTAGTAGACAAAGCCATTGTAATCTACAAAGTAGTCTTCTAGCTAATAATACAGCCATCAAACCTCTTATCAAGATCTCCAGCAAAATTAGAATCAACATATCCAATAAATCCATCTCTAGTCCTCCCAAACGGCAAAACCAATATCAGTAGTACCACGCAAGTACCTGAATATCCACTGAACTACTTTCCAATGTTTCTTACTAGGATTAGCCAAGTATCTACTAATTATACTAACTACATATGATAAGTTTGGACGAGAACATATTATAGCATACATGAGGGATCCCACTGTACTAGAATATGGAACTCGAGACATATACTCAATTTCATCATCCGATTGTGGAGACAAAGCAGAAGAAAGTCTAAAATGCGCAGCTAATAGAGATTCATAGGTTTGGAACTATATATATTGAACCTTTGCAAAACTTTCTCAATGTACTATTTCTGGCTCAAATACAACTTGCCTGCCTTCCTATCTCTTAAAATCTCCATGCTAAGAATTTTCTTTGGAACCCCCAAGTCTTTCATCTCAAACTCCTTACTGAGTTGAGCCTTCACCTTCCTGATTTCTTCCTTATCCCTGACAGCTATCAACATATAAGAGCAAATGGACGTAAGACCCATCACGGTTCTTCTTTATGTAGACACAACTGTCATAGTCCCTCCTCTTAAACTCATGAGAGGTTATAAATGAGTCGAACCTCTTATACCATTGCCTAAGAGACTGTTTCAGGCCGTAGAGAGATTTTTTCAACAAACACACATGGTCCTCCTTACCTGAAACTACAAAGTCCTCTGGCTGCTGCACATAGATATCCTCCTCACGCTCCCCATGCAAGAATGCAATCTTCCCATCCAACTACTCAAGCTCAAGATCATGCATGACCACAATACCAAGCAAAGCTCGAATCGAATTATGCTTCACGACTGAAGAGAACACATTCATGAAGTCTACACTTGGAACCTGACTATAACCTTTTGCAACTACTCTGGCCTTATATCTGGCTTCTTTAACTCCTAACGTACCATATTTTCTCTTAAACACCCACTTGCAGTGAACAACTTTCTTGCCTTTAGGCAACTTCACCAAATTCAAAGTGCCATTCTTATGAAGAGATTCCATCTCTTCTTGCATAGCAATCATCCATCTCCTAGAGTCATCATAGCTAACCGTCTCTAAATAAGTATAAGGTTCTTCACTGCAATCAATACCTTCTGCCACTGATAAAGCATAAGCACCAAGTCGCCCTCAACAAACCTCTTTGGACGCCTAACATATCTCCTAGGTCTATCATTGGCAATAGAATACTATGGTGGTCTCGATGGCGGTGATGGGGAAGCAACACTCTCTAAACTTGATTGGGAAGTTGAATTGGATGATGTACATGTCTCAATCTGAAACTCCATCTGTCTGCTAGATCTTTCTTAATCAACATCACTAGGTCCCGTAGTAGATGTCCCACGTAACATGGTAATCTCATCAAACACAACATCTCTACTAATAATCACCTTCTGGGCTTCTAGGCACCACAACTTATAACATTTGACTCCAGGCTTATAACCAAGAAACACACACAGGCTCCAATTTACCATTATCAACATGAGCATAAGGCTGAAAATTCTTAAATTAGAGTAATATGTAGGTTTACCCGACCATACCTCATGTGGAGTCTTCTTGTTAATAGCAATGGAAGTAGAGCGTTTCACCAAGTAATAAGCTGTAGAAGCGGCTTCAGCCTAAAGCGGCTTAGGTAGCCTAGCATTGGAGCGTATGCAACGTACCTTCTCTATCAATATTCTATTCATCCGTTCTGCTACACCATTTTGCTGTGGAGTACGTCGGGATGTTAAATCCCTCATAATTCCTTCTGATTTATAGAAGACATAAATTCATCTGAATAAAAACTCCAAGCCATTATCAGTGCAGAGATGTTTAACTAGCTTATCGATCTGCTTTTTTATCATGGTCTTCCAATATTTGAACGTAGCAAAAACGTCATTCTTCTGCTTCAAAAAGAATGTCCATACCTTTCTGGAAAAATCGTCTATAATTGTAAGAATGTAACTAGTACCACCATGAGAAAGAACAGTAGACTGTTCCCAAATATCAGAATAAACATACTTCAAAATATCTTTTGTGTTGTGAATGCCTTTGTCAAAATTGACTTTCATTTGTTTCCCAAATACACAATGCTCACAAAACTCTATCTTGCTTGTGCACTATCCATTAAGCAATCTTCTTTTACTCAACTCTGCCATCCCAAGCTCACTCATATGCCCCAGTCACGTATGATATAACTTAGTGAGATCATTATCAGACATAGTGCATGTAGTAACAACTGCATCTCCTATAACTGTAGTCCCCTGCAAAACATACAAACCAGCAGTTTTTTTGGCCCTTTTATCATAACAAGAGCACCTTTGCTAACTTTCAAAACTCTATCTTCACTGAAGTACCTGTACCCTTTTGAATCTAGAGCACTCAAGGAAAACAAATTCCTCTTTAAATCAAGGACATGCCGCACATCACCTAGTGTCCTTACTACTTCATCATACATCTTGATCCTGACAGTTTCAATACCAGCAATATTGCATGGAATGTTGTTACCCATCAAAACAATGCCTTTAGAAACTGTTTTATATGTTGAAAACCACTCCTGGTTGGGACACATATGTAACGTACATGCAGAATCAAGAACCCAATCCTCATAGGGTTTGGATTCACCATCATAATCACCAAGAGCTCCCCTTCAAAAACTTCTTCCATAACACTGGCCTCACCGATTTTGTCCATTTGCTTTCCCTTTTGATCAGCCGCTCTTTTATTCTTGTTTAGTAGTTTATAGCAGTTGGTCTTAATGTGCCTCTTTTTTTTGTAGTAGTTGCAACTTTGTTCTTATGCTTGGACTTCAATATGCCCCTCATATCAGCACCAGAACCAGAATTCGTCTCCTGAGTCCTACCATGAATAATAAGTCCTTCTCCCTAAGCAACAGGTTCAGTCGCAAACTGCTTCATCTTTTCTTTAGATAGCAAGGCATCATAAACTTCATCCAGAGTAAGTGTATCCTGACCATACAAAATTGTATCTCTAAATGTTGCATATGATGAGGGCAGTGAACATAGCAGGATTAACCCTAAGTCTTCTTCCTCGTATTTAACCTCCATGGCCTCTGAATCAGAGACAATTTCCTTAAAAATGGTTAAGTGTTCTTCAAGAGACACACCTTCAGCCATCTTGTGTAGATGCCAACGCTACTTCAGATGCAGCTTATTGGTGAGACTTTTTGTTATACACAACTGCTTCAACTTCAGCCATAACGTAGCAAAGGTCTTCTTCTTTAAAACATCCTACAAAATTCTATTTGACAAATGAAGTTGAATCTGGGTTAAAGCCTTCCATCCTTATGTTGTTTCTCCTCTGTCGACTACAATGAGGGCATCTTCTCAAACCCTCACAGTGCTTCTTCCAAACCCATATACGCCAACATAGAATGCTTCTTCCATCTGGTGTCGTGATCCAAAAAGCAAAATGTCATACTTCATTGTTGCCATCGCCGAGATCAAAGCCACGCTCTAATACCACTTGTTACAAAAATAATGCAATAGAAAAAAAGAATAAAAACACACAAAGATTTACATGGAAACCCAATACAGGAAAAAACCACGAGTAAAGGAGAAGAAAATCATTAAACTCGTGAAAATTACAAGATGGAAGCGATTAAGGAGGCTAAATTTCGAGAATAATGAAACCCTAACGCAATGCATCATATATTTAGGTATAAACAAAACTCTATGGGCCATAAAAAAATAAACAAAACAGCCAAAAAATACAAAGGTCCGTACCACGGGTTTTTCAGATAGGGCCAAACTAAATTCAAGTCATCATACTCTAACAATATATAATAATGACGAGGAGGAAGGTGAGCGTGTTTGGCAAAGCTTTTGATTGAAAGTTTAGTTATGACTAAAGCACTTTGTCATAAGTAATACTAAATTAAGCATCTGTGAGCTCTGCAACAAAAGCAAAGTGATCCCCTTACTCACCTCACGTCTTTAAGTTTAAGAGCTGTAGTACGTAAGAGTTTTATATTGTAGTAATTTTTTATTTTTTTACTATAACTGTTGGGAGCTTTACACTATTCATACTTGTGATTGATGAGTTTTAACTATGGTTGCTACAGTATAACCTTTATATACTACAACAATAAAAAAAATAAGGTACAGTGTAAAGATTTCGAGTCACCATATTCTAACAATATATACTAATGACGAGGAGGAAGGTGAGCGTGTTTGGCAAAGCTTCCGATTGAAAGTTTAGTTATGACTAAAGCACTTTGTCATAAGTAATACTAAATTAAGCATCTGTGAGCTCTACAACAAAAGCAAAGCGATCCCCTTACTCACCTCACGTCTTTAAGTTTAAGAACTATAGTACGTAAGAGTTTTATATTGTAGTAATTTTTTATTTTTTTACTATAACTGTTGAGAGCTTTACACTATTCATACTTGTGATTGATGAGTTTTAACTATGGTTGCTACAATATAACCTTTATATACTACAGTAATAAAAAAAATAAGGTACAGTGTAAAGATTTTGCATGCCATAATTTTTAGTTTAAAAGTTTTAGTTCTAATTAACCAAACTTGCCAAACACCGTCAATGGTGATGATGATAAAGTTTTCTTTCAAGCATATATTAAGGGGGGATTTTGAAAAGTGACTTTAAAAACAAAAACCTTTTTGGATAAATGATTTTTTTTGGACAAAAAATAAGCTTTTTAAGTATAAAAACTGCTTCAGTTTTTTTTCACTCTGTTGTGGTTCCTTTCATTGCTACAATTTTTTTCCTTATCTTTTTTAAAAACACTAGAACAGTTTTTTTTGCACAAAAAAGTATATTTTTTATTGAAAAAAAAGAGATCATTTTTTTAATTTAAAATTTTTTTGACTCTTTTTTCAAAATATCCCTTTATTAAGTGAGAGAGTTGAAAGAAAAAAAATACCTTAAGAAAACATTGTGGTTGGAGGCACGAAAGACAATGTTGGTGATGTTGTTCTTATTAATAAAATCAATGATTGCAGTTGGAATGTCAATGTCATGGAGGATCACTTCCTTTGCTGTAATCTGTAATCTGGAATGTTTGTGACAAAAATCATGTAAAAATGCGTTCAAAAATAATTGACCCATTTGGTTCATTGATTTAACTTATGCTAGTTTGGACTTTTGTGGATTAAATCATAAAATTTAAATTGTGTAGTTTAAACAATAATTAGAACTAACGTTTTAATGTATAGTTAAAGTGTTAATTTAAATAAGATATTTAATTTAAATTTGTGTTTGGATGAATATTAAAAACTCTAGTTTGAAGCATAAAAAAATTATTTAATTAAAAATTAAATATGAAATATGTAAAAAAAAGTTATTTAATTAAAAATAATATGAAATAATATTATTAAATTATAAATAGAAACATTTAAGAGTAAAATCGCTGTTTAATATTGGTTTCGAAATGTTGAAATAAAAGGGGTTTGAACTTTAAGTTGGATAATTCAGCTCAATTTAAACTATTAGTTTAGTTCGAATTAACAGCTTGCCAAACACTAATTTAAATTGTAATAGACGTTCAAACCGCATCGAACTGGACTCAACTAGTCATACAAATAAGATGAATATCGACTATAAAAATATAACTTCATCAACTAGCATTTTCTATGCAGAGAGAGTGGTGATTGAGAACAAAACATAAAGATGAATTGGTTGTTTAGAAGCGTAGTTGGTTTGTAATTTGAATTTTGTAAAATAAAATTTTATTGGTTTTAAAACAATTTTATAGTTTAAGCTAAGACGGCCAAGAAATTGCACTAACCCCTTTGCGGACACAATATCCGAGGCAGGGAAGGAGTATCTCATGCATGTCCTCTGATGACGAGTGACTAGACCCTTTAGAGGACGAGGAATGATGAGAAAGTAAAAATAATCCAAATTGTAACGCTTTTTTAATTAAACCAAAAACAAATCTAATTGGGTGTTTAATGACCATAATTAGAACTATAAAATAGTTATTAAATATAAAAAAATTATTATAATATAAGGCCTTTATATGATATAACATTTTAAATCATAAAAATAATTTTAATTATATTTTTTAAACATCTAATAAACATCGCAATTTAGTTGGGTTGAAATAAGAGATAAATATCGACTCTAATTCTAGTCGAGATATATAGGAGTGTTGTTTTTAATTGCCCAATCGATTTTGACGGATACAATTAGAAATCATGATAAAAAAAAAAAAAAAATTACTGAGATGCCTATCTTACGAAATGAAATTGTAAAACATGGAGGCACAAGAACGACAAATTGTGAGAAAGGGCCATGACGGTGCCCATTTGACAATAGGTTGGCTAATGATCTTGTCTCTATCAACGGCAACAACGGTGCTACCGCCAATGACCTTTGATCCTGACCTTGAAAGTGCCATTGTCTAAGCCGTCACCGCCGCCTCCACCGCCCGTGTGGAGAGCAACCAGAATTTGGAAAACAAAGAATTGTGAGGGGAGAATAATAGAAGACAACTCAATTCCATGGCTATTTGTGGTTGGAATTTTTTTTTACTAATTTTAGCAGACAAATGTTACTGAGAAGGTTGAACCTTTCGACATCAGTTTCTAGCTTTCCATTATTATTTTTTTAATGATTTGTGTTGTGCCAGTTTGATTTGGCTCATTGGCTGTCTTCTGTTTATGCTAGCTCTAGGATAGGATTATTAATTACTCTTTTGTTTTAGGGCCGGTTTGGTTTGAGTATTTGAGTAACGTATTTAAATGAAGATTTAAAATTTTGTGAGAGAAAATACTATAGTAAAATAATTCAAACTGTGATTCGAATATCCAACCAAACAGCCCTAATCTTTTTCCCTATCGTTAATACTATTAAGCGGTGATTTCGATGCGGGGTGAATGATGATGACTATGTTACCCAATTGTTTGTCTGAATTCTTCTATAATTTTATTCTTCCTCTTCTGTTATATTTATTAAGAGAAAAAGGTAGGGAAAAAGAAAAAAAAGAAGACGCATACACACAATCTGTGTAATTTTTCATAACCACGAGATGAATATAGAAAAACATACGTTTCTATACTTACATCTATAAAACAAACAAAATGTGGTGTTTGGCGGTCCAGACTACTTTTGTGATTATAAATAATGTAAAACTCTTATATATTATAATAAAAAATCGTTAAGTATAAAGTTTTTACATGATACAGTAAAAATAATTCTAATCAACGGTTTTAACAACTTTACTAAACACATTAAAAATCTTTTCTAATGCACCCTCCTCCACATGCTAGGGGTCAATTCTTTCTTGTTGTTGTTTTTTTCCCCACTTTTTTTTTTTTTTTCTATTTTGTTTTAAAACTTTTTTCTTTTCTTTTTTGTTCCTTTCTTATTCTTTTTTACTTGAGCCTTGTCTATATTGAAGATATTGCAAATATGCACTGTGCTTTTCAAACTCTCTCTCTCTCTCTCTCTCTTTTTCCTTTTTTATCAAATTCTATTTTGTAGTCTAATTCCTTCTTAATGTATTTTTCTAAATAAATAATTTTTTTCCTTGCTTGTTCATGCTAAAATAATTTGACTAAGTCATAATTTTTTGTAGGGGCTAATATAAACAACAGTTATTTAAGTAAAACTAAAAAAAATAATTATTGTCTCAACAATTATGATCATTATTGTGTTTCAATCCCAAGAATTGCTAGGCCTGAATAAAATATTTTATGATAAGGTATTCTTTAAAATTTAATTGATATATATTTGATAAAATCTATGAAATGTATTTAAAGAAAGTCTTTAATTATAAAGTACTATTCTACTGTCCGATTTTTGTTATTATACAAAAGATTAATTCTATCCTTTTGAGTTTATGAATCTTTGTTTAATGTGGCAATTTTATATATTAGACAAAGAAATCTTTTCTCTAAGGGTAACGCAAACAAAATAGAATGACAAAAGAAAACAAAATAATAAAATATTATAAACATACCACAAATTTACAACCGTGTGTAAATGATTACTCTATTAAAATGTATTTTTCCTTTCCAAAAACATTATGATATAATTTAAATTTTTTCTCCAAGAAATTATTGTTTTCATTTTATTGTTAAAAGAATGAGTATCTACACTAGTGAAAAAAATCAAGAAACAAAAAAAAAAAAAGATAAAAGAAAAAATATATTGGCTTGAAGCCATTGTTAGGGGGAGAAGGCCTTGCTAAATACTTAAGGATATTTAGTTAAGGCTTTGATCTACAGTGATACTTTTTAAAATTTTTTTTTAGAGTAAAATGAAATAATTTTTATTTTTTAGGGGGCTATATATAAATTTGTTTCAAACACATATATAAAAATATAAATAGAAAAAAGTTGAGGGAGGTTTACCGTAACCTCGTCTCTGCTCTAACTTGTTCATGTAAAAGATAATTTTTATTAAATACATTTCCACTTACGTATTTTTTGAAAGAACGTTTTCAAAGGTTATTTTTCATATGTACTGCCTATCAATTTTATGTTTGCTTTTCTCTGCTAAAAACTAATGGTCAAACTTTCACATGTATAGCCTGTCAGTTTTATGTTTGCTTTTACTGTTAAGAAGTAGGGGCATGGTTGAGAGGCTCTTTTAAAGGCTACTTTTAATTTTATTTCTTTCAAGTGTTTAATTTTGTTAAGATTGTTTTTATTTTTTAAAAGTGTCTTCTGTTATAGCCACAAAAAATAAAGGTATTTTTTAATTAAATTTTTGTATTAAACATTAAAATTTATAATAATATGTTAATAATATATTATAAGTTTAAATATATTATTTTTATAACTTATAATAAAATTTAAAACAATTTTCATCTACTAAATTTTTTTAAAAATTATAATTCTAAAAATTTAATACAAAGTTATAGTTTTTATTTCTTTTTTTTTTATTGACTAGAAACACAAATAAAATTTATGCCTAATAATTTCTTAATTTATAGATTTGATGGTTCAAAATAAATAAAATATTTTTCATACAATATCATAAAAATTTTAATATTCCACGTTTCTTTTCTTCTCAATGAAAAAAAAAAGGCAGAAAATATCTCGATGTGCTGTCACGTGAGACGGTGGGGACACAAGGGGAAATTTTGATGAAAAGAGAAAGTGGGGGATATTTTTGGCAAAACATGGAGTGGAAATTAAATTGACAAAAAGGTTCGAGTTGTGAACTTGCAAAAATAATAAGCACTTGGAAACTGTTGGAGAGACTGGGGAGACATTGTCGAGACAATAGTTTCTGGCTGATGGGACACGTGTCTTCCCGAAAGTTTCTGTCACTCCCCGAAGTACGGGAGGTGACGTGGCGGAATATTTAGATTAATTAAAAGAGAATTTAATTAAAACCGATGGGTTAAGGATCAAATTAAGTAAGAATTAAGAAGATTTCCACCACATTTTATAAAAGAAATTATAAATATTAAGCAAGTGATAAAAATAAAATAAAAACCGCGAATATGGGTTCCACAACCCACAACTTGTGCACACACATGTTTCTGATAATATCATATATACAATTACAGTCCAAGTACAAATAAAGTTAAGTCTTACATGCCTTGATTAAATAGTACAAAAGATAAAATAATCCTCCTATTGCTCCTGAGTTCGGTCCGAAGAATATTCTCCAAACCTAAATGGGAAACCACCTAGAGGGGGAATTTAAAACAATAAAACGTGAGCGAAAGGCTCAGTAGGACTAAGTTTTATAAAATAATTTAGTGCAAAGAAACATGTCATTAATTAGGAGTTACTCAAAGAAAACTTAAATAAATAAATAAATAAATAATTTGAGTAGAACCGTTCTGACACAGAACAGTCTACTTGCCCAATCAAAACACCATTTTACTTTTACCTAGGCAAACCATGATATCACTACCGTAGTGGCCCAGCTGGGTTTCGGGACCTGCCCCCAAGGTCGATCGCTACACGACCCGATCTCTGATATGGCATCATGCCTTTGTGTTTATTATCATTATCATTCAAACCCAATTACCGAGTGTTGTCAATTACATCCATTGTGAAGTTCATTTCATAATCACGGTATATTAAAATATAACCGATAAAACCATTTTCAAACAACCGTTGAAAACATTTTGATAGAAATTCTTTTCAAAGCAAAATCAATTCAAAACCAGGCTACCAAAGAAATATGATAGAAGTCCTACCTCAATACTCGTGTCGGTGCCCCACACCGTAATCCCGGTCCGCTATACGTTAGCTCCACGGAACCACAAACGATCCTAGATACAAACTAAGTCGATCAATGTCTAGTTCGAGACATTCTATGTTACTAAATCATTTCATGATGTCCTAGTGTGCCATTTGTACCTTTAAAATCTTTCTATAAGGTTGGGATTTAAATCAGGGTTCAAAACAGTGAAAACGGGTAAAAATCACAAAATTTTCCATGCCTCGGTCGGCCTGCCGGACTCTCTGCTTCGGCCGGCCAAACTGCACAGTTCGGCCTGCCGGAAGCAAAGTTCGGTCGGCCAAACACTTCCCCAGGTTCGGCCTGCCGGTCGAAATAACACCGGCCTGCCGATCATCACTCCGGCCTGCCGAACACACAGTTCGGCCTGCCGAACTGGGAAAATCCAGAAATCCCAGCCATGGGTTTCTCGATCCCCAAAATTCAAATCTTGTTTCTAACCTGTTTTTCTCAAATCCCAGGCATGAAAAACAATCATAGTTGATAGAAAAACATACTAAAACATGTTTGGACTCATTTAAACAAGGTTTAAACTCGAAATCCTCAAAAATCTGAAAATGAGAAAATGAGGAGAAAAATGAAAAATCTTGAATCCAATCCGTTTTTCTTCAATCTAGGCTTAGATTCTAGTCGTTCTAAGTTCATTTAACTCAAATTCATGGTTTTCTAAGCTTAAACAAACCTAGATTTCAAAAATGCACAAAATTAAAAATTTTGTAAAAAGTTTAGAAATTTAGAATCTAACCTCGAATCGAAGCTTCAATCCGCGTTCTCGGTTGCCAAATCACGTCCCCGAGCCTTCTCCTTGCTATCCCGAAGCTTGGATTCGAATTTGGTTTCAAATATTTTGAGAGGGAATTTGAGAGAGAGAGAGCTGCCGAGAGAGAGAGAAATGCGTGAGAGTGAGGAGAGAGAGAGAGAGGAAGGAAATAAATAGAGAAAATCGGTGGGTGATTTTACTGTGTGAAAACCATGTGCTGCCCACGGTTTTGCAAAACGGGGTACTTTTAGCATTTTATAAATTGTTGTGTTTTAAAACTCAAAACATCATTTTAAAACAATAAGAAATCATTTGGACGCATCAATTTAACAAAACAACCAAAAATTCAAAATCCAACCAAATAATTTAATTAATGTTAAAACGTTAATTATGGCACATTAATTCATCATTTACATTACATTAACATTAAATAAATTTCGGAGCGTTACAGTTTTGTCTCATGAAAAATGCATGGGAGTGGTGGGGGCCGATAATACCCGTTATGATACGATGACGAGATACAAATTTAATTTTTTTAGAGGTTAAGGTTAAAAAATTAACTACAAATTATTTTAGTATCAACTTAAATTTGACCTACTAAAGAGAATCGTGTTCTAGTTAACCCATATGAAACTAAAATGACCCATATGATCTATTATTAATTATTTAAATATTTTTTAAAATATTTTTTGTATTATCAAATATTCTCATAAGACAAAACCATAACTTACTTAATTTCAAACCAAGTTTTAAGCTAAATTGATTTTAACTCTTGAGCAATAAGAATATTATTTTAGTTTAATCGTTTGAGACTTTTTTAGTTTGTTGAGCTTGTTATTTTGTTAAATGTTGTTAAAATTTTAAGACAATTTTTTGTTATTGTAGTATGAAATTCATTTGATTTTAAGAAAATTTGTTTTATGTTTTTTATTTTTTATTAATGTAAATTTAAAACTAAAAACATCACCAGGGGTTCATGCGAGTTACTATAAGTTGTTGATGGGGTATAAGTTATTAGTAAGTTACAAGTTATTAGTGGGTTGTAAATTATTGACGTTTTATTAATTATATAAAAAACAAATTGATACGGATTTTATTCCTATCAACTAATATCAAAATACGTCATATTAATGTTAGAATTTTTCAATTTATTTATATCATAAATTAGATTAATATCAAATCAATTTATGTAAAAATTCACCTACAGTTCGGTCCGAACTCGCTCTGAGGACCCAAATTGTCACCCTAGGAGTAGTAGTCAGCTTCGTAAGCACAGTCCTAAGCTAATCATTTTCTGTCGCAGACAATGTTTTAAATGATGTAGGTTGACATGTATACGTGTCTTAAAATGGAGTGCATGGTTTTCTTTTTGTTCTTTGTTTTTATTTTTTATTAAAAAAAGCGAACAAACTCTTTCTTTCTTTCTTTCCTTCTCTGTCCTCTTTCTTTCTCTCTCCCTCAATCAAGTCTGAAGCCTCCAATTGAGTCCCTCAGGAAACTGGGGAAAGAAAAAAGAAAAATCTTGGAAGAAGAGGCTTCTTCACTCTCAAAAAACCCACAAAATTCTCTTGTTTTGGTAAGGGGTTTTTCTTTTAAATTCTTTCTTTTTTATTTTTGTTTCTATTATTATTATTATTATTATTATTTCACTAGCTAGTTCTTTTTAAGGGACCATCAGAGAGAGAGAAAGAGAGAGCGAGATCATTTAGTGGCATCTCAAAGGGGGTATCTTTAGCTTCTTCTGATGATGATTTTTAATGGGTATTGATAATTTTTTGTGTTTTTGTTCATTGTATATAAGAAGATGAAGAAAAAACAAGAAAAAGGGTGGAGACCCATATGTCAAGAGAGGCTGAGATGGTTTCCCTCAGATCCAGGAAACCCAAATTTTATGTGATGAAAGGAGTTCATCTTTTTAGGCTTCCTGTGATTCATAGGACTGGTTTTCTATTTCCTAGGTTCTTTCCCGTGACCCTTTTTTTTTCTTTTCTTTTTCTTTCTCTTTCTGGACTTAATGGATAAACAATGGATTGCAGTCATTTTCATATGAACATGTGTAATTTTCTTAAAAAGGGTCTGATATTGAGGATAGGTTTTTTGGTATTTCTGTTGTGTATTCTTTTCCAGGAGGAGGACAAATTTATTAACTTCGGGAATCCAGAGAAACCCAATTGCCCGTGAAAGCCTTTTTTTTTTTTTATAATAATTAGGTGAATAGATTCGTTGTAATCCATCAGATCTGATGCTCCTAAATTGGTTAGTATTGGTGGATCTGTGGCAAATGTTTAAACATGTGTCTAGTTCCCCATAATTTCATTTCTTATTTGGATATACTTGAGACGAAAAACTGTTACTTTTGTTTGTGCTTTTGTTCAAAAGGAGTTAGGATTGAGCTTCTTTTATGTACTAATAATAGTTTTTTGGCATTGACTTAGGCAGCTTGTTTCTCTTATATCAATGTCAATAGTGATGACATTTAACTTTTTTGTGTTACTAGCTTTCTGTTTTGCTTTAGACTTGTCTAGGTTTTAAGATGTCAAACTTTAATCCTATCTTATATTAAATAGGTTGGTGGTCTTCACCTGTAGACAGTTATGAATCTCCAACCGCGTAATTTGCTTTTCTTTTCTGTCTTATGTTGTTGTTGAGTGTTGAAATTTCTCTTTCATTTGCTTGTTTGCACTTCTGCTGGCACAACGGCAAAAGACGACAAAATTCTTCCAAGTTTTGAGCTAAAAAGGATGGAGCGTGAAGAATTGTAGAGTTATCGGGTGAAGAAAAATAAAAAATTGAAATGTAACTGCTCTTTGGTGGATATAGAAGGGACATGATGGAAGAGATGCCTTCGGCAGTTGCAGTGACATTTAGTTTAGATAAATCGGTGAGCGATAACTCTGGAATCGCAACCCACGTTGAGTTCACGCAGCTCAAGCTAGTAACGGAGGCAGGAAATCTGCCGCTGGAACCTGCTAAGGTGGTCTCTGCAGAGTCTATTTCCCGCGGCAACCGAAGTTGTGGCACTGTAAGGAGTGCAGCTAGCATGGTGACCATGTCTGCACAAGGAGATAATGGAGGTGGTGCTGAGTTGTTTACGATGTTGCCTGAGAGTGGAAATATTTGTGTTACTGGCAATGTTGTGGTTCAAGTAAGTGAGGGAGATGAAATTTTATCCATTACCGATGACAATAATGGAATAATTAACAAAGAGTTTCTAGCTTTGGAAGTGGGATCTGAGTTGAGCTTACCAAATGTTGTGGAGATTGGAAATGTTCAAGATGGTCAGATTGTTGCCAAGGCTATTATATTGGTGGAATCAAGTAACGGTAAGGTGCCTTCTAGCGAAGTCATTGTGGCTGCAGTGAGTCCGGTTTCCGATATATCCAGCAAGTCCGAATTAGTCACCTCCGCGGTGGTTATCCAGTCACATGGGGAGAATAATTTCGGTAAGGGAGCAAGACGAAGCGTTTTCGAACTGGACTGTATTCCTCTTTGGGGTTCGGTATCCATTTGTGGAAGAAGACCAGAAATGGAAGATGCAATTGCTGCTGTGCCAAGGTTCATGAAAATTCCCATTGAAATGCTTATTGATACTCGTATGATTAACGGAATCAGCCAAAATTTGACACAACTAACCACACATTTTTTTGGTGTGTATGATGGCCACGGCGGATCTCAGGTACATCCCTTCTTTTTCTGCCATGTTTCTTTGGTTCCTTCAAGTGACTTTTTCAGTTTCAATGTATTTCTTATTTTTAGAATAGCTTTAATTGTAGCATTCAAACCTTTGTATTTTCCCTTCCATAATTATGTTCCGTTGTGCAGGCTGCTAACTATTGTCGTGAGCGTCTCCATTTGGCTTTGGCTGAGGAGATTGGATTCATTAAAGACGATTCGAGTGATGCGAGACTGGAAGAGAATATACAAGTGCAGTGGGAGAAGACCTTCACTTCTTGCTTTCAAAAGGTGGATGATGAGATTGGAGGGAAAGTCTGTCGAAGCACTGATGAAAGCGACGGAGATGCTTTAGATGCTGCATTCGAGCCTGTTGCCCCGGAAACAGTGGGATCTACGGCTGTGGTTGCCTTAGTCTGTTCATCGCACATCATAGTTGCAAACTGCGGCGATTCACGAGCAGTGCTTTGCCGTGGAAAAGAACCTGTCCCGTTATCAGTTGACCATAAAGTAATGCAGTTCTACAGTCTCCCATTTCTATACTTAAACAAACGAAAACCTCCATTTGAGAAGAAACTAATCTCCGTCGCTTCATTTTTGTTTAATTTTCTCAGCCGAACAGAGAGGATGAATATGCTAGGATCGAGGCGTCTGGGGGCAAGGTCATTCAGTGGAACGGGCACCGTGTTTTTGGAGTTCTTGCAATGTCGAGATCCATAGGTTGATGGTTTATCCTTTTTTTTTTTTGGTTTCAAGTTCTTGACCTTTACCCTCGAGCTCCATCAGCTTTTAGGAAAGGAGTTGATTTTTTTCTGCGTCTTGTCTAATGAGTTGAGATTTTTTTTTTAACTGTTAATACTACAGGAGATAGATATTTAAAACCATGGATTATTCCAGAACCGGAAGTGATGGTCCTTCCTCGAACAAGGGAGGACGAGTGCCTTATCTTAGCCAGCGATGGGTTATGGGACGTGATGACGAACGAAGAAGTTTGCGAGGTGGCTCGACGTAGGATTCTTCTCTGGCACAAAAAGTACGGAGTCACCGCTTCTGCAGAGAGGGGTTTGGGAACCGACCTCGCAGCCCAAGCAGCGGCGGAGCATCTCTCGATGCTTGCCCTTCAAAAGGGAAGCAAGGACAATATATCCGTGATTGTGGTGGATTTGAAAGCTCAAAGAAAGTTCAAGACCAAATCCTAACGGAGGAGAAGGGTGTTGAACCATCAAGCACACGGTCTAAGTCATTTTTATCTCCCTATATTAACCAGATTAAGAAAGAATCTTAATTAATATGTATCGCTAATGTCCATTCGTTTTATCTCTTGGGCTCAATGTGATTTCTGAGTATAGAAATCTGGTGTACTATATTATATAATAAACAAATTGTAATGTGGAATGACATGTGGGTTTTAAAGTATGTGTCATGTTGTATTCCTTAGTTATGTAAATTTTTCTGTTGCTGATTTTGGTTCAAAGAGAGAAATTTTCCCAAGGTTTCTGTAGATTCTGCTCATTTATTCCTCCTATCAAGTGGGCGCGCTAGGATGTTGGCTGAGTGATTTGTTAGCTCTCTCTCTCTCTCTCTCTCTCTCTCTTTGAGCTTTTTACCGCAGTTTTCAAAAGTTATTAACTGGAAAAGTGTGTTTGAAAATCAAGTTGGAATTTCCAACTTGAGTATGAACACTCTAAATCTTATGAAAAATCACATTAAGAGCTTTATAATGTTTGAATTGAAATTGGTGAGTTAGAAATGAATTTGTCTAACACCATATTAATATTACGACTGTTTGAACGGTGCCTATCCTATCAAAGATTATTAAAACTATTATTTATAGATCTCTTGGCTTTCTGGTTTTTTGTTTAGGGGGTGCTGTAAAGAAATTGTTTCTAAAACTAATGAGCGGAAATCAATACACATGAAAGGATTTGTATATGGGTTGGTAAATTCACCTGTCGGTTGTACATCGACCTGTCGGGAAACTAGAAACTCTCCCCCAATCCGGGGCTCAATGTAGTTGAAATCTCTATCGGGCGAGGGGACTGCCACCTCTTGTTGATCGGGAACCTATCTTGCACCTTCGGAATAGACTGGACGCGGTAGATCCTCCGAACCTCCCTTTCTCCTTCTGCGCCTGTTCAACCGTGAACCACCTGGTTACTGTGGTGAGAACATTCCCACACCACTCCGTAGAGTGGTGCTGAATGATAGCATTGCATCTTGTAACCATCGTATTTTTGTGTTTATTTTATTTTATTTTGGCCATAAAATAGCAAGCCAGGTCTGTTGGATATGTACATTTTAAACGAGTAAATTGGCATAACAGATAACCGATTCTCTTAGAAATACCAATTGACATGAAAGAGCATTATGGAACTAATCAAGCTTAATATTTTGCAGACAAAAGCACTAATAGAATAGTTGGAACTTCAGCGATGCTAATAAGATGATACAACAGAACCGCGGAAGAAGAATGAAGCTTGATTAACTAACCAAATGTTTACAACAATAACCATAAAACTCCACAATCTAACCTTATACAAAACTGTTTCAGATGAGAAAGTAGTGTTTAACGGTAAAGGAAAAAGTAACGAGAATCACGGAAGAAAACCAAACACTGTTGAAAGTTGAAACTTGGGTTTGTTTGATAGTGTTTTTAAAATTAGTGAAAATAGTTTTGTTTTAAAAAATTAGAATTTTTAAAAAATTATGTTGAGAGTGTTTTTGAAATTTTTGTCTCAAAAAACGGTCAAAAACATCTCAAAAAATTATTAAAACAAAACTAAACAGGGTAGTTTTCTGCATCAAGTTCTAAGAATGTCTAAAAAAGCCCCGACATTCTTATGCATTTGCTAAGTTAGAAAAAAAAAAAAAAAAACCTACGGTTCTCTATCACTTTTGCCGCCTCTGCCTCAACTCGGGAAACTGGAGAGGGACAGGAAGGGTTGCAAACCATAAGTTGTTCTGGCGTACCATCTTGCAACCCAATTGCTCATAGTGCACTCTCAAAGTAACTAAAGTCATTCTCAGATCCTAGGCTATTTCAGACATGTTTGTTTGGAACTGATCTGAATATACTGTGAGCACCAAGACATAGCTCATGAGAAGATCGTTCTCCTTAGGTGCCATTTTTTTGGCCACGGGTTCAGAAACATGGATGAGAACCTTTGGCGTAGAATGCTCGGAAACTTATGCCGCTTTGCTTAGAAGAAACACTGTCCATCGAAAATGATCTTTGAACTTTATAAGATGCGCAATCTATGAGAATATGCAAGCATGCCTTTTCTTCTCCTCTTCATCCTATATTAACACACAGACAGAGTCACACACACACACACACACACACACAGCACAAACGAAAATAATTGTTGGCACACACAAAGTTTGAACTGTTACAAGTAGGGAGGCTATCATGATTTTATTTTTATTCCAGTCTTTGGCCTTATATTGTTCCACTGTTGCATTATTCTTCCATTATTTTTTCAGCTTCAATATGAAAATTATAAGCTCATAAAAAAACTATGAATGCATTACTAACAAACAATTAATATACATTACTAACATAAATTTTAAGAAACCCGTTTTTGTACTGTTCTGTAAAATCCACAAACGCAGGTGTACGTTATCGATCAAGTAATAAAGTAATGAGTATGAGTATCGTCTCACAGGAACGGTTGAATAATAACCTAATTAACTACTAAAATTAGATTAATCTTAAAATTTATTTAGCAAGTCAAATGAAGTTGAAATGAAACTAGGCATAATACTAAAAATTAAAACTGATTTGAGAACAAAATATACTTGACTTAAAGGAATAAAAAACCAATGAGAGTTAAGCGTTAAGACATCCGATTTCACCATAATTGTTGGATGTGAATTCATAAAATTACACATCCTGATTGATAATAAACATGTGATGGTAGAAATTTCCAATTTATTCACTAGGTATAGCAAGTATACTCAGTTTATTACTACATCATATCTCTATGTGAATTTAAATAAACCTAAGTGCATTAAAATCTATGAATATTCCTGGTTTACAATGAATCTGTTGGGTCATCTTATCACCAAAAGCCATACAAATAACATGGTATATCTCTATCACATTTAATTCATGGTTATATGTTATGTGAAGCATTTGCATATTCTCTCTTTTCAATTTCAAACATGCACATCAGATCATTTAAATAGTAGCTAATCATTTAAACACATTATGAACAATAACATACACCTCACATGAATGGAACCGATGCATAAATAAATATGAAATTTACATCATTGTGATTAGCTTCATTGTAGCCCTAACTAAGAAAATTAGAACATAATTGAAAGAGAAACAAAAACTAAAAATTTAATTAAATCAAACATCAGGAGTTAAGAAAACAAGAAATTCTGTCACCAATCTCTCACTTCTTACTTTAGATTGCCTGAAAGCTCCTAAGAAAAGTCAACAATGCTCTTAAAAATAAAAAAACCCTAGATGTCCTTTGATAATTACATCCTTAACTATTTATACTACTTTTAGGTTAACTAAGTCCTTTTTTTTTTACGTCCAGAAATCAAGCCTGAGAATCACAGTTGGCGCCGCAGCCCTATTTTCTAGCGCCACAGTGCTTGTCAATTTTTTTGTAGCAACGCCGCGGCGTGGCGCTCCAATTCCAACGCCAATTGGAGCGCCACAACACTGGCTCTCTGCCAACAAAGGGTTGAGCAAGCCAAACTCGGGTGCCGCGATGCTACTTTTGGCCGCCGTAGCGCTTCTGCTCTGCCAAGATGCCTCATCTAGTTCTTGCTTGATTTATGATTTTTTTTCTCCATTTTCTTGTGCTCGTGCTCACTTTTCTTTTCTTTCTTTTTTTCTTCAACCTACATCATTAAAAGCAAACCTTTATTAAAAAAAATAGGTGTTTTATTTGATTTTTCTCATAAACATAGCAATGTTAGCTAACTAAATGCGGCCAAATAACTCTCTAGGCTAAAGTTATCATGTACCGTAGCGCTCAGTTAGCCCTTTCATCTTTTCCGACTTCATTAGTGCAGAGCGTTCTCCCTCTTCCAATTTTTCCGAGTTTTTATTAGGCAAATGCGAGCCTCGAACTTTTGGTTCTAATCTGAAAATCTAAACAATGAGAACCCAAAAAAGGGGGTTAAAGCTACCTCTTCGCAAGAACAAAAAGTACGAAGAAACACGGAAAGATCAAGCTTTACAATAAAGCTCATAATCAACTTCGTGAAATCAACGTGTATAACGGAAAATAAGTGACGACAAACAAAGAAGGAAGAACATAATGTATCAACATAATTAAACTTTGTCCTTTTAACATTTTTCTTTCCTACGCTTTCTGAGCAACCAAACATTATATCACTATTTCCCTCAAAGAAAAGTTATATTACCCTTGAAAAAATAAAATAAAATAAGATTTCTAATTGCAATTCATCAAAACCAAATACTCATAAATGTGTTTCAGATTACATACACAACAAATGCAACAAAAAGAAGGCTAAAAAAATACCACAACATAAAAATTCCCAAGCAGAAGAGGAAAAAAAATTCAAACTTTGAGGTTAAACTACCTTGTTAGAAGCAATGGGCACAATCTTGAAGGTCTGGGTTTCCTTGTGAAGAACCCAAAGGGCATAATTGCAATGTGTCCAGCCTCGGCTCGCCGCTGTAATTAGTGCCGACGAAATCTACGTTCAACTCGTTCGGACTCACCACGATCTGAAGCCTTTTGGGCTTATTCCTGTTCCTGTAAACTTAGCCATGGCGGCGGCGCTCAACTCGTCCCCGTCCTCGTCCTTGCCGTTCCCATTGGGATCGAACCCAGAGGGGAAGTACCCCACCAGAGTGGGGCCCTCTCCGGCTGGTCCTGGACGACTTGGATGGTCGCTTCGACTTTCTGATTCTGCTTCTTCTTCTTGCATTTCTTCTCGGAGGGCGAAGGCGATGACAGGTCTGGGCGTTTTCTGGGGGTTTCTGTTTCTAGGTTTTACCTAGCTTGGAGTCTTCTGCGTCGGAATCCATGACAAAAATAGAGAAAAAGGTTTTGGGCGTTTCGCCGTTGGTGGTGGTGGCGGTTACTTTGGATTCCGGCGAAGTTTGAAAAACCCTTTTTAAACCCCCGTTTGCTGTTTGTGCGGCGGTGTTTAGTGTTGGGTGTTTCCATGGCTGTTTGATGCATGTTGGGAGAATCGGACGGTGTATGTATCGTCGTACACTGATGCCGTCTAAATTGTCATTGTCGTTTTCTACGACGATATCGTTACTTGTCATTGTTTCGGTGTTTCCTTTCTACGTTGTCGTTTTAGCTATCATTGTCGTTTTTAGGTTAATGTTGTTTTATTATAGTCTTTCGTTTTAGCTCTTTGTCGTTTCCTAAAGTTTTTGTCGTTTTGTTATGTCACTGTTGTTGTTTCTTCCAGACGATGTCATTTCAATGGTTATGTCCCTTTCTATCGTTTGCTTTTTCTTTTTTTTTTTTTTGAGGGCTATCTATTTTTTTTATACCATATATTTTATATTTATTTAAATATTATATTTTTTATTTTTTATCTCATCAAATATAAACCTCTAAATAGTTTTAAAACACAAATTTATATCTTTTTCCGTCAATTTTCAATTTAAACTAAAAAATTACACAATTTACCCTTAAAATGAAAAATAAAAGAGCTTTAAAAACTAAAAAAAAAACTCGATACTAAGTTTATTACTTTACATATGTTTAGAACACCCTCTAAAATGAGTGTTTTGTGTTTTTTCATCTTTGCTTTCTTCTAATTTTTAAAAGTTTTAATTTTTTTTTTACTTAACAATAATTTGGCTATGTTAAAATTAACTATTGACTAAAGTAAGTTATAGATTTGTATAAAAAAATCTAATATGAAGATATATATTCAATGAGGTAAAAAAACAGAAAGTATAATTTTTAAATTATCATAAAGGTATAAATAGATAAATGTGGCTTCTTCTTCTTCTTTTTTTTTCAGGTCATTGTTGTCTTACCCATTATTGTCCTTTTAGTGTCTTTTTGAAATATTATTGTCGTTTCTAGTTTCTACATTGTCCTCATATTTTGCAATAATTTTTTTTCTTTTTTGTTTTTGGGCGTTAATACTTTTTTTTCCTTGTCGTTTTCTTCAGGTCATTGCCTTTACCCCGTAAAATCATGTCTTTTAGGCCATCGTCGTTTGCTTAATCCAATTGGGTTTGTTTTGCATTGTTGTGATTTTAGTTTTGTCCTCTTCGTCTGCGGTTATTTCCTTTATTGACAATTTTATTGTCGTTCTTGCTTCACCAATCCCCATTTTCAACGTGTCTACATTGCCATCGCTACCTGAAAGATATCTTATCTTTTTGTCTTTTGTTTTTGTTTTCGTTTTCAGATCCATCATTAAAATTTTTCCAACCAGTGTTGTTTTTATATTTGTTCTGGTCATAGCAAGGTCAAGTGTTACTATCGTTTTTATGTCGATGTCTTTTCTTGTCGTCCCCATTTTATTTTTTTCTTGTCGTTTGTCTATTTTTCGTTTCCATTACCTGTCATTTGCGGGATATGGATTAAATAATTTTCACAAACATTATTGGTTTTGTGTTGTCGCTCAATTGATTTTGTAGGGTCATGTCGTTCCTGACGTTTATTCATCCTCCACTTTTAGTTTTCTCTTTTCTACGTATTAAAACATTGTTTAAAACTGTAAATATTATAACATATGAGTGAGAATTTTATATTATTATTAATTAAAAACTTGATTAAACCAACTAATATCAAACAAATTATTCATCTTCGTCTATTCAATAAATTACATGTCGTTAGTATTTGTGTTTTTTTCTCGCTTTTTATTTTCTCAGCATACACCAGCAAATGACTATTTTATCCAAAAATTAAGTTAACAAACTAATTTTTAGACCAAGAAGAGAATATTGTAAGGGCCTCTTTATTTTCATTTTTTTAAATTAAAGTCTATCACTCAAAAGGAATACTTGTTTTTTGAGTGAAAAAAAAAAAAAGAAAAAAAAGCAGAAGAATATTCACCATATCTAGTCAATTATATCCCTTCCAGTCTTCCACCCAAAAAAAAAAATATACAAATTAAAGTTAAAAAATACAAATATAAAACGGCGTCGTTAGGTGTTAGCTGTTTGTTGGTTGGCTTTCGGCTCGGCGGTGTTGTAGAGAACTAGAAACGGCACTACGCGTCCGTACTTGCAGCCAGCGATTCTGTTCATCACTCGTCAGTTTCTGATCGGATTCATAAAGAAAATAGACTTTTTTTTTACATCAACTCTTTCTTGTTCCTCCAGAAAAAATAAAGAACACTTCTTTTCTTCTAGAAAGTTTCTGTGTTGGTAGCTTCAGCTATTCGTTCTTGACTCCAAAGGCAAAGTTCAAACTCCTCTTTATGTATAATCTTTTTCTTTTTTTGTGAAAATCGGTAAATGGTTCTGTTTTTTTCTCTGCGTGGTTGATTTGTTATATTTTGGAGTCGAACATTGGTAAAGACTTTTTTTTTAAGAAAGGTTAAACATTTTTGATTAATGGGTCTTATCGAAATCGTCAGACCCAGTATATGATTTTTCTTTATTTTGGAACTGAATATGAATGTTGCTTTGCTTTGTTATGGGTTCTACCAGTTCGCTCAATTGGTTCCTTTTTTTTGCGTAGAAGGAAGGGTTTGAGGGGTCGAAAAGCACATTTAAGTGTAATAGAGAAATCTCTCTCTCTCTCTCTGTATTTCTGTTGCTACGCAAACTACTTGGTGTTCTGAATGTAATGTTGAGGAATAAGTGTTTTTTTTTTTTTTAATGATTTCCATGTAGTAATGAGCAATATAATCCTTTGTCGTTGAATTTGCTTTGAAGCGACTTGAATTAGGTTTTGGTTATGGTTTTCCCCGAAGTTAATTTAATTCTCAAGTTAAATACTTTTCTTGGGAAGTTGGGATTGTTTACAGAAAAAAGATATAAAAAAAATAAAATATTAAAAATTACAACAACAACAAGAACAAGAACAACTTTTGGGTTCTGTTAAAGCTAGCTTAAACATGTTTTCTTGTCTCCTATGTGGAGTACCTTAATTTTGGGTGTCTCTGAAATAAATTAAGAATATACAAATAGAAGAGATGAAAACGACACCAATAACAGGACAAGTCGTACAGTATAAGCATCATCTCACAGTTTTAGAGAAGATATCATATCTACTCATAAAGCCAGGTTCCGTTCCTAAGACCTTCATTTCTCTTTAAACCACAGCCCTCAGTACGAGAAAGTGGCTTCTTTCCTTTTCTGGTTTGTGAATATTTACGTTGCTTTCTGATTTTTTCAACATCTCAAAAGCCTTTTTTTTTTTTTTTTGGCTTTTAGCAGTTGCTTTGGGAGCGGAAAAGGAAGCTTAGGATTGTAATACACTGTCTTGTCCCTTGGATACATGGATCAGAGTATGCAAATTCTTCTGCGCTCTTTTAAATTCACTTTATATGTCGGTTTTCACTGAAGTATTTATAATGTGAAAATCTCAGGCACACAGTACAAGATCACCTGTTTGTGTGGCCAGAGTAATAGTGTTCTATATGTTTTTTGAGATTCTGTTCACTTCTTTACTCAATTTGAGCTATGAAATTGGCTGTGCCAACTGTCTACAAACAGTTAAGTTGCTTCAAATTCAATGATATGACTTCAACATAAAAAATGAAAGAAAATAAACATAACTTCCTCCTTGTCAATTGCTTGAAGGACTACCGGAACTGAGAAGTCTTTATATTTTGAACCCTCGTATCAACCTATTGACTGAAAACTGATGCTGGACTTGTCTTTGGAAATTGGGACTAGTTAGCCTCTTCTAGAGACCAGAATTTACAGGTTTAATGTCTGTTTTTAGCAGTTAGTTGATTTTTGCTTTTAATTGGTGGAGGTCCAAAATGCTTATTTCTTGTTGTTGCTGTGTTTGTGGACTCCTAGATCGAAACTTCCTTTTATGTCAAAGCTAAAACTGGATTAGTCTTTGATGGTTGTCGTTTAAACGTCAGGGATTTCAACAGATGCAGTAGGGCGTAGAAACAACAAGTATACCCGGATACAAGATTCAGAAGACCCACTATTGGGCATGTTTGATAAACCCCTTCCTTGTTTTGGCTGTGGAATTGGATGGTTTTCGTGAGTTTTTTTTTTTTTTTTTGCCTTATCCCCTCACTCTCTTCCTCTACTCTCTGACAAGTGAATGCACCCTCTCTCTCTCTTTCCCACCCCCCCTCCCTTTCGTCTTTTGCAGTTTTCTACTTGGATTTGTTTTCCCGTTGATGTGGTACTATGCGACATTCCTCTACTTTGGGAACTACTATCGCAAAGATCCGAGAGAGAGAGCTGGACTCGCTGCTGCAGCGATAGCTGTAAGAGTTGGCCCCAACAATTCAATTTCTCCGTTTGTTCTCTGATTATCATCTGATGGTTTTGCGTCCCAAGTCTATTCACCATATATTTTGCTACTTATATTTATATCATTCTTACCATTCACGGCTACATGAAAAGAGTTTTCCCTTTGTTGAATACTCATAATTTGCTATATCTCCTTACCATTTTGACAAAGCTGCATTGTCATTGGCACTTGCAGAAATCGTAATAGACCTATTACAGATTACGATGACGGATCTGCTTCCTTTCTCTCTCTACTTGGATTAACCAGATATCTTGTGATTGTTGCAGGCTTTGATTTGTACAACCGCTGTGTTTGTTGCGGTTGTTGTTATCATTTTCCAATCCTTGTAAATATGAAGCCACCTCAATTGATACATATTTCAGCCTTCTCTTGAAAGCTTTAAGCCAGTGGAAAGGTCAAGCGTTCTTCCTGTACATAAGTCAATTATTTCCAGCTCATGAAAGAACTGTTTCTTATCTGCTAAGTAAACTGGGTCTTGTATTTCTTGTGAATAAGTAGTAAGTTATACACCAGCCTAGCTAAGCACTACACTGGAGTGTAATCTAGATAGCTTTGTACTAAAGTTGATGCTTTCTCACTTAATTAGAAGAAAAATACTTCTTGAGGCCACAGGCAAAATTACCATGGCCCCTTGTCCAAATTGTTAATATAAAACGATATGGAAATTGACTAGGTGATCTGCTTTTTATTGGATTACAAAAAGAATTAAAAGGTAAGGCCACTAGAAAGTATTATCCTAATCTGCCACTGCACCTGAACCATGTTATTCGTAACACCCACGATGCTTGTATCTACAAATACATGAAATTGTTAGGTATATATATGTGTTTTGAAGAGTTTTGATTGGTTACTTGTTTTTTTTTTTTTTTTTTGGTAGCATCTATGGTTATGGACAATTTTAAAAATATACTTAATTGAATTTGATGATGTGGCAATTTATATTACCTTGCTGCAAATTACTTGCTGTGGCAAGTTAAGCAGCTCATCATTAAAAAAAGAAAAAACTAACAAAAGTTTTTGGTAGTAATGAACCAATAATTTAGTAAGCATTTAAGCATTTAAGGCGGTTAGATTACTAAGAAAAAAATAAAAATAAAAATAAAAAAATAAAGAAAGAAAGAAAGAAAAAGGATTTCTTAACAATTCGTAATAGGGCATTTCATGATTGCGAACTTAAAAGACAACTTTCCTCGCCAAAATTTCAATGCATACAAAGTGGTGAATAACAGGCAATTGAAACAAGTTCGGGTCCTAGAAGTTTTAAATTGCAGAAAGTTCATTGGTTTTCCAATGTTCTGTTGATACCATTGATTTTCAAACCCACTTCATCTGTAATTTATCTGATGTCTTTTACAGAAACGAGTTATAGAAATTTGGATCACCAATTGAATAATGCCAAGCATTCACATTTTACAGAAACTCTCTAGGTAATCTCCTTGGAACAAGCTTACATATTTACAGCGACTCCAATTGGCGTGGAAAAACAAGTTTGGCGTTGAATAATCTCTCCAACGGATTAAAATGAAAATGGTGAGGTGAGCAGTAAAACGCATATTTGTATTTTTACTGTTCATTTCACAAATTTTATGGCAAAGAATTAGTATAAAGGAATATAAAAAGGAAACAGATAGGAGATATTTATTTTGTGTTAAAAATAGTGTAATGGATTAAAGATCGATTTATTATTTGAAGTAAAACTTACGTTATTTTAGTGTAAAAGTTACAAGATTTTGGTGTTCAAGGTCTGCTATTCTAGTAATGAATACATGTTCAACTTCTTGAAATGGGCAGAACAAAATACTCACGCCTCACGTGAAATTGGAATCCCAGACTGGCAAAACAAACCTGTTGCACTTGCACAATAAAAACTTTGAAGGAACTGTACACGGTGTCGTGTCCTAACTCTCCTTAGCTTGTGAAATATATTCGATGACTGAAAAGCAGGATGCTGGCTTTTTTTAACTACTTATATCTATGAACTTTATACAAGTCACTTTTTATTTTAATTTGTCTTTTCTCTTTTTTCGCTTGAAAAAAAAAAGTTTGTCCAGGTTGACAAGTCTGAACTGTAAGACCTGCTGGCTGTAGTTCTCTAGATAATGAAATATGCTAGTGTACAGTTGAGATTTTTTTTTTGTAAATTGCAAAACAGACAAAGTTCCATTTTTTTTTTCTCGAGAGAGACGATTTTTTTTTCTCTTGAGAGACCATTTTTTTTTTTTTAGTTTCAAACGCTAATGATTGCAGCCAAATCATTATATATTATTTGTAACTGAAATTTTAAGTTTAAGAATTATATCATATAAAATCTTTACATAAGTTTTTGTTTTTTATTATAAATACTGAGAGATTTACAATATTTACAATTAAATTGATAAATTTAGAATTGATAAGAAGTGTACTCTATTGACATTAATGTTTGCAGCCAAAGCATTACACACTATACTCTAATGATAAACAAAATTATGTCGTTTGAGGGGGAAGAACAGAACAAGGAGACGATGGAGACACATAACAAATTGGAATGACGCGTCTTGTATTTTATATTAATTAGGATCTACCAGCCTAGCTTCTTGTCCTTGTCTATTGTACTCTTTTTTTACGAGTTAATACAAAGTCGTGACTCAAAATTATTTCATTTTGTTATTTTTCTTTTCTTTTCTTATAATTAAATCATGAGCGTTTTGTTAAATTTTATGGCTCTACGCGGAACGTTTGACCATGACTTTTTTTTTTAATGATCTCAATTTATATCAAAATATCACATGCTAGTTTTTAGCTACCTAGTTTATTTAAATATAACAACAAACTAAAAAATTGCAAATGAATTAAGAACATATTTATTCAAAATTAAAGGAGCTTAATCAAACGTGTGTTTGATTGGAAACCATGGACTTTTATTTTTGTTTGAGAACGCTCAATTTTAAATATCATAATTAAATGGAAACCTAAATGCATCAAATTTGTTGTTGAAATTGAACTTTTTGGTTGATCAACTACTTAATTCAAATCTCAAAATTGAAGAAAATGAAAAAAAGAAAAAAAGGGCACATGGTTTACAACAAATTAGTCAACATATAATTTGGCTGTCCATTCTAGCAATGACCGGCAAAAATGTAACATGTGACGCGCATGCGCCGATTTCTTCCCTTAGTCAAAGGTGAAAAGAAAAAACAACTCTTTTGCAAGTGGAACCCACGTTACGACGTTAATTATTTTTCACTCCACAAGCGCAAGCGACTTTTCCCACATTCATATCTTTATTATTACATGCTTGCTCATTATAAGCAAAGGATATGAACGGCATAAAAACACACGAAACCTAAAAAGTAAATAAAAAAAAATACTCTTCCGTTGATTTCTCTATTTCTTTTCCTCTTTCTCTCTAACAATGGAAGGTGAACAAGAAGACTCTGTTTCACCAACCCTTTGGGCACAGTCCTCAGACTCTCTCCGGCGAGCCGACCACCGGCAGCGGCGGCTGAGCCGCTCCTCCTCTCTCTTCTTCAACTCCGGGGCTGTTCTCATAGCTTTGATCGTCACAGCGCTCGCATTCATTTTCGTCATAATCCCATCGATTGTCTCCTTCACTTCTCAAATTTTCAGACCTCACTCGGTCAAGAAGAGCTGGGACTCCCTCAATCTGATTCTCGTTCTCTTCGCCATTGTTTGCGGGTTTCTTAGCAGAAACAGCTCCGAGAACGCGAGTTCTGATCATGACGATCGGACGGTTTCAATTGGCTCTGGTCAAAAGTCAAACCCGTCGACGCCGCATCGGTGGTATGGGTATTCAGATCGGACGCCATCGGAGTTGTATAATTCTGGTGTTTACAGCAGGATGAGAAGCAGCAGTTCGTACCCGGATCTACGACAAGAGTCTTCGTGGGTGACCGGGGAGGAACAATGGCGGTTCTACGATGATCCGCACGTGGCGAACTACAGGCCGTCTGATTCCGATCATCGTCAAGTCCTTTAGCGTCGCGGATCATGGAAGGAACCTGAAGAGGTTAATCAAGTTGATGATCAGTTGGAAACAAAGAACTTTGAAGTTGACACTTTTGAGGTCCGTGTGAAAGAAGATTCTCAGCCTTCTGCTCCGCCGGCTCCGCTGTCGCCTCCACTACCTTTGGCAGCGGAGATTAAGCGTAAGCCGAAGCGAAAGGAAGAGAGCAGTGATCAAAGCCCTGAAAGGAACGATTTTCATAAGGTCAAATATTTGAAGCCACCACATTCACGGCCTCCTCCTCCTCCTCCTCCGCCGCCGCCGCCTCCGCCGACGACGATGCCGTTTTATGAAGAAATGGAGCAAAAGAGTAGTCGCAGAAGTCAGGAGAAAAGGAGAGGTAACGCCACTAAGGAATTCCTGATATCTCTAAGCAGGAAGAAGACGAAGCAGAGACAAAAGAGCGTCGAACTCTCCGACTCTTTCCTTGCCTCCATTGATCCTCCTTACCTGCCTTCACATCCACCTCCATCGCCTCCTCCTCCTCCTCCGCCGCCTCCACCTCCGCCGTCAGTCTTCCACACTCTGTTTTCTTCGAAGAAAGGAAAAGCCAAAAAAGTTCCCTCATTTTCGCAATATCCATCGCCGCCTCCTCCTCCTCCTCCGCCGCCTCCTCCGTCGGTTCGCGTTTCGAAGAGCAAAGCACAGAGCAGGCCGATTCCGGTAACGCAGAAAGCTCCATTGCCGGTCCAGACGAGCAATTTCGACAGCGTCGAAGACAACCCGAGGATCGGAAGCGAGTCGCCGTTGATACCGATACCGCCGCCGCCTCCTCCTCCGCCTTTCAGGGTTCAGGAATGGAAGTTCGTGAGGCAGGGCGATTTCGTGAGGATCAAGAGCGACAACAGGTTGCGAAGCGGCTCGCTGGATTTGGACGGCGGTGAGGATTCGCCGAGCGGCGGAGTGAGTCCATTGGCCGCTACGGAGGGAGCAATGTCGCCGGCCAGGATGTTCTGTGCGAGCCCCGACGTCGACACGAAGGCCGATAACTTCATCGCCAGGTTCAGGGCTGGCCTCGTCTTGGAGAAGGAGAATTCTATCCGAGAGAGGGACAGAGGGAAGTCGAGGCTGGGCCAGGAAGCAAACTTGGGCCACGAGGCCCAGTAGAAGGGCCGGGCCCAATGTCGAAACCAGTAGGTCTTCCTTTGAAATTTAAATTTAAAAAAGATTGCACATTTTAAGATAGAGGTGTGTTAATTTGAGATTGTGCTGACATATACACAGGAAGTTTCGTTGTAGATACGTGCACAGAGGATTTTTTTTTCTTTAAATGTGGTTGGGTACATTTTAGTTGTTTTTTTTAATTGTTTCTCAAATCATTTTTCAGTTGTTTATATTTTTGATTCCTTTGGGAAATAGGGAATGTGCTTTTTGTGGTTTGCATGGGGGGTTTGGAATCTAGGTAAGTCTGATTGGTCAGGGTTTGTATTAAGCCTTGGGATATGATGTTCAAATGTTTTTGAGAGAAGATGGAAGAAATGGATATCCTTTGTCTTTCATTTATTTTATATTTAGCTGGTTTTTATACGAATTTCTTGTGGACGGGTTTTTATCAGCAAAATGGTGAAACGAGGCAATCAAAAATTGAATACACACACATGTATAGTCCTTTTTCTGCATATGAAACGTGATGCTATTGGAAAAATAATGTTGCTTCATAGATAATTAACAATATGTCAATAACAGACACAAATTATTGTCTAAAACGTCGAAAGGAACACAAGATCCATAATTTGGTTGGTTATTACGTCTTGATTTGACCCATCTAGTTTTCTTAAATGCAATAAAACCAGGCTGTGACCGCTTCTTTGGTCTGCGTTTGATCTTTCTACATGCAATGCTCATGGTACAGTTCATAACGCGTTATGCATGCAGTTTTCTACATAATTGGTGTCAACGTTAGATGAGCAAAATATATATATTTTAAAATGAAATATTTCCCTTTGTTTAGGAAACAGTCATTTGATTTCCTCTTTAAGAAATTGTCTTTTGTATTATTTAACTTCAGAGTCCAAGCCGACTTTGTTTGATTCAAGATTGCCCTTAGGTGGGAATCTTACAGTGAAAAAGGCATTTTTGCACCACCAATGGAGCTGGGTATTTCAGCTGTAGGATTAGGATTTTAAATGTTGCGACTATCCATGTTATCAAACAAAAGAACGTTACTCAAACCAAATAAATAAACTAACTACTGTAATCCCACTCCAACTTGAAACGTACTACTTCCAACTTCTTATCAGGCGATGGCACTGCACTACGGCGAATACTAGCACGAGCGCTGGTATCACGTTCTACGATCTTCTACTTCTTTACATGTTTTAAATGATGACGCCAACAATTGATTTGAGAAGATTCACAACAGGAAGGATGATTTCTGTCCAATAACTTCTCACGAAGGACCTACAATATGGCAAAATAAGAACGATGATAAATGTCAAATATCTAGTCTGTCCAGAGCTTCACCCTTTAGTCTTTGTCACATTTTATTATTATTATTTTCTTCTAAAGTGAACTTTGTTCAAGATTCATGATCCGGTATCTATCAACAAATGTCCATTCCACGGAATTTTCTGTAGAACTCAATTCATTCAGATAGATCATATATTTTTTAGGAAATATACAGCCCGGGGATAATTATAATTCGTGCAAAGCAATCACACCAGACAAGCCAACGAATATGTTTGTAGCCATCTGCTACAAAATAATAATAAAAGTTGTAACCATACCTCTATACAAGCTTTTTTGAACCTTTTATCTGAGGGAACTGTTTCTATCTTTGGATTGCAACTCCATAGCAGACCATCAATAAGAGCTGCAAAATTCGCAGATGCTCCATGGGAGGAATTTAACAAATGATCGATTTCGATCCATGGAGGAATTTCTTTTTATCCTAAGACGTTAAGATTAAAATTAACCTTCAACCCACAAACCATTAGAATTGTCATGAGAAACAAAAAATAACGATAAAGAAAAATGAGAGAAAGTGCACAGGAACAATAACATGTTCTTTTTTTCTTTCTAAGAATGAGTTGATATTTGAGAATAATGGCAAACTTGCATTAGTAGTCATACCTCGCGGTCGGAGGAAAGGAAGTTCAGAGTGAAAAGTTTTCTTTGAAATGAACGTCCAAGAATTTCCCTCATCTCAGAGAACCAAGAACTCTCTGCAACTCTATTATGCACTGGATAAAAAATTTTCATGAGACATAAAACATTATCTGAAATTAAGACAGGCATATTATCATAAGCGGTGGATTCAAATGCTGACAAGGTTGGAGTATCAATTTGAACTGTCTCGATCCAGGTAGACCCAAAGTAAAGTTGGAGACGTTTGAGCCGTTGCAAAGAAATCTGAGTCTTGGATAACATATTCACTTATGCATATCCCCTCCAGCGATAGCTTTTCAAGACGATCCAACTGAGAAGAACCACTTATTGATTTAATAGTGTAGATTCCATTATCTTCACCTTCTTCATCTCTGCAACGGCCTGTATAGACCGACAGGAACATCTCTCGAACACCACTATGCAGAGATAAAGCTACCCATTTATCAACCATTGAAAAATATTTACAATCGATTAACAGCCATGCTTAGTTCCAATCTTTCCATTTGACAATTTGAGGCGCGCAAAACTTCTTCAAAGATTTGTCCACAATGTTTATATGTTTATGAATTCCCGAAACTTTGTACTTTGTCCTCACACTGGGAGGGCCTTGTTGTTTTGTGACCCAAAATCTTTGGCAGTGAGGCAGCGCCGCGGCGCTTGAAAGCAGGGCCGCGGCGCTACAAAGCAGCGCCGCTCTAATCAGAAAAGCAGCGCCGCGGCGCTCCAACGCGGCGAGATAGTGTATTTTGCGTTTTTACGTGTTTTTTGGGTTAGGGTTTGAGTCCCCATATATATAAATACGTCATATTCTCCATAGTTCACATTAGTGAGTCACATTAGAGAGTCACAAATTTTCATAGAGATCATAGTGTTGAGAGTGATGAGTGAATTTCTGTATTTGAGTGCTCTAAACACCGTTGTAATTTCCGTTTTGTGATTAGTGGATTGTTTCTCCTCTGCCCGTGGTTTTTTCACCCTTTATTAGGGTTTTTCTACGTAAATCTTGTGTGCAATTTTCTCTCTATTTCTTGTTGCTTATTGCTTTAATTTCTAACAGGCCTATATAAGTATACCGAGCGAACTCAAAGAAAGGAAAAATATCCCAGATATGCTTCCGTCGTTTAGATAACACACAAGTTTGGGTCGCATCTTTTCTGGGGAGAAAAGATACTATACGATGCAGGAGAAAATCAGGTATGCCGGAGATTCTATCTATCTCATCGATTTTATCGTCCATACATACAAAAGAAAACGGAATTATATATATACACACACACATATATTGAAATAAATTAAATACTCATTTAGAAAAAGGGAGAATCAAAATATGAATATTGAATCTAAGGAGAGCAAAATGTTTTACCTCTGTCTTCATGATCTATAAACACTCTGAATAGCAGCTCAAATCGAAATTATGTGCGTCTCCCCTGTTCTACTCTTTTTCGGAAAAAATAAAAGTAAAAACCTGTAAACTGAGAATAGTACCTTGATAGAATTTCTCATACGTCGCTTTACAGTTTACACATCCTCTGCGATTTTATAGTCTTCTTCCGAGTACGAGCCTAATTTTTTGATTAGACAAGGATTCGTATTTTTTTACAGTTAACTAGATTTGTATTTAGAAAATGGTTTTTATTAAAATAACGCTTTTGTCTTATAATACATGAGAAAATTTCAATGGGGTATTGAAATTTAGCAAAAAACTTTCGTAATATTGTAAAATAATAAAAATAACAAAATAATTATTATAATGATGTAACAATTGTACCATATGATTATTTTAATAGCATTTGATTTTGTTATTTTCATAATATTCGTAAATTTTGGAGAAGAAAAGGTTTAGGTTTCTTGAACGGACAGCAGCGCCTTCAGATTCTTGGTCTATGTTTGTTATGTTTTCTTTTCTTTAAATTTGTGTTTTCCTTTGTTTATGAAGTTTCTCTTCTTCACGAGAAAAGTATTGGAGATCAGGAAAAACAACACAAGAGATCAGAGACTTTAATTAAAAAAAATAAAAATAATAAAAAAATGAAAAAGCATAAACTTTCAGCATGCAAAGAGCAAGATAACAAGTAGAAGCACAAAGTTCATCTAAAAAATCTTCTAGCCGAATTCATATAATATAATAGCTGAACTCTTCAAAATTGACATTATTGCCTACAAATAGTGATCTTTTCAACTCAAATCTATTTCTTGCACTACAACAATCTAAAAACCAGCCACTTTTCCTCTCCAACACTTGAAGAGCAGCATGGCATAAAAAGCACATAGCCAAACAACAACAATGCCCAATTCAAATCAGAACAAGATAGAATAACCATAAATCAAATACATGGCCAAAGAGAGAGCCTAACCTACTGAGCCTTGCTCAACAAATACTTCTTCAAAACATCCATGACAGACCCAAAATCCGCCTTAACATTCACAGGGGGGTTGGCATACTGGCAAGCCATGTCCTTGATCTCCTTGGAGTGATAATCGATCTTCGACTGCGTAAATTTCAGCCCGTGAGCCGTGCTCACCACCACAGTCCTATCCGTGGGCCTAATCACACCGCTGTTCCTCAGCTTAATGAGGGCCGTCAAGGCAACCCCAGTGTGGGGGCATATGAACATGCCAGTGGAGTCCGCCTGCCCCATAGCGTCCATCAACTCCTCCTCCGTCGCCTCCTCCACGATCCCATTCGAGTTCTTGAGTGCATAAACCGCCCGGTCTATCGAGACCGGGTCACCAATTTGAATTGCGGAGGCGAACGTGGTGTTGGCCTTGAGGGGCTTGAACTCTCCCCAACCAGACTTGTAATGCAAGTACAAAGGATTGGCATTGGCGGCTTGAGCACAGACAAGTCTCGGAATTCTATCAACCAAGCCTAATTCCTTACACATGTGGAAACCTTTGTAAAAGGCATAGATGTTTCCGAGGTTTCCTCCAGGGACTATGACCCAATCAGGCACTTGCCAATCAAACTGCTGAAGTATTTCAATGGCCGCCGTTTTCTGCCCTTCTAGCCGTAAACTGTTGAGGGAATTCGCGAGGTAAATCGGCAGCTCGGCGGTGACTTCTCGGATCAAGTGCATACACCCGTCGAAATCGGTATCAATGCTGAGCACAAAAGCGCCATTGGCGATGGGCTGGACCAGTTGGGCCATCGAGATCCGATTCGCTGGGAGGAACACAATAGAAGGGATCCCAGCCGCGGCGCAATAGGCCGATAAGGCCGCCGAGGTGTCCCCGGTCGAAGCGCATCCCACGCCAACGACGGGGCGGTTCATTTTCCGGAGGCGATTCACCTGGCTGACGAGAACGGTCATCCCCAAATCCTTGAAACTCCCAGTGTGGCTGTTTCCGCAATGCTTGACCCAGAGATCGTTCATGCCAAGAAACTGTTTCCCGAACCGCTCGGCCCAGAAGAGGTTGGAGTTCCCCTCGAAGGCGCTAACGATGTCGTCGCTGTCGATCTCGGGCAAGACCCACTCTTTCTTGCTCCAGACCCCAGAGCCGTAGGGCCACGTAGTCTTCCCGACGCGGGAGTCGAAGAGGTCGCGCCAGTAATTGCCGTCGTAGTTCTTGAGGGCGTCGATGTCGTGGCGGACGTCGAGGAGGCCGCCGGATTGGGATCGGTAGACGATCTCGTCGAGGGAATAGGACTCCGTGTCGGAAGGGTCGGCGTTGAAAGGGACGTACTTGGCGGAGAAGTGGTGGGTGTGGGTGGTGTTGTGGCGGCGGGCCTCGTCACGGATGTTCTCGTCGGCAGGACGTCGAGGTTTTGGCGATGAGGAGGAGGTCAGAGCGGGTGGTGGAGATTGTGAGTTGCGTTGGGAGAGGGCTCTAATGGTGGGGAAATGGGAATGGGGTTTGGTGGTGGTGGGGTTTGGAGGAGCGAGAGAGATCCGGTGGTGGTGGAAGATGGAGGAGGCCGCCATTGTAGAGACTAGAGAGAGAAAGAAGAGAGATAAAGAGTGTGTGATGGTTGGAGTGTAAGGAGATCTAAGTTCTAACAGTGTCGATAGGGGGTATTGTCGTCTGGTAAGGAGGTTCAAGGAGACGCGCATGAGTCCCCGCGGCATGATTTTAGGGAAGCTTCATGGTTTCAAATAAGAACCTGACATGTGGAGCGAAAAAGGCTCTTTTCCCTCTGTTCACTAGAAATTTCTAGGCTCCACAAGTGACCCAAATCACTGACAGAACCAGTGAAGCCTATGGGAATTTTTTTAAAAAAAAATTACAATATTTGTTTAAATAGTTGTTATAAAATTAAAACCTAACGTAATATTTAAAATGTCTTAAAAATATTTTTAATGGTATAGTAATTATCTTAATGATATTATATATTATATTATATAATTACATATAAATAATTTTAATAAATTATTATGAGACATTTATAAAATTTTTACAAATTAAAGTCATATTTTAATTCAACAAACGTAATTGGCCAATTGTCTCATTAACCCATTTTTTATGGGGCAATGAGACAATTGGCCCAATTACGTTTATTAAATTAAAATATGACTCTAATTTGTAAAAATTTTACAAATGTCTCATAATGATATCATTAAATTCTTTATATGTAATTATATAGTACTAAATGTAATATCATTAAGTTAATTACTATATCATTAAGGACATTTTTAAGATATTTTAAATATTGTGTTAGATTTTAATTTCATAACAATAATTTGGACAAGTATTGTAATTTTTTCTTTTTTTGTTTTTATTTTAAGTCCCTTTGCATCTTGAATAACTTATAATGTGATAAAGATTTGTAGTTTAAACCAAAACTTTTAGTTAATATAGTACAAAACTCTTATATATTATAATATCAAATAAAAATATATTACAATGTAAAAATTTTACAAGCTATGGTAATTTTAACCAAATAGATTTTGTGATAAGATTAAAATTCAACATGATAATTATCATAATAATGTTAGATTTTACACTACATAATAGTAACATTATTTTATAATACTATTTTGAATTATATATTGATTACTTTCAAAAAGGAATCATATTTTAATTCTACTAAAACTTATGAAAAAAACTGTAAATTGTAAAAATTTTACATTGTAACAACTAAAAGTTCTTGTTATAATTGATTTTTTCAAAACAATCTATACATTTATACGTTAACCGTTTCTTTTCTTTTTGTTTTCTACCTTCTTAAAATTATGCCATTTTTTATTTGTATTTGAAGAAGTAAAAAGAGAACCCTAAATCAAATCCAAGAGCGCTTAGAAAGTGTATAAAGATGAACGCTTTATTACCAAAAGAAAGTGTATAAAGTAATAAAAATTTATGCCCTTAATAGATGAAAATTCCTCCAATTTTCTACTGTTCTTTGGGCAGCGAACGTAGAGAATAGACATACAATTTTTTTTTCCTTAAGGGGGATAAAAAATAAGTCTAATAGGGTGTTTGGAAAGGTGGTGGGAACCACTTTTATTGTAGCATGTGAGAGTTTCACACCGTAACATATATTTTTTTTGTTACTGTAGCATGTAAGAGTTTTACACTGTTTAAAACTGAGATTTTGGTGGGAACTGACTGCCAAACACCCCCTAATATTCCTGTGGAAATTTATCTTGAACAAAAATGAAGAATTGACTACAAATCAAAACTGTTGAGCCAAGTCTCAAAGCGTGCACCATCCGCCATGCATTATTTTGGTGTAATATATATATATGTAATGCATTATTTTGGTGTAATATATATATATGTATATATATATATTTAAGAATTTCACGTTGATTAGTTGATTACTTATGAGTTTGAAAACTCGTTTTCATTTCCAAATATACAACGAACATATTTGAAAGTAAAAGCTATCAAATGCTTAAAACAAGGGTTTTTCCTCTTGGCTCTACAAAATTTTGACCTTTGACTCTTGGATTCTTGCTTTAAAAATCTGGAGAACTTGATCCGCAATCAATTGACTTTTGTAAATACTAGTTGAAAAGTACGTGCGAAATATCTCAACAAAAAAACAGAATTTTTATAAATTTTGTTCTTTAAGATTTATTTTTGTATATATGTCGCGTGTTATAATTGCAGCATAACATAACATATAGCATAAATGATAGTGCAACATAACTTTTTTTTTAAATGTAACATTAATAAATACAACTTTTAAAATATGGCATAACATGTGATTTTCTTTCAAAAAAATAATAAAAATTTAGGAGTAAAAAATAAATATGTATGAAAATAAGACAAGAATGAACAAAAACAAATATGCATGCAAAAAGAAAAAAAAAAGAAAAAAAAAAGGCTATGAAAGAAGATGGGAGAAAAAATAAAGAAAGAAAAAAAAACTAAAAAATAAAAAATTTTGACATTTTAAGCGTTTTGAGAGTATCAGCTGAAATCTATTATTTATATTATTATTAAAAATATTAAAGATATTTATTGGGTATATATAAAAAATGTATTTGAGAGGATTTTGAAACAAAGTTGAAGTAGAGACATCTATAGAAAAATATTATTTGAGTAAGGCAATTTTAAAAAAAAAAACATATTTATAAGAGTGATTTTTATCGATTTATAAGAGTGATTTTATTAATTACAAATTTATTTTTTATCCCCATCATTAAAAAATATTTTCCATTAGGATATATTCTTTTTTCCTTTGTTCACTAGAATTTTGGCATGCATGCAAGAAACAAATATGCCAAATTGCAAAAGAACTGATAAAATATTTCAGGGGTTTTAAATTTAAAAATTTGTCGTAAATTGTCGTCCAATCAACACAATGAACGGTGACGAATATCTCATGCACCTTACACGCGAAATCAGTATGCATTATCTAATGGATCTTAAAATAAATAGACAAATAAAGTAAACATTCTAATATTTTGCACAACATAATTTCACCTATACTAAATCAAGAGTGTTGATGCTTACCGTTGTCTGGCGTCGGATCAACACCCACATGCGGCTGTGCACGTTCTGACCTCTTCTTAGGCTTGCCCCTAACCGGGAGTGTGTACCTGCGAGAGGGATGATTTGAAGAAATAGGGTTAGTCAATAAACAATGGCTCTCCGATGCTCAAGGCAAGTATTGCTCGGCAGAGGTCGGCAGCTAGTTAAGTGTGAAGAAGTCTCTCTCCTTAAAACGTCATAAATGCATCCTATTTATAGGCCACCAGCTGGATCGGGTGCAAGATGGGTTTTGTCCATTACCCAGGTGCCACATCAAAGTGTGGCAAGCAGTAAGTGACAAGTGTCGCGTCCATCGCCCAATGGATTGGACTCTATCGGACGACAGCACGTTTGCCTGGTGTTGGCCTACAAGGATGGGCAGTGACGTATCCTTATGAATAACGCGGCCCGACCCGAACTACTGTACATCCCCGAGGTGGCAGTCTTCTTGGGGGCGTGCCCTTGAATAAATGGAAGGCACTTCGGGAAGAGTATGATTCGTCGGGTCGGGCAGTAGCCCTAATGTCTGCCGAGCTTAGTTGCCGACCACCAAAGTTAGCGTCCTCGGTGGTGGTGCCGAGCTTACCCTCAACAAAGAGCATAAGATTTTATTATGTTAGTTTAACCCATTCAAGATTGTAAGAGTAATTTTTTAATTACAGTCTCTTGGTAGAAGAGAAAACCTTTTGATTCCAATAAATAAATGATAATTATAAAAAAGAATAAAATGATAAAATAATTTAATTTAGGAAAAATTAATTTGGGTTAATTTGAGATTGCAGCTGAGGTCCATATATATAATATCGAGTTGTCTACATACCCTATTAAGCGATTTAGATTTTAAAATTTCTCTGTATTAATCACAAATTTTGCCTTTATTTTCGTTTATTGAGAATTAGAAAAGTGTTTCCATTTTTTGGTAATAAATGTCATTGAAGAGTTTCTATTTTTTAGTTTTGCTTGTTTAATTTTTTATTAATTTGAATTTGAATTCCTATATATTTGTTCTGATAAGACCATATTTGGATAAGATTATATATACACGACTAAAATCAGAATTGAATTATATTTCCGTTTGGAATAGGGTTAGTGGAGTACTGCCTGTATATGCTATGTACTGTCACGTTTAGTGAACAGGGTTCCTTTTTTTTCTCTCTCTCTCTCTCTGCCCTTTTCTCTTTGTTTCGATGAAACAATTTATCATTTTATCATTTTTTTTTTTCTTTGCTTTGTTAGGTGTATCACACCAAGCTCTCTCTCTTTTTTCTCTTAATTGACGCTCTATTCTCTTTTTGTTGATGCATTTACATGATAGAATTGTAAAAGCAAAGTGAAAGAAAAAAGATCCCATTTACTTTCTAATATCCACCCTCATAATAGGGTCGATAATTTTACACATGACACGATGACACGATACAAAAACGACACGAGATAAACGAGCTGGATTCATGCTAATACGCCTTAACACGTTTAATTAAACGGGCCATAAACGTGTTAACACAGCACGACACGACCCGCCTATTTATAACACATTTAAACTTAAAAATAAAAATATTTGAAATATTTATAGTATGTTGTATTAATTAGATATTGTGTTTTTATTAATTTTCTTTATTGGTTTTCTTTAATTTTTTATTTTTTAAATTTTTAGTTATTTTGGTCATAAACGTGTCATATGCGTGTTGTTATCGTGTCAACCCGTCACGGCACGTTTAATAATCGTGTCGTGCCATGATACTCATGCCATAGGCGCGTCGTGTTTGTGTTTGCATTTCTGGCACGTTTATTAATCGTGTCGTGTTCGTGTTCGGGCTAAACATGTCGACATGAACACGACACGAACACGATTATTGCCACCTCTACCTTATAGGTATCTAAAAAGAACGGTTATTATTCGTTTAATCAGTTCGAGCCTCACTTACTCAGCCACCTGGGGCCAAGTCAACCAATGGCATGCAAGCATGAGTGGTGCGTGCCTTGAACTAGAGCGTGCATTATTTATGCGAGTCCACCACTGTATTTTGTAGGGGTGTTATTCGGTTAAAAACTGTCGGTTTTGGACGGTTCGGTTACCGAATCGCAAATGTCAGTTTTTTAAGTTGGCAAACTAAAACCGCACCGCATACCAAGAGTATTCGATCGGTTTCATTTGTCGGTTCGATTCGGTTTTCAATAGATGGTAATCTAATGGTATACAGGAAGCGTACTGTCAGTTCACCACATTTTATTTTATTTTTTTTTATTAAAGAATTGCTAAAATAGTACAATATATCGTGTATTATTTAGACTCTTTTTGAAATGGCGCTAAAAAGAATACTATAAGGGCGATTGACATTTACAATTTATCATGGCTCTTTTTTATATTCGATTCGGGAAATTTTCAAATTGAAACCGAACCGTCTACTTCTAGACGGTTCAGTTAACCGAACCGAACATTTTTTGTTTGTACGAAACTGAATTTTTCAGCTTTTTGTCGGGCAATTTCGATCGGTTTCGATTTTTTCGTACAGTCCTAGTATTTTGTTCCTTTTCTGGTAGAATTATGTGTTGCCAAACCTATATAAGCCTATTTTTTTAGCAAATTGCCTAATGACATGTGGGCAATAAGAAGAAGACGAATAAACTTGTGATACGTGGCAAAAAAATTTTAAAAAATGGACCGTTTGGTATTGTTTTCAAAATAAGTGAAAATATTTTTATTTTGAAAAATGATAATTTTTTAGGAATTGTGCTGATTGTGTTTTTAAAATTTTTGCCTTGAAAAATATGCAAAAACATTTCTAAAAATTTTGAAAATAAAACCAAACAGGGCTAAAACATTTCGTCATTTTGAACTAAGTAAGTAGCATCCGAAACTCATTCTCATTTTATATATATGTTTAAAAAAACTGATTAAAATCAACACATTAAAATCCCATTAAAATGAGAGTTTAAGAACCTAATTATCTAAATTTTAAAAATAATAAATCAAGTACTAAAGGTTTAGAATTTTGTATTCTCTTCTTTCTGGTTCATAGAATCGTAGTATTGGATTCATTTGGTGCAATTTGAATTGGAAATCTAATTTGTATTAGTGTGCATTGGGAAATAAAAATCGGTATGGTTAAAACTTAAAAGGGAATTTGACACTGTTATCCCATGAACTTGTTACATATTTGCAGTTTGCCTCTTGAATTTTTAATTTTACCAACTTGCCCTCTAAACTTACAAACTTGTAGCAAATCACCATATGTTGATAGCAATTGTAGTTTTTAACTAGAATTTATATGTGATTTTTATATGAGTCATTAATAAATAGTATAAAAAGTATTTTTTTCTTATAAATGTTAACTCAAATTTATATTCAAACAAAAGTAAATTCAAAATTTTCAAATTTGATGAAGCCTTAATTGAAGATATAACCATAATATATTTAGGTCAAATTATATAAAAATGATTATTTATGTCAATAATCAACCATTCATGTGTAAATTACATATCAATTTTGGTCAAAAAAACTAAAATTGCTATCAATAAGAGATGATTTGCTATAGAATCGTAAATTTAGAAAGCAACTTGTCAAAATTAAAAGTCTAAGAGGCAAATCATAAATGTGCGACATATTTAGAGGGAAATAATACCAAATACCCAAACTTAAAATCTTAAAATCTAATTGAAATAATGATTTTAAGATTCGAGAGCCCCTAAATTTGCCCAATTTGAATGTCAACTATATGCAACAGTTAAGATCAAATTGTTGGGTCCCACCGATATATATATATATTCACAATTCAAACTTTTTTAAAAATTTTCTACAATCATAGTCTAATAATAAACTCACAATTGAGTTCGAATTTCCCATCCCAAAGTTCAAACTTTTGTTTTAAGATTTAGACTATCCACATACATATTTATATATTATTTTGCAATTTTGATTTACAATTTATCTTTGTATCCAAATATCATTCAAGATATTAAATTAAATATCTTTGTTAACATTTTACAATTTAAAATGATTCAAATCATTTGAATTATAGCATGCGAACGAAACAGAAAGGCAACATCTATGTATTCTTAGGGTTCGGTTGAGAAAGGCAACATTTATGTAATCTTAGGGTTTAATTACGATAGTTTTGTACTTTTAATAATAGAAAAAAAAAAGTATAAGCTAGTGTTTTTGATTGTTGGTTTAACCTCACGATTTCATGCTTGAATGCATAAAAGTTTTTAGACTTATTTAATTAAATATATCAAAATCTCTTGTTGTTATAAAAAGTAAGATACGAAAATGTGAATGAAATTTTTAATTTAATATTCGTAAATAAAATGTTAAACATGTAAATAAAAAGTTATTTTTTATAAGTTCTAAAAAATTGATTTGTTCTAAAGAGACTATCAAAGTCAAAAATTCATTTCAACCTGTCCATCTAAACATTTTCAAAAGTCTCTTTTGAATTAATTGGGTGTTTAGTAAAATAAATTATGACCAAGGGCTTATTTTTTTGGGGGGTTCAGCGAGTTTGAACTCGAATTTTGAATTGAGTATGTGTTCGGTTGGACGATTTTGAAACCAAGCTGGCTCAAACTCAAAATTAGCCAATCTTGATTTCAAAAGTTTGAATTCAGCAAACTCTTCTTTTTTTTTTTGATATTTTAGTTCAAATTCATTTCCCAAATTTTTATCTAAACACAATTTCAGATTTTATTCCCTTTTTAAACTTTAAATCAATTGTATATTCAAATGTTAATTCGAATTCCAATTTAAACTACAATTTTCAAACTTTTTATCTCAAGCCCATAATTTTAAACTACCATGATTCGAACCCCTAAAACAAATAGACCAGAAAACTTTTTGTTACTATAATATAAAACTCTCATATGTTACCGTGATAGAAAAAAGTGAACTACAATATAAAGCTCTTATATACTATAATTTTCAATTCAAAAGTTTTAGTTTAAACCATACTTCTCAAACATCCTATAAGTATGTGTTTTAAAAATTGGTTCAAACATCATACAATATAAAGCTCTTATATGCTATAATTTTCAATTCAAAAGTTTTAGTTTAAATCATACTTCTCAAACATCCTATAAGTATGTGTTTTAAAAATTGGTTCAAATTAATTGGTTTAAAACTTAAATAATATAAGTTTTTCGTTATTACAATATAAATAAAAGTAAATTACAATGTAAAATTTTATGTTGTTAGAATATTTTAAACCAATATATTTAAAATAAGGGGGTGTTTGGCAATGGTGGGAACCACTCAATTCTCAACACAATCTCAGTTATGAACAGCGTAAAACTCTCACATGCTACAGTAACCATAAAAAATGTGCTACAGTATAAAACTCTCACATGCTACAATAAAAGTAGTTTCCACAATTGATTTTCACCGTCCTTTCAAACACCTTGTAAGTGGTTAAAACCGATGTTCTCGCCTTATGAATAAGGCGTATGAGAGACAAGTTTTAACAAATCAAATTCTGAGTTCCATTGGCATCCATCATCCATGACAAATGTAGGAGATTGACGATGCTGTTGACCTGAAGATCACGAGTGTGTCTGATTTTGGGCATGACCAATGGCAACATACGCTAATGATTTCGTCACAACAAGTCTGTTCCTCCTTAAAATATAATATTTCAAAATCTTGCCAACATGGACGGATAAACCTTTGCCTTGCCGTGAAAAGCTTGTGACATTTCTATTGTCTTGCAATACGACACCTGGCGGTCTACAATTACCAAAATACCATTTTTTTTTTTTTTTAATGCATCAACAAGAGACACACGATCTTAGTGAAGCTTATTTTATGTAATTCTCCATTACACCCCAATTCACGCAATTGTTGTTTTTTTTTTAATTGGCATTTACACAAGTTTGCAGCTCTTATTCTTACAATCGGCTTATTTTTGTATTGTAGATGAGATTATATAATTCCTCATGGCAAGGGTAATTATGTAATTAAACGGGAAAGTTCGTTTGCTATTTGAAGTTTCAAATTTTCAATGGCGTCCATTTTTGAGTTAAAAAAAAAAAAAGATTGTGGGCGTTATTAGTAGCGTGTGGGTGTCCTCCATTGTCATCGTCCCCACCAAACTGTCTCCCCCCAGCTGACGACACAACACCCTGAGCTTTTTTAGAGAGAGAAAGTTGGCAACTTTGCGGGGAGAGAGAGAGAGAAACAAAGAACTCAAAAGCTTGAGCAGCAAAGGACAAAAATTTGAGAGAGAGAGATGGGTTGGTACAAATGATAAACAAAAGCTCGAGACTTTAATTATAAAAGTGTAGGGAATATTCTGTGAATGCTAGGATTTTATTGTTGTTGGTTAAAGGGATGTTTTGAGTGATTTCATTAAATTTTTATTTGATATTATTGGGGAGTTTGGAGATTCTGTTATTGGGTCTGTTCCTCTGGCGGCGGTTGTTTTGGTGAGCAGCTGTTTTCCTATTGGATGAGTTGAAGGGCATAAATGGTAATTAATCAAAGCTTAATTAGTTTCTTCACTTTCATTTTTTTTTTTCTGTTTGGTGTAAAGTTCTGTAGAAAGGTGTAATTTTTTGGTCGTTAAGTTTCATTTTTCTGTTTGTTGAATGTTAAGATTTGTTTTTTTCAAAAAAAAAAAAAAAAACCACACAAAGATAAAGCTTGCATTAATTAATTTGGGGCATGTCTCCTATTATTAGTGTATTTTTATTATATTGTCTTTAGACTTGATAAATTGTTGATGATAATGGCATTGTCACTTGTCAAACATTGCAGCAGTCATGGGGCTTTCCAAACTATTGACTCTCCCAACTAATCATTTCTTTTTCTTTTTTTTTTTTTGAGAGGCCAACTAATCATTTGTACGGGCAACGTGTTAAATAGTTGACACTTTAACGAGCAATATCTATTATAATTTTGCTGAATAATAAATTTTTGTCTCAAAACGTTTCTTTTGACAATAATTAGGAAGTTACACTTGCTCAGAAATTTGTTTTACTGGTATTTGTAAGGCAATTGTGGGACCTCTATCATGTTGCAAAGAGCACTTCTATCTAACCTATGGCTTAAAACCATACAACTCACAAACTAGTAGGTCTTAATCTAAAATATATGCTATATACTAGATTAGGATCCATTGATGTGTGAGTAATAGGATTTTAACTCATGGGGATGAAAAGAATTTTTCTGTTGTAAAAGTATTTTGCTCATTTGATATTTTGATATTAAAAAAATGAAAAAAAAAATGCTCTAATCCTTCCCTTGATCAAAAGTTGTATACCTCCGGCCTTGTTATTATAATTATTATTTGTTGCTGTTGTTGTTATTATTTAATAAAGATTGTTTATCCGGATTATGATATTGGTTATTGTTTATCCGGATTATGATATTGGTTATTGTTTATCCGGATTATGATATTGGTTATTTTTTCAGGCATCACCTGGTAACATAGTTGCTGGTTCTCATGTTTGGGTTGAAGATCCTGATGTGGCATGGATTGATGGAGAAGTCACACTGGTCAATGGCCCAGAGATTCATGTTCATACCAGAGATGGAAATACAGTAAGCATTTGCCCATCATCAACATGAAAACTAAATGAACTTATACATGTTTGTCTGTTCATGTAACATGTAGTAGAATACTACATTATAAAGTTGCATTTGTTATATTGTGATTACCCATGTTTGTTTCTTAAATTCATCTTGACTCACTAAACAAACTTTGTGCAGGTCATCACGGAGACGTCAATGGTATTTCCTAAGGATACCGAAGCTCCTCTTGGAGGCGTTAATGATATGACGAAGCTTTCGTATTTGCATGAGCCTGGAGTTTTGGAGAATCTGGCTACTAGATATAAACTTAATATAATCTATGTGAGTTAAATTTGCTTTCATCTTTTTCATTTAAGACACATGAAGTTGTAGAGATATGAAACCCTGTTGGATGGCTAATTTTGGTTCCTTACCTTTTTAGACATACACAGGGAATATCCTGATAGCTGTTAATCCGTTTCAACGGTTGCCTCATCTCTACGACACTCACATGATGGAACAATATAAAGGCGCTCCTTTGGGGGAGCTAAGTCCTCACGTTTTTGCTGTTGGAGATGCTGCATATAGGTAAAACATGTTTCCATATTCCATATCTTGTAGAAACTCTTACTTAGCTCCTGTTATCTTGTTATTGATGCGCTCTTCATAACAAAATAGGGCAATGATTAATGAAGGGAAAAATAATTCAATTTTGGTGAGTGGGGAGAGTGGTGCCGGTAAAACTGAGACGACAAAGATGCTCATGAGATATCTCGCATACTTGGGTGGCCATTCAGAAGTGGAGGGAAGAACCGTTGAACAACAAGTTCTAGAGGTAAGATAAATTTGTCATTGGTTAAAATTCCGCATTTTAAAATCTGCTTGACTTTCATGCAGTGAAACATCAGTAAATCTGATTAAAAGTCTATGGTGTTTTTTTTGGGGATTAATCTTACAGTCCAACCCAGTTCTTGAAGCATTTGGCAATGCCAAAACAGTTAGAAATAACAACTCAAGGTATGTGTTGGTTTATATTGCTGTTTGTACTTGTTAAAGTCCGTCTTAATATATCGTCGTTAGAGGTTCTCATGCAAAGTGTCTTTTTTGCATGTTATCATGACTCTACTATATAGCCGATTTGGTAAATTTGTTGAAATCCAATTTGATAAGAAAGGAAGGATATCTGGGGCCGCCATTAGAACTTATCTGCTTGAAAGGTCTCGGGTGTGCCAAATATCTGATCCAGAGAGAAACTACCATTGCTTTTACCTTCTTTGTGCTGCACCACAAGAGGTATTCTTAAAGCTGCAAATTGCATATTATCGGTGAATATTTGTTCATATATAGAAGGCTTTTAACTACAATTTTTTTTCCGAATAAATGCAGGATATCGAGAAATATAAATTGGGAAGCCCGAAATCATTCCATTATTTAAACCAATCAAACTGTTATGAATTGGACGGAGTAAATGATGGTGATGAATATCTAGCAACTAGAAAAGCTATGGACATAATTGGAATAAGCGCGGAAGAACAGGTACATCTTGTATTTGGACGGTCTTGCATTTCATTCTTTATGACTTAGTCACATTCGTGATCAATTGTGCATCTTCCAGGAGTCGATATTCAGGGTTGTGGCTGCTATTCTTCATCTTGGTAATACCAATTTTGCCAAAGGGGAGGAAATAGATTCCTCGGTCATTAAGGATGACAAATCTAGATTCCATCTTAATATGACCGCCGAACTTCTTAGGTAATTTTTTTTATTATATACTTCTATATCTGTTTTACTTATCATGCCAAATACTAATTAAAATCATCATATAGATGTGATGCCCAGAGCCTGGAAGCAGCACTTATTAAACGTGTGATTGTCACACCAGAAGAAGTTATCACAAAAACTCTTGACCCTCTGAATGCTACTGCTGGCAGGGATGCATTAGCAAAGACCATTTATTCTCGGTTATTTGACTGGTGAGGGGCTCATTGGATTGGATCTTGCTTTCCTCATTGGTTATTTTTTTTTATTTATTTATTGAGCTTCGCATTTGCAAAATTTAACATGTTTTACTGTATTGTTTACAGGCTTGTGGATAAGATTAACATTTCAATTGGCCAGGATCCAAACTCGAAGTCGACAATTGGAGTTCTCGACATCTATGGTTTTGAAAGTTTTGAGTGTAATAGGTATGGCATTGGAGAGACAACACGTCACAATAATAACGATGATTTTGTCATTTCAGTGCCATTTATTGTTTTACCCCTTTTAATTAAAAAAATGAAAACAGACATGCATATAAAATATAACCCTTGGTACTATGCCTTTAATTTTTTCCCCCATGAAACAGTTTTGAGCAGTTCTGCATCAATTTCACAAATGAAAAACTACAACAACATTTCAACCAGGTTACATTTTCTGCTCTTTTATATGATGAAGTTTAGCTCAATTGAGGTATATTACACGTTAGAGGTTAATTTATTTGCTTTTATGATTGCAGCATGTGTTTAAGATGGAACAAGAGGAGTATACCGAAGAAGAGATAGACTGGAGTTATATCGAGTTTGTTGATAATCAAGATGTGCTGGATCTAATTGAAAAGGTTTTTAGCTATTGCCTTGTGCAATCTTTGAAATGCAGGATGTTCAAATACACAATAGATATTGATACATTTCTTATGGCTGTCTTCTTTTATCATGTAATAATGAAGTTACCTAATCTTGTGCTGTTGTACAGAAACCTGGAGGAATTATTGCACTATTAGATGAAGCCTGGTATGCCGCTAGCTTTAAAGATTTGTTCGCTAATTTCAAATAATTCTTTTCGTCATAGATGCACAAATTAGTTTCACTCTCTAGAATGAGCCTCTGGTTTCTTCCATCAAATATGGTTTTTCTTCTTGAAATATTTTTTTTATTAGTTTTTATTTTCATTCCACTACTCACTTGCACATTATTGCAGCATGTTTCCGAGGTCAACTCATGAAACTTTTGCACAGAAGTTGTATCAGACATTCAAAGATGATAAACGCTTTATCAAGCCAAAGCTTTCTCAGACTGATTTTACCATATCACACTATGCTGGGGAGGTAAGTTCTTCTTGTTTGGTTATTGTAGGCCTTTTGAACTTAAAGGGTTAGTAATTCTATTTCTTATCTAAGATTTTATCTGCTTTGCGAAGGTAACTTACCAAGCCAATCAGTTTCTGGACAAGAACAAAGATTATATTGTTGCTGAACATCAAGATTTGTTAACCGCCTCAAAATGCTCATTTGTGTGTGGTCTTTTTCCCCCACTTCCAGAAGAAGCATTGAAGTCATCTAAATTTTCTTCGATCGGATCTCGCTTTAAGGTTTCAATTTTCATAAACTATATTAGCTTCACTTGCATTGATTTGTGGCAATCCTATCAAAACTTTTAAATTTTCTTGTATGTTTGAAACTGCGTGATTTTCTTCTGCTCACTTATTGCTGAATGTCCAATGTCGTATTATGAGTGTGAATCAATTCTGATAGCAACTCGTGAAATAAGGACGTAACTAATCAACTTCCTAGAATTTACAGCTACAACTTCAGTCTTTGATGGAGACTTTGAGTGTAACAGAACCTCACTACATCAGATGTGTAAAGCCAAATAATGTCTTGAAACCTGCTATATTCGAGAATTTAAATATCATTCATCAATTACGTTGTGGTGTAAGTATATTCCATCTCTTGATTGTTATTCCAAAGTCAGTTTTTCTTGAAGTAGAGATATTATTGTTTCATGAACTGTTTTCCTTTCTCGTTCTTGTAGAATTTTTAGAGTTTTGTTTCTTTTTTAGGGTGTTCTTGAGGCAATTAGGATTAGCTGCGCTGGCTATCCTACCAGACGCACATTTGACGATTTTCTAAATCGTTTTGGTGTTCTGGCACCAGAAGTCTTAGAAGCAAAGTAAGTTCGATTTTGGTATTTTTGGGTTTGTACATGATGCTCTGGTTGATATAGATATCTGATAACACCTTACAACTTGTAACCATTTTCCATCTTTTCACAGTTATGATGATAAAGTTGCTTGCAGAATGATTCTTGATAAAAGGGGATTGAAGGGATATCAGGTTACTTCTTGTGCATTTACTTGTGTCCTTGTAGGGATTATGGATGTTTTTGTTTTTGTTTTTTTTTCTTTTTTTTTTATGCCTTTTTATCAAACACTATTTGTGGTACATAATAACAGATAGGCAAGTCAAAAGTTTTCCTGAGAGCAGGACAGATGGCTGAGTTAGATGCTAGAAGGACAGAAGTTCTCGGAAATGCTGCAAGAAAAATTCAGCGACAAATCCGAACATTCATTGCTCGTAAAGAGTTCGTCTCATTGCGTAAAGCCGTCATTCAAATCCAATCTCATTGGCGAGGTACACTTTTTGGATACCATTACTTTAGTCAAGTACAGGTTTCATCCCAACTTTTTATGTGGGGGAATAACAAGCAAGCATGTACAGTTGACTAAGAACTGATGAAAATTCTAATTTACTGATTTGGAAACATTTATATGTTAATATCTCTAAATGATATCAGGTATTTGAATACAGCGCGTCATGAGGGGAAACAACAGCATGTCTTTCAAAGCATGATCAGCTTAAGTATCATTTCCTTTTTATCTACCTGCACTGATTTTTCCGTCCTTTTTTCTTTTGGTAGGTAAAATGGCCCGCAAACTGTATCAGCAGTTGAGACAGGATGCTGCGGCCTTGAAGATCCAGAAGAATGTCAAGCGGCATAGTACTATGAAGGCCTACTTAACGCTCTGTTCATCTGCAATCACATTGCAGGCAGGCTTAAGGGCAATGAATACACGGAAGGAATTCAGTTTCCGGAAGCAAACTAAAGCTGCCATCAATATTCAGGTTTCATCATCATATACTTTTTATCAAGTCCTTCCCCCTTCACTCTCTCTTTTTTTGGGTGTGGAAGGGTGGGTACCTATTAGATATGCATTTCGCCGATGGTTCACTAGTTATTTTATTCATCCATTGTTGTGGTGGCCTGCAGGCGCATTGGCGTTGCCATCATGCTTATTTGAATTATAAGAGTCTACAAAAGGCAGTAGTTGTTTCTCAGTGTGGCTGGAGATGCAGAGTTGCTAGAAGAGAGCTTAGAAAACTCAAAATGGCATGTTCTTCGAACATATATATATATATTTTCCTTGCTTTTGGCTCACTCTAATTTTGTAATTTGAGCTTGTCTAGGGCAAATTAGGCAAGTAATGGTGTATTCTTTGAATTTGTTTAGGCTGCAAGAGAAACAGGGGCTCTTAAAGAAGCAAAGGACAAATTGGAAAAGCGCGTGGAGGAGCTTACATGGCGGTTGCAATTGGAAAAACGATTGAGGGTGGTTATTTCTTTCTCTTGTTTTAGTCCCATATTTTAACATTTATGTGTTGCGTATATGATTATAATTTCTTGGTTAAAAAAGTAAGCCTTTTAAATTTTATGTGCTTGCACGTGTGTATTTGTAATATGTATAAATATATTGACTGTCTTAAGTACTTAATATGATAATTTGTACTCAAAAGGAAAACCTAAGATTATTATAATTTGCACACAAAAGGAAAACCTAAGATTATTATTTCTTCTAAATTATGTTCCAAAACTTCAAATAGGTATGAATTTAATATTGTGGCTCTTGCTTTCGAAAACAGACTGAACTTGAGGAGGCAAAAGCTCAAGAAAGTGCAAAATTCGAGGATGCCTTGTGTGCAATGCAATTGCAAGTAGAACAAGCAAACTCCTTAGTTATTAAAGAACGTGAGGCAGCTAGAAAAGCTATTGAAGAAGCACCTCCTGTCATAAAGGAAACCACGGTTATAGTACGAGATTCAGAAAAGATTGACTCCTTGACAGCTGAAGTTGAGAGGTTGAAGGTAGAGCTACGATCTTTCAGGGGATAATTACTTTTCTAAACATTCTATTTGATCTTTATTTTGGTCATGTAGAGCATATGACCCATGATTTTAAAATCCAACCTTTTTGTTTTTGTGGCATGGAAATGATGATAAATTTAGATTCCATTTAGTTGTAGACGAGTCGGATTTTGGTGCAAGTAGTTTGATTTTTGTTTCCCTATTTGTACAGGCTTTGCTAGAGTTAGAAACACAAAAAGCACAGGTATCTGCTGCGAAGCAGGCCAGGAATGAACACTTGACAAGGAAGCTTGGAGCTGCAGAGAAGAATGTGGATCAGCTCCAAAATTCTTTACAGAGGTTAGAGCATGATGACTGCTTTCTGACGTATAGTTGAATCCATATTCTTGTTCTCCAACAACAGAGGATAGATAATCAGAAAACAGAAATTTATGCTTCTGTGCAAGATTTGTGCTGAAGGCACAATATGAAAATAGGCGCAGAAATATGTGTAGACGTTAGACACACATATTAAGAAGCCTATCAAGATTCAAAATCTAAAATATTGTAAAAGAAGATGCAATATACTAAATTTCTTTTCTCTTGCTTATTGCACCTCCAAATCAGGCTTGAAGAGAAGCTATCCAATTTAGAATCAGAGAATCAAGTAATCCAAACAAAAGCTCTACCCATGTCACCAAATGGAATAACTTTATCTGCAAGATCAAAGACAATGATTATTCAGGTGACCATTTGACACTCCATATCCGCAGTTCATGGGAATGTTTTTGACTTCTTGTAATAATTAAAAATGTTTTTCGACAAACTACAGAGAACTCTGGAGAACGGGGTTGTGCATAATGGAGACATGATAAAAGCCCAAGTAAGATAAAATTTGAAGTTTTGGTATGTGTAGAACTTGATTAGTTGAGGTAGAACCATGTTGTATATTTAATCATCGTTTGTTTGACTCAGGATCACATCACAAGTAATCCTCAGGAGTCTGAAGCTGAAGAAAGGCCCCAGAGATCTCTAAATGAGAAGCAGCAGGTAAACAATTATTAACAAAGTTTATGGGACAAATTAAAGAGCTTGATATTCATTTTCTCCACATTGAAATTATCTTGTTTTGCATTGTTCTATGTGGGTGTAGGAGAATCAGGACCTTCTCTTAAAGTGCATTTCTCAAGACCTCGGTTTCTCTGGGGGCATGCCTGTTGCTGCTTGTCTGATATACAAGTGCCTTCTACAATGGAAGTCATTTGAGGTTGAAAGAACCAGTATTTTTGACCGTATCATTAAGACTATAGGTGTAGCAATAGAGGTAACATCTCTTCTTCATGGTCTTTATTGATCATGATTTGTGTTTTAAATTAGGATCACAGGTTAGCTATTTGATGCTTAGTTAGGAAAAAAAAAAAAAAACAAACTTCCCACTTGTCTAACATAGAAAATAGAAAATAAATTAGACTATGAGGAAGATAAATATAGAAAACAATTTGTATTGGCTTTTTCTAGTTTCTTTATTTAGATTTTGGAAAGTTTATTAATTTTATGCATTTAATTTCGTATAGAAAATTTCCCATTTTAATTATGTAATTTCTCCCTCTTGATTTCTTCTGCCTCATTTCTCTCTCTATCTCTCCCTAATTTCTTCTTCTTTCTCTCTCCTCCTTCTTTCTCTTCTATCTCCTCCTTTCTCTCTCTAGTTCTAACAAATCCATGTTTGATTTCTAACGCCTTGTCATCCCACTATAATGCATTGCACTGAACTGAAGGCCCAGGACAACAATGACGTGTTAGCGTATTGGTTGTCTAATTTATCCATATTGCTTTTGCTAATCCAACGTACACTAAAAGCAACTGGAGCAGCTAGCTTAACTCCACGGCGTCGAAGGACGTCGACATCTCTTTTTGGGAGGATGTCTCAAGTAAGATGGGAACTCTTTTTCTTCTGTTTTTGAGTTATGGAAAATGTTTCTAATTTATACTGTTTAATAAACTTTTGCTCTCATCGGTTTTTAAATGAATACCAAACTTGAGGGGCTTCGAGCATCTCCACAAAATGCCGGTTTCTCCTTCCTCAGTGGTCGGCTACGCGGGTCAGACGAATTACGGCAGGTTGAAGCCAAATATCCGGCTTTGCTATTCAAACAGCAACTCACAGCCTTCCTTGAGAAGATATATGAAATGCTGCGAGATAACTTAAAGAGAGAGATCTCCTCAGTGCTTGGGTTATGCATCCAGGTAACTGCAATGCTTTAATTTCTTAATTACTAGTTTTCTTTCTATTCATCAATCAAGATTTTTCGCAATCTTTGTGTGGCATAATTTAAGTGGTTTTTCATAGGGTCTAAAAATTATTACTTCATGGAATTATTATTTTTTTTTTTAATTTTTGTTTGGTTCTCCCTGAATCTGAAGGCACCTAGGACATCGCGTGCTGGTGTTGCAAAGGGCCGTTCACAAGCTAATTCTGCAGCACAACGAGCTTTGACTACTCACTGGAAGAGCATCGTGACGAGCTTAGACAACTACTTGAAGACCATGAGAGCCAACTGTGTAAGTGGAACTCGAAAATATGTGCACTGAAAATGGTTGTTTTCATACTATGTACCGGACATAACTCTCTTCAATATCATGGTCCTCCAGTTACCACCATTTCTGGTTCGCAAGGTGTTTGCTCAGATATTTTCATTTGTCAACGTTCAGTTGTTTAACAGGTGAAAAGAACCAAAATTCTTGTTTGTACTTGCTTTAACTTGATCAGTCTTTGATTGTGTTGCTTTAATTATTGCAGCCTTCTTTTAAGACGTGAATGCTGCTCATTCAGTAATGGGGAGTATGTCAAGACAGGCTTGGCTGAGTTGGAGCAGTGGTCTCATGACGCCACTAATGAGGTGCTGCTTTTTTTTTTAATTATAAAATCCTATCATAAATTTAGTAAAGGAAATGATTGAATTTACTAAATGCAAACCACCAATTTTCCATAAACCTCATAGAAACGAAGTAAATCGTTGTTGAACATTTGGTTTGCATTCAGTTCGTGGGCTCTGCGTGGGAGGAGCTGAGGCATATCAGACAGGCTGTTGGCTTCCTGGTTTGATCATTTATATGTTCTTACATTCTCCATATACTCGCTCACTTTTCCTAGGTGTTTGACATGTAGCATTTTCTTCCATGCCAAATCAGGTCATTCATCAAAAAGCAAAAAAATCATTAAAAGAAATAACAAACGATCTTTGCCCGGTGAGTAACCTTCCTCTGTTGTACTTGCTCTCTTTGTCTCTCTCTCGGACTTGAGCTCATTTCTTCTTTGCTGCTTCTTTCAGGTGCTGAGCACACAGCAGTTATATAGAATCTGCACAATGTACTGGGACGACAAATATGGTACACAGAGCGTATCTTCAGATGTAAGTCGAAAGAATTCCTAATCATTTGCGTGGTTTGTTCATTTTTAGTCTTCTATTCCCTTTGATGACCTTTTGAAAATTGTTTAGGTGATAAAACACCTAGTTTTAGATTTGTTTTCAAAGTTTATAATTTATGTACCTTCCCATCTAGCTTGAATATTTGTAAAATTTGATGATTATTCCTTTTGGATACTTATTTTTTAACCTCAAAAAAATTTGACAAGGGTAAGTCAAATAGTTGTTGAAAATCGACATAAATCCAAATAAAAATAACTTACCTTTTTTTTTGAGGAGTCTAGAACTCTAAAGTTTTGGTCATTTATGCGCATACTCTCCACAATATCTCACATAAGTAGTTTTTAAAGCTTTTCATTGATTGATCACCCTCATATTCTTCACTTACCACAGGTCATTTTGAGTATCAGAAATATGATGACTGAGGAATCAAAGAATACTATCAGTAGCTCTTTCTTATTGGATGATGACTCAAGGTAATTGATTTATGACCACTGTATACTTCTGCTGCTACTTGCATTGTCAAATTGCTGCTCATCAACTTTATCCCTCAACAAAAAATATTTGCAGCATTCCATTTTCCGTGGATGACATTTCGAAGTCGATGGACCAAATCGAACCGACCAACATTGATCCTCCACCTTTGATTCGTGAAAACTCGGGGTTCGCATTTCTATTACAACATTCGAGTGATTGAATGTTCCTTGCAACTCTTTCCTCTCCTCCCTTGGCATTAAACCTGTGGATAGATGCATATTTGCTCTGGCTTGGCATTTTGAAACTCACAAGTCTTCACATTGAAGCTAGCCTCATTTTATTGGCTAATGTCTACTGTTGTATTAAAATGTACATATTCTTCTTTTATTTATTTTTATCTCTCACTGTATGACTTAGATCATGTTTATGGACTAGTATAATTTGTAGCTGAAGAATGGCCGTTTCGCAGCCACAGTACATTCTCCAAGTCATTGTGTCAACCTTTATGTATAATTAATTAAAGAATGTACCTTGAAAATAATGGTTTTTTTTTTTTTTTTTTGGAGGAAAGAGAGGAGTAGCGGTGTCTTTGTACCCCATATAAGTAGATTATTTAGATCATCACTCTTTAATAAAATTTCAAACGGAAATTTTATTTAATAGGAAAAAATGTAAAATAATGAGACTCCAAAATTGAAATTCTGGAATAGAAAATTAAAATAAAATGCAATTTAAATGGACCCTTGAAGGTACATTGAAGAGTGGAGTTTGAAAAACTTAATTATGCACCAAAATGCGAAGATGTGTTAATAAGATGATATTTTTCCCCTAATCTTGGGAAAAATGTATTGTACATAATCTTCCTGTGATTGATATGTTAATTTTAGGTCAAACAGTATAATTTGTTATTGCACCTAGTTCAAAATTAGTAATCACAGTTTAAAATTAAATGGTATTTTATGTTTTATATTTTTTGGCTGTGAGGAACTAGAAGTTCGGATTAGTCAATGTTATTACTTTTTTCAGAAAAGAAATGCCAACTTCTTAATTTTGTTAAAAAAAACAAACTGATACTTACTGCGTTACCGGGCAAGTTTAATGGAAATCAGGTGGCTTTTGCTTTTCAGGGTAAAAAAAAAAAAATGAAAGTGAATTTATCTTGACCCATGGATGTCGTTTACCTTCTATTGCAATTATTTGAGTTATTGTCGCACAAATAATAACCCTGTCGTTTCTACAAGCTATTGTCGCTCATAAAGGCTGTTGTCGTTCTTTCGTTGTTTTTTTAATTATTTTTTATATAAGGTAACTTCGCATATTTAATTTACATTATCCGTCGTGATGGTCGAGGTTGTTTCATTGATATTTCTTGCATGGCTATTGTAATATTTTATGAAGTTATTCACGGTTTTTAACTCTTTCATATTTCCACGGTTAATGTCGTTTTCCCATTAAATGTCAAATTTGCAATTTTATTTTCCCGAGATTGGTGTGGTCTCAACTTTTTTTTTTTTATATAAAATAAAAGAGAAGGAAAATTCTCAAAGTTCTCTTCAATCTCGTTTAAGTATCAAGCTTGCTTCTAGTGCTTTTTACCATTTGTTTCTTGATCTTGTTGTCGTCAATTTTGACGATATCGTTCTTCACATCTCTGTCGTTTCTAGAAAATGTTGTTTTCTCATCGTTTCTTGATATTGCAAAGTAATTTTTCTTTAAACGCAAACTAATTTTTTTTAGATTAAAACTACATCTAAATTATACTAACCAATTGATTTGAATTAATTTTTTATAATATTAATATATTAAGATATTTAAAAAGTAATTATAAAATGAAATAAAATCCCAAAATCAAAAACTTACATATGGAAGAATTTAATTTTCTTTATAAAAATAAATGTACCACCATGAAATTTATTGCCGCCTTCGGATCTCTTCATGGGTCGGCTCTAGATTAGTGAGATAAACCCCATAAAAGTTGAGAGGCCCTTTACATAAAGGGTTCGTGCCTCTCAAAAATAGGGGTGTGAATCACTACTACAAAAAAAAAATCTTCCATTTGAAAAGTACGATATAAAATATCCTTTCAAATGAAAAATATGACTTATAAAATTAAAAAACGGCTTTTTTCGGGTGAATTAGGAAAACATGATTTACTATTTCCGCGGCAATACACCAACTGGAAGACCATATATACAATTTATAAACATAAGTAAGTTTGGAAAACCTTAAACCCTTCACTTGAAAAAAAAAAAAAAAACCTTAAACCTTGCCCAAGAGACGGCGCTCTAAAGCTCAAAACCTCTCAATTGCAAAACCATAAATCAACCTTCTTGCTGTGAATCTTCTCATACAAAATGTTAGCGCCATCATTTAAAAGATGTAAAGATGGAAAGGATCATCAAACATGATACGAGTGTTCGTGGGAGTATTCACCTTAGTCCAGTGTCATTGCCTGATAAGAAGTTGCCATTGCTTAAACTATCTTGCGTAATTATAGTAATTAGTTTATTACTTTTTTTGCTAATCCAGTGGAGAGTTTGTTTATTTGATTTGGGATAACAAAATACCCTTTGGTTTACCAGCTTGAATTGTGTTGATTTGAAAAAAAAAACATCAAAATTTAAACCGTTGTTTGAATATATGGTTAACGTGTTAATCTAATCAACAAATTTGAATGAATTTGTGGTTTTGAAGAGGGTTGAGAACTCTAATTTTAAACATGAAAATTTTATTTAATTGCAAAATAATTATGAAATGTGTAAAAAGAATTTATTGAACTCATAAATAAATATGAGAGGGTAGTTTTAAATTATAAATATAAATGTGCAGGAATGAATTAACTATTCAATATTGGTTTAAAATGTTGAAATGGGGGAGATTTGATTTTAAGTTAAGTAGTTCAACCTAGTTTGAATTACTAGTTTAGTTTGAATCAAGTGTTTGTTAAAAAAAATATAAATTGTGTGGAAAACTTTAACTAAGCTGAATTGAGTTGAACCAATAAACCAAATACACCCATAAAAATATGAAAATGTCTACTTCGTTATACTTTAATAGAGAATATTTCACTAACTTCTATGGTAAATAGCCTTAATGTCCTAAACTTTCAAGTGATAAAATGATCCTTATATATTTTTGTTATTTTGTTATTTTTATTTTTTTTAATTTGACCAGCCTAAACTCTTATTTTACGTGCAAATGAACTAAATTAACTAACGATTGCTTAAGCTGTTTTGGTTAATGAAAAAATTTCTCTCCCATGTTTGCTTCCCCTCCTTCACCTCTAATATTCTTTCATTGTTGATACTCGCGACAATACCTAGTTTAACATGGGAGTCAGTGGTGGTGAGACCCAAAATGTGCTAAGAAGTGTAGAAACTAATTCAATGCCCTTTTAACTCACCCCATACAGAGGATTACGAGGAGCACAGAGCGTTGCGGCGATAAAATTTTGATGTTGCAGCACTACGTTGAGGATTTTCAAAGAAGTACGTTGAAAGCTGTGGTGCTAGAAATTTAAGGCCAAAACTCTATGTTGTATCATTTTGTTTTTTATTTTTTGGAAAATAAACCATTATTTTGTGTTCTTCTGTGAATAGGAGTTACTAGGACTTATTTTTGTAACTCATAAAATATAGAGTAAGAGAGAGGCTAAGGATAAATTATAAAGAGAGTGTATCATTTTTTTCTTTTGTAAACTTCTACATCATCATAGTGAATTATGCTGTAGCACTTGAAAGTGGCTCTCATGTCGAGAGTGAACCACTATAAATTTGTGTGTGTTCTTGTTTAATTTGTCATTTCGCATATTTTCATTTTTTATAGAATTAAGGCTTTAATTCCCAACAAAATGATGTCATGGGAGAGCTCCAACAAAAGGGTTTACCATCACGGTAACGGCAAGACCCAAAGGGGTTTCGCAAGATAGCTTTGTCGCGAGCTATGGGCAAGACCCAATTCATGAGTGAGTTATGAGGATTGTCAAGTTACACGTGGAAACCCTCTACGACAGCGAAATCTTATAGATTTACGAAAACTGCAATCGGATCTAGTTATACAATTTTCGATTTAATGTTGTGTGACACTCATTATTTTACTAACAGGTAATATGGTAATTAAATTAATTATTATTGTACCAACTAAAATTTGTTCATCTAAAATTTATTTCATCCTATTTCAAAATTTTCTAAGATTTTTCTATATCTATATAGTATATTTACCAAAATGCTCCTAGAACATCAAATTAATTATGAAAATGCCATTCGGCATTATATGAACTAAAGTTTCTAAAGGAGACATAATGCATTTAATGTTTCACCTACTTGTCTCTCATTTTTCATAATTTTTCTTTCTTCAACCGAGCCCTTCAACAAAGAAAACCATGTCTTCCTTTTCTTTTCTCAATGCAACACTTATCTCTCTCTTCCTCCTTGAAACGTCTTCCCTTCATTCTCTTCTTCTTCTTTCTTCTACTCTCTAAGTCTGAGAAACCCAGGTCCATGTCGTTCAAAAGTCTCTATGCTAAAGTTGAACTTTAGCTTTGATCCCTTGAATTGATAACTTAAAGTTTTTAATGAGATTTTGAGGTAAGATTTTAGAAGATTAATCTACTTTTATCTGCCATCTTTACTCTAAATTTGCTCATTTATTTTGTTGCACAATTTAGATTTCATGGTTTTGAATGAGAAAGTTTGATATAAGCATGTTTTTACCCTCATTTGCAAGAAATGCTTGAGATATGATTTGATGATGATATTGGTATAAAAATCTACAGGAATATGTTTATTATGAGTATATAACGCATACTACATATTTTGACATGGTTTTGAGATTTTGTATAAGGATAATATGATTTAGTGTAAAGGAAAACTTGGTATTCCATAAACTTTGTAATACCTCTATGGGCAGTGACTCTTTCTTGAAATTATAGGATTAAATAAAAATGAAATTTGTAAATTGGTTTGCATATTTAAAAAGTAGACATCCTAAGTTTTCCAACGAGCTATCATGAGCTTAAATCGAAGTTGTATTTTATTTTCTATGAAATTTTTAATATTTGGATTAAAAACTAGTAAACTTGTCAGTGGTAGTATACCGCCCGTTTAACTTAAGTAAACTACCTATTAACCTATGTGCTGATTGTAGATAGTGAACTTGCACTTTTTGCAAAAGTATACCACCAGTTTGCCATGGTATACCAGTTGATAACCTGAATAAAGAGCCCTACTTTGCTCACCTCCTAATCCCTTAATATTTGCAACCTTTCAAACACTATCCTAAGTGATTTATGAATTTAATTAGAGACTAAAACATATAGATTACCTGTATATATTTTATATTGTGTTTAAGACAAAAGTCGTTTATTTTGGTATTCAAAAAGAAATTGCATAAAAACTTTAGTGGCACACTAGTGAGATGAATTTATTTATGAGTATGGTTGTATGTTGTGCTTTAGTTTTATTGTCCTTATGCATGCCTTATGATCAAGGGTATGTGGAGTTAACATTAATTGATCCCGAGATTAAATGATTATTGATAAGCTTTGAAGGTAAAGATTCTATCACTAATCTTTTGTGAGGTTTTTGTCAATTAAAATTTGGTTGTTTTACATTGCAAGATATGTATATGATATTTTGAAAGTATATGATTCTACCTATAACACGATGCTGTGGAATTCATCCCATATTATATAGCGAGGAACATAATGATTTGACATATGTTGTTGAAAATTGAGAAACATAGTTAGAAAAACTAACTCTAAAAATAATAATTGATTATAGATGAATTGTAAGACATGAAGAGGACTGCGGTTACGTAATTGAGCACGAATACCCTAAAAGGTAAAATAAGAGAGGCAACGACTCTCCCTTGGGTCGAAAGTCCTAGAATGCACTGTACTGGAATCGACTTGGTGAGGACTCAGGGCTTTGATGTCCCTTCACCATAATACCATTGGAATGTTTGGAGGGTGGTCAAGCGCACCCATTTAGGTTTTGTTGAATTGAGTGATATGATATTCTATTGCACATTGGATATAGATGAGCATAACTGAATCCTGAATTAATATGTATATATATGTATGGAACTTAGTAAGAATGATCATAAGATATCAACCGGAATTGAATATGATAACATTGATGAATAATATTAAGAACTAACTAATCATGTAGGTTTTAATGTGGTAAGGATAAAAGCCTAAAAGTGAGTAATGTTTTCCCTATTGATCAAGTTGTCGCTCATTTCCCCTATATTTCTATATTTTCAGGACTCACAAAGTGTGAGGTGGTGACAAGAAACATAGTTGAGAGAATTACTTCATTTGTTAGAGAATGTATGTGTTACTTTCTGGGACTGTATTAAGATTGTATTGAAGGTTGGAATGATAATAATGACAGTCGTTATTATAAAATATAAGGTGCTACATTAAATTATGGTTTATTTGTTTATGTTTTTATTATGTTTTGAGAGTTTTTATTTAAGTCTCGGGCAAATTTATTTAATATTTTATTTTTATTTTTTGATCTTCATTTTATTTATTAAAAGCTGTTAACCCTCACTTAGGGAAGTTTCATGTTGTATAGTGGCGAATTTGACCGCCTCATCAGCTAAACTTTACGCCTACACCAACAATGTTCAACACAAAATCACAAATCAACCCATGATAGAGACAAAGTCTCGTTGGCAAAAATCGACTTGTTAAACTCATCAAGCCTAGGTTTAGGCCAACTGATCCACCCACTACAACTTTGATTATTACTTGTCGTGTTTAGTGATTGACCCATTAGTTTGATGCTGGCATCTTCTGGTATTGATTAAGTGCGGTGTTGCCAATGAAGGAGGAAAAAGGAAGAAGAATGCTTTTATTTTTCTTTTAATTTTATGTTTATTTATTTATTTTTTGAGTAAATGTTTTAAGTTTATTTGTGGTTATTTTGGTATTAAACTCATGTGAGAAACATGTGATGTAAATTTGTCCAAAATTATATATAAAAAGGGATTAATATAGACTTTTTGCACTCAAAGCAAGAGTTTGAGATTGGTTAAATAATAATGAAAAAAAGGATGACGACTAGTCCATTATCTACTCTAAAGGTTGGAGATCATTTAGGGTCCATCTGGTAAGCGGATTCGAATTAGTGATTTGATTTGAGTTAGTATGATTTGAATTAAGATTTGAGTTAATGATTTGAATTATTATCATTAATTGATGTTTGGATATGCATTTAAGTTTTAATCTGAGTATGGAATAAAATTGGAATTTATGTTTAGAGAGGTAGTGAAAATAGTTTTTTATAATGATCCTAAAAAATATGCAATATGAATCTTAATTTATTTATCTCTTTACTAAATGAACAAGTTATGATTTTTTTCCTTAAATATAGGAGAGAGAATTTTAGTTTTTACTGTAGCATAAATATCCGAGTATCAAAAGTTTAGGGGATGAGAACTTTAAAAATTTAGATTTTTCATACTCAAAGGATTCAGATTTTGGAGAAAACAAACACATATCCATAGGATTCTTGATACTCAAATCTAAATTTGAGTTTATTGAGTTCAAAGAATACTCTAACCAAATGCACTCTTAGATTATTTATTATAATTTTCAGTACATTCCTTTTATGATTACACATAGGTCAAACAAATAAAGTAATAGACCAAAATTTAAGCATTGTTAATAGAAAAAAGTTTTTTTTGCCTGTAGCCCGTTTTTCTCACAGGGCTGAGCCCAACCCACCAGTTGGCGCCCAGTCCTGTGAGAGAAGCGGGCTGGTTATATAGCACTGCTCTTGTTAATAACTGGGTGATATAACCGTAAATCTCCTTTGTCAATTAAGATAATGACTAAAGTGCCCTCTCTCTTGCAATAATTTATCTTTCATCCCACGTTTTCTCTCTCTTCTCTCTTTCAAGCAACAAACTCTCTCTTTTCCCTCCAATGTTTTCTTTATCATCTCTATCTCCTCACACGTTATATATATATATATATATATTCCCTCTTAAGCTCATTCTCTCTATCTCCCCCCTCTCACTCGCTCTATGTCTTCTCTCGCCAAAGACACGCGTGGATCTGCCCAAAAGCAAGACGTCGGGCTGCAATGATCTCGTTGTCCATAAAAATTATCTCTTCCCCTCTTTTGCTCTCCCTTTCGTCTAGATTGCATATTTGTGGCCATGTCAGAATCATGGCGGAGAAGACGATGAGCGCATTGTCGGGCTTTGATGGCGAGCATGAGCCTTACGCGTCACCAGACCCTCCCATTCTCGTCAACCAGGTCCACCAGTTGTTGTTATTTGCTCGTTGCCTGTCGTCGTCGTCACTCCTCCTTGACGAACCAGATACGCCCATCGTTGTTGACTAGATCCGTCCGTCGTCGTTCTTCGTTCCTTGCCTGTCGTTGAACCAGATTTACCCATCATCGTTGACTATACTAACTAATCCTTTTTTTAATTTGAAATGCAATGGTCTAGAATTATTCGTATGGCATATACATTCTCTCACACATCTTGCTTCAATCTTGTTTATGTATTTTATTTCATCTCATATCACTATTTATAATTGTTTGTTCAGCCTTTTTTTTTTTACGATTTATATTTGCTAATTTTTGGGAAGTCCTACATGGTTGGTGTGATTTTTTTTCTTATTTTTATTTTATATTTGTACATTTCATTTATTTTTCTAATAAAAATTTTTGAATTATCAGACACTTCACTTAAGAAAAAAAAAAAACAAAAAGGCTGGCTAAGAAAAATATACAACAATAAAAGTTTATAAAAACCTCTTATCTACATACAACCAAAAAAAAAAATTAGTTTTTGAGAAAATTGGTCACATATCACTTATTCTTCCTATAATTAGTTCTTATTATTGTGATTATATAGATCTCCCAATATTATTTTTACATTTCTAAAAAAATATTCTTTTGACAAATATACACCCTTGCAAACTATATAATAAGAGAAAATAGTTATCATCATTATAATACTAAATCATAATTAAAATCTTTTTTTAGTAAAAAATTTAACACATAAAAAGGGGGCGTGCCTTGCTAGTTTAATTGAGAAGAGTTGAAGAGAGAGAACAAAAGAAGTTTTATGACTCAAAATGGTTTAATTTTTTAAAATTACAAAAATGTTAAATTTATGTTTAAAATGTATTATCAATACTTTGACACATGTTTTAAAGTTTATTTCAGAAGTGTTTTTTTACGAAGTCATATTTCGTGACTTTAACATGAAGCACGTTTGAAAACAAAAGCACTTTTGACGAATCATCCAGACATTTTTAGAAACAGCATTTAGACTTAAGAAGCCAAAAACAACTATTAAAAAACCCTCCTAAACAACCTTGTAATTTAAGGCATTATCTCAATCCTCTATGCCACTTGGGGTTTTTACTTTTCTTTGAATCAATCCACCACTTCGATAAAGTACAATAGAAAAGAGAGAAGAAAAAAATTAATTATACAATTGGTCTCTGAGATTTATTTTCAGTCCCAGTCTAGTCTTTAATGTTTGAAGAGTTTTGTTTGGGTCCCTAATCTCTTATTTTGTTTCAGTTTTGGTCATTCCATCATTTATGCGTCAAATATTGAATAGAATATTAGTCAATGTTATACTTTGGTCCTTAATTTATTATTTTCTTTCACTTTTCACCCCTAATCTATTACTTTATCTCATTTTTTATCTATCTGTTAGAAAGGTATGATTAGCGATCAAAATTTTAAAAAATTAAACTAAAGTAAGAAACTAAATACGATGATTTTAATTTATGTAACTAAAACAAAAAACAATTTATCATATTGTTCTTTAGATGGGCTTTATTTTTTTTAAAAAAGGAAAATTTAAATATCCAATATCAGTACATTATACATGCATATGTATCTATAGCAACTACGATGTTCAAAATTATGATTATCCAACACAATATATAAATATAAGTATATACATAAATAAATCATAATGCATTAATTGTTATTTAAAATGCGTGACTATCTAATACTTATATATTGGTTAATTTTTTTTAAAAAAATTAAATTAATCTTATTAACAATATAATAAAATTGGTTTGTTTCTTAATTTCATGTATTAGGATTGTCATATTTAGTACATTATACATGCATATGAATCTATAGCAACAACGATGTTCAAAATTATGATTATCTAACACAATATATAAATATACGGGTATATATATATATGTAAATAAATCATAATGCATTAATTGTTATTTAAAATACGTGACTATCTAATACTTATATACTGGTTAATTTTTCTTAAAAAATTAAAATTAATCTTATTAACAATCCAATAAAATTAGTTTGTTTCTTAATTACATGTATTAGGATTGTTATATTTAGTTTTTCACTTTAAATTTGTTAAATTGTAGTCGCTAATAACTCTTATTTCTAGTAGAGGGGTCAAAAATAAAGTAAAGTAATAAATTGGAGACTAAACTAAAACATTTTAAAAATTTTTAATGATCAAAATTAAAATAAAATAATAATTTAAAGACTAAAATAAAATTTTTTAAATGTTAAAGATTAAACCAACACTTTAGATAAACTTAGGGTCCGTTTGGTTGAATATTCAAATCACAGTTTGAATCATTTTGCTACAGTATTTTCTCTCATAAAATTTTAAATCTTCATTTAAATACTCTACTCAAATACTCAAACCAAACGGGTCCTTAAGTACCATTTGTGAAATTAGCGAAAAAAAAAAAAAGTTAAAGGAGGCAGGTCAACTGTTTCCCTAATATAACAGAACAGAGGGAGATAAAAAAGAAAAAAAAGACGCCAAAACGATAAAACCTCTCAAAACCCTAAACCCTAAACCTGCACAAGAGACAGCGCGCCGAAGCTCGTTACCTCTCAATTGTAAAACCTTAAGTTCCGCTCGAGCTTTGCGTCGGAGTTGGAGTGCATCAATTTTGTTCAGAATTCCGGAGTTTTTTCGTTTTTTTAAATAGAATTTCACTCAAAGGCCCACTTGTCCCTGCAATTTTGCATTTTCGAAATTGAATTTATTTCCGTTATACAGGTCGAAGAAAACCCAGTCGGTTAGCGTGAATCGGTTCTGGGTTGTGAATTTTGGTTTCTAAGATTATATACTATATAAAGTCTTATAGGTGTACAGTTGTTAATTAACATATTTCGAGTTTTTAGAATGGCTACTAATGGAAGTTTGAGTCTACAATCTTCACTCAAATGGCTTCTCGAACGCTGCCCAGAACTCCGAAATGTTCGCCGGTTTGAATTGTATGAGGTTCAGGTACAATGAAGAATTAGAAATTTTACTATTCTTGTGTGAAACCTTTTTTTTTTTTTTGTTATTAGAGGGAGTCAATGAAGAGCCCATACATGGAAATTTTTTTCTCTGTTTTTATGCAGGGAGGGACAGAAGGTGAAGATGGAGTGGTGGAGAAGTTGGCGGAGACCTTCCTGCTACCGAATTACACCGCTCCGCTGATGGGTTGTTTCCGCCCTATGTCGAGAAAAATTGTGGACAAAGCTGTGGAGTTGCTACGGTTTGTCCCCAATTTGAGGTCTAATTCTGATGAGGGCATTGAAGAAGTAGACAATGACTGCGTGATTTTAGTTAATCATTCTGTGATTGAGTATTATAGTCGAAGAAAGAAGGGTCTGGATCTTCATGAGCATGCTTGTCTGGCATTCTGCCGTGCTCTTGATTTGGCTCCTTTTTTATTGGGGTAAGATGGTTTTTGCACATTATACATAAGAGAGATGTCTCTTTGTTTATTTTAAGCATTCGTATAAGACAACTTTGGTTTTTGTGCAGGTCTGTGTTAAGTTATTATGAATTTGCACCACCTCCATTTCAACGTGTTTTGACAGGACAAGCAATTTCTAATCCGTCTGTTGAGGTATACTGTTACTTCTTTGGAAAATGTCTTTTGGGATATCGCCTACTTAAAATCAGATCACAATCTCATGCACTTGTATAGTACTCGTACGTATGTGTGCGTGTCTAATGAGGAAACAGAATCCTAAAGGAAGGTCAACCAAGAAGAAGAATTTATTCTTTCCATGAATCATGTAACTGGTTTCTAAGCTTACAGGAAGGATTTATGTCAGAGTAATTCTTTGGGTTAATGCTAGTCCTTTTTACTACTTGAGTTAATTGAATTCATTTAAGAATCTTAGACTTCATCTCATAAAAGCTTGGAGGAGTCAAAGAAGCTAGTCTTAATTTATAGCAGAATTGGTGAAGATGTTTGTGGTAAAAAAAGTCCGAACATGCCCAAGTATATTGCTTAGGTGGTAACGGTTTTTTATGTTAGCTTGAGATTATATGACGTTTAAGCTAAGTTCTTCTTTTGCTAATGTTGTCATGTCTTGGTTTCTTCCTAAACTTTAATGTTAATTTAGAGAAGTGATTGAACTTTTTGACTTTTCATATGAGAAAGTAAATGAAATTTGTTTTCGGACGTCTTTTGTAACTTTAATCTTATATTGGGCATTGATTGCTTTTGTTGTAATATTTTCATGCCTTTTCAATATCATGCTCTGCCTTTTGGCAGGTTGCTTGTCGCTTACTATCTGCTGTCAGGACATCTTACCGCCTCCTCTTATTGGCATATAATACTTTCTCTAAACTTTGGGATTGGTCCTGTTTCTTGGACCTCTTAAAACAGTATAAATATCCTGATTCTTGCAGCTGTTCTGAATCAGCGGAGATAGTTAGTGACATAAAATGGTGTGGGCTAAAGATAGTCTCAGTTGTTCTCAGATTGAGTGATAAAGCAATTGAAAACTTGGGAGTTAAGTGTAAAGAATCTGAAGCTGAAGAATCTAAAGACGCACTTTTAAGTTTTTTGAGGTTGGTTAATCTTTCTGATATGCTTTTCTAAAATGCAATCATTTATTTGCAACGGGTTTCTGTTGTTTATAATATTTCCACCATTTTTAGCTGGGAGAAGTTCCTCCAGGATGTGTCTTTGGAGAAGGCTGGCTGGTACATTGAATCATCCAGACAAAAGGAGTCTGCTTCCTGCTATGGAAGTTGTGATTTTGACCAGGAAATCTGTGTGCAGTCTTCTGGTTTTGATTCTGAGCACGTTTCTTCACCACAAGTTCGTGTTAAGCCACCAGTTAGGAGTCAACGGCTCTCTTGGTAGGTTGTCATATTGCCAAAACAATAAATACTTTTTTTGTCTTTTTCTTACGGTGTCTGCTACTTGTAGATGCATTTTTAGTTCCTTCTTAACTGGGAAGCATGGGGTGTGGTTGGCTCTTCACTTGTCCAACCAATCTTTTTTAAGTGTGTCTGTGCTTTGACCATGGTTCTTCATTTCATAATTTTGTGATCTTTTCTCTTTCTTCAGGGACCACACATCATCTGGAAATCCATTTATTTTGACATCAGCGGTAAAGAGAAGTTTTGAAACGGTAAGATTAGCATTGAGTCAAAAATGGCCGGTGCTTTTATATGGTCCTAGTGGCAGTGGAAAATCCTGTCTTGTTAGCAAGTTAGCCCAGGATAGTGGAAAACAAGGTACAGAGTTTGTTTTCTCAAATATATATTTGTACGACTTTCTTAATCTTTCTTCTATTCTACTTGCAGTAAATAAGTCTCTTTTGAAATTTATGCTATGGCTAGAAGTTTATGGCTAGAAGTTTCATTTTTCTCGCTTTTCCTTCTCTCCCTTTTTTTTTGGGATGATTAAATGTCAAGATTTGGACAAACACGGATTGTTATAGGTGTAAGAATTTGTTCCTAGAAACTTTTTCCCCCTTGACCAGAGGTTAAAAGTCACAAAGTTCATTATTGTGGAGAATGCGAAAAGAAATAATTCATGCAGCACTTATATGATAGCTAGCATCTATCCTTTAATGCTTTATCTGCTCTGCTTAACTTTGGACTGTCATGCCTACGATAAGCTCTATCAGATATGGATATCATCTACATGTCTCTTGCTTTAATAACCAGTTTCCTGAGTTTTTATGGGATTGTCTGCCATGAATAGCATTTTTCTTCTCTATTCTGCAGTTGTATCAATACCCATGGATGATCAAATTGATGGAAAAACATTGATTGGAAGTTATGTTAGTACTAAACAACCTGGCGAGTTTAAATGGCAGCTAGGGTCACTTAGTCAGGTTTGTCTATTTTGACCAATAGACAATGTAATTCTTTGTGTCCTCAAAGTTCTCTCAGTATACTTACGTTTTTCTGTCCACAGGCAGTTCTTTATGGATATTGGGTTGTTTTTGAGGATATTGACAAAGCACCCTCTGATGTACATTCTATCATATTGCCTCTGTTGGAGGGCATGAGCTCACTTGTAACCGGGCATGGAGAGGTAACTGGATTTTTTGTTATTGGTCTTGGACATCATTTTGGCACTTAACTTTCATAGTTTTTCTGGACATTATCATGTTTTGATCTTCACTTCTGATATTTAACATGGTTTCCCTTGAGATAGTTTCATCTTCTATGTTTGGTTTACTGGAGATGGCTGTTGATTTTTTTAGAAGTTCTTAAAGTGTTTGGAATGTTTGCAGGAGATACGGGTGGCAGAAGGTTTTCAATTATTTTCGACTATAACAACTTCTAAACTTGAAATATCTAGCAGTATAAAAGGTACAACTTTTGCCTACCATCTAGTTCCTTTTGGGCAGTTCTTTATTACGAATTGCTGCTCTAATTTTTACTTTGGAATGAAAAAATTTCTGCCTTTAAGAGGATTGTCTTAAATACCTTACTGCTATTCTCACTGGTTGGTGGCCATGGCTTGCATATCTTGCTGTTGCAATTAATGCATTCTTATTAGCTTTTGTTCTTGTGGTTCTGTATAACAACTTTTTTTCTTAAATATAAGTTTTATGGTCACACAGACTTATTTTGGCATAGAATGATAACCACAATTGTTCTCTCTCTCTCTCTCTCTCTCTCTCCACCCCTCCATGCTTGTATCATGATTCTTGTCATTGTATGTATATTATTATTGTCTAAATATGTGAAAAATTTTGTGGTAGGGGGTAATGCACTCTCTGTTTTTTGGAGGAGGGTGATGGTTGGATCTCCAACTGTTGAGGACTTGGAAGATATAGTGAAAGCAAGTTATCCAAGCCTAGAAACTATTGCCGAGAAGTTAATAGGTTTGTTACATTACCTCATATATGGTTTCAGATTAAGGCATATTTTGCCTGTGACTAACTAGTTATGTTGCTTGTAGAAACCTTTGAGATGGTAAAATCTGCTCCATTAGATCAACTGGATGGATTTCATCATGGAAACTCTGATTCAGTTGGTTACCTAAGCAGGTTCTCGTTAAGGTAAGTGGGGTTGCTGTTTTTGGTTTTCATGTATAACTTGCATGGATTTCTTATGTTTGGATTTTTGGATGTTGATTGCAGAGATCTACTTAAATGGTGCAAGCGCATTGCAGGGCTGGGTTTTAGCTTTGTTGGGAACAGTTTGTCAGCTGAGGAGTGTCAATGCATCTATCAAGAGGTCTAACTTAGTCCACAGCCTTCTCTTTGCCCTTTCTTTATATCATGTTAATAATTGCTCTATATGTTTACGGTTCTCGATTCATTATCTTGTGATTAGGCTGTTGATATATTTGCGGCCTTTTCAACTTCTATTGACAATCGCCTGACCATAAGGAAAGATATTGCCAGGCTGTGGGCAGTGCCGCCAACTATTGGAGAGACTTTGTACCCGGCTAATAAACCTATAATTCAGGTCCTCCATTTTTTAACTTACTATCATCATTGTAACTTGTTGTCACTTAGCTGTGACATGGTGAAATTCTCACTATTCAAGCATGCTGCAGGATTCACTATCATATATAAAAATCGGCCGGGTTACTCTTGAACACCAAACTACTGTTAGTAGAGCTTCTTGTTTTGCATTCTTCTGCTTTAATTACCTCTATCCTGGCTTCTGTGTTGATGGTTTTATTTACTTTTGCAGTCACGTGCGAAAAGGAAATCATTTGTTGAGATTCGTAGTTCTCTTCATTTGCTTGAGAGACTAGCTGCTTCTGTTAAGTATAATGAGCCTGTTCTCATGGTTGGGGAAACTGGCACAGGAAAGACCACACTTGTACAGGATCTGGCCCTGAGGCTCGGTCAGAAACTAACAGTTCTGGTAATTTTGATTAAGCTCTCTCTACTTCTCTCTCTATTTCTTGTTTTCTTTTGCTATTCTTGGTCACTGCAAATTATTTATTTTTAAGGTATTTTATTTCTTAATGTCCACTTCTTTTTTTTTTTTTTTTTTGGGTTTCAGAACTTAAGTCAGCAAAGTGACATTGCTGATCTATTAGGGGGGTTTAAGCCTATGGATGCTCAGCTTATATGTGTTCCCCTGTATAAGGAGTTTGAAGACCTCTTCAAGAAGACATTTTCTGTGAAGGTACTGTGTGTTTGATATGCGTCTTGCGCTTTTAATTTTGTACTGTTTTGCTAATAATGATTTGTGCTATTTCTTTAGGCCAATAGTGATTTTCTTTTCCGTTTGCAAAAGCATCACGCTGAGAAGAAATGGAAAGCGTTACTAAGTGGGTTTCAGAAAGGTGTTGATTTTTTTAAGCAGTCAGTTGAAAAGGGATTAGCAGAATCTGGGAAAAAGCGGAAGAAGCCTTTGGATGAGGAAGCAATCAAGTCTTGGGAGAATTTTGCTGGGAATCTTGAAACCGCCCGTGCCCAAGTAGTTGCTTCATCTGGAATTATATTTTCATTTGTAGAAGGGGCTTTTATAAATGCGCTGCGAAAGGGTGAATGGATTTTGCTTGATGAGGTGAATTTAGCTCCTCCAGAGATCCTGCAGAGAGTCAGTGGTGTTCTTGAAGGAGATAATGGTTCACTCTGTTTAGCTGAAAGAGGGGATGTTAATTGTATATATCGGCATCCTAATTTTCGTTTGTTTGCTTGTATGAATCCTGCAACTGATGCTGGGAAGAGGGATCTACCATTCTCTTTAAGGAGCAGATTTACGGAATATTTTGTTGATGATGTGCTAGATGACGAAGACCTCAATCTTTTTGTCAATAAATTTTTGGGTGACAGCAAATCAGCTAAAGAATCTGTGAAGAAGATCGTGTGCTTTTATATAGCAGCAAAAAGGTCTGCTGAAGAAAGGCTGCAGGATGGAGCTAATCAAAAACCACAATATAGTTTAAGGTCTCTATACCGTGCACTAGAATACACAAGGAAGGCTGAAAATAATTTTGGGTTTCAAAGAGAGAAATTTGATGGATCAAAAGCTTCTCAGAGGGCAATATATGATGGATTCTGTATGTTTTTCCAAACTTTGTTGGATAGACCAAGTGCCAAGATAATGGATCAGATGATCTTGTCTTATTTACTAGGGGGGAAAAGTCCACATCATGTGCCTTTTGATGATTATTTGGCTTCTAAAAGTAACACAGATGCAGATGAATTTACAGTAAACTATATCTTAACTAAAAGTGTAAGGGAAAATCTAAGAAATGTGGCACGTGCTATTTTGATCAAAAGGTATCCTGTGCTCTTGCAGGGACCCACGTCTAGTGGAAAGACTAGCCTTGTTCGGTATCTTGCTGCTCTCACTGGTCATAAATTTTTTCGAATAAATAATCATGAACACACTGATTTGCAGGAATATCTGGGTACATATATAACTGATTCTAGTGGGAAACTTGTATTTCATGAAGGTGTGTTGGTTAGGGCTGTAAGAAATGGTTATTGGATTGTTCTGGACGAGCTAAACTTGGCTCCTTCAGATGTTCTTGAAGCATTAAATCGTTTACTAGATGACAACAGAGAGCTTTTTGTGCCTGAATTGCAAGAAACGATAAGAGCACATGATAATTTTATGCTTTTTGCTACTCAAAATCCGCCTACTATCTATGGAGGCAGAAAAATGCTTTCTCGTGCATTTAGGAATCGATTTGTGGAGATCCATGTGGATGAAATTCCGGAAGATGAGTTGAGTACAATAATAGAGAAAAGGTGTAGGATACCAGGAAGTTATGCGAAGAAAATGGTTGACGTCATGAAGGAGTTGCAATTGAACAGGCAGAGAAGCAAAGTATTTGCTGGGAAACATGGGTACATAACTCCGCGTGACTTGTTTCGTTGGGCTGATCGTTTTAGGGAACTTGGAGGTAGCTCACCTGATGATCTGGCCAGAGATGGTTATTATCTTTTGGCAGAGAGGTTGCGAGAAGAAGGCGAGAAATCTGTTGTCCGAGAGGTTTTGGAGAAACATCTCCGTGTTAAATTAGTTGAACATGATCTATATAAGGTATTCTCATGGTCCTTGCGATTTTGCATATGCTTAATGTCTATTGTGTCCTTCCCTAAAAACCATTCTATTGTTTCCGTGCATAAACAAATCCATTTTGAAAAGGTCCGTGCTTTGTTATTCTCTACAAAAACCCAGATCTTTTTAAAAATTTACTTACTCAACATACTGTGTTAGATCATGGTTTCCTGCTTTCTTTATTTAATATTTTGGTTTCCATTTTTAATTCGAGTTAAAGAAATCAATATCCAACTTTTGTATATCTTCTTCATCTCTTTACCTCTTAAATGTGCATATAAAAATTTTATGAATATCTTGATATGTAACTTGTTTTCCGGAATTAATTGAAAATCATGTTCAGAACTTCTCGGATGGAGCTGAAGACATGACGGGCTCCCAAAGGTATGGGCTTAAAGAGTTACAGTGGTTGAGAACTAGTCTTGGTTGTTGGTTAACCTTTGGTTAACTTTTCAAATCATTATATATACTAATGAATCCTTTCAATGCAGTATTACTTGGACCACAAGTATGCAGAGATTGTTTTTTCTTGTGGAGCGTTGCTATAGCGCAAAGGAGCCTGTACTTCTTGTTGGTGAAACAGGGGGAGGAAAGACAACTGTGTGTCAATTACTGAGTTCTCGTTTGAGATCAAAATTACATATTTTGAACTGCCATCAGTACACAGAAACCTCTGATTTTCTTGGGGTCAGTTTTGTTATATTTTTCATTGTTGTTTATTGTCCTCTTCTGTTATAGTCAGAATTCTTTGGAATATTATTTGATGACCTATTTTTACAGGGGTTTTATCCTATTCGAGAGAGGCCGACACTGATGCTGGAATTTGAGGAAACAATTAAAGAATTTAAGGCATTGGTCAAACTGGATCCTTTTAACTGCAGTAACCCCGACTCTGTATGTCATCATTTTTCTTCTTTTATATAATTTCTTTTCTACTTATATATTTTTTTAGTAGAATAATAAGGTATTTTGGTATCTTTTTTGCTTTAGAATATTTCTTCAGACATAGGTCAAGCGTCTTCAACTTTGACTGTGCTGCGAGAAATGATCAAAAACTACAAACAAGATTTAATTCCACGAACCGGTCTCTCCCATGAAAGTATGATAAAGGATCTAGAAGTCTTATTAAATAAGCTTTTTGTGCTGCATCAGAAGTGGCAGACTATTTTCATGTGGCAAGATGGGCCTCTTGTTCATGCGATGAAGGGTGGTGATCTCTTTCTAGTGGATGAGATTTCATTGGCTGATGATAGCGTAATCGAAAGATTGAACAGTGTTCTGGAGACAGAAAGAACATTGGTGAGTTGAATTTTTTTGTGTGTGGTTTTTATTACAAAGCTTCAACGAGGATGTCAAATTAGTATCATTTAGTTTTTGTAGTTCGGGTAATTGTTTTTTTTTTTTTTTAGTGGGGGGGACTGTTGGACGTATTTTATGTGTGAAAATAATCATATGAGTGCTTGGTTCCTGGAGTTTAAACTTGGAGAAAAGCAATCTGCTATCTGTGTTAAGGTGACATCAAACTGAAGAAAAGTTGCATAATTCTTGATTGATACAATGTAAATTATTGTTCTTCAATTGGTTGCATTCGTCTAATGGATTGTTGTTTGCGTACTGTTTGTAGTCTCTAGCTGAAAAGGGAGGCTCTAACCTGGAGCGGGTAGTTGCTAGTGATAGATTTCTATTACTTGCAACAATGAACCCTGGTGGTGATTTTGGCAAGAAGGAACTGTCTCCAGCTCTTCGTAATCGGTTTACTGAGATATGGGTGCCTCCCGTTAGTGATTTGAATGAGCTTAGATGTATTGCTTTGCAGAGGTATGTAATTTTGAGCTATGTGTTTTTGGAGGTTGCGAGATGATACCATCACTCTATTTCTATAACTTTGCTTTTTCATAGTTACAGGCTTTTTCATATTTACAGGTTGTCGTCCTTAAAACTCTCAGGCATTGTGGATCCCATGTTGAGATTTTGGGAAGTATGTACTTTCCGGAATTTTGATTTTTGATTTTTGATTTTTTATTGGATAAAGATGATCTCTGGCATGCATCATGGTTCTACTTATTGTTTATTTTTTGATAAGCGATAAATTGGGATGATGTCCCAGTCTTCTCCTCATAGTAGAATGACGTTATTTTTGATGTACCTGTGTAGTTGTAGATTGAAATTATTGTGTGGACATATGCTTTTGGTATATCCATTCATGAATGAATTTTCCTTGAACTATTTCCTTTTGCTTATTGCCGTTAAGAGCCATGCAATTTGTGGTCAAGAGCTATGCTATCTGTGGATAACATGTTTATCTATTTCCTTTTTAGTATGATTTTTTTGTTTGCAAAAAATATTGGTTTTCAGTTGTCTTGCAGATGTCAATCAATTCTTTTATTGTCTATTGTTTGGGTTTTTTTCTTCTTCACCTTCCATTCAAGGTTCCTTTTTGGTTTTAAAGCTATGAACATTTGTTTAAATGGACTACCTGATAGATTATTTTGGTTTGGTATTTATATCTGTGAATATTTCTTTAATTCTTTGCTTCTACATGCCAATGTTTGCATTTGATTGTTATTTAAATCTAATTTACAGATTTGCTGAGTTGTATCTAATTTGTTGTTTACAGTGGTTCAGCCATTTACGGACAGGAAAAGTGCTCACTGTTAGAGATCTGCTTTCATGGGTTGATTTTATAAATGTGACAGAAGGAAAACTAGGAGCCAAATATGCATGTCTTCACGGGCTGTTTCTTGTTTTGCTTGATGGATTAAGTTTAGGTGCGTCTTAGTTTAGCTTCATCTCATCTGTTCTGCTTTTTTCTACTTTCTTTTGGTATCTGGATGACAAAATATTTGGTATTATTTTCTTATGAATTTATGTAAACTTTTGGATTCAGCATGTGAAGAATAACTATAAACATCAACATTAGCAGGCTTTTTTTTTCTTGGTTGGATTTATGTAATTTTTTAGCCACGTGTAATTATATTGGCAATTTATATTTATATGTACGTTTTAAAGATTTCTTTTATTTTATGCTTAATTCATACCTTTGTTTGCTCTGAGCTACTAAGTCTAGCAACGAATAACTAACCATATCTGTTGTGACTGGAAGGATTTGGAACGTGTCAGTTGATATTTTATAGTGTGTTTGGCAAGCATTGTTAGAACTAACTTTTTGGATAAAAAATAGTGTAAAGCTCTTGCATGTTACAATAAAAAACAAAAGTTGCTACAATGTAAAGCCCTCACATGTTATAGTGTTTTGAACTAAAAAGTTGGATCTAACTATGCTTGCCAAACACCCTATTAGATCATACATAGATGTGATGGTAGTTTTTGTTAATATTTACTGTTTTTACGTTTATTCTTTTTGAATTTAGTACATTTGCATTTTGTTAACGTTTGATTTTACATTAAAGTAAAAGTTGCAACTTTTTTTTTTTTCGGTTGTTGCACCTTTACTCTTTTACAACCATACTTGTCAGTCTGAATCATTTTTAGACTTGGAACTGGCGAGTCATTTAATATCTTTGCCTTTTCTTATCAGGGACTGGAATTTCTAAAATTGACGCTGGGGAACTAAGAAAGCGATGCCTGTCTTTTCTTTTGGAGCAAATGAAGGTGTCTCTACATTTTGTTTTTTATTTAAATGTGTCATCTTTCTTCCACTTTTTGTCTGCCTAAAATGAAATGCTTCCTTTAAGTGTCCCATTCTTGTTGAGGTTTGCATAGTTAATGGTGTGGACTTTTTTGTTTTACTTTCACTTTCTCATTAAATTGTCTGATAGTAAATTCTAAATATCTGTTATTTTTCTAGTAAAATTTCTACTGTTTGTTTGTTTATGTTTTGTTTTTCCCCAAATAATTCTCTCTGTCCCCTTAAAGAGTCATTGTCGGGATTTGAGTAGTTTTAATGATGGAAGTCAAGAAGTTGGGAAGACATTTGTGATGTGTGGGAAAGAATTAAATATTGGGTGGCTTTCTGGGTTTTTCAGACGGAGGACTTTGCTGATTTCTTCTTTTCTGATGTGTTGAGGGGTTAGGATTTGATTTTGTAATGGTTTCATCAGCATTATTTTGAGACAGCGATTGTTTTCTAGGTGTCTGTGTTTGTTGTTTTTAGTTTTTTTTTTTTTGGGTCTGTTTTATGATAGGACTACTCCCCCTCTGTTTGCTGTATTTATTTGTATTTAATTTTTAATTTTTTTAGTAATGAAGCTCGTTGTTTCTTATTTTTCATTAAAAAAAGCTCATTGTTATTTTTCATACAAAAGCTCCTTGTTTCTTATAAAATTCCAACAGGAACACGTACAATTTATGATTTTAGTTTCCTAATTCATGTATAATGAAGCAATGGTCAATATCTGATTTCCATGCTCTGCTAATAAAGGTGGATACTGCAAATTCGGTGTTTTCAAAACTTTCAAGATTGCAAAGTTATGGTTGGCCAGATCTTGATGCAATTGGTGATGTTTCAAGTGGTGATGAAATGCAATGTGGCAATATGTTTTATCCTTTCGACATTCAGAGAGGTATTTCATGCATAGCGTTTTTTTCTTGTTATTTCTTTTAGAATAATCACTTTCTTATCGGCCATTGCAACATCCATGGTCTATTCTCCGATGCAAGTACTATGGCTATAGGCTTTTTTTTGGCATAAGAAATTTCCTTACATCCGAAAAGAAAGTAAAACAGGAAAGCTTAGCATAAACAAAAACTAAAAAGGAAGACTTTAATAGCTTTTTCCATACTGAACCTGAGCGTTTCTTTTTGTCAAATAGGTCCAGTGTCTCCATCTCCTGATCTTCAAAATTCCTTGCATTTCAAGTTTTTAGCACCAACTACCCACAGAAACGCACTGCGTGTAGTCCGTGCTATGCAGCTTCCAAAGCCTGGTATGCCTTCATTTTTGGTGGTGCTTCTTTTTTTTTTTTTTTTTTTGTTTCTAAACCTTAGTCTGCATTTTGGTGTATGATCTAAAGAGCTTCCTCATCGACTTTCTTATTTGACATATGCATTCCAGTTCTTCTGGAAGGTAGCCCAGGTGTGGGGAAGACTAGCTTAATTGTTGCCTTGGGTGAATATTTTCGGCACAGAGTTGTACGAATAAACATGTCTGAGCAGGTCTGTGATCTTCAACTTTCTCTTGGTCTTGCCTTTATTTATTTATTTAATATTTATTCTGCTTTGGTCTCTCTCTTCCTGCCTGTGTGACTGATTTATTTGTGATGCATATGCATAGACTGATATAATGGACTTATTGGGGTCGGACTTGCCTGTTGAGAGTGATGAGGGAATGAAGTTTGCCTGGTCAGATGGAATCCTGTTGCAGGTAAAAAGCCTTGTCTTGTAAATTACTATTGTCGCATTGTACTTGCGGGAGTGTTTTAACATTCCTTCTCTCATATTGTAATCTTGCAGGCTTTAAAAGAGGGTTGCTGGGTTTTGCTTGATGAACTGAATCTTGCTCCACAATCTGTATTAGAGGCATTGCCATAAACTCTCTGATTATTTTTTTTTTCCAGTTATTACATGTTTTGTTTTTTTGCTTAACAAAAACACTTATTGCTCTCACTTCTGTTTATGTAATTTTAGTTTCTGAAACTCTGAATCTACTGACACTTTGTTAGGGTTTGAATGCCATTCTGGATCATCGAGCTGAGGTCTTTATCCCAGAGATTGGTCGTACATTCAAGTGTCCACCTTCCTTCAGAATTTTTGCTTGTCAAAATCCTACTTATCAAGGGGGTGGCAGAAAAGGCCTTCCTAAATCTTTTCTTAACCGTTTTGCCAAGGTACTTTTTTTTGCTTTGTGCTTACTGGTCTCGTATGAAATTTGGACGTGGTTATAAATTGTCTCTCTTGTTGCAGGTTTACGTGGATGAATTGCTTGATGATGACTATAAATTTATCTGTAGATCATGTTTTCCATCAATACCTGGGGATGTACTAGACAAGCTGATTTCATTCAATAAACGGTTGTATGAGGACACCATGTTGTATCATAAGTTTGCTCAAGAAGGGTCCCCTTGGGAATTTAACCTGCGAGATGTGATTCGATCATGTGAAATCATAAATGGTGTGATCAATGTCCAATTCCTTTTATTTGTTTTGTGGCTACTTAATGTAATTCCAGAGAATGATACTTGGTTCTATGATTCATTTCTACTGTTTAGGTGCACCTGACAAGACAAAGGAGTATAGCTTCCTTAACTTAGTTTATGTTCAAAGAATGCGTACAGAAGCTGACCGCAGACAAGTTATAAATCTGTATGAGCAGACATTCGGGGTGAAGCCATGTATAAATCCTTGCCCACGAGTCCAAGTTGATCTGGGACATTTAATTGTTGGTACTACTGCCATAGAAAGAAATTATGTCCAGTCATCTAAAGTTCAGAGCAGTTCGCTAAAGATTTTGCCTGCAATTCGTCAAAGTTTGGAAGCTGCAGCACAATGTGTAAAGTATCAATGGTTGTGTATTTTAGTTGGTCCAGCATCATCTGGTAAGACTTCATTGATTAGGTTACTGGCAGAGCTCACTGGCAATGTACTAAATGAATTACATCTTTCATCTGGTACTGATATATCTGAAATACTTGGATGCTTTGAGCAATATAATGCTATCCGAAACTTTCGCTCTGTTGTTGCTCAAATGCAGTACTATATTGATGAATATTGTTATTCAATGAAAGATTTTACGACTCAAGGTCTTATCACCAAATGGTTTGCCTTTACATCTAGCATAAACGACGATTTTCTGTCATGTTTTACCTCTCGTAATGAGGAAGCTAGGAAGAGATTTATCAATTCTCTTACTCTGTTAAAGGAGATCATAGGACAAGTTGAGTTGATTCTGGGGAAAAATAAAACAGCTGTGTCTTGGTCAGACGAAGAACTTGATAGAGCCAAGGGGACAATTGATAGAGCCACAAGGACAATTGACAAGTTACTAGAAGGCCATAAGAAAGGTTCATTTTCAGCAAAATTTGAATGGGTTGCAGGATTACTAGTAAAGGCTATAGAGCGTGGGGAGTGGATTGTACTAGAGAATGCAAATTGTTGTAATCCCACAGTAAGTAAACTTCTCTAAAGACTTAAAGACTTCTTTCTTCTTCTATCTATCTTGTAATTACACCCCATTTTATCAACTACTTACAGCGTGCAACTTACGAAATCTTCTTTTCTGTTATCTAACATTTTTCTTGAAAAATTGTGTTTAGGTTCTTGATAGGATAAACTCTTTAGTGGAGCCTTCAGGATCGATTACAATAAACGAGTGTGGTATTGTTGATGGAAAGCCAGTTATTCTCCATCCCCACCCTAACTTTCGCATGTTCCTCACTGTAAACCCTAGTTATGGTGAAGTCTCCCGAGCAATGCGTAATAGAGGAGTTGAAATATTTTTGATGCAGCCATGTTGGCTGCCGGATGAGTCCAGTAGATTTAAGTGTGATGAATTTGAAATGAAAGATGTCAACAGATTTCTTGTTCTATCAGGTATTCCCATTGATAGCTTGGTGAAAGCAATGTCCACAGCCCATGTTTATGCTAGAAAGGAAGGCCTGCATTTTAATGTTTCAATAACATATCTTGAGCTTTCGCGCTGGGTTCAGTTGTTTCAGCAACTTATCATGAATGGTAATCAGCCTATCTGGAGCCTTCAAACAAGTTGGGAGCACATATATCTTTCATCATTTGGTGAGGCGGATGGAGGAAGTATTGTTAGCCATGCCAAAGTTGCTTATTTATCGGTTACTGGATTGTCTGAATCTTGCATGCTACTGGCGCCATCTTTGTGTTTGCCCGGAGGATGGCCAAAGCCGTTGAAGTTGAGGGATTTTGTGTTACACCCTGGAGAGTGTACTATGAAACAGAACTTCATGTATCTTGACTACTTGGCTGCACAGTGTGCATCATATGAATTGAGGGGTAAGGGGTGCAGTATACTCCAGAATGTAACTGCTAGTGACAATATAGAACCTTGCTTGATGGATGCGAAGATGTTATGTCAATATATGTTCCCTGGCGATCCAAAGTTGCCAACATCAAATTTTGTGGACAAATTTGACTTTCAAGTGGCTAAGAAGAAGTTAACGTTTGCTGCCAACTGGACAGTTGAACAGGCCCCTGAGACTGATCTTAGGCTGTATCTTCTATGGTTTAACAACTTTAGTCCTAAGTTCCAACTCTTATCTCAGTTCTCTGCCTTATTTGAGAAGATTATGGAGCATCCTATTTGGAAGGATATGACTTGCCGCTACAATGAGCTATTGGAAAAGCTAGATGATTCTAAAAAGCTTCCAATACCAATACTATCAATCGAGTTGTTTGACGAGATCTTTAAGGATGATGAAAAGAAGAAGTTCCTTTGTACAGCTATTAGCTGCGTGCATCCTTTGAAGCTTACTTATAAACAGTGGGATGATGAGCGAGAACACACTGATATTAACAAGGAGGTCCCTTTCAGAGACATGTTAAGATCTCTGCATATGTTGGAGGAGGACTTCCTGAAGAAACTTGTTGATCCATCTGTCAATCTTGTAGAGTCTCCATTATTTGATGCCTACATTGAAACATATGCAAATATTCTAGAAGACCACATACTATTTTGGAATAGTGTCGAGAAAAAATTTATCAACGTCAAGAAGATAAATAATCCAAAAGAAGACGTGGGACAGTTGCTGATTCCTTGGCGTTCATTGCTGAACAATGCTGTAAAATTAGAGCATATCTGTCCAGAAGCTGTTCATCATCTGCTGGTAAGCCATAACATTCTTCCTTTTCTCATTTTCCCGTAATGTACTGTGAATTTGACGGGCTTTACATTGTTTGGCGTAGGAGGAGAGCAAGAATGTGGAGAAGGTTTTTCCTTGGCGTTTACATTCAGAAAAGCCGTTGCTGTGGGCTTATGGTGGTCATCCTGTTTTGCCATCATCTGCTGATTTGTTTCATAAGCAGCTTCAACTTTTGAAATTTTGCGAGTTGCTTTGGCCAACAATGACAAAATCAATTAGTTGCAAAAAGGAAAAGGCAGAATCAGTCAACACAGGTATGGCTATGTGGATATTTTGTTATTAGTATTTTTTGTGAAGGTATTTTACTTTGTTTTTGACATGAACTTTTCCTTTTTTTTTTTTTTTTACGGATACATTTTTTTTTGTTACAATGGAGGATCAAACCTCCTTTCCTTCTAACCGATACCCACCCCACCCTTTCCCCAATGCCACTAGACCAACATGTCTTGGGCTTTGACATGGACTTTTCTATTCTGATTTTTTTTTTGCTTGATTATTGTTTTGAAAGCAGGCGATTGTATGATCGAAGTTGTTGCGTCATCCAACTCCAGACTTCGCATCCTGGCAGTGGAAGGTAGCCCACATACATCTTTGACTATTTTTAAAATTGGACGATGCCTGATTATCATATATGTATATATTTATTATTTGCCACCTTCAATTTGTAGGTATTTCTAAGTTGCCAAGTATTATGCATCAAGTGGATGCTACTCAGCAGTTGAACAAAATTTATGAGGTGAGCAGCCTTCATTTCATAGCTTTGATTTTTTTTTTTAATTCTATATTTTCGATAATCATTTTTTCTTCCTCTTAACTTACATGAAAGACATTTTTTTTTTAAATTTTATGCAGGAGTTAAAGAGATGCTTTGAACTCGCAAAGCATAATTGCAAGAGGATTTTTGTGCATAATAAGCTTGAAGTTTTGGAAGAGCATTCGTCTGCTTTTTGTTCTTACTCTGCTGAAATATTGTGCCATAAATCCGGTTTTTATGGTTGGCAGGAGACTCTTCCTTTGACTGACATAACAAGCTTGTACTTGGATATGGAGTTGCTTCAGGAGCTATCATGTGCTCTTTTAGTTGATTCTCAAAAATTAAACCTGGTAAGATTTCAAAAAACCAAAAATTATAGAAACCGGTAAGATTAGGTGTTATAGATTAAGTTGACTTTTATAATTACGTTAAGGCACTAAAGGTCTCATGCGAACTTTTTACTGTAAATCATTTTCAACTCGCGTAAACAATAATGAAAAACATTTGGAGTTTACGTTTTGTGAACCATATGATGTTTTATAGACGTCTGAATGAGTTTATATTAGACTAAACGAAGTTTAAACGATTTTTTATTTTCAGCAACACCCACATTTCATTGTCTAAATCATGTTTTCTTTAATGATAGGAATTGACTAGTATATCCAAACGCCTCGAGGCTGCATTGAATTTTTCATTGGTCTGCTCATCACGACCTCCGCAAATGTTTTCTCCCCATAAAAAATTTGTGTGGATACTTGGTGCATGGACTTCAGTAGAAGAAGGTCAGTACAGTTCTCTTCTCTGTTGAGTCTCTCTCTTGTATCAGTGTCTATATGCTTACACCTTCTTCTGAAATGCAGTCAATGCTAAAGTTGCCAGTTTTGTGCTTGAGATGTGGTTTAGCTGGCATCAATCTTTATGGATTTATCACTCTGTTTCTGTCCAGGTATAAATAACCACTACACATCATGTATTTCTTGCTTGCTAAACGATAATAATATTGTGTTTTATGGTTTAACGAATTCAACCTTGCAGGATTCAATTGAAATCTCTCAGCAGGATTCTGCTACTAATTCAGGAGCTGATTGCTATAAGATTCCAGTACCTGATATGCTTGTTCATCCCGTAATGATGAATACAGTCTACCGGATATTGTAAGATGTTTCCACGATTTAGAGTCTCGCTGATATTGTAAATTGGTTCTGTTGACTTATTCGCTGATATTGTAAATTGGTTCTGTTGACTTATGCTTAGAAATTGCTAAAACATTATTCTCCATCTACCCATGATTCAAGGTCTGATCTCACAGTCATACATTTTTTTGGCAATAATGTTATTAAAGTTTGATCAAAGAACAGAAAGCACTATGGTCAAAATTATTCTCAAGTATTTTGCACTACAGTGAGGCATAACATGCAAAGATACATGAACACGTTGCACTTATCCTTCTGTTTAATTTGTCTGTATGTAATGATTTCGTATCTTTAAGTTATAAATGTCAATTATTTTTTTAACGACATTCTCTCTCTTTCTCTCCGTTGATGGTTTCAGGCAAAGTCCCACACCTGTGAAGGAGTATCTTGAGGGATCCTTGAAGCTTAAAGTAGCCTCGTGTAATCTCTGGCATAGCCTTTCACCCGGATCAAAATTACCTGGTTTTCTTTCATCTTCTGTGTGGTATCTTTTTGGGCAGGTGGTTAAGCTTTTTGGTTTGAAATCAATTTATTGTTTTTTCCTCCGCATATTTTGTTGAATCCTGTTTTGCTGTTTTTAATTTCAGATTATAAATGCACACCAGAAAGCCTTTGAAGCTGATAAGTTTGCAGATATCAAGTCTATTGTTTGTGAACTATCGACAAATACGATTGAGGTGCTTTGTGGTTTTTTTTTTTCTTAATAAATTTAGTCAAGTGTGCTCCAGATTACATTTTGTTTTAGCTTCTCCAAAGATGAAGTTAAAAAGATGAATGCGTAATATGTAAATCTAAGAAGGCTTTTGTATCAAGTTGACTTAAATTGTATGTGCTTGGGATGTATATAGAAGAAATGAACAAATGGCTGCAGGATTGTGCTAATCTATGAACGTACCTTCATCTCCTAAAAACTAAATCCTGAAGCCTTATTTTTTTTTTCAATTTATTTTAATTTTTATAACTTGAGTCTAAAGACATTTATTTAACATACTGTCCGAAACTAAATGGCAAAAGTAACTCAATAGACACCAGAATGAACTTGTATTTTATTTTCATTTTAGTTTATTTACCATATGTATGAAGTGGTTTTTGTGTGAATGCGGATACTGAGTACATATTTAATGCATGGTGATATTTGTCTGGAAGAAGATACTAGTTTCTAAGCTTGTCCATTATTTACCATTTCAATTTTCCCATGGTGACAGAAAGAAAGCTTTAGTAGGAAGTTCCAGGAGATGAGATCCCATATTTTGTCTTCAAGTCATCAAGGTTTGAGAACATCAATGGATATGCATATTGCACCGCTGCTCAGGGAGCTATTTCATAGCTGCGCATCCACTGGTGATTATATTTCTTCTGATTATTATCAGCTGTAGACTTTAAAATGGTTTAAAACATTTTCCTTAAGTTGTTAATATATGCTAATTGTCTGCGGATGAATTTAAAATTATAATACCTGCTTGTTTAGGAAAAATTAGGACTTACAGTATTCACATATGTGCTTTTGAAATCTCCTTGTAAGAAAACTAACATGTAATGTTCTCAGAAGTAACATCTATTTTCGGCATTCAGCATAGGGTAGTTGGTCCCTCTTCTATTTTTCCTGATTATTTTACTATTTCAATTTGACTTTTCTTCTCTTATTTTTGTAGACTGCATCTCTAATATTGGCCGTGCTTGGTTGCACCTTGGGGCATTGCGTTTGAATCTTTTGCTTAGCTGTGATGATCTGGATCCAGCCATGAAATACCATTACAAGAATTCACAGTTAGCTGATAAGATATCCTCACTTAAACTTGAAATTCAGGTATGTTGAGCATTTTATTTGCTAGTTACTGTTGATCAATTTTTTGTAGTGAATTTAGACATCTTGGTGTTTTCCTTTTAAGAACCAGAGGTTATTTTATGTATAAACATATGCTCATACTTGTACATTCCTTTGAAAAGAGTATAGGCGTATATATGATGAACATGAGTGCTCCTGCTATGATGCATATGTTAGGCTTAATTAAATACGAACTTGCATGAATTGCATGACACAATATCTTTGTGCCATAGAATCTTAGTTATTCAGATTCATCTTCGAGCATGTATATCCCAGCTGTAACTGAAAAGTTACAGATGAACTTAACGTTGCAGTTATTAGTTCTTTCTTGGAAAAATAACGAGTTTGAAGTTTCTAATGCATAATTTATTATTTTTCAAATTACAATAGGTGCGGCAAGAGTGCAACTTTTTGGCAGGATGGCTTTCTTCAAGAGAAGATGATAAGAAAGAAGCCTTGGAAAAGCTTGAAGTAAAAAGGAGAAAACTGCGAAGAAAGGTTTCCACCTTTAAATTTTGTAGCTTAGTAATTAGACGAGTGGAGGCTATCACAACAACAGAGTTTATAGTCTTCTATGGCGTGCTACATGTTTACAACTTGTAACAAGAATTATTTTGCTAGATTAATATAGTAACCAACTTTGTAGTCCGTTGTTGTTAACAATGGAATACAAAGGCTTGTCGCATTCTGAAGTTTCTCCATTTACATGGGGGGATGCGAATGGTTTCGATAGTGAGATTTTTTATGTGACAGTCCCACTTTCATGCTTGTTAGTTGCTATGATTTTGAACTAGCTTGCTGCAGAAAGTCGACCGGCTTTATACTTAGACGAAATTGTACTCTTCTTCTCTTTTGATATGATGTTTTATGTGTGTTTAGATTGTGTTCCGCTCCGATGATGGGAAATTTAAGGACTTAAAACGTGAGTGTGATGAGTTTCAAGAGCGTGTTACACAATTGAAGTTTTTATGGACCGACATTGAAGCCATGGACTTGAAGAAAATTTGTGACGACTGGCAGGCATTATATCTTCCCTTTGATTTCCTAGTTCTTTGTATTTTGGATCATTATCTCTCTTGGTATTTCTTGTTTGAGCTTGTATAAAAATTTCAGTTATCATTAATTTGTTCTGTTACCTCTTTTTTCCTGCCCTTCTGTGTCCTCCAGGAAACAGCAACTCGTTTCATTGAACGAGTATCAATCAACTATCCAGAGTACATTGACTTTGTTCAACCAGTTCAGGTTGCGGTATATGAATTGAAATTGGGCTTTTCTCTTTTGAGTAGACCTGAGAAAAACAAAATGGATGTGGTATGATACCTTTCTAAATTGTTTCACTCTTAAATTTATGCCTCTTAGCTATCTCTGCGCTGACTTATAGATTCTGGTAGGAGTCACTCTATATGTTTATGAGGTTTCCTTCGACATCTCCTGAGAAAACCAAATCCATCAAGTTAAAAAGCGAGCTGTCTGGATCTCCACCTTATGAACTAGAAATCTATGCAGACTCTTGTGTTGAAGATGTTGACAGGCTGTGTAAGTTGGATATGCTGTACAGCAAGCAGCCTGAGGTATTTCATCTTAAGAAATTTTCACTTTGGGACAAGTTGTAATTTACTGAATTATTTTGTTTAACTCCTTGAAATTTTGACCCTTAATCTGCAGTTTAAGATGATGCATCTACATGAGTATCCAATTATTCTAATTAAAATGCGACCGCATTTGTAACAGGTCTCTCGTTCACAGCTTAAAGCTTATCTGCATCAGAATATTCTTTTCCGTACTGCACATTCGGTATCTAATGCGCATATCATGGATTCTGCATTTTTTCTGGTATGTTTTCTTCCTCATTTAATTCCAGTATATGGTTATAGTTGTGGTTTCTGACATTTCATTTGTGCTTTGAATCAGATCTTGCACAAGTCTTTCATAACATTTGCAGATTTTTGGAGGAATATGAAGGAGAATCAAGTAAAAATGAGAGAAGACGATTCTCAGCAGTTCAAGTTCAGAACTCGTGCATTTAAGATTGAGAATGTTATTGAACTTGACATATCCACTCTTGGCAAGTCGTTAGCAAATGAAAGTTTTCTGGAATGGAAGGAATTGGTTTTGGAAGATGAACAAAGGGTAAGATAGAGCAATTGTTACATAAATCCTTATATGGTTAGTATTCATTTTATTCTTATGTTAAATTGCAAATTTATCAGGGGTATTGCTTTGTATCCTCGACTTCCTTCCACTGTCTTTTTCTTCCCCTTTTTTTTATTACATATATAAAGTTTCTTATACATTGTAAGGAATATGTTTTCGGGCAGGGGGATGCTCGTAAGGAACAAGAAAATTCAGAGGACGATTGGAACCTTGTAGACGAATCAGTTTTGAACAGTGTGGTCCATATTCACGATCAGTTATTTGGGTTAAATAGCTCCATTATAACTGTAAGTTCTCTCTAAAGTTTGTTGACCATTTACTTAAATTTGAACAATGTTTATGTGCCTTTATGGATGTAAATTGTCCATCTGTATCTTCCCTTTTTTTTTTTTGGTTGAGAATCTTATTTGGCTGCACTTTCGCGGAATTTATGACTCTGTATTGAATATAGTAAATATTAACAGGAAGCTTAAGGTTGTAGTTTAGATGAACAAAGAAACGACATTACTTGCATTATTATGTTTGTAAAAGTATATTATATTTTAACATATCATGGTCTATAGATGCATGACTCTTTTATTCGTACCTAAAAAAAAAAGAAACTGGATATATTATAGATTAAAATAAAATGAATACACAGAAAGAGGTAGAGATTTCCTCAAAAAGGGTCAAAACCGTAGAGGGTCTACAAAAATAGAAGCATGACTCTTTTATTCTCGTACTTGTTCATCAGTAAGGCGTATCATTTGTTTATGTTTCTGTTCAAACTTTTTTCCATAACCTTATTGGTTGTTTTTCAAAACCTTATTGATTGTATTCCAAGGCCAATTAACCCTGCTGTCTCCTATTTCTTTTGATTGTCATGATTGTATCACCTATCTGGAGGTCTCTATGATGAAATTTTTCTGTTTATTTGAAAATCACATTTGAGATGATTTTGTGTATATATCTATGCTTTCGTACATCTCCAGTCTTGCATATTTTTCTTCAATCTCCTGCAGGGTGCTTTCCAAATCCCTGATGAAGACCGTTTCTTTTCCTTCATTGGCTCGTATACTTTTGGAACAACGATAACTAGAGGTGAAATTTTTGGAGATCTCTTCGATGCATGTATTTACTTACCGTGTATTTATTGTTCTGATCACCACTTTGAATTTTCAGGTTTAGCGGGTTCATTTTTGTCCAGTTTGGATGCCCGTCTAGCACCGGAGCACTTGTTACGTCTTTGTTTGGAGCATGATCAGAAATTTATCTCATCTCACAAGTCAGCATGCAGATATAATTTTTACAAGGTTTCACAACTCTGCAGATCCATTAAATTTTTTTTTTCGTTCTACTTGCTTTGTATGTTAACCACAATATTGTTCTTTTGGAGTAGGATTCAAATGCTTTGGAGATGTCTAAGATGGCAAGGATACTCTATCCTCTTGAACAGCGAGTTCGTTCCCTTCTAGATGAATGGGAAGATGATCATGCACTTCAGAAGATCTTAAATGTCATTGAAATGCTGTTGAATATTCCATTGAGCACGCCTCTAGCAAAGGTAGTCATATATTTTTCTATTGGTTATTGCCAATTACATTATGTAGGATAATGCAGTATTTAGTTTAGTTTTACCTTCATAGTATTGCTGCTGAAAATTTTCCTTCACAAAATGCCTTAATCTCTGCTTTTCTTCTATGAAGGTTCTCTCAGGACTGCAATTTCTGGTTAATAATATTCGGGTGCTACAAGAAAATGGCTCAAAATTCCCTATCTCTGGTACGGGCATTATCTCTTTTTCTTTTTTTTTTTTGGAGGATGGAGGTAGGTATCGGTTCCTATTTAAATGATCTTTTTTTTCAATGACTGCCTCTAGATCAACTGGATGCCATTCTTGTTCTGGTGGTGTCATGGCAAAAGTTGGAGTTCGAGTCATGGCCGGTCTTGCTTGATGAGGTGCAACATCAATATGATATTAATGCAGGAAAGGTAATCACTGTTTAACAGTTTGTAATGTTGACGGCAGTGTATTGACTGGGGAAGCTTGGATATCCTGGAGGGTTGGAACTATTATCATATTCGTCTATTAATCTCAAGTGCTTAAGAAATTTATCTCTTCCATTCACGATTTATGAGAATTGATGGATTTGAAAACTGGATCTACTCATGCTTTGATACTTTATGGTAAAACTAACATGTTGGTCAGAGTTATTGACACTACTAGGATTTTGATGAGGGGCTCACTATGTCATGTGGAACTGTGTTTGGAGTCATTTTGAATGCCCCACACAATCCATTCTATTCTCTCGTCTAATCCCTTCAAACGAACAATTAAAGGTCTCAAAATCCATTTTCCAATTCTTTCACCCATATCTCTCCTTCCACTTCTCTCTGCTACCAAACAAGGTCTAGGGGTGCCTATTCTGTTGCTTGGTAATTGCAGTCTTGTGGATCCACTGTGCTGGAAAAAACAATTTTTGTCGCTCATATGTGAAATTTTTTTGTTCCCTTTGTTAAGATCTTTCAAGATTTTTGGATCTAGAAGTTCCAGGATTTTTATCTTCTTTTTCTTTTGCTAAGTTAATTTGTTTTCCTCTTTTGGTTGCAGTTGTGGTTTCCTCTTTATCCAATTCTTCTAGGGAAAAGTTGGTCTGGTATGAGCAATAGCATCCAAAGGTATGCCCGAAACGGCATGTTTACAGGACTATAATTGGATGGTTGGTTCATTAGTTTTTTTTTTTTTTTTTTTACCTGATCGTTAATGGATTTGTTGTCTGGCACAACATAACTTGTAGTTTCGAGGATTTTATCCAAAGTTCGAGCATTGGTGAATTCAGAAGACGCCTGCAACTTCTTTTTGCTTTCCTTGGCCAAATACATATTGGTCATTGCCTGAAATTTAATCCACGGTAAGATTCTAACACTGTGCCATATCTTAACTCCAGTTTTGTACTTTAACTCAAAAAATAAGAATGGACATATATATAAGTCAAAATCTCTATTATTTCTATTGCCTCATTTCATAAAAATTTTTTCAACTTGAACTCCAGTATGCCATTAGGTTTCTGTTGTTGGTTCTTAATATTTCTGCACATATGAATCTAGTTTTAACGTTTTTAATGGATAATGATCCGTACAGCTGGTATGACAAGGAAAGTATGGATTTGTTCTGCTACGAGCAGGAAAAGATGAAGATTTTATTCAATGTTATTGGGTTTTATGTGCAATTCTTACCACGGTGTGTCAACCTCTCCACAGTTACTTCTAACTTTTTTCCATGATGTATTATTCATAATTTGTACTTTTGCTGACGGTGTTCTTGGACTTCAGTATTTTGGAGCACATAGAAGATAGTAGACAAAAGATTGAGAAGGAACTGAAAAAACTTCTGAAATTATGTTCGTGGGAACGCCCAGAGAGTTTTCTGTCCATTGAGAACTCAAAGAGGACCAGGCAGAAGTTTAAGAAGCTCATACAGAAGTACAACGTGAGTGACACAACTGTTAGATGTTTATATCATCAGTAAACGTTTGTCATTTTTTGAAAATTCACAACTGAGCATAAAGTAATTCAACTAAGGTTTACAATTGAGTGTGTGAGCATATCTAAGTTTGCCAACTTGAACTCTCTTACATTTTCTGAAGGGCCATGTGCTACAATCACGTATCACTTGATTTATGTTTCCTTAATCACCAACTAATGCATGCATAAACAGTAACCGTATGCCTCATATTTTTGTTTGCACAGGATTTGCTGCAGCAGCCTGCGATGCTTTTTCTTAACCAAGATGCTGAACTGAAAAAAACAATTCAATCTAAAGACGGTCAGAATTTCCTCAGTGATTCTATGGTAACAAATTCAAGGACGGTTGATGCTGACTTCAATCTGACCCTGCACGATAACAAAGACAGGTTTGTTTTCATGTTCAAGTAATTTTTGTTATCATTAATCTTCCTATTAGGCTTTGTTCTTGAACCATTAAATGATGGATCTGATATAGGTTTGCATGGTATGCTGAGTGGAGAAACAACACGGATGGCACCATTAGAAGTTTAAAACTCAATAAAAACCACAACTTCAATGCTGTAAATTCAGTGTCTGAAGGTGAGCGAACTTTCCTTTCTCTATTTGTACTCTTGTATTTTTTTTTTAATATCTGAAGTCTTATAATATTGATATAATATCGATATCTTTTATGGCCTAATGTCGTTATTGGGTTTTCAGGTATCATTAGACAATGCATGTCCTCCCAGTCGGCTTGCCTTTCATACAAGGATAAGTGGAATGCTGTATGGTTTCAGCTTGAGAGAATATTTAGAACCTCTGTGGATTGTGGAGACCTCTGGAGGGAAGAAAACAAGAGTCAGCAAAAGAGAAGGGCTTTGTCTGAACTTCTGAAGTTGTTAGAGAGCAGTGGGTTGTCTAGGCATAAGCCCGTATACATAGAGGTAAATGTGATGTTCGTGTTAGTTTAGATTCTTTATACAATACCATGTTGGTGATTGTTATTAATATATGTATATATTTATTTTATGATGACGGATATATATAGGATCAACTTAAATCTTGGTGGTTCCTCGAGCCCTTGAATGAGTTGCAGCATTTACTGCCAGCAGAAAACAGACTGACATATGGAGCTTCTGATGCTGCTGTTGCTTTGAGCAAATCTGAAAGCTCGCCTCATAGTTATTTGGTTACTGAGTGGAAAGAAGCTACGGAATGCTACTTCAGGAGCGTAGCATCTGTGTTGCTTCTGCGGCAGATTTGCCTTAACTCTCACAAAGATATTACTCTTGAACAGGTGAATTACACTATCTTGGTGTTTGAGAGAAATTTTACTACATTTTCTTTTTCTTTTTAGTCGGAAAACTTCTTAATATCACATGGTGTCTAGTTCGCTTGGGTTAATATTTGGTTTTTCTTTAGGTTGAGAGGTCAGGTTCGTTTCTCTACCAGCTTATTGAGATACAACAGAAGCAGCATGCTGCTGCTGTGGTTTTTGCGGAGAATCTGAAGTGCTTTAAGGAACGCATATCTATTCTGAAGAACCTGCATTCAAATTGCACCAGTTCAGATGATGGAATCCACAGCACGTTTGACATTGTTAGAAACGAAGATGCCATCTTCAAATGCATGTGGCAGCAGAAAGTAAATTCTCACCCTGATTTGCTTATTTTTGTCGATTGTTCCCTTATTCTCTGCTAGAGCCTAAAGTTAATAAATATTTCTTGTTATTGCAGCACCTGTTTGATAGTTTGTGTTCTATTTCACACGATGAATTATTGTTGCTGAGAACATTTGAGCGCACCCATTCTGAAGCTTGTGAAAATGTCAAAGCTTCATCACATGGGATCCGTGCTTCCGTTGAGAAATTCTTTCCTATCTTTAAGAACTCTAAGGTGAACTTCATCATCCTTCAACTCATATTACATTTTCAGGTAATTCAGGTAACCCTCGCTCTGTACTGATGTATGCTTTTGTGACAGGAATTGTTGGATGATAATCTCCTAGGCCGAGATAGAGATATAACTAAAGCACCGGCACCTCCTCGTCTTTTTGTTGTTTCAAGACAAATGGAAGCATTGGTGTCTCAGAACTTCCAGATTATAGAGGATTTTAAGAAGCACCTTGATAGCCTGAACAATGGTGATTTGGATAGAAGTTTGGTTAAAGAGACTTTGCTCGGTCATTTTAAGGAAGTATTTGAGAAGGTATTATGGGATTTTCTTGGCTCGATTTCTTTTGCCACTTTTGTAACGTTCTAATTTGTAGTGTTGGTTTCCAACTGAACATTATAAAGTTGGGCAGAACATAATTGTCATTTATCAGCACTTACTGGCAGATATGACCAAATCTAATGTTTATTAACAGGTAAGTTTAACATTTGATTTTTAAAAACTTGCAGAAAAAATTAGTGGAAGATGAGTTCATTTCAGAAACACTTGTAAAAAATATGTCACTTCGTACTCTTGGCAAGGACACCTGCGATAAGAGCAGCTCTGAATTTGATCATAAATTCCTTCCTTTCCTCAAAAGGACAATTGAGCATATTAAGCAGGCAATGCAAATTTTATGTTCATCACCCAATGAACCAAGCCTACCAGATGAGGCAGGGGAGAGCATTACCTCCTGGACTGTCACCTTTGATTCACTGGTGAAAAACTTGAGATTGGAACATTTATGCAGTGACCTTCTGGAAGTGATATCTTGTGCTGTGAGTTTTGACTGCCTTGGTTTCCTTTTTTTTCCCCTTCTCTTTTTCTTTCTCTTTCTTTCACCTCTTCTCTTAAAATACCTAATAATTTATCTGATGGTCCATGCTCAGAAGGAACTTCTTAAAGATTCCGGGGATAAATTTCAGAGTGTGTCTCTCCAAATTGAAGCACATTTTAATGATCTACTAGTGTTTTTGAACATGCTGTTGAATTTTGGTGATGGGCTCCTGCGAGAACAGTTAGACATGCACAAAACAGTGAGTTGGACTCCCCTTTTGCTAACCAGCATATATTATTGGCCACTTCTCTCTCTCTCTCTCTCTCTCTCTCCCCCTCCTCCTTGTGGGCTGACTGCAGAGTAAAGACTCAGAGTAACTCATCTTGGATTTTACCATTCCCAAATTGTTGATGCAGACGTTCTCTCTTTTTCATAATTTAGCGATCTCGTACGTAAATATTTAGAGTAGGACTCTTTTAAGGTTTTGCATATTCAAGTTATGGTCAGATTGTCGTGTCTTACAGTAGGAGCTTTTTGTCTTTTCGTTTCTATGCATAGATGTATCATGAGACCATCAATAATGCTGCTAGCACAAAAGGCAATACCTAGATCTTTTTGGAGCCTGCCAGAGTGCAACTCCAAAATCTTGTCCATTGTTGTGTTGACGTAATTTCATGTGACCTAAACGGTCCCATTGCTCCATACAAGCTAGATGTACCTTTAAGCCATATACTTCATTTATGTGACTCGTGAAGTTTGCATGCGTTTTTAAGTTTGTAACTTACAAAACCTTGCAATGCAGGTTTCTATGATAACTTGTGTGCTTGCAGACGTTCTGGCATCTCTATATTCAAGAGGATTTGGCATCTCCTCTGAAGATCAAGTCAGTAATGGTACTCAGGATGCGCCTCAAGATGCAAGTGGAACAGGGATGGGGGAGGGTGTCGGACTAAAGGATGTCAGTGAACAGATCACTGATGAAGATCAGCTTCTTGGGGCATCTAATAAGGTATAATCAAGTTTGACTCTTTCAAACTGTACATTTGTCATGTTATGCCTATATCTTTAAGATGGTGGCACCTAAATGTTGTTAAATTTTCCTCCTGTGCTTATGTAGCTTGAAGAAGAACAAGATGCCTCTGGTGAAGCCCCCAGTGAGCATGATAAAGGTATTGAGATGGACCAGGATTTTGATGCTGATACGTATGATGTCAGTAAGGACTCTGATGAAGAAATGGATGAAGATGGTGAAGATGAGCAATTAGATTCTGCTATGGGAGAAACTGGAGCTGATGGTGAAGTAGTTAATGAGAAACTATGGAATAAGGATGAAGATGAAAGTCCCAAAGAAGCAACTGAAAAATATGAAGCTGGGCCTTCAGTTAAGGAGGCTGACGCGAGCTCTAGGGAGCTCAGAGCCAAGGATGATTCTGCTCTTACAGCTGATGAACCGGGGGAGTTCAATTCTCAGGAAGCTGATAAATCAGATGGTGAGACTGGAGAACAGGACGATGTTTGTGATAATGGGGAGAACAGAGAAGATGTTAACTTGGACAAAGAAGAAGCTTTTGCAGATTCTACAGGTTTGAAGCCTGATGATGTGGAGAAAAGCTTTGAAGAAAATATGGATTTGGATAAAGAAGAGGGTATAGATTCTGTAGAAGAAGCTGATGCTGAAGTACAGGATGAGATTGCTGATAATCGGAACTCAGAGGAAGAAAACCCATCTCCATATGACGAAACCATGGAAGAGGCAGAGACTGGAGAGTTGGGTCCAACTTCTGAAAGGGATGAATTAGGTGGGGATGTTGAGCAGAATGCTGAGACAAACTCACTGGGATCAAGGAGAGAAATGTTGGGACTGGGAACATCGGACTCCTTTGGTGGTGATTCTGTGCTCAATTCGGAGTTTTCAATGCAACCAAAGAGTGATTTGCGAGCCTCAGATTTGAGTAATACGGCACCAGAAATGAACTGGTCAAACTACAACGATACACATAGTGGCCTTGCTCCTCTGAGAGGTTTACCATCCAGCGATACCCTTGAGTTGGATAGCATGGTGTCCGAGTCGATGAATGGTGGGAGAAATAGTAGTGATCAATCACAAAGTCAATTACCCAGGCATGGGTCTTCATCTGTCCAGAAAAACGAACCTAATCCTAATCGCAGTTATGGTGATCCGCTCAAGGAGTGGAGAGAAGGGGTTAAAGTTGGTGTTGATCTCGAGGCGGATGACACAGACGCACCGGGTGATATCCAGGATGAAAATGCAGATGAGTTTGGATTTGTATCAGAGTTTGAAAAGGGGACATCTCAAGCTTTGGGACTTGCAACATCTGAGCAGATTGACAGTGATGTCAATAGAAACAAGACCAACGAAAATGAACAAACCGCTGATGGAGACGATGTCGCAGAAATGGAAATTGAGAAAGAGACTTCTGTAAAGCACCCTGTAAAGAATGGTGATTCGTTTCTCAAAAAGCCTGAGGAGAAAATGCCTGTCACAGATTTGGAGAAAATTCCTAGAGAAGAATCCAAAGAAATTCAAGGGCATGGTGATGGTGACTTTCAAGGCTTATCGGATGGTATTGTTTCCGTCAGAAAGTTTTATTTCAGTGATGGTGTAAATCAGCTCGGTAAGCTTTCAACAAATGACGGTGAGTTGGGGAAAGCCCAGGATCCTGAGAATATTTCAACCGAGGCTTTAAGCAACTCCACTGCTCTATGGAGAAAATATGAGTTGAGCACAACAAGGTTGTCTCAGGAGCTGGCTGAGCAGTTGCGTCTTGTTATGGAGCCGACAGTGGCTAGCAAGCTTCAAGGCGATTACAAGACTGGCAAACGAATCAACATGAAAAAGGTGAATGCACTCCTGAATTAAGAGGCCCTATCACCTAGTTTCCGCTTTCCTTTTAGCATTTTTTTTATCTAGTTATTAATTCTGTTAATTTCTTTATATTTAGGTTATTCCGTACATAGCAAGTCATTTTCGGAGAGACAAAATATGGCTTAGAAGGACTCGACCGAACAAACGAGACTATCAAGTTGTCATTGCGGTGGATGATTCCCGTAGCATGTCTGAGAGTGGCTGCGGAAGTGTTGCTATTGAAGCTTTGGTGGCAGTATGTCGCGCCATGTCTCAATTGGAAATGGGAAATCTAGCTGTTACAAGCTTTGGAAAGAAGGGCAACATAAGGCTGCTTCATGATTTTGATCAGCCCTTCAGTACAGAGACTGGGGTCAAGGTAGGTGCCCAAAATGTGAAAAGTCTAATTTCTAAGTTGCTAAATATGGAAGATTGTTTCTTTTGCCTTGTCTTGACATTTTTATTCTACTTTTTTTTTGCCATTGATAACAGATTATCTCCAGTTTCACTTTTGAGCAAGAGAACACCATTGCTGATGAACCAGTTGTTGATCTGTTGAAGTATCTTAATAAAAAGCTGGACGCAGCGGTTGCAAAAGCAAGGCTTCCATCTGGACAGAACCCACTAGAGCAGCTTGTTTTGATAATTGCGGATGGTCGTTTCCATGAGAAGGTATCTTTGTTTTGGCAATGGCTTGGTAGATGCTTTCCCAACTGTTCAAAATTCATTTTATCTATTTTTTACTCTGCTAATCATATTCATATTCATATTATGCAGGAGAACTTGAAGCGTTGTGTCCGAGATTTTTTGAGTAGAAAGCGTATGGTTGCGTTTTTGCTACTCGACAGTCCTCAGGAGTCCATTGTGGATCTCATGGTAAGAATCTGTGGTATTAAATCATCCATTCAAATAAAAGATGGGCAAAGGTGGTTTTTCTGTTATTTAACTTTTTTTGTTTCTTAAATTGTTTTTCTCCTCTCTTTTTGGGCTTTTCAGGAAGCGTCTTTCGAGGGTGGAAATATTAAATTTTCCAAGTACTTGGACTCCTTTCCTTTTCCTTTCTATATTGTTCTAAGAAATATTGAGGCTCTTCCCAGAACCCTTGCTGATTTACTAAGACAGGTAATCCATTTTTTACGTCGGTCGTTTTTTTGTAATGCATTGTTCTTAACTGGGCTCCAATTTAAAGTCTCTTTTTCCCTCTCTTTGGTCGCAGTGGTTTGAGTTAATGCAGTATTCAAGGGAGTAAAATCTGGCAGAAATCTTCACCCATACAAGGAATTTGGGTGCGAAGAAGTACCGAAGAACATGTATTCACAAGTCTCCGGTTCTTAATTTCTGATTTCGTTTATCTGAGCCGAAGCTTGTAAGATATCATTATTTACTAGTTATGATACACAATCCCATATAACGGTATATACGTACAGTATCTATGTATGTATGTATGTACTGGTTTATACTTGAATATCATAAAGAAAATATCACAGATCTTTTAGCAAAATTATTTCACCAATTCTTATTGTTTTGGCAGTAACAGTTCTCGGGGAAAATTTATTTCTTCGTCGTTTTGTTCTTTCTGAAACCTACAATCGGTAAATTCATAAATCTTACAACCAAAATCGTAGAACAAATAAATTAAGGGAGTTTTCACAATAAGACCTGTTTTCTCTTATTAATAAGAACTTTTGTATGCCACTAATGGTAAAAAATAAGCAAGCTCATCTTTAAATAAAATGAGCCTATCCATACCAAATATATCACAAAACACAAAAATAAAAAAATAAAATAAAAACTTAAAACTGAAAATTCTTAAAAAAGAGCGAAGGGCAGATATGCCCCCTTGCTTCTCTAGTGACGATGTGCTGTCGACGGTGAGGAAGTGCGCTCAACGGTGTGAAGTTGCCGGTGAGTTTGGGTTGTCTGGAGAGTGGAGAAGTGCCAGCGCATTTTGGCCACCCACACAGAGGGGGAGACATCAAGAATCGTGACCCACGGTGGTCGCATCCCCATCGCGGCCCATGTCTTGCGACATAACATTTGCGAGTCTGCTCAGAATAGTTGTGGGTCGCGAATTGCCATTGCGTGGGTCCGAAGTTGGGTTGTAAAGTGCCGTCCGTCGCTTTCCCGCCTAGGTGCTCCTTCTCTGTGAGTTCCTCCCCTCCCACAGGCCGCCGTCAATCAGATCTGCCTCCACGTGCCCCTGTTGTGGCTGCTGTAGTCTTTTTGATTCTTTTCGCGGGAATTTGAAAAAAAGGGCCAAAAGAAAATTTGAATTAGGGAAATGACCTCTTTTATTTTATACCCAAAAACTAGTTTTTTGGACACGAAAATTGCTCCAACTTTTTCAGAAAGATAAGGAAAAAAACTGTAACAAGGAAAGGGACATCAACAGGATGAAAAAAAAAAACTGGAGCAGCCTCTTTTTTTTGGCATCAAAAAACAAGCTTTTTAGACATGAAAACTGTTCCAGTTTTTTTCAAAAAGATAAGAAAAAAACTATAGCAAGGAAAAGAACCTCAACAGGATGAAAAAAAAAACTGAAGTAGTTTTTTTGCTCAAAAAGTTTTTTTTTTTTGCTGCAAAAAAAAAAAAAGAGGCCATTTGTCCAAAAAGGCTTTTTGTTAAAGCCTTTTTATCAAAATCCCTCCTTTTTTTTTTCCTTTAATTTGTTTTTTTTTGGGTTAAAATATTAGAATTTTTTTTAAAATTTTGATTGTATAAGGCAAAGCCCATTGTAATTAGGTGGAGTTGAAGTTTTTAAGCCATTGGATTAAATCAAATGGCTTAAAAAATGAGTCTTTAAATGAGACCTTTTAACATGGTCTTATTTTATTTTTCCCCACAAATAAAAAAAGAAGAAGAAGAAGTTACAGCAGAGATTGAACATCAATGACCTTTAAACTTTAAAATCTTTTTTATTTTGTCCCTTGAACTTTAAAAATCACTGTTTTACCTCTTGAACTTTTAAAACATCTCACTTTGCCTGCTAAACCTTAAAAATCACTACTTGGCCTTTTGAATTTTTAAAAATCCTCATTTTGTCTCTCATAAACTTTTGATTTTAAGCTCAAATAGATAGAATTAAGTCCACATGATTCATAATGGATCACCTATAAGGGCAAAAAAAATGAGATTTTATCTATTATTTTCTCTATTATTCAACATAACTTCTTATTTTAAGCTCAAATAGACAGAATTAAGCTTACATGATTCAAAATGGATCACCTGTAAGGGTAAAAAAAATGAGATTTTATCTAGTATTTCGTCTATTATTCAACAATATCTCCTCATTTTTGAAAAGAAAATCGAAAGTTTAAGAGGCAAAATGAAGAGCTTTGAAAGTTTTGTGGGCAAAGTGATGATTTTTAAAGTTGACAAAATGAGGAGCTTTGAAAGTTCAGCGGTAAAGTAGTAATTTTTAAAATTCAAGAGTAAAGTGAGAGAGATCCTAAAGTTTTTGAGGTCATTGGTTTTAACCTTGTTTTGAATTACCATCAATGAGTTGGTGTAATGGTAAATGATGTCTTTCTTTCTTCTTCTTAGATATGCTTAGAGTTTAATACTCTACAACTCCATTTTAAGATCATTTTAAGATCTTTATGCGGCCAATGTATTGTGATGCGTTGAGTGAGTAGTGACATGAATGAAAACTGAACCAATCATTCAAATAAAATTGGCTCGTATTCTTCTCCTTCAATTGATGGGTCTAGAAACTTTTCTAATGTGATAAAGTGAATACATTAATGATCCCTTTTTACATTACCAAAAAAAAAAAAAATCCAAATTTTCCTATTACGGGGACCGGTGGCATATGACTTGTGAGAAGAAAAAAGAGTTTGTCTTTTGTATTTTGCTATACTGTAAATTGTGAAAGAGTTTCTACTTAAATACCACATCGCGGTTGTACGTTTCACTGCTTTCTTCCTTCCGCAGAAAATTGCTTGCGGAAGATTTGAGCTCCCCACATTACTAGAAACTTGCACATTAAGTTCGGAGTGTTTTGTTTAAGGGCAGTTCTAAATATCCCGACTGGGCCAGGTGGGTCCCACTGTAGCCTGATCGGGAAAAAAAGTTTTTCTTTGTTTAAACTACCGGTAAATGGAATCAAGTCTTTACTCGCAATCTCTATTTTCAATTTGAAGTTATTTGCCTAGCATTTTATGAAATCGACAATTCTGTGGTTACGTTAATGAGGGCAATTGTTACAATATAAGGTCTCGTTATAACAAGGTTATTTTTTGAATTTTACATTAAAAAACCTTGTATTTTTTAGTTATACAGAAACTATATTTGATCTTATCATATATATATATATATATGTCGATGGTCTGTAGTTCAGTACTGTATCTGGTCCGGATACCGATTGCTACCCTTTGACGAGAATTGGACGGTCGAGATCGAAAAAAGGGCATGCTAAAACCAAATAGTAAAAGTAACCATGCGTAGACATTAAAAATGGTAAAAAATGTAATTAATAGTTTAAAAAATGTAACCTAATAAATGAATTGTCGTCTAACTCGTTTATGTAATCTTCATTTTTTTAATTTAATTTGTTGAATGTGTTTCTTTAGAGATGAGATTTTGATCAATCTATAATTTCATCAGTTTCGAAATGATGGAAGTCGATTTCTTGTTTGCGCTTCATCGTGGAAGATCTACATCTTTCTTTTGTGTCGAGAATCGGTGAAAGTTCATGCATTTTCTTCTACTCCTTCGACTGTGATAGCAATAGCTACATCACGACGGTAGAGCTCACCGGATCCATGGCCAAGATAGGCCAATCCTTGACTTACAGGGAGTTGTAAGACATGATGAGGGAGGCCGATACAAATGGCGATGGCATTCTTAGTTTCCATGAGTTTGTCACCATCATGGCCAGATCAGCCGTTAATTTCTTTGGCCTCTCATTTGGGCAGTTTTGAGAAATTAGGTATTTCTTAAAGCCTACAATTGGGTTTTCACCTTATATCAAAACAATATATATTGGGTTTTCTCCTTCTCTTTCTTTTTGTAGATTTATATAATGTACTATTGATATTGTTATTTGACTGATAAGAATAGTACTCATAATAAGTTCGTGTTATAGATTAGTTAGATAACAGAAGTTTGCTTCATTTTAAAAAAAGAAATGAATGTTTACGTTTTAGTATTCTTTTATTAAATTCTTTGTGTTCACTTCTCAAATAAACACAAGTGATTATCAATTCAATTAAATTAAGTTACACATTGTCGTACTTCGATTATCCGATTTTTGTGATTTATATGCCTTATTATTTACAAAAGATTAAGATATATATTTTATTTGCCTTTTTACTCCTTTATTTAAATAAGGTTACATTTTTACTTTTTTATAATTTAATATTGTCAGCCGATTTAGCTCCCTTGCCCTGTCAATAAAAAACCAATAGTGGTTTACCCAATACCTACTACGCATATATCAAAAAGTTAACCAACTCATACCTCTACTTCAATACCAGATTGATTGATTTAAGACTAGCCTTAGATATATCATCAAATATTTAATGAAGGATAATTAACACCAATGACCTTTTAACGTTAAAGTCTCTTCTATATTATCTCTTGAAATTTACAAATTATTACTTTATCGCCTGAACCTTAATAGTGAGGAAAGAAAAAATAAAATTTGAAAATTGAAACACAAATAACCCAACGAACTTTTATATACGAGCTGAAAAACATAGAGATAAAATCCTTACCCGAAAAAGAAAAAAAAAAAGAGTGCAGCTGAGAAATTTGGGAATCACCAAGGAACTTATTATTATTTTTTTCTCACAACCTATTTCGTTTTGTTTTGTTTTTTGTTTTTTTTTTTTTTTTGCTGTATAAATTTACCGTACTTAGTGAAAAACTCTAATATTTAGATACAGTAAAAAAAATAGCCACGGACAAGTTTTTTTTTTTTTTTTTCATTTAGTTATGTTAGAGAGTATTTAGTTTTCATGTAAGTCTCCTTGTGTTAGTTTTTCAATAACCCTTATAAAAGTTAATTAGTTTGGCTAAGTTAATTAGGTTAAAAGCCAACGAGGCCACAAGTGAAGCACTAATTAATTAACTTAATTTATTATTAAACTAGATTTTTAGTTAACTTAATTTATCATTACAACTCTTAGACCCGTTATTCATCAAACAAATTAAAATAGCCGCCTGATAGAGGCAAAAGCTGGCGTCACGGAGCTATGTGCGCGTTAAGCTAAACCTAAGCAAGCACGGAACATCTTACTTTATACATAACAAGGTTAAGATACCAGAATTTTATTCCTTTTTGATGTGGGTATCCCCAAATTTTCTTTTGTATTTGAAACTTCATTAATGGCGCGGAGAGAGGGTTTCAAGGGCTTTAAGTAGAGGATTGTTAGTATTTATTCTTTAATTTTTATTTATACGATAACAGATGATATAATATATGCTTTTATGAAAAAGAAACAAAATCAAAAGATAAAAGTACTAAATATAAATTAGTCTCTATCTTCTAAGCAACATGATTTCTCAAACTCCAATCTCATCTACCAATTAACTGCGCGAAATCTGAAATAGAGAAAGTAAATAATATAGGGGCAACGAGGGATTTATTATAATAGAAGACTCAAGTTCCGAGTCCTGTACGCTAATTTATCCAACTGCTATGCCAAAATTATATTTTCCAACCAGACATGCTAATTCATTTTTGTGAAGAAAAATAATTATAGGGTGTTTGGAAAGTGTGATTAGAATTAATGGTTAAATCAATTTTCATTAATATCACTTTAGTATTTAAAAGCTTTAATCTGTAACAGCTTTTTGCTTTTTGTTGTAGTATAAGAGAGCTTTATACTGTTTGTTTGTTAGAACCGGTTGATTCTCATCAGTTCTCATCAATAGTCAAACGCCCTATTGATTTCCGCATCTAGCTAGATGAATCCTAACTCGCAATAGAAGCAGAAAACCCTAAAAGAACTACAACCTTTTTTAGATTAATCAAGTCAATTAACAGAGTCGATAGGAGATTTTTCTTTTTCTTTTTCTTTTTTCCCGAGAGTTCTTGATAGATTTGCATATTAAACTTTTGCAATATGATTTTCTGCTTTCATATAAGACCATTTTACTATAATATGATGCTATATCATACATCAGCATTGTGCAATATCTTATCTATTTAAAAAAAAGAATCAAATAACCAAAACCAGAACGCAATTGATCATCTGATGGAATATTTAGTGGGAAAATGGATTAGTGCGCAATAATATTCATGTCAACTTTGCCAGCATATTTGATATGACAGGTCTTAAGTTGGAGTCCTACAGGACTCTAGAGCTTGAGACTATATATGTCTAGACCATATTAGCTCAATATTCATTAGTCCATAATCCTTAATAGGTTAAAGTGGTGTGCTTTTATCTTAAGTAGTTATGACCAAACACAAACATTTTTAAGCGTGTGGAATGACAGGTCTTAAGTTGGAGTCCTACAGGACTCTATAGCTTGAGACTATATATATCTAGACCATATTAGCTCAATATTCATTAGTCCATAATCCTTAAGCGTGTGAAAGCTTCTATAATTACGTCCTCAAAGATCGCAACACCATCTCTTTTCTACACAAATACAGAAAAAAAAAAAGAAGTAATCATTGCCAACACCTCTATGATCTTTTGTCTTTTGCTTCCTACTCTGGCCTTTTGTCATTTCTCATGTGAAGGTTCTAAATCAATGTATATCTTATGTGAAGGTTCTAAATCAGTGTATAAAGAAAGTGGAAACTCGCCTTATTTGTAAACCAGTCTTGGGTTTCCAATATTTTCCTTCACACACACGCGCACAATTATTTTCAATTCTATTTTAAAGGATTAATTATATAATTATACCTTATAGATTTAATTATTTCTCAATTCATTTTTCTGTTTTTAAAAATTATAAAAGTATCCTTAAACTTAAAAAAAAAAAATTATGTCAATTTCATCCTTATAAATAGAAAAAAAATTAGACAAAATAACATAATGGCCTTTAAATAGTTATGAAAAATATTTCATAGAATTAAAAACATAAAAACTCCAAAAATAAAACATTAAATTATAAGAAAAAGATCTTAAATTTTACAATTTTTTAAATGTTAAAATATTTTTAAAATTTTTCTCAAGAAGAAAAATATATTTTCAAAATAAATTCAACCTAATTAAGAATATATTTATTTTATCTCTATTTTTTAATCCAAAACGTCTGTAATGGATTAAATTGAAACAAGTTTATTAAACCCAAAAAATACTTTTGTAGTTTTTTAAATCAAAGGGATAAACTAAAAAATAATTAAAATTAAACGATATAGTTATGTAACTAACCTTTATTTTTAAATTCCTCGTCTGATCGAGGCTTTCTTCACTACATAAAGCCATAAATCTTACACACACCCACATATGTATATATATTTGAAGTTGTTTGTTAACACGCTTCTCTCCTATCCAGACAAAAAGCCATGGATTTAACAAGGCTTGAGGGAGAGGATACAATAACAAAGCTTTATGAGGCTTCAATGGAAGGATGTGTTCTCACCTTCAACTCATTAATCCAAAAGGATCCATTGATTCTTAGCAAGATTTCAGTCACCACCTTCAACGAAACTCCTCTCCACATATCATCTCTCCTCGGCCACCTTAATTTTACTAAGCAACTTCTCACTCACAAACCAAAACTTGCTTCAGAGTTGGACTCCCACAACCGATCGCCTCTTCACCTGGCTTCTGCCGAGGGCCACGACGAAATAGTCCAAGCTTTGTTACAAGAAAATGAAGACATGTGCTTGGCCAAAGACGAAGATGGAAGAATCCCACTTCAATATGCAGCCATGAGAGGTCGTGTTGATGTGATTAGGCTTCTAATTAGGGCACAATGGAGGTCGCTTTTCGAGACGACTCCGAAGGGCGAAACAGTTCTGCACTTGTGTGTCCAGTATAATCATTTGGAGGCTCTCAAAGTGTTGGTGGAATCAGTTGGTCATGAGAATAGAGAGTTCCTCAACTTCAGCGAGAAGGCTCATGGCAACACTATTTTGCATTTAGCTGTGATGCTTAAGCAAATTGAGGTTAGTAATAATTTCCATAACAAAATTTAGAGGGCGTTTGGAAACTAACCACAGGATTAAACTGAAACACTGCAGTAAAACTAATTAGAATCGAAACATTTGATTCAAAACCGGTGTTTTAAAGTGTTTTCTATAGCCATTATTCCACATATAGTACACACGTATATACAGGAAAAAAAGAATATATACATACATATATATATGTATAACTAGTTGCATGCAATTAAGGCAATATTGTTCCTTCAGAAATATTTTGTTACCTATTTGATCTGCTTTAAAATATTATTTCAATTAACAAGAAGGTTTTTTTTTTTTTTGTATATATTATTTAGAACCCGATAATAAAAAAGTGATCAATGTTAGAGCTGGTTATCGAGAACGTTCCAATATGTCTTCTAGCATGGATCACAATCAAAGAGTTTTAGTGGTCGTCTGGGCACCACTAAGAATTTTCGGGAGTAATATTTGTGTATGAGTTAGTGGGATATCTGGGACCGTCACTTACTAGTTTGTGATCCACATATGATCACTTTTCAAATTATGCTATTATTCACTCTGGGACCATATGAGTCTATGCTCACCATATATGAGTCGTACGTCTTAGAAACAGAGAATTTCCAAGAAAATATGACATATATATATATATATATATATATATATTCAAAAATCATATACTGTGAACATGAACATACATATATAGTGGGAAGAAAAATTTGAACTCTATCTCAACGTTAAAGAAAATAGGTAAGTAATTACCTCAGCCTAAATATAGTAACAAAAATAATGAAAATAGCTACAAAACAAATCAACCCCAATTTAATATTATGTAAATTTGCGGCTGTTTAACAAGATGACCACCAACAGTATATATATAATGTAACGTTACTTATTTCTGCGATAAAACAATACGTACAACTAATATATATATATATATAACTATATGACATCGCAGACTGTAAAATACTTGATGTCTCTTCCTGAAGTAAGATCAGGAGCAGAAACAATCGTGAACCACAAAGGTCTCAAATCCTCTGAGCTACTATTAGATGACGATGGTCACTTCCCAAGAGATTTCAAAAGCCTCAAAATCCAATGCTTTCTCATGGACGCTGACCTCAAAACATTAAAAATCCAAAAAGACCACGAATACTATTCCAAAAGTACGAATAATCAAGCATTAGCAAGGGAGAGAGAAAACAAAAAATCAGTCTTCTTCTTGAAGGGTTGGTGGAGAAAATTGATGAAGTCCTTGAAATACAAAGGAGACTGGATAGATGACAAGCGAGGCTCGATCATGGTGGTCGCCACGGTCATCGGGACGGTGACATTCACGACTGCGGTGAGCCCTCCTGGCGGCGTATGGGGTGAGAATACTACCGACTCCGGCGGCGGAGCGTTCAGCTGCAGCGAGAAGGACCCTTGCCTCTCGGGAACCTCGGTGATGGCGCGACTTGCTGAGCCGGACGAGTACCTCTTCTTCGTGGCGTGCAACACCATCTCGTTCCTGGCTTCAATGAGCGCGATCCTGCTGCTGGTGAGCGGGTTCCCGATCAAGAACAAGATCTGCATGGGTCTGCTGACGGTCTCCATGTGCGCGGCTGTGTCGTTCATGACATTCGCCTTCCTGACAGGGATGCGGATGGTGACGCCACATCTGGGGGCCAACTATGTGAGGATATACCGATTCGCGTCTTTGTCTTGGATAGGGGTGCTTTTGTTTGTGTGCTTGCTTCAGATGATTCGGTTTCTTGTTTGGATGCTGAGAAAATTGTGCTGCTGCTGCTGCAGACGCGAGAAGAAGAAGAAGAAGCCAATCGAGACGGAGAATTTTAGACCCCAGTTTAATTCTAATTAAGCACTGGTTCTAAGAAAAAATATATTAATAAAATGGGTTACTGTATATGTCTCAAATATAAAACTCGCTTTTTATAAACCCTAATGCTTAGCATTTTGTGTTGAATGTATATTAATTGTAAGTATTCTTCATTCCCATTAATTAAGGGAAATGCTTTATATTATTAACACTTTAAAAGTTGTCATTGATGAGGTCTGTTTCTTTCATTGATAAGGCATTTTGTTTAACTGTGAGATTCGAAATTATGGTACATGGTCAGATTCAAATAAAAACAGAAATAGATCTAACCACAGCGATAACGACTTTTTTAATTAAATAATTACTAAAAAAATAAAAAATAAAAACTCACAATTTAAAAAAATTCACCTTAAAAAAGGAGAAATAGTAGGAAATGGCAGATTTTACAATTCTATTAGTAAATAGAGTCAGAACTTTTAAAATATAGAAATAATAGTATACTAAAATAAATTAATGTTTTAAACTAAAACAAAAACCTAAAACTACCTCCCGAAGAATAAGCGGGAGGTTAACGACAACTAGGTTGGGACATGAACTACAATGGAGGGCTCTGTTATCCAGCACAGAGGAAAAAAGAAGAGAGAGAAAAGGGGAGTGAGAGAAATGAGAGGAGCGAACAAGCAGACAAAAAAAGAGATATATTGTATTTTCCTATCGACAAAGTTGTCGATGAATTTTTACATTTAAATGGTAAATACTGTATTTCCTAGCTATTGGTAGTGTGAATTTTTGTATTTACGTGGTAAATATGATATTTCTAAAAAAATATTGTATTTCAAATTTTTGTATTTACATGGTAAATACGGTATTTACCAACCGAGATCCGACGAAGTCGCCGATGAATTTTTTTATTTTCCTGTAAATATTGTATTTCCCTGCCAATGGTGGTCTAGCAAAATCGTCAATGAATTTTTGTATTTACATGACAAATACTGTATTTCCTAACCATTGGCAATCTAGCGAAGTCGTTAGTGAATTTTTGTATTTACACGTCAAATACCATATTTCCTAACCACTGGCAGTCTGGCGAAGTCGTCAGTGAATTTCTATATTTACACGGTAAATACAGTATTATTGGTAAATATTGTAATTCTCAGTCGTCGGTGGTTCGACAAAGTTGTTAGTGAATTTTTATATTTACACAGTAAATACGGTATTTTTCGGCAGTAGCGGAGCTAGAACTTTTTCTTAGTGGAGGCACTATATAGAAAATTAGAAATATAATTTTATTGAATGAAGATATAACTTTATATTTTAATAACTAAGTGGGAGTATAATTGTAATTTTCATATAAAATAGAGGCACAACAATATATTTAAATTATTTTATAGGAACAAAATAATATATTTCAATTATTTCTTGGGAGTACAACAATATTTTTTTATTACTATGTGGGGGCACAATTGTAATTTTTTTTATAAAATAAGAGTATAATCAAAATTTTAAACTACAAACTAGGGGTAAAAATTCAAATTTTTAAAAATGAGTGGATTCATGTGTGACGGTCCTTGGGCAGTCACTTTATTTTCTTAAATATCATTTCTTAAATATTAATCTTACTTACTTAGTAAGAAACATACTGAATAATTTTTCTTCCTTTTAAACATCCTTTAAAACATTCTTAAAAACTGTTACAACATTTGTCGCAATCTGAGTTAAGACATCTTTCAACATTTGATTTTAAAACCATTTCAAATCATTTCTTAAAACTTGATAAGAAATATTTATTGAATCATAGCTTAAAAACTTAACTTTATAATTACATAAAACACTTTGTAAAATATAACTTAAAACTTTGAAAACATTTCTTAAAACTTTGATTTTTTTAAAAACTTTGAAAACACGATATCAAATAGTGGAAAACATTTCTTTTGAACAGAAGAATAATTACTTTGGAGACCTCTTTCTTTAAAACATTTCTTTATAAAACTATTTCAAAAGAACTTTAAATCAAATGATGGAATAAAATCGTACTAAATGCTTTTTAAAACTTCCTTTAAACCATCATAATAATTTCTCAAAGCATAACCATCTAAACTTTCATATTAATAAATTCATAAAACATATTGATAAAGTTATTTCTTTTAAAACGTTTTTCGTAAATGTTTTTCATTATACATTTCTAATACGTTTTTCATAAAACATCATTCATAAACCTTTCCTTGAAAACATAAAAATGTTTTTCATAAACATTTAATGTAAAACAAAAACATACATAAATTCATAAACTCATAATGCGGAAATATTAAAAACTGCCTAGTGGTATTCATACACATCTCTACTATTCGTCGCCGCTCATCACTGCCCATCAATGTCACTGACAGGTTTTCTTACCTACAGTATGAACATACTTAAATGAGCTTTCGCTCAGCAAGCAGAAAATCAGTCTCGTAAAACATAATAAAAAACATTTTAATGAAAATAATATGCATGAACATTTTATGTTGTCTTATCAACTTATTTTATGCTTCGTTATGAACATCCTATAATCATTCATTCCTTACTTTAACTCTTATCTTTGTTCCATAACTTTCCTTATCTTATAAACTTTTATGTTCTTACCAATATCATTAATCATGAGATCATAAACATGATGCTTCTCTTGTGGAAGACTTGAGATGCTTCCCTTGTGGAAAACTTGAGACCATCAAACACTGAGGTCTTACTTTAACTTTATATATGTACCTCATATCTAGGAGGTCACAACTTTAACTTTACTTTTAGTATCTCATAACAATGAGTCTGGCATGAGACTTCCTTTTTATCTTTGTTTTACCTTCCTTTTAACCTTAGTGAGCATATTAAATTCTATCACATTACATGCAAACTCAATTCAAAATCATAGCCTATACTCTAAAACTTATTGCATAACAAATGTAATTTTAAACTTATAACTTAAGCCGTAAAACTTTATGCATTAATAAAATGCAAACATACTTTAAACATAATTATTGCAAATATATTGCAAATCCATACTGCATTAATCACTTTACATGATCATACCAATACATGACATGGCACATCATAACATAATATTTCAAATTATCATAACATAACAGCACATCATAACATACACAGTGTAACAATTCACCGTTCATGCATTTTCATAACTTTTTATGAATACATTTAAAATATTTTATTTTAAAACTATTCATACTATAGGCGAGATTCTTACTTAATTGGACTCCAAACTAAGTGGGTCCAGTTGTATCTCTCTATATTTATATTCTACGAAGCATCCTCTACAGTGATCTTCGAGTGACCACAAATGGATAGGAATGCTTCTTGGAGATCATAAATTACTAGAAATGTCATTCTAGCCTCCGTTACTACAGTTTGAATCACCTCGATCCACATGCAATCGATACCGAACGATCTTCATCGGAGTGGAATTAGCTCAAATTGAGGTTACCATCGTGTTTAGAGTGTCGACACGAGTCAGAAGGCGGTCTTGGATCGTCTATCGGAGGTCTAGATCACAAAAACCCAAAGTCATTGTTGACTGACTTTGACCGGCGTCAACCGGACTCCGTTGGCAGCTGGGCTCTAGCCTAGCCCCCATAATTAGATCCTTCTAAGCCTAATAGCGGTGTCAATTTCACCTAATTCTGCCTCCAACATAGCAGATCATGAAGTACAACATTGATAGAAATGGATGAGCTCTGATCTTGATTCTCTGGCAGTGGTGGACCAAAATTGGTCAAGGGCTTTTGTTACCCACTCATTTCTGAGCATTTCCCCTCATTCAATTTGAAGCAACGTGGTTGGGAAGAGCAAGAATGAAGGCTCCGCCGGTGGTTGACATGGTGGACCTTGAACTCATTCGATCGTTGACGGGATGTTGCAATTGAGGTGGGGGAAAGCTTCCCCGTTCTCCTCTAATCATTTTACCTTAATCAATTTGAGGTAACGTAGCCGAAATAGCCAAGATCGATGTGTCATATGGTGGCGCGTGGTGGTGGAATTCGATCACCACCCTCTCGTGGTGGTTCCATGAAATTGAATGATGGGTTTCCATCTCCTCACCCTTCTAAACATGAAGGAAGCACCAATTTGAAACAACGATGGCGGAATGAACAACATCGAGCTCTTCGTGGCGGCGCACGATTGTGGTAGATGGGCGGAGCACTTTGGCAGTTGTTGAACTACCACCAAGGATGGGTTTTGTTCCTCTCATCGTGGTGGTTGTGTAGGAACAAGAATCACGTCGATCGGATGTCGAACGACAAAGATATCTTGCCAGAAAGTTTAGGGTTTCATGCCACTTTGGGCAGCGCGTGCGGCTTCCTCCGGTGGCGTTGTGGGTGGCACGACACACCGTTGGACTCAGCTCATCAAGAGCTTTCTGTTGGTGCGGGAGGTGTCGAAGACAAATGCCAGAATCTTGACTGAGATTTGAGGAGAAAGAGAGAAAGTAGAGAAAGAGTAGTTTTTTTATGGGATTTTCTCTTTTTTTTCTTTTTTTCTTTTTTTTTTTGTTGCATTTCATGTATTTATAAACACCATATACTATGTTGTGGTCAGTTTGATCAAATTTCGATCTATAAACTTGAAATTTCAGTATACATAACTGTCATCTTGCTGTATCATTGCTTTTATTAGGATTTTCATATTATTATGAAATGATTTCCATAACTATATCTATACTGTATGGATTAGTCATGACACTATAAACTTTTAGTTTAGCACATTAAATAATTATTTTAATATACTATTATGACATGATTTTGTTACATATCTCATACATAAAGCACATAAATTTGTGCATTCATAACATTATTTATTTCTAAGGTCTTGTAACTATTAAGACCTTTAAATTTACGTGTTAATAAATTCTAAATTTGTACTTTCTCAAACACTTAACTGAATAATTATGAAAAAATTCTTAATTAATCACATTTATTAATTCTTGGATTTTTTTCGATCGTTACAGCATGTGCCTCCTACTTATAATAAGGTAGCTCTGCCAATATTTCTCGGTAAATATTGTATTTTTTGGCAGCTGGTGGTTCGACAAAGTCACCGATAAATTGTTGTATTTACAAGGTAAATACTGTGTTTGCCGGTAAATATTGTATTTCCTGACAACTGGCAGTGTCAGCAAGGGAGGAGGGTGAGAGATATAAAGGATAAAGAGGTGAGAGTTTTTTGGGGGTTTTGTTATCAATTTCTCATGATATATTACTCAATTTTTCATTATACTCTATTTATTACACATTTTGAACTTATATGACATTATTTACTCAGTTTTAACCTGAATATGTTATTTTGTTCTTTCTCCCTAAAAAAATTAAAAATAATACCAAAAAAAAATTGAAAAATGAACTTCGACAACCCCTTGTCAGAAGCGTTGTCACAGTTGCGATCGCGACCTCACCCCACGTCGTCCTTGCCTCCGCCACACCCTCACCAAACACCATTCCTTCCCTAGATCTAGCCATGACCATGTCCATTTCTGGAACATAGGTATTTTGGCCCCGAGAGGGGTCGCACCCACAGACAAATTTAATTTAAAATATTCTGGGTTTCAGAAAAGAAAGATTCAACGACATTAAAACAGGCACCGGCAATAAGTTTGGAGTGTTTTCCTGGGACGACAATTAATAGAGTGTCGTTTTCGTTAAGATGTGCAGCCATTAAGCCCTGCATTACCTTCCCTTCGGTAAAAATGTGCAACACATTGCACCGTCTAGAGTCTTTTAGAACAATCCCGCAAAGAATGTTTACATTCTTTTTCTTGATTCTTTTCTTGTTTTTTGTTGATAGGAATATTGTGTAACGCATTGCTTGATTCTCTCTTCTTTAAAGTTTTCTTTCACCCCACGCCATTTAGAATAGACAAAATATATTGCACACGGCAACTAGGCAAGATAAACGGTCGGCAAGATCGATAAACGATAGAAAAAACAATGGAAATGATTAGGAGTTGTGAGGAAGATGATACAATCTCAAGGCTTTGCGAGGCATCAATGGAAGGATCAGTATTCACCTTGAACTCATTGATCCAAAAGGAACCCTTGAATCTGAGCAAGATTTCGCTCACCACTTTCAATGAAACTCCCATGCACATCTCAGCCTTGCTAGGCCACCTTCATTCACCAAGCAGCTTCTTCCTCCTCAGACCCTTGCCGCTTCACTTGGCTTCTGCAAAGGGCCACGCTGAGATAGTCCAGGCACTGCGCTGCAGCAAAATAAAGATCCTGAATCTGATATGTGCTTGTTCAGAGATAAATGTGGAAGAATACCTCTCCATTATGCAGCCATGAGAGGCCATGTGGACGTGATTGAGCTACTGGTCGCCGCACAAGAGAGGTCGATTTTCGAAGTTCTTCCTGACGGAGAAACGGTTCTCCACTTTTCTGTTCAGTACAACCATTTGGAGGTCTCAAAGTGTTGGTGAAAGCGGCTGGTTATGACAACGCAGAGTTCCTCAACTCCAAAGAGCATGTTGGTGGTAATACCATTTTGCATTTAGCTCCCATGCTAAAGCAAATTGAGGTAATTGAATATTGATCAAATCCTGTAGATTTTATGAGCCCTCTGTATTTGTTAAAAGAAATTTTATTCTTTGATATAAGTTCTTTGATTCAAAAGAAAAAAAGAAAAGAAAAAGAAAAGAAAAGTAGTTAGAAACTTTTTTGATCATTGGAGAATTATATCTGTAATGTAATTAATGTGTGTTTCAAAACTTAAAAATTATATGTTTTTGCTATAATCCTATAACATGCTTCCAACAAATTACGTAAGATCTAGAGAAAAGAAGCATAGCAATAACATTTATTTAACGCAGAATGTTACAAAACTTTTCGTAATAATTTTCCTTTCAACATCAGTGTTATCTTAAATAAATGTATATTATAGTTCGTAAATTTTATGTATACATTAAAAGGATAGTTCTAAATATATGTTGTAGTTTGTAAATTCTATATATATGTTAAAAAAGATAGTTCTAGGAGGACCTTAATCAGGCACTAAAATTATATTATAAAAGGGTTAATTATGTAATTGTACCTTCGAGTTTAACTATTTCTCAATTTATCCTTATATTTTTAGAAACTACAAAGGTACCCTTGAAATTTTAAATACTTATTTCACATTCATCCCCATCCCCATGAATAGAAAAAAAATTAGAAAAAATAACATGACTGCCCTTAAATAATTATGATAAATATTTTATATATTAAAAACATATAAAAAATTTACAACAAAACATCAAATTTCAAAACAAGATCTCAAGTTTCATGACTTTTTAAATTTTAAAATATATGTTTTAAATTTTTTCAAGAAGAAACATATATTTCATAAACAAATTAGGTTTAGTCAAGGATATTTTTATCTCATCTTTATGCTTTTTAAGTAAAAAAGTCTATAAGGGATAAAATTGAAACAAAATTTTTAAATTCAAAAGATACCCTTGTAATTTCTAAAAAAAGAGACAAATTAAGAAATAATAAAAATAAGATGTATAATTATACGGTTGACCCTTTTATAGAATCATATCTAAATCACAAATACTTATGCTGAAAGCTTCTTTGTTGTGCTCGATATTTATGTACTAATTAGCTGAATTTTTATTGTTGGATCTCGAATATGTGTCTGCCTTTACGCTTTATATGAATTTATTAGTTGATCCGGTCATTATTTAAGGTAGAATATCCTTGTTCTTTATGGTTATTCACGTCCAGCTTACACATACGGCCAGTGATTAGTCAATCTCTTTGACCCTTTATTAGACATATGGCCAGTCATTCTCTTTGACCCTTGATTAGTTTACACATTTTCTATTATATCATATCATAGAAAATACATATGGCATTTCTACGGTACCTTTGGGGAAACCATCACTCAAAGGTAATACGCAGATGTAAATAACTTAATTATGACGTTCATTGAAGGTATCACCAATAACCGTCCCGAAGATTATATTACACATCTTTACCATCCTTAAGTCAGCATAACAACATGAATATATACATGTATAATATATATATATATATATATATATAATTTATATATATGTATATTAGCACTATTTTTACAAACGTTGTTAGTATTAGTTAATTCCATTATGTATGCAAATGTTGCAGACTGTTAAGTACTTGTTATTGATACCCGAAGTAAAGGAGGCCATATTTCCATATTAAGATGTTTGGGGGCAAAGTTGCTAAAAAGAAAGAAAGCCCCATAAGATTAAGTTACGGAACCGTAAGATACTCCTGAATTGTTTTAATTTTCAGGGACGAAAATTTTATGAGGTGGATAGATTGTAACGACTGAGAAAAAAATAATAAACGTGATTAATTAGGGATTTTTTTCAAAATTACTTGGTTAAGTACTTGAAATGTTATGATAGTACATTAAAATAGTTATTTTTAATATGCTAAACTAAAAGTTTATGATTCATTAATTTCATATATGAGCCATAGTGGTAGCAATTATAAAAATCTCAATTTAAAAGATTTAAATTGAGATTATATGATAAAAGTGGAATTCCCCAACTTACCATGATTATGTGGAAATTCCTATATACTATCAGTTCGGTAAGAGTACAGTTAAATGTACAGTTATGGTTACGGATCAAATTTGATAAATCCAACGTGACACAGAATTAGACTGTATACCACAAAATTGTTTTAAAAAAAAGAAAATATTAAAAAAATCAGAATTCTCTCTCTCTACTTTCTCTCTCTACATTTTTTTCTCTCTCTCTCTCCTCAAATCTCGGTCAAGATTTGGCATCCGTTTTTGACACCTCCCACACCAATAGAAAGCTTCCGTCGAGCTGAGTCCAATGACATGCGTGCCACTCGCAACGTCGTTGGAGGAAGTCGCACGCGCCGCCCAAAGTGTGACGACCCGCCTTTTCGGGCAGTCACTTTACTTTCATAATCATCGTTTCGTAAACAGTAATCTTACTTACTTAGTAAGAAAATACTGTAGTAAAATTTTTTTTCTTTCCTTAAACGTTCTTTAAAACTGACGCGACCTCCGTCGCATTCAAGTGGAGACATCGCTCAACACTTGACCTTAAAATCATTTCGAATCGTTTCTCAATACTTAATAAGAAACACTTATTAAATCATAGTTTAAAACTTTACTTTATAATTACATAAAACAGTTCATAAACTGTATCTTAAAACTTTGAATACAATTCTTAAAACTCTGATTTTCTTTAAACTTTGAAAACACAACATTAAACAATGGAAAACATTTTCTTTACGTAGCGGAAGCAAACAGTGATGGTATCCATACCCAAATCTTCGCATCTGTCCTCCGCCGCACCCAGCTCTTCTAACGGGTCCCATTGGTCACCCATAAATTACCTACAGCATGAAAAACTTTTAATGAGCTTTCGCTCAGCAAGTTCAAACATATTCTCACAAAGTATTTAAACATGCTTTAAAACTTTTCTCATGAAAACCTTTCTCTTGAAACGTTCTTCATGAACGTTTTCCATAAACATTTATGAAAATATTTTTCATAAACGTTTTCCTTAAACATTTCTAAAAACGTTCTTCATAAACGTCTTTCATAGAACATTTCTGAAAACGTTTTTCTTAAAACATTTCTGAAACGTTTTGCATAAACGTTTTTCGTAAAACATTTCTTCAACGTTTTTCTTAAAACGTCATTCGTAAACCTTTTCTTGCAAACCTGAAATGTTTTTCATAAACATTTAATGTAAAACCTTTCTCTTAAAACATTTCTTGAACATTTTTCTTAAAACGTCGTTCATAAACCGTTTCTTGAAAACATGAAAATGTTTTTCATGAACATTTGTCATAAGACATTTCTCTGAATGTTTTCCATAACATAGCATATAAACATTTCATAAATTAGCATTCAAGTAACATCAGAATGCATGACTCCATTTATGCTCAATTATTAACTTCAATTATGAGCATATTATGAAAATTATATAAACTTAAATATTCATGTCTTTCTAAATCTTTATTCTTATTCCTTAACTTTCTTTATCTTGTAACCTTCATTTTCCTTACTTTACTTTAGTGTTCGTACCAACTCATTAATCATGAGATCATATACATGATGCTTCCCTTGTGGAAGACTTGAGACCATCAAACATTGAGGTCTTGTACCTCACCTTTAGGAGGTCACACTTTAATTTTACTTTTATTACCTCATAACAAAGAGGCTGGTACGACACTTTCTTTTTTATCTTTACGTTACCTTCTTATTAACTTTAGTGAGCATTTCAAATGCAATCACATCATATGCAATACACTTGCAATTCATAGCTTGTACTATAAAATTTATTGCATAACAGATGCAACATATTGCACAATAAATGCAACATAAAATGCAAACATATTTTACTAATCATAATTTGCATTCTAACACACATTGCATAACAAATGCAACATATTGCTTAATAAATACATCATAAAATGCAAACACATTTTGCAAACTATAACTTTTATTCTTAAATTTATTGCACAACAAATGCAAATTATTGCATAGCAAATGCATCATTAAACCTTTAACTTAAACTATAAAACATTATGCATTGTCATAATGCAAAACATACTTTCAATACTTTGAAAATCATAACTTAGACTTTTAAATAACGTTATGCATATCAATATGCCAATAAACCTTTAACATAACGATTGCAATTTCATTGCAATTCTTTTTCTTGAACTTTAAAACTTTTTGCATAATAAATGCAAATATACTTTAAAAGAAACTTGCTTAACAATTGCAAACACAATTGCAAATCATATAAATAAACATTTAAAAATCATTTACTTCATGCTGTAGGTGAGGTTTGAAACTTACACAACTATGCTCTAGCGTTCTCTATTCCGTTCCTTTTCCTTCCATTGGTCGGCCTCTGTATCCTGATCAAACGACAGCCGACTCATTAATTAACTTTCTTTATTATCAATCCACTCGATTGATAATAAAACGTAAACATTAATCATTCATTCCTTTTTCATAACTTGGTATACTATCGATCTACCATTCTCTTACTTAAAACATTCCTCGTTAAATCTTGATCTCACATGACCGTTACGTTACTTAACGTATCACGGAACATTTTCCATCTAATAACATTATGCTAAATCGGAGTGTTCGACTCCGTTCTAGCCGTTTCCTTAAAAATGACGATTTTACCCTTAACGGGTTTTTCGTCACCTTATAACGTTATAAAACCTATTCTTACATAAAACAGTGTAACAATCACTGATCATGCATTTCATAAATTTCTATGAAAGCATCTAAAACAGTTCATACAGTAGGCAAGATTCCTACTTACTTGAACTCCAAGCTAAGCAGATCCAGTTGTATCTCGCTGCATCTACAGTATGTGAAGCATCCTCTGCAGTGCTCCTCGAGCTACCATGAATGGCTAGGAATGCTTCCTGGAGATCATACATTCTTGAAAACATCATTCTGGACTCCGATATTGCTGCTTGAATCGCCTCGATCTGCGTGCAGTCGATACCGGATGATTTTCATCGGAGTGGAATTAGCTCGAACGGAGGTCACCATTGCGTTCAGAGCGTCGAAACGAGTCGGGAGGCGGTCTCGGATCTTCGATCGGAGGTCCGGATCACAAAATCCCATTTTGCCCTTTGACCGGCCGTTGACCGGCGTTGACCGCCTTTGACCGGCCGTTGACCGGCGGCGGTTGGCCCCGTTGAGGGCTGAGCTCGAGCCTACCCCCCCTAATTCGACCCTCCTGAGTCGATTGGTGGGGTCAATTTCACCCAATTCGGCCTCCATCTGCTCCAATCGAGGATGGATTTCTCGGCTAACACCGGCGGCTCCGATCTCGGTCCTTCGGCGACGGTAGCCCAAAATTGACTTGGGCGTTTTCTTCCCCGTGTCCCTCTGAGTGTTTCCCCTACGATGGGGCAGCTCAACACCGCGTGGAACGGCGGCTCCACCTCCTCACGGCGGCGCTCCACGGTGGACCTTGGTTCTCCGCCTTCTCGCGGTGTTTCCCCAAAATTAAGGTGTTGGGAAGCTTCCTCTCGGTCCTCTGAACGTGTTTGTGCCTTCAATTTGGCACAAAACGGCCTAAAATGGCCAACCCAAACTCACCCACGTCGACGGTGGCGGGCGTCTCCGTTCTCCGGCGAGGGGCGGCGGAATGGTGCAATTGACCGAGGGGTCTTGCTCGCCGTCGCCCTCTGATCATTTTGGCATCGGCGGTGTGCCACACCGCCACCAGGAACGACGGCTCCGACGGCGGCGACGGGGCAGCTCCGGCGAAGCCTTTCCAGCCAAAATTGAGCTGGAAAATTGGTACCATCTTGTTCCTCTCATCACACTGAGTCCATAGACACCAAAATCGCGTCGATTGGTGGTCGGACGGCGGAGAAACGACGTCGGGAAAAAATGGGTTTCGCCGCCACTTTGGGCGGCGCGTGGGCCCTCCTCCGGCGGCTATTTGGGTGGCACGACACCTTGTTGGACTCAGCTCGTCGAGAGCTTCCCACTGGTATGGGAGGTGTCGAAAAATAACGCCGGAATCTCAAACGAGATTTTGAGGAGAGAGAGAGAAAATCTAGAGAGAGAAAGAGGAGAGAGAAAGTCGAGTTTGTGTGATATTTCTGATTTTTTCCTTTTTTTTTTTCTTTTCTTTTCTTTTATACAAAGTATAAAATAAAATTGTGGTCCACACAATTCAATTCTTATATTGCATTACTCTAACACTGTATAATTTTCCATCTTATTATACAGTATTTTTTCTTTAATTGTACTTTGTCTTAACATAATTTTTAATTTAATGCATTTTTAATGCACTAAAAATCTCGGGTGTTACACAAAGTGGCAAAGAAACCCAAACTTTCCAGTGAGATATCTTCTTCGTTTGATGTCCAATCGACATGATTCTTGTTCCTACATGACCACCACGACGAGAGGAACAAAAATCACCCTTGGTGGTAGCTCAACAACCGCCAGATTGCTTTGCCCATCTACCACCGTCTCTCGCCACTGTGGTGATCTCAGAACCATCGTTCCACGTGATGTTGAGGAGCCCAACCATGGGGGAAACACTCAAGAGAGGATGGGTAACAAAACCCCCAACTCAATTTCACGGTAGCTCCGTTAGATATAAGAGATCGGAATCCCCATTTGTGCTGCCAATGTCAAGCTTCGATCTGCTATGTTAGGTGCAGAATTTGACAAAATTGACACCGCCATTAGACTCAGAAGGGTCAATTTAGGGGGGATAAGCCCGAGCCCAGCTGCCAACGGAGTCCGATCAAACTCGGTCAACGATGACTTTGGGATTTTGTGATCTGGACCTCCGATCGACGATCTGAGACCGCCACCAGACTTGTTTCGACGCTCTAAATGTGATGGCGACCTCTGTTTGAGCTAATTCCACTTCGGTAAAAATCTTTTGGTACTGACTGCACGTAGATCGATGCGATTCAAACTGTTGTAACGGAGTCTAGAATGACATTTCTAGTAATGTATGATCTCTAGGAAGCATTCATAGCCATTCATGGTCACTCGAGGAGCACTACAGAGGATGCTTTGCATACTGTAGATACAACGAGGTACAACTGGACCCGCTTAGCTTGGAGTCCAGGTAAGTAGGAATCTCGCCTATAGTATGAATAGTTTTAAAATAAAATATTTTAAATGTGTTCATAAAAAGTTATGAAAATGCATAAACGGTGAATTGTTACACTGTGTATGTTATGATGCACTGCTATGTTATGATAATTTGAACTATTATGTTATGATGTGCCACATCATATGTTGGTATGATCATATAAAGTGATGAACGCAATATAAATTTGTAATATATTTGCAATAACTATGTTTAAAGTATGTTTGCATTTTATTAATGCATAAAGTTCTACGGCTTAAGTTATAAGTTTAAAATTGCATTTGTTATGCAATAAGTTTTAGAGTACAACTTATGATTTGCAATTGAGTTTGCATATAATGTGATAGCATTTAATATGCTCACTTAGAATAAAAAGAAGGTAAAACAAAGATAAAAAGGAAGTGTCGTACTAGCCTGCTTGTTGTGAGGTATTAAAAGTAAAGTTAAAGTTGTGACCTCCTAGATGTGAGGTACACAAATAAAGTTAAAGTAAGACCTCGGTGTTCGATGGTCTCAAGTCTTCCACAAGGGAAGCATCATGTTAAAGATCTCATGATTAATGAAACTGATATGAATACTAAAGGTTATAAGATAAGAAAAGTTAAGTAACAAGATAAGTCATGGTTTAAATGATTAAGCATAAAACAAGTTGATAAGCTACCATAAAAGGTTCATGCATATTTTTATTAATATGATTTTAACTGCATATTTTATTCAAAAGATTTTTAATTATGATTTGCGAGACTGATTTCCTATTTACTGAGCGAAAGCTCATTTAAGTATGTTCATGCTATAGGTAAGAAAACCTGTCAGCGACATTGATGGGCAGTGGTGAGCGATAGACCAATAGTGGAGATGGATATGAACACCGCCCACGTAATGTAATATTTTTGCATTATTAATTTACGAATTTATGCATGTTTTTGTTTTACGTTAACTATTTATGAAAAACATTTTTATGTTTTCAAGGAAAGGTTTATGAAGGACGTCTTATAAAAAACGTATTTGAAATGTTTAATGAAAAATGTTTATGAAAAAACGTTTTAAAAGAAAGAACTTTATGAATATGTTTTATAAATTTATTAATTAAAGTTCAGACGATTATGCTTTGAGAAAATTATTATGATTATGTTTTAAGAAAATTGATGTTGTGAAGTATGCATAAGTTAAGTTTTTACGAATTATGATTATGTTAAATCGTAATGATTATTATGTGACCTTTTTTCATATTTGAGAAATTAATGTTAATATGCTAGTTTACGAAATTATGTTTTGAAAAATGATTAATATTTCTTTCAAGATTATATATTACGAATTCTTTATTATCAAGAATTCATTTGAAATAATTATGTTTAAAGTACTTTTGCATTCTGTTAATGCATAATGATTTACTGTTTAAGTTATAAGTTTTAAGTTGCATTTGTTATGCAATAAGTTTTAAAGAGAACAAGTTATGACTTGCAATGTGTTTGCAAATGTTATACAAGTTATTTTTTAAAAAAATATTTTCACTTGTTTTGCATAAAGTTATAAAGATTAAGTAAAGGTTTGCAATGTATTTGAAAGGAAAATTTTTATTCCGTAATTTTCAGTACTTTATATTAAAGTATATTGAGATTACGATTATATTCAAGTTAAGTAACGGCCACGAAGTAGGATCATCACAAATTAAGTCTGTGTTTGTAAAATGATTCAAACTTATGAGTTCAAACGTCTACAGTATGTAGTGTTGGAACATAATTTTTCTTAAAATCACGAATATCTAAAAACTTTCTTTCCCTTTTCTATTGAAAAAGAAAACAAATATGGTTTTCAGTCACAAAAGAAAAATAAAGATTCGGGACAAATTTGAACCATTAACTATTGATTGTAAATTCATGAACGAGTCTTGAATTTGAATCTAAAATTGCGTTTCCATAATGCTATAAGAAAATTCAAATTGATATATAACTAATCAGGTTTGATTTTTTTTTCAATAAAAATAAAGAATCCTTATAAATTTCAATTATAACAGCAAGAATAAAGCTAGGGTACACCAGAGGTGCCCCTCTCCATATACGCGATAGCTGAGTTGGAAAGCTGACTCAGTGTTTCTCGTTCTTGTGCATTTTTTACAAGGAAAACACTTTTTATCCAGTTTACGACTCTGTTACGTGTACCAGTTGACAAAGAAGAAGCAGAAAAACGACTTGATTAAATTCATAAAGAGTCTTACGGATTTGATTAAAACGTAGTACATCGAATTCGGAGAGCCGGTTTTTATTGGAAAGATATGGAAAAGGATGTAGTCAAGTTGCAAAAGGAATGCAACATTTGCAATTTCAAAATGAAAGTTGTTGAAATGGTGTTAGTTGCGGAAGTTGATGGTTGGCGAAGACCATACGTGGAATACTTGACTGACGGAACATTACCCGAGAACCCAAAAGCGGCATGCAAAAGTAAGAAGCATGCACACAATATTAGCTGGAGGAGGATGTTTTGTACAGGATAGGGTAAAATGGGGAGAATCTTAGGTGCCTGACTAATTATGAACTTAAAAGAAATACTAAGAGAAGTGCACGAATGAGACTGTGGGGAGCACCAAGGAGGCTACAAATTATGCGAAGAAATATCGAGAATTGGGTATTATTAGCCAACTATGGAGAAAGACACGTGGGAATCTGCTAAAAGATGTCACAATTGCCAAATCTTTAGTGACCTGATTCATGCCCCGGCTGTTACATTGCGTTCCATATCAGCACCATGGCCATTTCATCCCCTCCTTCTAAAGGAAGGGTTAGGATTTTAGCGGCAACAGAGTGCTTTATTAAATGGGCCCAGGCAATCCCACTCAAAAGAGCCACCACCGAAGCAGTCGCGTTCTTCCTTTTGGAACATATAATATGCAGATTTGGAATACCCAAAAGAATTTTGTCCGACAACGGGACCCCTTTCACTGGGCATGCTGTGCAAAAATTATTGAACGACTATCAAATACACCATGGAAACTCGATACTGCCCCCAAGGAAATGGACTGATTGAGGCATTCAACAAACTGCTTGTCAGGATCTTCAGTCGTACAGTTTACGAATGTCCTGACAAATGGCATGAGTTCATTCCACTAGCCTTGTGGGCTTATCGAACCTCAAGAAGGGGCTGTTAGAATAAAATTGTGATGAAAACCATCATTACTCAAGATCGTTCATGTCAAATCATCAAGAATATTAATAAGATGCGGAAGCTAACTTGAATCCATAAATTGAATATGATTCTTGAGTCTTTTGGTTGAGGATCTTCCAAGTCTGGTACGTAAATCCTCCCTATCAGAATGCTCTGTAATCTCTCTGTAGATGGGTAACAGAAAAATAATGTACATACTGACTTGGGGACCACAACCCCTTTATATAATTGCTAAACCCTAGCAATTATCCTTAATTACCAATTTAGCCCATCATAAAATTAGTAATTTCCCTTTTGGTCTCTACACATAGGAGGCATACACTTAATGATGCATTAAAAGCCCAAAACCCAAATTGATCACTTTTAATTGGGCAACCTTATTGATAGCCTTTAATTCACATTTATTTAATATATTGGCCCACAATTGGATTTTGATCCAACAATCTCCCACTTGGGCTATATATGAAACTTTATAAATGTGAATTATACCTTATGAGCTCATGAATTTTGCTATCAAAACCTTATGCACCTCAACAATCTTGTCCATTAACTATATCAATATAGGACCAAAGCGACCTTCGTTACATATGTCGTAACTAGACCCATCAATGATCACATATACCAATACAACTAATAACAAGATCAAGCATGGATGTGTAGCATGGAAATTTCATGCAATGTGACCTTAACATGCCTATTTCCAACTGGTCCACCTGAAAACCTTAGTGAGATCAACCATACCAAAATCAGAATGTGAATAAACTGAAAACTTTATTTCTGCAGAAAATAACCTCAAAATATCCATAAACTGAAATAACTGAAAAATGTCTATATCATAAGAGCATTTAAAATTACAAACTCCCACTAAAACTAAACATCCTTAAATGATATGACACCCATACGAGCAGTGTGCTCATGAAACATTTTGGGTGGCAATCCTTTAGTAAGCGGATCCGCAATCATGGAGTTTGTGCCGATGTGCTCTATAGACAACTGTCCACTCTGAACTCTTTCTTTCACAACTAGGAACTTGATCTCTACATGCTTTGACTTCGTCGAGCTCCTGTTGTTGTTGGAATACAAAACTGCTGACTTATTGTCACAAAATATCTTGAGTGGTCTTTGAATACTGTCCACTATACGCAGCCCCGTGACAAAATTTTGCAGCCATATTCCATGATTGAATGCCTCATAACACGCTATGAACTCTGCCGCCATTGTGGAAGATGCTATAAGAGACTGTTTAGCACTCTTCCAAGAGACAGCACCTCCAGTCAGAAGGTAGACATAGCCCGATGTAGATTTCATACTATCTTGGCATCCAGCAAAATCAGAGTCAGTATACCCAAAGATCTCAAACTGTTCTGACCTCCGATACGTGAGCATGTAATCCTTTGTTCTCTGAAAATACCTCAAGATTCGTTTGGCTGCTACCCAGTGATCCTTTCCAGGATTGCTTAAGTACCTGCCCAACATCCCTGTAACGTACGCAATATCTGGACGCGTACAAACCTGAGCATACATTAGACTCCCTACTACTGACGCATAAAGAATCTTCTGCATTTCCTTAACCTCAAAATCATTCTTAGGCCACTGATTGAGACTAAACTTGTCTCCCTTAGCCACAGCGGTATCACCTGGTTTACAATCCTGCATGCCATATCTCTTAAAAATCTTTTCGATATAGCCCTTTTGTGATAATCCTAAAGTACCCCGAGAGCGATCCCGGTGTATCTGTATACCCAACACAAAAGAGGCGTCACCAAGATCCTTCATCTCAAATTTCTTTGATATAAATCTCTTGGTTTCGTGTAACAAGCCTATATCGTTGCTGGCAAGCAAAATGTCATCGACATATAAAACCAGGAAAATATACTTACTCCCACTGAACTTATGGTATATACAATCATCGACCAAATTCATCTCAAAACCGAACGAGATGATAACCTGGTGAAATTTGTAATACCATTGACAAGAAGCTTGCTTGAGCCCATAGATAGATTTCTTTAATTTGCAAACCATCTTCTTTGCATCTCTTGACACAAAGTTTTCCGGTTGCACCATATAGATTGTTTCATCAATGTCACCATTGAGGAACGTAGTCTTAACATCCATCTGATAAAGCTCAAGATCAAAATGTGCCACTAATGCCATTATAATCCTAAAAGAGTCTTTCGAAGAAACCGGAGAGAAAGTCTCTTTATAATCAATGCCTTCTTTCTGTGTAAAGCCTTTAGCGACAAGCCGAGCCTTATACCTCTCCACATTGCCTTTCGAATCCCTTTTGGTCTTAAATATCCATTTGCAACCAACGGGTTTCGCACCTTCAGGCAATGGGACAAGATCTCAAACGTCATTGTCTTTCATGGACTTTATCTCTTCATTCATGGCATCAATCCACTCTTGAGATCTAGAACTTTCCATGGCTTGACGGAAGTTGATTGGATCATCTTCCACCATACCAATGTCATACTCATGTTCTTGGAGAAATACAATGTAATCATCTGGCACCGCACTTCTCCTTTCTCTAGTGGATCTCCTTAATGGCATAGGTTCTTGAGGTGGTTGAGTTTGTTCTTCTAGAACAATTTCTGGAATGGGAGGTTCTCCGACATTGTCTTGATTTGGGTCTGCTTCTTGAACGATGTCAGGAGTAGAAACCTGATCAATGTCAATAACAGCTATAGGAATATCAACATATTCCTCTTCAAAGACAAAGTCCCTAACCATATCTCCCCCCGTAAACTCGACATCCTCAAAGAACCTGGCATTTCCCGTCTCAAATATCGATTTGGTCGTGGGATCATAAAACTTGTACCCCCTGGATCTTTCAGAGTATCCAATAAAATAACAACTAACCGTCCTTGAGTCCAGTTTCTTTTCATTAGGCCTATAAGGCCTTGCCTCAGCTGGACATCCCCAAACATGCAAATGCTTTAGACTAGGCTTCTTGCCTGTCCAAAGTTCGTAAGGGTTTTGGTAGTTGCTTTAGTTAGAACCTTGTTAAGGATATATGCTGCAGTCTTAAGTGCTTCTCCCCAGAGTGATTCTGGTAAAGTAGAATGAGAAATCATACTCCTCACCATGTCCTTAAGCGTTCTGTTTCGTCTTTCAGCAACACCATTCATAATGGGCGAACCCGGCATAGTGTACTGTAGGACGATACCGCTTTCCTCTAGGAACTTAGCAAACGGTCCTGGACGTTGTTCACCTGAACCGTCATATCTACCATAGTATTCACCACCACGGTCAGATCTGACGCTTTTAATCCTTTTGTCGAGTTGATTTTCAACTTCAGCCTTATAATTTTTGAACACATCCAGCGACTGTGACTTTTCATGAATGAGATATATGTAGCCATATCTGGAAAAATCGTCTATGAACGTTATAAAATATTGTTGACCATTCCAAGAAGCCGTAGGGAATGGCCCACAAATGTCTGTATATATAAGTTCTAAGACGTCCAAAGTCCTGTTGGCCTCAAATCTCCTTTTATTGGTTTGTTTCCCCTTAATACAGTTAACACAAATATCAAAATCTGTAAAGTCTAAGGGGTCGAGAATTTCGTCTGACACAAGTCTCTCTATTCTCCTTCTGGAGATATGACCCAATCTCTTGTGCCATAACGCAGCTGAATTCTCATTGGTTAATTTTCTCTTTATACATCGTGTACTTAATTGCAAGGATTCATTAAATGAAGCAATTGTATCAAGCAAATAAAGATTATCGTAACCTGATAAAGAACCGGAACCAACTAATTTTGAATCATGAAACAAACTAAATTTTCCATTTCCAAATGAACAAGAATAACCAGATTTGTCCAAAGCTGAAATAGAAATCAAATTTCGTCTAAAAGACGGTACAATAAATGTTTCATCAAGATCCAAATAAAATCTAGTCTTTAACAATAATCTAAATTTTCCTATTGCTTCAACTTCAACTTTCTTGCCATCACCCACGTAGATGTATCTTTCACCATCAGTTGGCTTTTGGCATCTCAGGCATCCTTGCATAGACACACTAATGTGAGTGGTTGCACCAGAATCCATCCACCAAGTGTGTTTAGGTACCGAAGTTAAATTAACCTCAGAACAAACCAAATTAAGAAGCATACCTTTTCTAGCACGCCAAGCGTGATAATTGGTGCAATGCTTCTTTTTATGTCCTGCAGCTCCACAGAAGAAACAACCCGTACCTTCCGGATCAACCGGTCTCTTTTGTTGCTTCTTTGGAGGTGCTGTAACTGTAGCTTCCTTATCCTTCTTCCTTTTCTTCCCTTTGTCCTTGTAAGTATTAGCCAAGTAAGCACTTTCTGTCTTTCTTGCTTCAACCTTTCCTCTTCTTGCACACAATGTGAGATGAGCTCATTAAGAGACCAAGTCTCCTTTTGGCAGTTGTAGCTCACCTTAAACTAACTGAAGTGTGCAGGAAGAGATATAAGAACTAAATGCACTAGCAAGTCCTCAAAAAGGTCAAGCTTAAGTGCTCTTAATTTTGAAGCAAGATGAGACATCTCCATGATGTACTCCCTGATGTTCCCCTTACTTTTGTATCTCATTGAGATGAGGTTTGCCAAAAGTGTACTTGTTTCAGCCTTTTCATTTTTGGCAAATCTCTTCTCAATGTCCTCAAGGAACTCTTTGGCTGTCTTTATCGTTTCAGATATAGTGCCCCTGAATGCTTCTGGAATGGCCTTCTTCATGATCATCATACACATGCGATTTGACTTCTCCCACCTTTCCATGTCCTTCTTTTGATCAGAGGAACTTTTATCTGTAAGAGGTGTGGGAGAAGGAACCCTTAACGCAAGGTCGAGATCCATGACTCCGAGAACTATTAGGAGGTTCTCTTGCCATGATTTGAAGTTGCTACCATTCAGCATAGGAATTGAATTGATGTTGGCAGTAATATTAGAGGCAGAACTAGTAGTTGAAACAGAGAACAAAATAAACAAAACCAAAACAAGCTCACATAAGAATCCTTAATAACAATAATAAATCCAAATAAAGGTAACTCCATCTCAAGATATCGGGCACTCCATTAATATTTAGTCTTTGGACAGAAATATTAACTTGTAAGTGATATCTTGGTGTAGTAATCAAACACTGACAATAAGAACATGTCAAACAATAAATCTTCCTTTGGGCCGATTTATTGTTTACATATAAAACCGAATAATCATCACGTGTTTATCACCACAGGTGTACATGCAATTTTGTCAAATATTGCCTTCCTTTGGGCCGGTCAATATTCACATAAGTTACATAAACACAACCTTTTATATTTCAAAACAAATTAATTTCCACAAGAGAGGCCACTTTGGTGACATGTTGCTTCAATTAATTCATCTCAAAATATATATAAAATACCAATATTTGAATTTAAAATTGTACCAAAATTGACCAAAATTAAAAAATAAAAATAAAAAAAAATTGGTCAAGGTCAACTTTGACTGGGTCGGGGCTGGACCGGGTTAGGAGAACCCTACCGGGATCCTAAACCAACCCTTTTTTTTTTTTTCGGGTCACCTAGGGGTTGAACCCCTAGGGACTTACCAGTCACGGGCCCAGCCTGTGTAGAAAAATCCAGTCACGGGCCAGCCCGTGTACCCTTCCTTCTTTTTTTTTTTCTCGGTAACCCAGGGGTTTGAATCCCTGGGTTGGAACGGATTACGGGCCCAATCGGGCCCGTGTAACTCAGGTCTGGGCTTCGGCCCAGATCTTTCCCTGATTAACCCTAGGGGTCTCTCGACCCCTTTGGGCGAAACACGGGCGGCCTAACGGCCGCAACCTGTGTGCAGCGGTCAAACGGCCGCTGCTTCTTTACTCCGATCGACGCCCTGGAGCTACAACCGGAAAGGGCCGATGCCGACGGTCGAAACCCCGGCGACCGGCGAACGGCCCAACATTTTTTTTTTTTTTATTCCTCAGAGGCCGCCGCTTTCTTTCCGGCGCAGCCTCACGGCCGCGCACGGAGTCCTTCCCCGGCGGCAGTAAAGATGCCGTCGGTCTTCCCTGATTCCCGAAACAGAAACCCAACAAACAAACAAAAAAAAAATCCATATATATATATATGCATATATACAAAACAACCGAATATATATATATATAACATAACTTCAATCAAAACGTAACAACGTTTTTTTTTTTTGTTCTTTTCGGGCACAGGACAAATTCATTGATTGATAAACCAAAAATTTTCAAACAACTGTTCTCAAATTCAACAATTTTATAAAACCATAGATTTTTTGTTCTTTTCGGGCACAGGACAAATTCATTGATTGATAAACCAAAAATTTTCAAACAACTGTTCTCAAATTCAGCAATTTTATAAAACCATAGATTGTCAAATTTGAGAATTTTTAATGAGAATCACATATAGAAAATTATTGATTCTCAATGATTCAACATGAAGAGGCTCTAGATACCACTTGTTAGAATAAAATTGTGATGAAAACCATCATCACCCTGGATCGTTCATGTCAAATCATCAAGAATATTAATAAGATGCGGAAGCTAACCTGAATCCATAGATTGAATGTGATTCTTGAGTCTTTTGGTTGAGAATCTTCTAAGTCTGGTACGTAAATCCTCCCTATCAGAATGCATATAATCTCTTTGTAGATGGGTAACAGAAAAATAATGTATATACTGACTTGGGGACCACAACCCCTTTATATAATTGCTAAACCCTAGCAATTATCCTTAATTACCAATTTAGCCCATCATAAAATTAGTAATTTCCTTTTTGGTCTCTACACATAGGAGGCCCACACTTAATGATGCATTAAAAGCCCAAAACCCAAATTGATCACTTTTAATTGGGCAACCTTATTGATAGCCTTTAATTCACATTTATTTAATATATTGGCCCATAATTGGATTTTGATCCAACAGGGGCTCCACAAAATTCACACTATTCTCATTAGTTTACGGGTCAGAGGCTGTATTGCCAGCAGAAATCGCGGTTCCATCTGCTAGATTAGCAGAAGCTGCAGAGGTGGAAATGAAACAATCAAAAATGGCTAGAAGAACGGAGAGAACAGGCTCAGAATAATGTGCAAGTTTATCAACCAAGGGTAGCGAGAGCATATGATAAATTGGTCCAACCCAAATGTTTGGAATGGATGATTTGGTGTTAAAAGCAATGGATCATGTGATGCGAGGAATTCATGATACCAAATTCACACCAAATTGGGAGGGAACATTTATAATAGAGGATATATAAGAAAGCGGGGACTGTAGGCCGAAGAACCCCGCTAATGGGAAAATTACGCCTAATACTAAGGCCAAATATATTAAACAGCATTATTCGCAATTCAATGCTGCTCTTCTGGTACAAATAAGAAATAAATCAGTCTGTCTTTTAAAAAAAGAAAAAACATTTTTGTCCAGATTTTCTAGAGTCTGGTTTCTTATAATGCATCTTGTATCTACTACTACTACTACTAATAATAATAATAATATGCAATATCATTCCTCTTGAGAAAAGGAAAAGAAAGTAGGTAAAAACAAACTCAAAGAATGCGTTGCATATAAAATAAAACACCAACTGCATCGGTTTAAAAAAAAAAACGATTAAACTTGCAAGGAGTTGCGTTGCGGAACAAGTTCGGCACATGGATTTTGACGATGGCGACGTGCGTGGCACTCACCTTCCTCCAAGGCTTGTATCTGGTCACGCCCAATGATGTCATCAACCATGTGGTTTCGATCTGGGTAGTGTCATTTTACGCCTGGAGTGTGCTTCTTGCGCTCATCGCTTACAGTTACAGTTAGCTATGGTTTGTTGGCACTTGCTAGGAGATTCAAAAAGAAGTTAGAGAATCGCTGAGATAAAAGTTGTTCTCGTCTAGGATTTCTTGTTAATAAAGATATGATCTTTTTTTGGATGGTTTTATCTTTAACTATTTGCTAGTTTGAAATACTTTGTTTTGGAGCTTCCAATAGGATTACTTGAGACTTGCCTGCAAATATCGTCTCCCGCGGAAGATAAGTAAATACATACATACATACATATATATATATATATATATTGAGAAGAGAACCTAATATAATTTAGAGTTAATTCAGTCCTTGAACTTTTTTCTCTTTTAAAAATTAGTCCATATATTCACAAAATGTTTTAAGTTAACCCTTGAACTTTTTCTTGTCTCAAATTTAGTCCCTCAATTAAATTTTAAATAAAAAAGTTAGGAATATTTGCATAAATCCCCCTATCCTATGTATCCTATTTTATTTTGCCCCCTGATCTTTCAAATTCACTTAAAACACCCCGAACTATAAAAAAAAGGGTCACTTTGCTCCTTTTGTTCAATTCCATCTATATTAATTAAATATTAAAAAATTATATATTTTTTTGAAAGTTAAAAAAATTATAGTAGAATTATAATTAAATATATACAAAATTAATTAAATATTAAAAAAATTATTTTAATTTTTTTTCTAATTTTTCACTCCCTCCCTTCCTCATCTCTCACTCTCTCTCTTACTTTCTCTTTCTATAGTATGTAAAATTCATGTTCTTCACTAAAGAATTTAAGTCACTTGATAGACTTTTCCAACAATAGTAGCAAGCCCACCTTTAAACCAAAATATCAATGCTATTTAACTTCAAGATAGAACAATCTAAGATACTTAGCAACTGGTTTTTTCGTCAACAGCTCATAGACAATAAGAATCACGCATAACTCAAACCAAGAAACTGGAAACACAAATTTGCACCAGATAAAAACCACTTTTATGATTAATTAACAAAGCATAATAGAACTTAAATAAAAAAAAAATGAAACGCCCCATTCGTCCACTAGCACACCCTTATCACTGCCACCACACTGCCACCAACCCACCCTTCATCGCCTGCCCCCGTCCACCTCCGACTAGCCCACTACAGCTGCCCCACCCCTGTCGCATCCCCAGCCCACACGGTCGCTCTACGCCACTCTATCGTTAGCTAGATTTAGAAAGAGAACAAAGATAGAGAAAGAAGATGTAAGAGAATAAGGAGAAAGATCATCAAGAAGGAGGAATGGGAAAATAGGGAAAAATTATAATTATAATTAAAAAAATACTTATTTTATAGATTTAATCATAATTTTAATACATTTTTTAATGTTTTAATTACATGCCATGTCATCAATTCCATTCCCGATATAGACGGAATTAGATAGACGGGGCAAAGTGACCGCTTTGTATAATTGGGGGTGTTTTAGGTGATTTTAAAAAATGAGGGCAAAGTAAATTAAGGTACATAGATCAAGGGGATTTATGAAAATAATTCTCACTTTTTCCATAAAAAATTTAACAGAATCTAACCGAGCGACTAAATCTGAGACAAAGAAAAAGTTCAAGGGTTAAGCTAAAACACTTTTGAGCACATGGGCTAATTTTAGAAAGAAAAAAAAAAGTTTAAAGATGCTTGTTGAATTTAACTCTATAATTTAATATGATGTAACTATATATATATATATATACACACTGTGGCAATTAGTACTTTTTGCATATATTTGGATCCTCACTACGTATTTTTTGAACTTTTCCATATTTTTGGAAATAAAAATGCTGTTTGGTTTTGTTTTTAAAATATGTGAAAATATTTTTGTTTCAAAAAATAAGAATTTTTTAAAATTTATACTGAGAGTGCTTTTAAAATTTTTACTTCAAAAAACGTACAAAAACATTTTTAAAAATTTTAAAAACAAAAATAAACGGGGCCACGGTGCTCTCAAAATAGGCACAGGCAAGTTCGGATAATAGTTTTCCTAGGACGACAATTAATAGAGTGTCGTCTCTTTAACATACGGCCCTTAAGCACTGCATTGCCCTTGAGTCCCTTGCCTTCTCTTTGGTAAGAATCCTATGCAACACATTGCACCCTCTAGTGTCTTTCACAACAAGCATTGCGAAAGGAATACACAGCACTTTTTTTCTTTTCTTTTTATATATGGGAATATTGCGTAGCACATATTGACAGTTACCTTTCAAAAAGAAAAAAGAAACAAGAGCTTGTACACACTATGCCCTCACTATATATATCTTTTTCCATGCTTGATTCTTCTTTTTTTGTTACAGTATAGTAAAAGCAATTGAACCATCAAGTTTGAGTGAAGAAATTACAGCTTAAGCCTGTAAACTGAAAGGGCTCATCACTTCAACTGGGAAAAAACAAGAGAGAGAGAGACAGAGAGCATAAAAACTTTAGTATCAATGTTATTTAATGTGTGTTCATGCGCGCGTACGAGAATGACTATGGTGAAGGGCCTATAAAAAAAAAATGTAAATTGCTTCAGAAGTCACTAACTATTTAAAAATGTATAAATTACTTCTTATATGTTATAGTGTTAAGCAAAATCAAGCTCTAGTATAAAATTTTTATATGCTACAATAAATTGATTTTAATATTTAGTTCTTACAGCGTTGCCAAAGGTGTCTAATATTATGCTTTAATTTATGGTTAATCCTCGTGAGCATAGAATCTGTTAATCCTCGTACATAATAGTGGTAGTTAAGTAGTCTCATCATTAGCAACGGCCAATAACAAACGAAGCAACAAGCACTCCTAGAAAATTTGAAGAATTTACTGGGAAAAAAAAAGAAAAAGGATCGCCGTAGTGTAGCGCGTAAAAAGCGTTTATATTACAAAAAGATTTTTTTAAGATGATAATTAAATAATTTATTCCGATAAGTTTCTAAAAATAATTTTTCCTATTGAGTATGACTCGTCTAGAAATTTTCCACGTCCATTTGATTGATTCTCCTCTTCATCATTTTGCTTTCCTTTTGTTTCTGTTTCTTTGGTTTTTTCTTCTTTTTTTTTTTTAACTTTTGAAAAAGAAGCAAATGCGACTTTAGTCGCACTCATCGGCATTTTATCGTGTTCAAGAATTCAACCACCTCTGCGAGATGGCCCCACCTGATCCAGGAGCAATTATCTTATATGAATGCCGCAGCTTCTTACGCTACTTTAACAAATAATCATTCTCCACGTGGGAAGCAGTTGTCTATCTAATTTTTTAATATCACGGATTGAGCTAATTTTCCACTTAAAAAAGAGAGAGAGAATATTTTTGAGTAATTCTAATCAAATGTGTGACAATAATATGATTTGAGAGATTTGATTGGTAAATATTTTTTATATTAAAGTCCCTCTCACCTAAAATTATTTGTAGGTTTAAAAAAATTAAAGCACCTCTCCAAAGTCCAAACAAAATGGACATGACAACAAACAAAATAAAGGTTAACTTATTATTGTCCTTAAACTTTGAGTCATTGCTAGTTTATTTTCCGTACTTTAAAACCATATCTTTCGTCTTTGAATTTTGATTTACTACACTTAATTCTTTTCTTAGAATTTAGGTTAAAATTACTTTAAAATGAAGATTGACCTCAGTCTTTTGTCTTTTTTATGTGTATTTAACAAAAATTTTAGTAGAATGACTATATGATTGCACCACCCCCTTTTTTCTATTTATTTTTAATAAAAAAAAGCCTAACAAAAGATACAAATTGAGATTAAGTTAAAATTCAAAGGGTAATTTCTCAAATATGACATGAATTAATATATTTTTTAAAAAATATGACATGATATGTAATTTTTTTAAAACTTTTAAAAGATAAAATAGAACTTTTAAAAGTTCGACAAATAAATTAGGAATGATCTCCCAATGAAATTAACTCAACAAATCAATGAATAATGAATGGATCCATAGGATGGTATTGTGAGGCCTCCCATAGGGAATCACAAACTGCGCCCCTCATGGATAGGATTCACACGTCACCAACACTCTGGCTCGGACAAACCTAACATGATAAAAAATATTTTATATATATATATTTGACAAACGACAACAGATTCGGGAAACAACCTAATCCAAAACCGTCACGTGTCGGTGTTCCCATTCAGTTAACCTCTCCCCTCTTCGCCGGTGCCGCTCGTCTTTCTATATATAAACCTCCCATCTCCGGTCACCCGCCTCTCTCTCTCCCTCTCTCTCTAGAAATTGTTCGTACCATTATTTTCCCGCAAAAGCAAAAACTGTTGGTGCCACTCTACTCTCTCTCTCTCTTTAACAGATTTCTCTCTGTTCTGCTCTGATTCTCACCGGAACCTGAGTTTTCTCCGGCGAGATCCGAGCTTTCCGACCAAGATTCTTGGGAGGATGACGGTGATCATGTTCTTCTTTCCGGTAAGATAGGTTGGTTGATGTCTCTTTTGCGCAAGAACATGTTAGATCGATCCATTGTTGCTCATCCTCGATCCAAAATCTGGTTTCATAGGAGGAAAAAAACGTTGATTCGCTGATTGAGAAGGTTTTTTTTTTCTTTCCAAGTTTATGTGAAAATCTGTATCAACTTTTGTTTTTTTCTACGGTTTTTGGCAAGTGTACAGTTCATACGGTTAGGGTTTCTTGTTTTGGTCTGTGGAGTTTTGTACAGATAGGTTGTACATGAAGAAAGTGGTAGGTTAGGGAAAGAAAGTTCTGGAGGAATTTAGTGGATTGACGATTGATTCAATTTTGTGGAAAGCTTGGGGACAAAGAGGTGTTTGACGAGTTTGATTGAATTTCTTGAAGTTTCTTTGGGTGTTTGAGAAAGTGGCGAAGATGAATTTGCGTTCTGCGGAGGAGGAATCGGCGCAAGAGATTCATGTCCCTGCGGATATAGATTGGGAAATGCTTGATAAATCGAAGTTCTTCTTCCTCGGTGCGGCCTTGTTTTCGGGTGTTTCCGCTTCTCTTTACCCTGTTGTGGTTTTGAAAACCAGGCAACAAGTAGCTCAATCTCAAGTTTCTTGCATCAAGACCGCGTTTTTGCTGGTTAGGCACGAGGGTTTGAGGGCATTGTACAGAGGATTTGGGACTTCTTTGATGGGAACAATCCCAGCTCGAGCCCTTTACATGGCGGCACTCGAAGTTACCAAGAGCAATGTGGGGACCGTCACTGTCCGGCTTGGTCTTCCAGAGCCAACGGCAGCGGCCATTGCCAATGCAGCTGCAGGGTTGAGCGCAGCGATGGCTGCACAGCTTGTGTGGACTCCAGTTGATGTGATCAGCCAGAGACTAATGGTGCAAGGTTGTGGGAATTCTAAACTTCCTAATGCTTCGGCGTGTAAATATCTTAACGGGATCGATGCGTTTAGGAAGATTCTTAACACGGACGGGCCTAAGGGTTTGTACAGGGGGTTTGGGATATCGATTTTGACATACGCACCATCGAATGCGGTTTGGTGGGCTTCTTATTCTGTTGCTCAGCGGCTGGTTTGGAGTGGAGTTGGGAGCTATTTTGTTAAGAAAGATGATGAGGGTAGCGAGAATGGGGTTAACACATTTAGACCGGACTCGAAAACGGTGATGGCAGTTAAGGGAGTCAGTGCAGCCATGGCAGGCGGTGTTTCAGCATTGATTACGATGCCCTTAGACACGATCAAGACAAGGTTGCAAGTTTTGGATGGAGATGAGAATGGGCGTCGCGGACCGACTATTGGACAGACAGTGAGGAACCTGATCAAGGAGGGAGGATGGGCGGCTTGTTACAGAGGTTTGGGGCCTCGATGGGCTTCGATGTCAATGTCTGCAACAACAATGATCACCACCTATGAGTTTCTGAAACGGCTCTCCGCCAAGAATTAAGAGGTTTTGACGCGGGAAATAATTAGACAACTGGGGCGTTGGGTGGAATAAGAAGAGAGCTTTTTTTCTTTTTACATCTCAAATCTTTTATCCCTGTCTAATCCTGTCATCTTTTTCTGAACTCTCTCTCTCCTCTTTTTGGCTTTCTTTTTCTTAATGTTAATTGTCTGCATGGATGAACAATGCAAATTATGGAAACAGTTCTTTTCCTTGCCTGGACTTTTACTGTTGTCTTGACTAGAACTTTTAGCTTATGCATATTCATAGACAAAGCTCAACAGCATGTTGAAATCTAAAGTAGTAGAACCTATAATTTCCAAGCTTTGGTCAAAAAGTGGACCATATTGCGTTTGAGGCCAGGGGAGTTAACCAACTCTTGGAATTTCTGTGTCAACTGACTTTGATATAGTCTTACAGGGCCTTATTCATTAGATGCATTTGCTTCTGATTTTATCTATTGACCAGGGTGTATGCTTATTAAGTATTCACAAACGGATAACCTTGTAAGTGAATAAATTAGTTTTAGGTGATATGCTGTGCACGTGGCTTCATCTTCTTTTTTTTTTTTCCTTTCTTTGCGTATGCATTCTAATTAAGAGAAGGGTCAGGCCTAGGAATAGGTACCATGGTCACATATAAATCTAATTGTGCCGCCAATGTTTGAATTATTTTCTTTCGAACTTTTATGGAGGTAGATGTTTGTGAGTTAAAAGGAACTTGAATAAAGAAAAATAAATAAATAAATGAAGGATGGCATTGGGATCTCAACTTTCTTTTTTTTTTAATATAATAAGAATGCAACAAGTATGAAAAAAAAAAAGCACTTACCATTAATTTTTTCCGAGATTTATGTGCGTATTTTTCGACTGCTCTATGATTTCAAAAAAGCCTTTGATAGTTAAAGAGTATGAAGCAATACTGGAAACATGCTTTCACTAAAAAAAGGATATTTATTTTTTTATACTATTTGTTTTAGGTTAATTTAAAAACTATATCTTTGTTTTTTTATCTTATCGAAAGTATACTTTCAAATTAGGTTTAATGCATAAATCTAAACTTTATCTCAATTAATGGTTGATTTTTATCTTTAAAATAGTCAAATTATCCTTAAGTAAAAAAAAATAAAAAGAATTAAACTTTAAAAAATAAAAAGAAAACAAAAATAAAAACACACAAAATACCTATTTTTGATGGTACCTTTTCATTCTTAAAGTTAGTATAAAGTTTTTTCAAGTTTTAAAAGTTTTCTTTTTTTTCATTTAAGGATAGTTTTGGCAATTTATTAAGTCAAATTGAAGATTAATTATGAAAATGTATAAATTTATGTATTTAATCTAATTTAAAGGCATAAATTTAATGAGATCAAAAAATAAAAGTATATTATTTGAATAAACTTAAAATATAAAATATAAAAAAGAAAATAACCCTTTAAAAAAATGTAAACGCTAGGCGGGGTTTTTGTTTCTAAAACTTTTTGTGATAAAGAATATAAAAAATGGGGATTAATTTCTCAAAAATTATGGCACGTGTCCTACTTTCACTTCCAACGTTCACTTTTACATATCAAGCTATCCTAAAATAGTATGATATTGCACAATCAGTCCTTTGCCCGATTCAGTCTTTTATATGAAAGGGGCATGGTGGACCCTAATTTTAGAAAATCCCCGTCCTCTATTGCTAATAGCCTGGATTGATTTGTAGTCTTAAATCACAACTTGGAACTATTTTTTACAACATTTGCACTCGTAAAAAATTTTCTATTCAAATCTATGAACCAACCAGACATTAATTCTCACTTTTGTTTTCCCGGAGCTTTTATCTAATAAGGATATCAAATTAGAAAAGCGCAGTTTAATTTGACTTATAAAATTCTAACGATTCGCAACCATTTACAGTTTGTTCTGTTTTTTAGCCCACTATAAAAGTCTTTTCCTTCAAGCCCGAAGGCCTGAGGGTATGTTTCTTTGTTAGTCTTTCAAACATGCACTTATAGTCAACTTTAGCCAGCTTTTAATTGCTCATCGATAACCCCAACGGATATTTCTATTAGTATCGTCAACCCCATGATAAGGAGTTCATTGAGAATTTGAACGATTATCAGGTTCAGCCTTCAGGCATGGTCGTGTAATAATAAACGACAGTGCGCTTTCACGATTAAAAAACGACAATGCTGTAGCTTTTCTTCATGCCCATAAAACAAATCGTATACCATCGTTAAGACACAGATTTGTGATAGATTTTTCCATTTAAGCATTAGAGAGCCATTAATGTACTGAACTAAACGGGGACCATCCAGAACCTACAAAGTAATCCTACTGTACTAAAAATTGGGATTCCCAATAAACAAAGTATAATTTCACAAGTTTGCACCAATTCTAGGACCAACAAACAAAGACTAATTTTAATTTGCAAAGCAGTTAGCAGATTTCACCCGGAGAATGAGGACAACTAGAAATCCCAATTGTCATAGGGACGGGCGACTCAGGGGCGAGCCCGCTTATTGCTGCTGCATGATGGGCACTTGTACTGCTTAATATGCTCAGCTCTTGCAGGGGTTATCTTCACGCACTTGCCATGGAACCATTTCTCGCAGATGTCACAGCAGATCCAGAATTCATCTGCTGCATAGTTTTCACCACATGCCCCACATAACGTTTCGCCATGCTCGTCATCATCTTCTTTGTCCAGGCCCTCATCCTCATCTTCATCCTCATCCTCATCATTTGGCAGCAATGGTTTTGATTGTTTTCCATGAGATTCTGATCCCTTCTGCTTTTCACCAGGGACAAAAAAAGAGAAAGCATAATATTAAAATAAAATCGGCAAATAATACCTGAGAATTGCAGACTGCCGAGGAAAAAAAAAATCATTACACCAAATTTACTCCTACATAGTGCGACAGTAGTTTGTTACTTCTTGTTCATCCACATTCTAACAAGTATTTGAGAAATGACAGTGGCCTCACTTGAACAGAAGCACCAAATAACACTACTCCAAATGTAGAAATTATTCTTTGACAGAGCCAGACGATGGATGAAAGGTCCTCTAATTACCTTAGAGTTTGACTTGGACTTGTTGCTACCATGATTAGCTGATGACTTCTCCTTTACTTGTTTCTTTGCAGCACCCGTCACAACTTCAAATATTGTTGGAAGATCATTTATCATATTGAAAAGTCGCTTCCTGCATCACAAAATGCATTCATTTTGCTCCTTTAATGTGCAGAACTATCAATGTCAAATAATTTTAATTAGTCACTAAACTGAAGGGGAAAATTTTTCCAAATGCAAGCTCACCTGTCTGTCTTGTCAAACCCAAATCTTGCGCCAAAATAGAAGGCAACAGAAAGTAGCCATGCATCACTATGGACAGCAACTAAGGATAACCAGTCCTTCTCTTGCATTCCGTCTCTAGCAAAGTTAATACCAAGCGCAGGCTCCGGCAGCTCCGGAGGCACCTCTTCAGCAGGTAAGTTGACTTCCCATTGCTCACTGGGAAAACCATAGAGGCAAAGATTCTCCTTCTCTACAAATACAGAACAACTTGTAAACAAATAAACAGATTGCAGAAGAATATCCATAATCCATGAGTCACAAGTTTAAGCACAAAACAACTGTCTGTAATTCCTATTCAATAGAGAATTTTGTCAGAAACCAAAACTTAATCTAAAAAACATAGGCGTGCAAATATTCCAAAATTTATGATGACGAAAACAAAAGGTACAACTCTCTGAGACCATAAATTAATACAACGCTAATCAAGAATTAAACATATAAAGTAAGACTGGCAGTAAGAGTAACGACCGAAAGCAAAAAAAAAAAAAAAAAAAACCGAGACTTATAATTTTCATAAATTCATTAGAAGGTTATTATCACATAATGTATGAAAATATGACTAAAACAAAAGGTAGTTTAGAAATAAGTCGATGCAAGGAGCATTAGGAGAGAAAAAGGAAGCTTACCAGGATCACATTGCTGAAAGAATTCGTCAACATCTGCATCAACAAAACCAAAGGGCATAAAGCACAACTGAAACAATAAACTGGGAAACCAAACTTAAAACCAAAAGTTTAACAAGACTTCAAAAGCCATATCGAAGTACCCGCTTGACACAAAGAACGTTACTCCCCCCTTTTCTTTTCTTTTCTTTTCTTTCTTTCTTTCTTTCTTTTTTTTTTTTTTTTTTTTTTTTTTTTTGCTGAATCAAAGAATGTTACATTTGCATTAATAATGTTTTCTTCGTAGAAATTCAAACGTCTTTTAAAATATCATTGACTTGCTTCAAATTAACATGTCGAGGAAGAACTAAGCCCATTAATCAAGCCGCAAAAGCAGACACAAAAACTTATAAAATTTACCCTTCTTTTTGTTTAACCAATTTCAGTCAGTGTGAGAGTGGGGGAGAAAAAGCTAACAACCTGTAGCACCAAGCTAAAAAACCAAGTGGGTTCCAAAAACAGAACACCTCGTACCCAAGACCCAAAACAAAAAATTAAGAAATCTTCAAGGTTTTTCCTTTCTGGGTTTTTCTCAGAACAACCGAGACAGTGGAAAAATTTAAAAAGAGAGAAAAAAGAGAGGGACCTGTGGTGAGGGCTTTGATCATTCCAGCTCTACGGCCCTTGAAATCCCTGAAAACCTCTTCGACTGTCCGAGGATTATAGTGCCCACCACCGCCTCCAAGACCCTCCATTTTTCTCTCTCTTCTCTCTTCTCTCTTCGCTCTTCGTCTTCAACTCAGAGTCGTCGTCGTCGTCTGTCACTGTCTGGCCTCTCTCTCCGGGTAAAACGGAGTCCAAAGTCAAAAGGAATTGGAATGGAGAAGCGAAAGAAAGAGGTAGAGAGACAAAGAGAGAAGGAGAGAGAGAATTTTACATGCAATTAAAAATTAGGACTCAGAAATCTACAGAAGTAAATCAACGAGGCGATTTTTTTTTTTTTTTTTTTTTTTTATTTTTATTTTTATGTTTTCTTTTGTTTTCGGGGGTTTGACATCGAGGGCAATTGAATCCATTGAAAGAGAAGACAAAGAAAAAAACAAGGGAGCGTCGAGGAGGGGTATAATTGGGAATTCGTATCCCTTTTTTTAGGAGATTTAAATCTGGCTGTAGCTCTGACGGGTTGAACCTTATTTGATAAAACTACGACAAGTCCGACAACCCGATTCAGAACAAAACAAAAAGACTGCGTTAGCAAAAGTATACAGACTACGCTAACGTGCGCCAGTAGTTACTGTGCTTTATTATTATTATTATTTTAAGAACTACAGGGTATTTCGAAAAGTGGTTCGAGCTTCCGGGCTTAATTTATAAATAGTATAAAACTCTCATGTATTACAATATAAAATAACAATATGTTACAATATAAAGCTCTCATATGATACAACATAGGATTCAAACTTCAGACTTAAACTATTCTTTTAAACACTCTATGTTTCACACTTAACAGAAACCCGAACATACTAGTTTTAGGACTTTTACCACTTGTATCCTTGAGTTTCCTAGGGTTTGATATTCTATAGTCCTTTTGCTATGTGAACTCTCACCGGTAGGTTTTGTTTCTAATCAATAAATTTGGACAAAATTATCGTTTTTTTTTTTTAACAAATTTGACAGTTAAAAGACATATATCTTTCAATAAATTACTTTTTCAATGCCCCGTAACAGAAATGCCCCTAATAGTTAATCTCTAACATTTTTTACAATTCAATTTTTTTAGTTTATGCTATTAATTCCAATTATTAATAATGTTTTTATTTTAAGTAAATTGCATTGTTGCACCATAACAATGAATCACTAATCCAATTTGAGCACCTCTACAAGATAAACCTTAACAAAAACTAAAAAGTAACGGCAGCAAGTGATTGAATTCAGCAGTTCCTAATATAAAATTATTGACTCTAGATATATAGTTACATAAAGAAGACAAAATTGTTTCAAGCACCGACAGAACCAGAAGTGCCCCATGTTACAAAGAGAGGAGGACGAGTTATTCACATTTTCATTTGATGGTCAGAGGAAAATTGAAAGCTAAATAATGGTAATTTTAAAGATTCCCCTGAGGAAAAACAGAGATGCCTCCTACGTTACCCATAATATGTGGAAATATCATGTAATTTCATAGAGTCATTCAATTTGAATGCTACGTGAAAAACGTAATATGTGGAAATATCATGTAATTTCATAGAGTCATTCGATTTGAATGCTACGTGAAAAACATAAGCCAAATGAAGGAACATGAAGACCTAAGATGTAGAAGATCATAATATGAATAATTCGACAGATTTTGATTCCTAAATATCCACTCATGTGGTACTTTGTTATATCATATATATATATATATATATAAGAATTATACGATATATAAAAGATCTATCTGTATAAATTTCATCATCTACATCCAAAAAGCCGTATGTTTTCGAAGAAGCTTGTACAGTTTGAGAAAAGATTTTGATTGATAAAAAAGAAGAATCTACTTTACCGACAACATAGAAATCACATGTAGAAAGGGTGGGCAATTAACTAGAGCAGCTTATGCCGTACCGAAACTAATTGCAAAAGAGGAAAAATCGATCACGTTAAAATTACCTTCTAGGGAGGTCTGTTTGATATAAAAAAATTGCTCAGTAAATTACATTATTGCACTCTAAACTTTTTTTTTTTTTTTGCATAATACACCCCGAACTTTCAATCTTAACAAAATACACTTTGAATTTTTTAATCATTGTAATTGAAGCCCAATAACTAACAAGCATTAAAAAGCATGGATAATTATGGTCACAAACTTCGCATGTGAATTTCTTAAGAGTAGAACTCATCATATTAAGAAAAAAAAAATTGAAGTTCAACATGTAAAAAGAGTATTAACAAAAATTAAAAATAGCTATTGGACCTTAATTGTCAATAATTTTAAAGTTTAAGACGCATTGTGCTAAAATTAAAAGTTTTGGATGCATTATATAAAAAATAAATAGTTCATGGTGCAAATGACTTTTTAGTACTTATGCTCCTAAATTTCTCGTAATTTTTTACTTAGGCCCCTAAATAATCATTTTTCACCCCTGAGTTAGTAATAAAATTCTCTAAAACTAAACTCTCCTCAATAATTAAAGTCAATTGCTTTTCTTTTCAAAATTTAGAGATATAAAAAAATCAAGAATGAAAATAGGAGAATGAAGAAAATTAGGAGCACCAAATGCAATAAAAACACTTTAATTCAATTATTTTTTTCCTATAATTCGGTAATCTGATCACCATTAAAAAAAAAACAAAGCAAAACAAAACAAAAGAAGCATCAACAATGCGAGACTCTAATCGACTCATTTGCTGATATATTGACATCATATTTGTAAATCTCACAAGTAACATTATTACAGATAGAAAAAAATAATAATAAAAGATCAGATAAATCAGTTATATAATTTTTTTTTTATAACTTTTTATAAATGCATACATTAGTTTGAGATGGGAGGTAATTTTAGTGATTGGGTCATTACGGATGCAGTGAACGTGGTTGATGCTATTTATTATTCTAATTCGATTATTGATTTTCAGTTTGCCAACAGTAGTTCTGTTTGCTATATTTCTCCTCAACGGAATGCAGTGGCTCACTATCTAGCTAATCATGTTTGTTCTAATCTAGATGATTTTGCTCTTTTGAGAAATGACACCCGTTTGATAGTGTTTTCAAAAAAGATGAAAATAGTTTTATTTTAAAAAATAAAAATTTTAAAAAAATTATACTGATAGTGTTTTTAAAATTTTTACCTAAAAAAATGTACAAAAATATTTTCAAAATTTTTTAAAACAATACGGAACGAGGATCTTTTACTAAATAGTTGGATAGGGACACAAATGGCACACGACATTTTCTCACCCCCATACCGAACTCAAAGGGTACATTCACAGTTGTTTTTTAATTTATGCCACTAGATTTAAGTAAATATCATCACTTCCCCATGTGTAATACCTCCCTTCACCTGGAGGCATTTCCACTTTTTAATGCTTTTCAGCTCATTATCATTATAATGAAGAAAAAAAAAACCTCATATTTATCCAACCACCTTGGCCCAGAAGATGACGGGTGGAGCAGTAATAATAAACAATACAAACTAGTGCTTAGTTTAGAGTTTACACTCCTAAGCTTCATTTTCAAGTGATTACCAAATAGAAGCACAACATTTAACAAATCTTGGTCAGCAAGTTAGTTGAAAAGGAAAGAATTAAACATTTGGGAATTCAGAATTAGCTTTTCAACTTTTATTGGAGAATGAGATTTCATATGTTTCTTTATTTTCCCTCTTCTCAGCAACCGAACAGGAAGTTATATTGCCATTCCTTTCCTCCCTTTAGTCAATGAGAATTCATTTATGTTTCTTGGGGCATGTTTGACATGTCGTATTAACACTCTGTCTGTATTATTTAAAAATAATACAATATTTGACGACACTCATATATTGTATTATTAAATACATAATCAAAAATTAATACAACACAAGTCGTGATATCAAATACAACAAAAAACCTCTGTATTAGACCGTATTGATAAACCGATCAAATATTTAAAATATATTAAAAATTGATATAGATGTTTTTTTCAGAAGGACATTCGGGACTAGGGTTTGGGTCGGGATTTGGGACAAAGGTCGAGGTCGGGATTTGAGGTTGGAGTTAGGGTCAGGATTTAAGACCAAGGTCGAGATTTGGAGTAAGGATTCAAAACTAGTTTCGGGGTCAATATTGGGGTCGGGACTGATATTTGGAGTTGATATTCAGGACTAGGGTCGGATTCGATATTCGAGATTCAAGATTAGGATTGTGGTAGGGATTCAAGACGGGGATCGTGGTTGGGATTTAGGACCGGGGTCAAGGTCGGAGTTGGGTTAAGATTCGGGATCGAGATCGAAGTCAAGATTTGGGACTGGAGTCGGGGTTGAGATTCGAGACTAAGGTGAGATTCGAGACTGAGGTTATGATCAAGATTTGGGACCAAGGTCAGGATTTGGGACTGGGATTCTGGGCCAAAGTCGAGGTCGGGGTCGAGATTCAGAACCAGGGCTTAGGGTTAGGATTTGAGACCAAGATCAGGGTCGGTATCGAGATTCAAGACTGGAGTCGGAGTTGAAATTCGAGACTAGGTCAGGGTTGAGATTCCGAACCAAGGTAGGGTCGAGATTCGACACCAAGGTCCAGTTCGAGATTCTGGATAGGCATTCAAAACCAAGGTCAAGGTAGGGATTTAGGATTTGGGGCAGGGATTCTGGATCAGGGTCGGGCTTTGGATTTAGGATTAGGATTGAGGTTGAGATTCGGGACCAGGGTTAGGGTGGAAATTCAGGGCCGAGGTTAGGATCAAAATTCAGGACCAGCGTCGAAATTCAAGGTCAAGGTTAGGATTTAAGATCGAGGTCGAGATTCGAGACCAACCCCGAGCCTGGTCCAAAATCCTGACCCCAGCCCCAAATCTCGACCCCGACCCTAATCTTGAATCCCGACCCCAACCCCAAATTTCGACCCCAATCCTAGTCTCAAATTTCAAATCCCAACCCAGACCTCAACCTCGACCACAAATCCTGACCTCGGTCCTAAATCCCGATCTCAGTCTTGATCTTAATCCCAACCCAAGTCCAGAATCCTAACACCGACCTCGATCTTGAATCTCGATCTCGACCTCGATCCTGAATCCTGACCCTGACCTCGACCCCGATGTTGAAACCCCAAATTGCGAATCCCGACCTTGACCCTGATCTTGGACCCGAATTGCGATCCCGATCCCAAATCCTAACCCTAAACCCAATCCCTAATCCCGATTCCAGTCCTAACTACCGACCACAGCCATCATCCCAAATCCTAATCCCGATCCCTCACCTGAATCTCGACTCTAACCCCAAATCGCAAATCCTAATCCATTCTTGAATTCTGCCCCGACCCCGAAACCGATGCCAAATCCCAACCTCAACCTCAGTCCTGAATCCAAACCTCGTCCCCAGTCTTGAATACCCACCCCGACCTCAGTTCTAAATCCTGACCTCAACTCGGTCTTGAGTTTTGAGCCCAAAACCATTTACTATAGTTAAAGTTTGAATGCAATACGATATGATACGATGTAAGACTAAACAATGTATTGTATAACACTAATACAATACGGTGTGCCAAACATGCCCTTAGGAACAGAAAACATTCAAGATAAAGGTCAATCCAAAATCACAACTAACAAGCATGATTTATTATCACGTGCCAACAAGCACTTTCTTGTGATATAGTTCTCACAAACACGCTTGGGTTTGTCCAAATGCTAAGAAGGTTAAACCACAAGTCACAACCAGTAGAAGCAACATGTTATTTGAGTTAAACAAAGTTAAGCTGACATGGTACGAAAAACACTAAAAGCAAACTGTAAAAGAGCCAAGGATGACTTCCCAAGGTTACACCAGCAGCTGAACTCGCCATTTCGTGTTTGAACAGCAAAACACAGGGGACTGCTTGTGTAAACTGTCAAAGGGCCATATCTCTTACCGGAGGGCTGAGATATGGAGTTGGTTCCCACCCCCACGCAAATCAACAGAGTGAGCATGCATTGGGTAGGCAGAGAACCTGAACTCCTGCTGCTGAAAGATGTCGTCACTGTTGGAGCCACTAGTAACATCAGAGCACGAGGTCATGGAAGAACCGTCTTTATGGTTTTCCTGCTGATGAACTTTATATTCCATCCTGTTTCCAGTCAGATGAAGTTGGGGCGAGCCTGAGGCATGCAGTTCATCACCTGTGGGGTTACCATTGGACGGTTGAACATCCTTTGCACTAAGAAAGCGCCCGCCAGATCCTCTAGCCCGCTTTAACGCATGAAGATGCCTAGATTCATGAAGATATGGCTGCATATGTTTTGCAACAACTTTTCTTCTAAGAATACTATGTGCCATAACAACTGAAGCAAAAACAAAAAAAACCAAAAACAAAAATAAAAACAAAAAAGACAAGAAGGAGAGAAGGAAATCCAGGTAGCACTCACCTGACGAACTTTGACGAGTGTGTTCTGAGCTTTGAGCTTAGCTCGAAGCTGTCTCCGCCTGAGAATCGCACGGTACTGTTTCGCATTGACATATATAGGTTCGTCTTCCATAAGATCAAGTGGTAAAGGCACTCGAGCAGGAGCCATCCCAACCAACTGCGAATGATGAATGTGGGAGCATTTCAACAGTTGATATCTCATAAGATGACAAAACAGAAAATACATCCTTGTGTAAGACAGACCACAATTGGAGTTATTTTATAGATTCCAGGTCACAAAATAATAAAGAACAGAGGAATCAGAATCTATATGGAAGGCTCTGGATGGTGGAAGCCACAAGGTTAAAACCACTAGAAATAAAATATAATATCTCTCACAAACTTTTGGGTTTTCTTTCCGACTTTAAGAGCTCAATTACGAACAAACCAAGCTTAATACAATTCTTCATATCAAATTAGTTTTTCTATTAATAGATGGGAAGGAAAAAGCTTTTGTACTAGAATGAATATTTTAAGGAAAACAAAGAATAAGAGCAAAGGAGATGCAAAGTTGCCACCTAGGGCTTGTTCTCAACTAAATAAAAGCGAGCATATAAAAAAATGCACCAAAAGGAGAGAGCACACAATTTTTTAAAACTTTTCTAGGTGCTTCTTTTGCCCTGACCAACGTTGCAAAGGTTACTCCAAGATCATCTTATAAAAAAATGTCAAATTACGTGTTGCCCGAAAGTGTTATGAAGATCCTTTTATACTATTTGCACCATTATGGTTATACTATTTGGAGCTCCCTCATTTTGAACAATACTCGAGCACAATAAAATATTTTTGTACATTTTACGTGCTTTCTAAGGAAGAGACTTAGCCTACATTATTACTTACATCCATCATATAAGTAACGTAGTCTGACAACAACACTGTAAAACGAGTACAAAAAACCTGAAAAAAATTCCACAAAAAAACAAACTTGTGTGTACACAAAACTGACTAAAGCACTTACCATAGTCTGTGGCCCATAAGCAGCAGCAGCCAGTAAACCCCCAAAGTATGGTTCAGCATAGTGGCATGGAATGTGAGCCTAAAACAACAATAGATATTTTAAGATTCAAGCCGCTCCCACAACAAGCAAGGGGCACACAGGTTTCGACTTACAATTGGTTGAGTATAATCAAGTGGTGAAGGGAATACAAAGTTCTGAGTTCCCATCGACGGGGCTTGCTTTACGTGGCCTCCCATAGGCTTCTCCTGGATTTCATTATACCCTGAGCAAGTATAAGACCACTTTGATTAGATGTTGTCCTGGCCGACTCTCCTCACTCACTGACACATTCATCAATAGTTGGAGTCAGGTGATGTTACAGCAAGGCATGTAGCGAGGAAAGTACTTGTGGATACAAGGACAAAAATGCTCATTTTTTTGACACGTTTGATTACATAAATTTAACCTATACATTATGAATGTTTATTAGTATCCAATCTTAAGCTACTGCAAATTATAAAATCAACTATCCCCAACACTCTTATCTCTTTTCTTATGTTAGCATATCAACACAATTACCAAGGGGGGGCCAATAGACAAAGAACATAATAAACAAGTGTAGAATCATTGAAAACCTCGGAAGCATTGATTGGAAACATTTGGCAGAGTTAAAGCACACATCTTTGAGAAGGTTCATTGAAATTATATAATTTAAAAAAAGTTGGGGGAGTGGGTAATGAGTAACCTGATTGTGTAGAAACCAGGCCATATCCACAAAGGTTACTATCTTTCATACAAGCCACTGCAGGGTGAGATTGACCTGTTGATTGAGTTGAGGATGAATCCTGATCTTGGAATTGAAAACTCAATTGCTTGGTGTTATGACAATGTTGTGCCGAAACTCCCATCTTTAGGCTTAGACTTTCGGATATGGACGATTGTTGGGCATGTGATCCAGTTGAATTCTCCCATGATGTGCAAGTGAGATACAACTGAGATTCCGATTGCATGGAACTAAGGCCGGAATCTTTCTTAAGCAAGTTCTGCATCGTCTTTAGACTGCGATCCAGAGCGTCTAGAGATTATTATTAAATAAAAAAAAAATCTACCCGGATCATCATACATTAAAAAACAAACAAGCCTGACCTTCCCCAACTAGGCATAAGCTGCCACAATGTACCATACGTCAATTGGAAGCAACAGAACCGAAAACGATGCACTCATTTTGAGATAAAAATCTCTACTTGAAGAGAAAATCATGACAATAACAGAAATATAACCTTAAAAAAAAATAAAAAAAAAACTACTAGTCTGAGAATCTTCAGAAAAGGGCAAACAAGCAAGAGTAGACAGACAGCTTATTTTTCGGTACATATACCAAAGGAAACGAATTTAAAGGTCAATTAAGTGCCTTTGATGGACTTGAGCAACACTATGGAAGAAGATCTATGGAGACATGTGTCAACTTTCCATGGACATTAGAAGCAGATAATGCCTCCACTACCATGACCGTCCCTGGTCTATCATCTATATTCTTTTGTCCTTTAAATTTACTTATCCTCAGTTATTGCATACCCAAAAAAGTACTAAGCCGGAATTGGGAATAAGAACCAAGCTAATATCCACATACAACAGTTTGTTGGCTATATATATATATATATATATCTACAAATCCTAGTATCAATTTCCATGTCTACTTTAACCCCAAATCTTAAACTTCACTTTCATATGCATTTTAACTTACAACACCAAGAATTCACCATATTTCACCATACATGACACCAAAGAAAACTGAAAAACAACAATAATAGTAATCATTGTAACTGTAAACCAGGAAAAATAGAAACAGTTTAGGCATCAATAATTGAAGTTAAACGTTGAGAGCACAAAGAACCAAATCATTCATTAAATGAAAATATGTACATATATAATATACCTGTTCAAGAACTAGGAAAACGTAAAATATCGAAGAAGAAATAGAAGAGAGGAGACAAGGTAAATAAGTTTTGTGAAGTAAAAGTCTAAGTCAACCTTCAAGAAGACCAAAAACTCAGAAAAAGAAACATCAAACAAAAAAGAAACTTAGCCAAAATATCAAGCCTCCCAATATGACACTAACTAACAAGAGAAGAAAAATACAAAACCCATGTAATTTTTAGTCCCAAAAATCAGCTTTACCGATTAAGCTCCACATGCAACTTTGCAATAACAAGAAACACTCACTTCCACTACTCCACAGAGTGATTTCCAAATAATGTTGTAGAAACGAAAACGGAGAGGAAATAAAAACTATAAAATACGATGGATTAGAGAGGGAAAAAAAAAAGCAATCCCCAGTGTGAAAAAAGGCAAGAAAAGGAGTTAGAAAGAGAAAAAGAGAGAACCTGTGGGACTTAGTAAAGCGCAGAAGAACAAGGAAAAATGGGAATCGTTGTAGACTTTGCACTGTGCATGTGTCTTCTCCTCCTCCTCCTCCTCCTCCTCCTTTTTCCTAACCCCACAAAACACTCTCTCTCTTGATCACTTGGATTTTGGGGGCTATTCTTGGCTCTTGGTGTTGGTGTCAAGACTGAGACTGGAATCTCATAAAAATTACTTCTTTTTGCATTAAAACTCACTCACTACTCACTAGGGCTCACCAATATCAATCTCAACCTCATCACCAGCAACTCCACCACCTTCCCCACCTTCTCCAATATTCTGTCTCTTCCCTCTCTCTCTCTAAATTTTTTTGTTGTTTAATCTTATATCTCAATTCTATTTTTTTTTTTTACATTTAAAAAATGGGCATTTCACATTTTTTTCCTACATTATAGTAGACGTATTAAAAGTTATATATATTACACAGTTAGCTTTTGTCGTGTAGCAGCAAATGCTGATAATCTCTGGTTCTTTTTTGTCTTTTTTTAAAGAGGAAAAAAGAACTTTTGGGATGATAAATTAACTTGTACTAAAACTCCCTTAAAAAAGTAAAAAATATATATAAAAAAGAAACACGGGCATTACACAGTAAAAAATAAAAAATATTATAATAAAAAAAATTTATATATCATATTTAAATCATTATATTTTTTAAGCAGTATTTTTTATAACTTATTTGATAAAATTTAACTATTTTTTATTAAAAATAATATAAAATTTTATATATTATAATAAAAAAATTACTATAATATAAAATTTTTACATATTATAATATTTATAATTTTAACAATCGTATCGTATCAAAGAGGCTGTTAGTTGCTAGTTGTGACTGATAATGCTCCGTTAACTTAAAAAAATAAAAATAAAATAAACTCTCAGTCTTAAATACAACTCAGCCGCCCTTTGAATCCTTGATATTTTCGAAACACGTTTCCCCACGCGCTATTGTAGTCCGTGGAATTTACTTTATTCTCCATTAGCGTCATTAGAACTATTGTTAGCTTTTATTAAAAAAACCAAAAGCAAAATAATTCATCCTCCCATCTAAAAAATTTACTTTCACGGTAGAAGGGATAATTATTAAAAAATAAAAAGTTCAAATTATTCACTTTAAAATAAAAAATTACTCTCTTAATTTATTTTTCAAAAACGTATTTTTTCTTGTAATTATTAGATTAACACCCTACACAAATTTATCATGACTTTTTTATTGAATTACATCAATAAAATACAACTATTATGTGCGAATTTCTACCATAGAAATTATTCTTTTTCACAAGCGATGAATAGTGATTTGATTAATTTTTGAAAAGGGAGAAATCTTGCCTAGGAACGGGTGGAAAGCTCGGAAAACTCAAGAGGATTTGCTTGAACTCCGAACCAGAAATGAGAGTGAAATGAAGAAAGAGAGAGAGATCCCTTATTTTGTCTGAAAATGGCGACAAACTGTTTGGATTTATTTTCAGGGAAATGATCTAATGGCTAAGCTTAATATATCTTTCTGACTTCCCGGTCAAACCGAGGCGCTATCTTTTTGATCAAATGCTAACATCAACGGTGTAGGGATATTTTGAAATGCTCCAACTATACTACTCCACATGTAATGTGTGATTGACGCTCGTGTTTTCTCGAGGTAGGGCGTCAATTATGGTGTGAACACAAAGTTGGGATACAATTTGTTTGGGCCTAAATCATTCATTAGAAGCCTAAAATGAGAAATCTAAATTGTGGTCCGAGCGAATTGAGCCCGACAGAAATTTTCGATTTAGGGCCAATCTTATCATAAGCATGAGGCATCGATCGATTCGATAATTATGGTTCGATTGCAATTTCAACTCGTTTCATTTTATGCGAATTTACACATTTTTCACTGTTGCGGATTTGCCAAGTATTGGTTTGATGGAATCAATACAGAACTAGGTGGTTATAAGGAGATACATGCTAAGCCATAAAATGAGACATGAGAAGAAATCCGATGTTTACACCCTATCAAAGATTGACACGTGTCCTACTACTGCAAGCATTATTATGGACACTCCTTCCATTATATTGAAGACAAGATCTCACATAGCACTTTATATAAAAGGGTAGTAGCAGCTTCATTTGGGGGCAGAGAGAAAAAATTACAAAAACCTTGCAGAAATTACTAGTATTTTCATATTAAATTTCTCAAATGCTTTGTAATCTGTATTAATCAATTCATCACAGTGAAGAACAGTAAACATAGCTCTCATTATAGAGTGACTACTATAAATCTTGCATGTAGTATCTTTTATTTTTTCTGCATTGTTTAATTATTTAAAGCTTTAATTTAATTTTCATGCTATAATTATTTTGATCTTGTTCTTAGAAGCTAAACAATCTTAACAACGGTGATTTGAGGGCCCAAACTTGTGAATAGCAAACATCAAATTGAGTACTAATCTGTTTGTATTTGATTGTAAATCCAACATCTACACTATCCATCTAATTGTTTGTATCTATACTTTTTAAATTTACTATCAGACATTAATTTTTCTCATGTGCTATTACCAAATTCCCAAAATTTCCTTTTTCATCCTTATTTATCATTAAGGAAGCAAGTGATATAAAAAGCCCAAAAAAAAAAAAGGACTTTAATTTTAAAAGCAAATTGTATGGGTAAAAAGTGAGTTAAAGACTTGAAATTAGTAAACATTTTGTAAATAAAAATTAATAAAAAAATGATGATTAATGTATTTAATTTGAAGTTTTATAAGAAACAAATTTGATTCCGAATTTACTTAACCTAGTAGTAAGGTTAGTTCAAACCGTTTTTAGATTTACATCGTTGGCTACGCGAGATATCTAAAAATATGAAAACTTATCATAAACTTGCTATTTATTAAATCCTAAAAAAGTCAGCTATTTATTTGTATACCTTTAAGAGAGAGAAAAAATAAAAATAAAAAATAGTTTACCTTCCCATCCTTATAAGTAGTTATGAAAAACATGACATTGAAATTTTGATTTACTACCAGTTTGGTGCATTTGTTTAACCTATTGGCCAATAAAGAATGGGTGTTTAATAGGCGTAAGTTTTAAATCTCTCAAAACGATGAAAGTTACTTAAAACAAGCTAAATTGTCAGTTTTGATATCTTGATTTCCTCCTTAAATTTTAACCTTTTTTGAATTATTTTTTACTGTAAAAACTATTCTCATTTTCTTTTTCCCTTATAAACTATTTTTTCAAATACTAGTTTTCTTTCTAAAGCTGGTGTGATTTCTTTTTAAACTTTTACATTTTAAATGTCAGTTTAAAACTATCGTTTAAATCACATAGTTTAAATTATCAGTTTAAAATATAAAGTTTAAAAACTACACTATTTTAAACTCGTACATAAGACGAAACCTTAAGGCAGGGGTGAGGGAAAGAATGAGGATTAAACATTCTCTGGGATATTAAAGCACCAAAATGATAATCATAGGTGGATAAATATCAACCAAGCCTATTGTCGACTTTTGAACAATTAATATCATAAATCACTTTTTATATGTGTTGTTATGCTTTCGTCGTTGAAATTAATAGCAATTAATTAAGCAAGACCTTATCTTGTTATAACATTATTATATTAACCACAATGACAAGCACGATTCCCAATACTTATTCCAAAACAAAGAACAAGTCAATTGACCACTTGCAATTCCACACCTTTTTTTATCTTTCTATATTATTAGCACACCTAGTCAGGAAAAATAAAAAGAAAAACAACCACAATTCAATGGACTGCTGCAAGCGAAAAAAAGCAAAAGAAAAAAACAAAGAAATATTGACCTTTTTATATTTTATATTTTATATTTATGTAAAAATTATATTTTTAGTTTTTAATTTCATTAAATATAGAATGATTTTGATTTAAAAAATAACCAAACTATTCTTAATAAAATGAAAAAAGAAAACTAAAAACTTTCCAAAAAAAAAACTAAAATTCAGATGCAACCTCCACGGGCCCACCAACAGACCACCATTGCTTGACGATCCTCCCCACCCAGCGGACACCACTTTGGTGGTGCTCCCCTCTCTCCCTGGGGCGGTGTATTATGATAATCGAGCTTATCAATACCTGTTTGTCCAATCCATCGATGTAATATTTATTAGAATTATGAAAAGCCTAAGAGATCCCTTCCCCACCCTTTCCCCCCTCACACGATTGTCGACGGCGCTGTCCCGCTGCCAAGCGCCCGCAGAAAACTCGGTGCCCTTACGAGACCTTTGTTCCCTCCCCTCGTTCTCACTGATGCATGATCATATCCCATAGACTAAAATTAGGCGTGGTGGGATGGGGTAGGCGTAGTCCGGCGGGGAGATGCTGGCCGTGAGCGGAGGTGGGGGCTGTGCGTGGGTTAGGTTTTGAATTAAGGTTTTTTTTTATTTTTTTTATTTGAGGGTATATAAGGCATTTCGTGGTTAAAATTATTATTTGACCATAAAAATATATAGATTTGTGTATTTAAATCTAATTTATAGATATATATTTGATAAAATTAAAAACTAAAGGTGTAATTTTTAAATAAACTTAAAATATAGGATATCAAAAATAAATAACCAAAAAATAAATATTGTTACATAGTTGGAGTGAAAATATTTAGAGTGTTTGGCTATTTTGATTCTAAATAACAAACAGTGAAAAGCTCTCATAAACTATAGTAAAAAGAAGCAAAAAATTACTATAGTATAAAGTTTTTATATACTATAATATTTTTAACCAAAATAGGTTTTAACAATTAGTTTAAATTATATTTCTCAAATACCCTAATAATTTACCAATGCCTATTCAAAAATAATTTTTCTTATAAAATTTATAAAAAAATAATATATATTTTAAAATTCTTAATTTAATTAAAATTATAATTTTTTTATATAATTTTGACGGTTTAAAAATAGAATCTTAACTGTGATCATCTTTTCGGGTTTCCCACCAAAGATTGCCTCTTACTTTTCCTTTGTTGCTGGACAGTAATATATTAGCTTAACGCCAACAATAATAAACTAAGAACTAGTTTAAACGCACAAGAATCTGATCATCAGCAAACAAGTTGGATTAGATACTAAATTTTTTAATGAATGAGGTTACGGCTGTCTGTCAGCTGGACAACTAATCGGCGTGTCCTATTCGCTAATGCTTTTCCTTTTATATGAATTTAGTAATAATTTAATTTTAATGATAGAAAAGTCACTCCTAATCTTAGCTCTAAATCTTAATTTAATCATGGAACAAGAATCAACTATCTTTGGAATATTTGTCCTTTGTCCTCTCTCTCGTCACTACATACTTTGGTTTGCAGCTCAAAAACCTCGTATACTGACGATGAAGCGTAAATGTATTGAGATAATACTTCCTAAGAAGAATTAGAGAGAGAGCGAGAGAGAGAGAGAGAGAGAACTAAGCTAAGTAGTTGTCGTTGGCAAGAGCTCTTCATGGAGTCATTTTACCTTCACTTACCCTTTTTTTAACTTTCAGAAAGAACTAACTTTGGAACAAAGGAAAATAACCCTTTTACTTTTGTTTATCCTATTATTTGTTTTTTTTTTTACTGTTAACGGAAAGTAACTTTACACACACACAAAAAAAAAAAAGGAAAAAAAACAATTATTTTACCAAGCTTTTGGTTTTCAGTCAATAATGTAATACTGAAGGGGCAAGATTCGTGCACAATGCTCGGAAAAAAAGTTCAGCTGTAGAAAGCAGCCATTCATCAGCAAGCCACAGTAAATATACCAAGATGTTTGAAGGATTGGTTAAAATTCTGTAAAACTTGAACAAGGTATAATATAAAAATAAAAGTAAGCTATAATATGAAGTTTTTAAATGCTATGATGTTTTAAACTAATGCTTGCAAACACCTTACACAAAAAGCAGCTAAACAACTTCTATCATTTTCCTAATCTCATTATTATTTTTGCTTGTAATACTAATTTTTTAATTAATCTTTCCAAGCAATGGCGCCCATTTATCCATTGATCTCACAACCGTCTAGAAACTGGAGGTCCTTCAAGTTTGGACTTTCACCAATAAACGTGTATGTTTCATGTTAGGGATCATTGAGTAAAAAAAAGTGCTAATAGAATTCTCTTTCTTACTCTCTTTTAGACCTTTTATATGCATGATGAAAATTTAAAGTCCACTATTCTATTTTGTGTTTAAATAATAATTTATCATGTTAATAAATTTCCCGTGTAAGTCAACGAATGTATAAAATGTGAGAAGAAAGTGAAAAAACGAAATGTTGCTGCGGTTCCCTTTGAGCAAAAACCCAACACCCAAGAAGAAAGCAGTGCTATACATCCGCACTCGTGCTAAATCGAAGTCATGTTATTTCCCCACTCGACCAGGACTCGCAACCCCAATAGGCTCAATATACGGTTTTATATTTAGGAATACGGCATTTCGTCAGGCAGGTTATTTCACCCCAAAAAGTGAAGGATTTCACATCATCTTCACTCACTACCTCTTTAGTTCTAAAGATGAGGAGATTCTTCCAACAGTTCCGAAGAGAAGTTTTATACATTAATATTATATTAATAAGTGCAATTAAAGGCATTAAAAGGCAGATTCAAATGGAGGGTAGGTCCATCAAATAGCGGATCCACACCATCATGGGGACAAAAGCAACCAAGCCTATACAAATAATTGTATTCATTAACCCAAAGAAGAAACATTTTAACAAGAAAAAAATAAGTGTCTAAAAAATATAAGTTGCATAAATTAACCAAAAAGAAAAGAAAAGAAAAGAAAAGGGATATTGAGACAATGCAAAGGCACTATATAAAATTGGGAAATCCTGATTCATGGTATGGGTTAAAGCATAGGGGCGAGGGTCACGAAGCTATATCCTTGAATTTATAAACGGTAAAACTTCCTCTAGCACACAAAGGGTCAATTATAAGATCATTATAGTCTGGTGGGCACTTCCTCGAGTAAGTTTTCCAAGAAGTCCCTCGGGGGTTATTCTTCAGCTCTCGACCCGAGCAAAATCAAGAATGACTCAGGGATAAACAAGTCAATAATCTCGTCCTTTATACTGCATTTCCTGCAAACCGAAACCAAACCCATGAACCGAATGAAAACAATCATAAACTTGAGGATGAAAGAAAGCAGGAATGTAAATCTGCAAGACTGCTAAAAAAAATCATGTACGAAGAATACGAAAAAAGAAGAAAAAATCAAGGACTAGGTTAATTTCCTTTGCAAATCTTGTGACGGGTTCTTCAAAATAATGTATGGGCTGCTTCAAGGGGGAGAAATTTTGGAAGCAGCTTTCATGTACTTTAACAATGTAAGTTAATCAAAGGCAACTTACAGGTTGGTAGCCTGGCATGTACAAAACTTGTCTAGGGTGACCAAGAAGCATCTGTTGCCCATACTGCACGTGTATGAATAAATGAAATTAATGTAACCTATACTGTTACTGATACAACATCCAAAGAAGTCGGTGGCATGGACCGCACAGCGAAGTTTAGAAAGAACTCATACCTGAGGTCCATGTGGATGGAAATATGCCTGCGGTGTTTGAAGTGGTCCACCTTGTGGATACATAACAGGCTGGTGTCCAAACGAGGGCGCAACCTGCAAATGCAATGGGAGGTTAGCATGGTGATGACAGCCTTTACTTCACAGGAAAGGTATCACCCACAAATATCAGGATTAACCATGCAAAATAAAATAAAACACAGCTAGATATCGTTATTATAATACTTTTAGATTAAGACCATGACTATAAAAAGTTAAATTAAAAAGAGACTGTCCTTGTAAATTACCATCCTATTAAAAGTCCCAAAACCCAAGTTCAGCTACCTTAAACACTTTGCATCCCCCCCAAGCTGGTATATACAATACATTTCCCCTGACATAGAAGCTACTGCATGCATAATTTCTCAAGACTGAAAGTAGAAAAAAAGCCCAATCTTCCCATTCAGACCCCATACAATCTCAAAGACAACAAACAGATTGAATTTCAAAAAATCATAATATCTGACAACTAGTGCCACGTATGAAGCCCATGAGTAATTACGAATTAACCTAATCATTCAGACACAGGTTTCAATAAAGAACTAAGCTGGATAAAAAAAAAAAAAAAAAAAAGAGTTTAAAAACATTCGAAGTTCTTACTCCAATGCTAACAGGCATGCCGGGAATTTGTGGTACGGCAGACATGTTATGAGGGAAGTAGTAGGAACCATCAGATACTGAGGAAGGAGGCCTAACAGGTGTTTGTGATGGTATGAAACTCTTAGCATTTGGATTGAGTTTGAATTCCTGACATTAAGCGTAGAGAAAAATCAACCGGACGTGTTAGATAAAATCAAACACAGCAGATTAAGAGAAGCGAAATTGCATAGGCAGATGATAAAATAAACAAAATCAATCGCACCTTAGCATGAGGATTAAGTGTTGATCTTTCCGAGGACAAGGAACCAACAGAAGAGCTCGGGGATAAACCAGAAGCGCTAGAAGCAGAAGCAGCAACCACACGCTCTGAACTGGAAGATGCAGAACTACCGGGTCTTCCATGAGGATTTGCAGCTTGCGTCTGTGCATGTGCTTTGCCGGAACCTGGCCCCTCTATTGATTCACTAGGAGAATTCATCTTCTCATTACCCTTTGATGAAACATGAGATGGGGCATAAGAAGTGGCCTCAGGCGATAGTCCTTTATCAGAGCCATCTTTCTTCCCAGACAATGAATCTACGTTCAGACGATCGGAAGAATAAGTTTTATGTGGAAGAGAGAGAGAGAGAGAGAGAGAGAAGAGGGGGGGGGGGGGGGGGGGGGGGGTGGGGTGGGTGGGGTGGTTGATGGGAGGGGCATTTATCGTTATTTTTGCAGAGAAGTAGAAAACAAAATGGTTGATCCAGATAGAAAAAGGTCAAAGTTTCACCAACAGATTCTGAGTACGCCTATGAGAAAACTATATTCCACCTCATTACCATAAACCACTCTAGCAAATATCTTTCACGTTTTTTAACCACCTAGCTGTGTTGTCCTAAAGAAGAAATTGCACTCACCATCTGATTTTGACGACTGAGTCTCCTCAACTACCTGTTTTAATGTAAATGCAGGCAAAAAAGAAGCATATTAGAATAGACAAAAACATAAACAATAATAAGAGGACATGGGATGTTTAACTCACCGTTTGCTTTTCCGTGCTCCCATTAGCATTATTTGTCGCTCTGTGTTCACTGAGTTGATTCTCCTGGATTCTAGAATTTCAGACATTAAACTTGTTATCAACAGAAGAGCCAAGTGTTACAGAAATGAAAGACATGATAAGTAGATATGCTTTACCTGCTTTCTCCGCCTGCACTAGAAGAACGTTTGAGAGGTGGTTCTGATGCCAGCTGCCTGGCATGATCATAAGAACCAGACCTACTTAAATCGACACCAACATTTGACTGAGAAGATTGTGCTAGATCCTGCAAAAGGAATAGCAATTCACAACCATTTGATACACCACATTGCATAAAAAAAGGCAACACAACCAAGAAATTACAATTATGAGCACTTATAATAGTCACAAAAGGCCCCTCATATCTAGCAGTTTTGCTTTCAAACAGTCATTTGGTTCATAAGATCCAAAAAATTTTTGAATTGCAGTGTGCCTCCAAAGCTAAAAGCTTCTCTAAGATCAAGCAACATTCTCTGCACCAGCAATACAGATGCTTCCTAAAAAGCCTAGATGTTAATATCCAGCAGTGCTAAATGTCATCATCTGCGTGTAATCACTGCTTAACAAAGAGCAAGTCCAGAATACACACAAGCATAGTGAACAGACTCTTTGACAATAATCCAAATCTCAACAAAAAAATTACTTAACAAGGACAACCTAATCAAAAACATATAAAACTTCAGCAGCTAATAGTGATAAATAAATACGACAAGAAATGAAAGGACTACCGTAGCACTGGAGCTTGATGATGGCCGACTAACATCATTACTTTTCTTTTTGGTCCAGTCAATAGAAGTTTTGCTCGCAGATGTGGAGTCTCCAAAAGTTTCATCATTATACGAATCCAATGTTATGTCCTCCTCTTCTTCATAACCGCTATCATCGACTACCTTGCCTCGATAGACAGAAGAGAATCTAGTCTCCTCATCAATATCAAAATTTTCAACAAGTTGAAGGCCTCTTTCCTGCATTGTATATAAGATAATTAACATCCACAACAAAAGGAACTGGGGAAGAGAAAAAGATTAGGCAAGACAAAGGATGCCCTCGCCTCTGCTAAATGAAGATCATGGGTCTCCTCATTCTCAATTTCTCTTGCTAGTCGTGAAGCTTCCTTTTCTAAATCTCGCATCTGAGGACCTTTCTCAAGTTTTGTCGTGTAAAGCTCCTCATTAAATGTGCTTTTTACTCCAAACAATACTTCGTTTGCTTCAAACTGATCCCATGTCCTATTAGAAAAACAACACAAGAAGTAAACTAGTAAGGAAAATTAGGTTTGTAATTGAACTATAAACTTGTTTAGTTGGTATCTTACTTTGGTAGAGAAATTATTTGCATTTTAGAAAAACTGCCAAGATATTTGGGAATGAAATAGTTAATGCAACAACCTATTCCGATGGTTATCAAAAATATTCTCCAATTCAGGACATTGTGGATCATCTTCATCAGGGACCCATGGTTCTAGTTCCCTCTCTACCTCAACACGACGAGACTGTGATATAAAGGAATCTATCATAATTTCCTGCCGTTGAACCTCATCTGAAAAACCACCCCTTGTGATGGGCACATCCTGTCACAGTTGAATTATTTATGAATCATTTGTGGCTACACACTTGCTGTAATTCACGATAAATAAATCTCTTTTTTTTTTTGCGGATATAAAATTAGTCACTTTAATATAAAGAAACAACAAGAAAACCAACATCCCCAACGACAACAGTCACATGTCAACAAACTAAAATTGATCTCATCCAAAAAAGCAACACAATGGTAACAATACTAACATCAAAAAAATTTTGAAAAATTAAATATGAACTAAAACGCTAAAATATTGTCCATAATACATATACTTCTATACACATATAGCCTTCATGAAAGTTTGAAACCTTAAATCAGATAGCAGAACATAAAAATATAGCAGAACCTTTGCGATAACTTGCACAAGTTCTTTAGCAGGTATAATTAAAGTCTTTGAAGGAGCCTCGCTAACCGACTCCGCAACAGATTTCTGTCCTCGAGAGCCACCATCTTTTGTCATACGAGCCATTTTTAATATAATTCCTGACAATGATAAGTAGGAAAATGTGATAAAGCTGATTGAAAAATACAGGACAGAGGATGTGCTAAACATAAACTCTTAAAGAAAAACAAACAAGTGAACATACCAAAATCTTTTTCAGCATTTGTGGCATGAAATATTCCAGAATACATGGATCCATTTTTCACCTGAACGTCCACATGCTGACCAATAAAACATGTACTTATATATACTAATCGATCACGTGATGGACTCGTGTAGCCACCAATTTTGCTGCCTGTTAGAAGCATCTACACTTTAAAAAGGAAACAAAAAATGATGACAACAAACCAAACGGGGAAAAAATTCAATAGTTTTTACCAGCATTTGTTATTCTGCTGCTGGAATTTGACTTCCCAGATTGGGACTTGTTGTCCATCCTGGTTCCCACTTCTCTTTCGCCTCTTCGACGGCCAAAACCATTGGAGGACGACCTAGAATGGGTAGGGTGCTGTGTATTCATCCTCCACAGCAGCGTCTAACCTATCAAAAAAAAAAAATGCCAACTGTTTAAGCCATTCTACTTCAGTAAAGAACATTGGTTGAATGTAAAAATATTAAGGAGCAGGTAAAGATCGTGCAACGTGAAACAAGATATCAAAGGAGGGCATAGAACAAATATAGAGAACAATAAACACACACACACACACACACAAAGGCACCACAACACATTATAATTTTCTAGTTATAAATAACAAGTAATATTTCAGACAACCACCTATAGAAATAACACACTGACGACCATCAGACAAGGTTACCCACCTAATGCTTCAAAACCTTTAATAGTAGTTTCAAGCCAACAGCCCAGACCAATATTGATTCAAACAGTGAACTCCAGAAACAAATTAGCAAAAAATACGTGCCATGGGTTCCTTGGAATTCACTAAATTTCAGCTCAGAGAAATCATTGAACTCTTTTTGTGTGCAAATCTGCCTACGCTATCACATATCCAATTTAAACCCCCCAAATCCACCACTTATCAATCAAATTGCATTTAAGTGCACCCCATTTTTTAAGAACAGTGGATATTCAAAAATCTATTGATGCATATGTTACTTTCAGCGTTCATACAAATAAACAGGATTGGAGGAAACATGCAAGGGCGATTAATTGAGGTTAAAATAGAAAGAAAAAGTGTCAAAATAGAAGCCAAAACCATGATGAGATTCACGCACAACTTACAATTTACAACAATTCAAACAAATCAAACTAACATCAATCTTTCAAAAATAGCAAAATAATTAACAAAAAATAATTAATAACTTAACACAGAAACTAATAAAAAAAGCAATTTTCACCGATGTCGACCAAAAATCACAATAGCAGTTTTTCAACAACCAAACAAATTCCAAAAACATTAATCAATGATCCACAAATTCAAGAGTGAAACGAGTTCCATAAACTGAGTTCTATTCCATAAGTTAAACTTCAAATTAAAATTTCAAACACAAAAATTCAATAATCTATAAACCAAACTTCAACTTCAAACACAATTGGAGCTCTTTTCATTCTTATGTTCAACAACCGCAAGCTCAGGCGTAATGTTACTGAAAACCTCTTGCTCCTTGTCACTCTAGAGTCTACTATTTTTCTCTTTTCCCCAAATACACCTCTTTCCATCTCCTCTCCTCAATGTCTCAATCTCGTCTTTACAAGGCAAACCCACTTTGCAAATTGTAACAACTCACAAGACGAACCAATTTGGGAAACTGTACCGAAGCCTTTATTATCCAATGAGCTAAGATTTCCATTCCAAGGCAACCCACTTCTGAGATTTGTGAGATCAATGAAATTTCAATTCCCATTCCATCATACTGATAGAAGCAAAGGGAAACAAACGATTATAACAGAAACGTTCACATCCCCTCCTCAGAGACAAGACTCCGTTATTTCCGCCACCAAGATCCCAACATCAAACAAAAATTACAAACAGAAAACGAACCATGGAGGAGGAGCTTGACTTACAGATGGCTTGAAATCGGCTCGGGAGGAGAGCGGAAAGACTCGCTCTACGAATTCTCGGGCTTGAAATCGGGTCGGCGCTTTCTTTTGCGGCGGCACAAATGCTCTGCTGACTGCTCTCTGCTCTGCTCGGGGAGATTGATCGCGCTGGGAATGGGGATGGGAGCCGGGTGTCAATTGATGTGCCCTAGGGACTTTTTTTTTTTTTTTTTTTTAATGCGCTTAATAAACCTGAGATGTTTGAGTTCCTCCCATGTATTTTAGAATTTTATTTTTATTTTTACGGTAATTATCATTCTTAATTTACTTATTTTTCGTTTCTTTTGAGAAATTAATTATCATCTATATATCAATAGAGTGTTGTGTTTAGAAGGTTAGTTAAAACTGAAAGTAATATAACATGTATAATAATTATCATCTATATATCAATAGAGTGTTGTGTTTAGAAGGTTAGTTAAAACTGAAAGTAATATAACATGTATAAGTAAAAATTTTATATCGTAACATATAAGAGTTTTATGTTGCTTAAGTTAGAACTAAGATAGCCAAAAACCTAATTTAGATTTTTTTTTGTTAAATAAGATCATTGTTAGGATGCGTGTTCTAATATATTTGTGCTTTACATTTTAAGATTTGAGAGCTTTATACTATTACAATTGTAACTTTAGTGTAAAATATTGGTTTCAATTGCTGTAATTTAAATTGTAATTATAAGCTCTTTTTTCTTTTCAAGAGCTCTAAATGTTGGTTCTTAATATAAATTGTAATTTAAATTGGGTATTTTTATCCTTTTATATATAAATTTAATAGAATTAAGTAAAGAAGTATCCTCTTGTTTGTTGTTTCGTCAAGAGTATCTGCCTTATTTCAACCTCTCCAATGTCGATCATCTGAGAATAATCCGCTAGATTATCATCAACAATTTACTAAATTATTTCAACTTATAAGTGAATTGAAATATATACTGTTTTTTAAGTGCCGACCAAAATGTGATAAAGTAGATTATCAATAATAATTTATCAGGCCCTTTCAAAAAAATAATGATTTACCGGATTATTTTTTGAAGCACAATTAAAGGACAATTTATTACAGGAAAAAAAATAAAAAATAACTAATTTTTAAAACTTTTAAAATAATAGCCTATTTTAGAAATATTTATAAAAAATAGCTATAAAAAGTTAACTGGTAAAAAAAACTTTTTATTATAGTAAATAAATAAATAATTATTTATTTCTTTTGTAAAATAAGTAAAAAATTATTTCGACGGAAGTTTATTAGTTGTCTAATTTAAGTGTTGTTTTACCAAAATTAAAAAAAATAAAAATATTACCTATTAAAAAATTAAGCCCGATGCAAATTACTCAAAAAAAAAAAAAACAAAAACAAAAATAACAAACCAAATTATTTAAAAAAAATGCAAAACCTAAACGTCGCTGGCTCTTTCGCCGTTCCCGTCACGAGGCCCGCCACCTACACCATGCATTGCCGCATCTGCCGACCACGGATGACACCGCGCGATCCCCAAAGTATAAAACTCGATGATCACCATCATCAACCGACGCATATGTCAAGGTCAGAACTTTACGCTTTCATGGAGTTTTCAGGGTTGTCTTGTCTTAGTGTGGTGGATTTTCTCTGTTCCGCTTATTCGCAGGTTCTGGAGTTGTTTTTTTTATTTTTATGTTATCGGGGGCGTTATGCCTGAAGTTAAAGTTTTGATTTTTGAAATAGTCTGTTGATTCTTGGAGGAGACTGGTATAAAGAACATAGAAATCCCTTATTGTTTTTTGTCTGAAATGAAAAATCCTTATTGTCGGGCTTGTTAAGGATTGTCCTAATTCTGATGTTACATTATTGGTGCTCATGTTGTTGTGAAACTTACCGCCAATGTCTGTCGAAGCTCAGAAATTTTCCCCTCAAGAAATAGTTCTTTTATTTTTTATTTTTTTACTTTTCTCTCTCAGTTTTTCATTGGTTTTGGCTTAAGGGTTTGGGTGGAATTTTTTCTTGTCTGGAATGCTATAGCTCTAACTATGATAGTTCTTCTGTTTTTCTTGCTGCTCTTAGATTTCTTGTCGTAGGCTTTGATTTAATCTTAAAAAGCCTGCCTCTCTTACTTTAGTTATTGCTTTCTGATGTAGGAAGATGCAGGGCCCATGTTGCTGACGCTAGCTGAATAGGTGCAACACATTGTCATTGGTTTGCTTTCTTGTCATTAGAGTTTTTACCAACCGGAATTTTGATTCCTTATGAAAACTAATGTCCAGCAGAACCTAATCTTGATTCTCAAGAAATGCGCGGGAGTTGCCGGTTTAGACAGTTTCATAGCAGCCGCTTTCGTTTACTGGAAGCACAACCCTTCAATGATAAACTTCCATACCCAATTCCATCAAAGAAAAGATTAACTGAAAAGCACAATCCAAAGAATAAGAACAAGTCAAACGTTGCGGATTTTGACATTGTGCAATGGAACATGGCTATCACCTCCCACATGCGCAGCGGCCACTGCGAGGCTGCTCTTCGTGAGTTTGAGGGCATGCCTCAGCGAAGCGTTGTCTCTTACAACGCCATGATATCTGGGTACTTGGCAAACGAGAGGTTTGATCTTGCATGTGACATGTTTGACCGGATGCCTAAAAGAGACCTGGTCTCATGGAATGTTATGCTTAGCGGGTATGTGAGAAATAGGAAGCTTGGTACTGCTCGCGCATTGTTCGATAGGATGCCTGAGAGGGATGTTGTGTCGTGGAATTCAATGTTATCTGGTTATGCTCAGTATGGTTATGTTGATGAAGCGAGAAAGATTTTTGATATAATGCCCTGCAAGAATGAGATTTCATGGAACGGTTTGCTTTCTGCATATGTGCAGAATGGAAGGATAGAGGATGCTCGTAGGTTGTTCAAGTCCAAAATGGATTGGGAAGTGGTTTCTTGGAATTGTTTGATGGGTGGCTATGTGAGGAAGAAAAGGTTAGTTGATGCTAGGCAGCTTTTTGATCAAATGCCCATGAGGGATGCAGTTTCGTGGAATACCATGGTTACAGGTTATGCCCAAAATAGCAAATTGGCTGAAGCAAGACAATTGTTTGATGAGTCTCCAACTAGGGATGTGTTTGCTTGGACAGCGATGTTGTCAGGTTATGTGCAGCATGGATTGTTGGATGAAGCAAGGAGAACTTTTGATGAAATGCCGGTGAAGAATCCGGTTTCATGGAATGCGATTATAGTTGGATATGTTCGATGTAAGAGAATGGATATAGCCGGGGAATTGTTCGAGGCGATGCCATGTAGGAACGTTAGTTCTTGGAATACAATGCTCACCGGGTATGCACAGAGTGGTGACATTGCCCAAGCAAGATTTATGTTTGATAGCATGCCTCAGCGTGATTCCATCTCATGGGCAGCTATGATTGCTGGCTATGCTCAGAATGGTTATGGTGAGGAGGCTTTGCAACTATTTGTGAAGATGAAAAGAGAAGGCGAAAGGTTGACTAGGTCGTCTTATACTTGTGCTTTGAGCACATGTGCTGAGATTGGTGCTCTCGAGTTGGGGAAGCAATTACATGGACGGCTGGTAAAAGCAGGATTTGAAACTGGATGCTATGTAGGGAATGCACTCCTCGTAATGTATTCTAAATGTGGAAGCATAGGGGAAGCGTACGATGTGTTTAAAGAGATAGAAGAGAAGGATATTGTGTCATGGAACACAATGATTGCGGGTTACGCAAGACATGGATTTGGCAAAGAGGCACTTATGATATTTGAATCTATGAAGGCTGTTGGAATTACACCAGACGATGTTACAATGGTAATTGCCAAATCTACAATCACACCTTTAATCATCATCTGATGTTAGATGCAGTAACTAGCAAAACTTAAATTAGATAAGCTCTTTTCAGATTAATCATTTTTTTTTCTTCCTAAAATGATTAGTTCTTTCTAATTGTATTTCAGGTTGGTGTGTTATCGGCTTGTAGTCATACTGGCTTGGTAGAGAGGGGCAGACAATATTTTTATTTGATGAATCAGGATTATGGAATAAACCCAAATTCAAAGCACTACACTTGCATGATTGATCTCTTAGGTCGAGCTGGGCGCCTGGATGAGGCCCAGGATATGATGAGAAACATGCCTTTCGAACCAGACGCCGCAACTTGGGGAGCTCTTCTTGGTGCTAGCAGGATCCATGGAAATACTGAATTAGGTGAAAAAGCTGCTAAGATAATTTTTGAGTTAGAGCCTGAAAATGCTGGCATGTATGTACTGCTTTCAAATTTATATGCAGCTTCAGGCCGTTGGAGCGATGTTCGTAAGATGAGATTGAAGATGAGAGATACAGGAGTGAAGAAAGTACCAGGCTATAGTTGGGTTGAAGTGCAGAACAAAGTTCACATATTTTCAGTTGGGGACTCTGTACACCCAGAGAAGGATAGGATCTATACCTTCTTAGAAGAGTTGGATTTAAAAATGAAGCGGGAAGGATATGTTTCTTCCACAAAGTTGGTTTTGCACGACGTGGAAGAAGAGGAGAAAGAGAATATGCTCAAATATCACAGTGAAAAATTGGCTGTGGCATTTGCAATTTTATCAACGCCAACTGGGAGACCGATCCGTGTAATGAAGAATTTGCGGGTCTGTGAAGATTGTCATAGTGCCTTAAAAATCATATCCAAAATTGTGGGCAGGTTAATAATTCTAAGGGATTCCTATCGCTTTCACCACTTCAATGGGGGTTCATGTTCTTGTGGAGATTACTGGTGAGACTGATCGAGTTTACTGTGAGACTAGTAAAACCGTGCTCACCCAATTTTTCTTTACTTAGTGGCAGAAGAAGAATAATAGTCCTGTTCTTTGATGGTGGATTATCAATATTACATTCAGAAATGTGGTGAATATGATCATAAATGATTGGAAATGGGTGCTGTATTCAGCAATTAGTATTCAAAGGTATGAAACGTGAATATGTTCAGGGAGAAATAATTTGTACAAATTTATGAGTGGAAAAAGGGCCGGCAAATTAGTCAAAGCACATGGATGAACTATTTTCGTGGAGGCCATATCAGATCCTCGGACCAAAAGACAAACAATAGGTCCATCATAAACATGATCTTCCATTTTGTTTATTTGTTTATCGACTCGAAGGTCAAAAGGAAGCAACCAAGTTGAATCTACATATTTCTTATCAGGTTGTTAACGACATTAATAAGAACCTTCGTGATAGTCAAAATGTTTTGTTTAGGAGTTTTACTTTTGGATTCTTGCTTTAATCTCAAGGATGTCTATCATCGGTTGGTCAAGTGGGAGAAAACCTTGATGCAGCGCATAAAGTACAACTGATCGTACTTTATGCGCTGCATCAAAACTCTCTGACAAAATTGGTCAAGGATTTGTCTTCTTTGAAAGAAGACATTGCTAAGGATTTGTATTCTTTTAAAGAAGACATTAGTTGCAAAAATTCATCTGTTTTTAATGCCATTAGTACATTGGCACGGAACTTTCTGGCTCCTCCTATTGTCACCGAGGAACAAGGGGTCAGTTGATGAGGCGGTTAATGCTGCAGCTTGCGTTCTTTTCCTCAGCAATCAGGATGCTGCAGATCATTTTCCTTTGATCGTCACCGATCAGGAGAAGGCGATTGGGGAACAAGATGTGGATGAAAGAATAGCTGGTTAGCAAGATGTTCTTGATCAGAAAACCAATGATGCTGGTGCCAGTCAGGCGTCAGCAAGATGTTCCTGATTAGCAAATTGATGATATTATTAGCTCTGTTCTTCAAGACGTCTTGGAGTCAAAGTAAAGACGATAATTATGTATCTGTGTTTTCTTTTTTTGCTTTCACTTGTTGTGTATTAATTATGCGTACTAATATATATACATAATTTGAAAAACTAATATATTTTTCAAACATTTTGTTTTTTGGTTGATGCTCTTGTCTTTGATCAGATTTCGAAGGAAGCTGATCCTGAAAAGACTTTGAATGAAGCTTCTATTGATAAGGTTTAATCTTTTTTTGTCTCTATCTTATTGAACTGTTGGATTTTGTTTGATGTATTTTGGCGGATCTTGTACTCTAATTTTATTTTTTGAATCGGATGTACTCTTATTTTTATTATGCCCATTTTTTCTTTTGGGCATTCTGGCTATGTATTTCGATGAATTATATGTTTTTTTTTTTTTTTTTTTTTGGAATCTGATGTATTTTTGTTTATACCCTCCTATACTGGTATATCGCATTTTTACTACCATTACTATGCGATATCACTTTTTTTCCCCTCACTTTGTTTCACAAAGTGATACATTCTTGAAGGGCCGTCTAATCTTCTTGTTGATCAACATTTATTAGGATATCAAGTATGTCATATATTTAATCCGGTCCAGATATGTTTGGAGGTGAGGTAGTTGTTTCTTCAACACAGCCACATCTCTATTAGGAAGGTGTTTGAGTTTGCCTGTAATTTGTTCTGTTCTTCAATTTGATCTATGTCATTTCTCCTAGTTAAAAAAGCCAAAAATCCATTAAATTACATATGTTTGCCTCACCTTAACTAAAAATACTTAGAAACAATAGTATTTTTATATTTATTAAAAGTGATATGTTTTAAACTCTCTCAGAATGAATAAAATTATAAAACAATATAAGAGAAGGGATATTTCTCAAGCTGATCTGTATTCTTCTCCATTTTTTTTTAAGTTCTGGTGTAATACTTTCCGTATTCTGATGTTTTTTTCGATTCTGCTGTACCATTATATTTGTATTATAGTCGTGTTGGGCTGTTGGGCACGATAAACTACTTGTATTTTGCGTATATATTAAAGTCTTTTAATCCAAAAAAACGACATTGGGTTTTCCCCCAAATTTCCCTAGAAATTGAATTAATATGCTGGCATACATATATGTCTTATAAAGGACATGTTCTCTCGTGTCGTATGGAAATAATTTAATTATGTTTGTGTATCATTTTGGATCGATGCCTTTGTATGAGACCATCATGTCGTTTTATATTTTAAAAAGGTCTTTTTCTACAGCCAGGACGGATGGTTTGAAACAGTTAAAGCCTCCTCTTTCTAAAACTCTTTGCCCCTTTTTTAAATTCTCATTGCTTAAATCGTTTAAACCATGTAAATCTTAGACCATATATTTGATTTTCTCACAATTTTCACACTATCTAAACATCAATTTTCGGTCTTAGCACCAACAAAAGAAAAAGCTAGTTATTCAATGTGATGTTTTATTTCAAACGTCAATCCAAACTATATAGTTTCGATATCACACCTATTTGAAGCCGCATACCAGACAGATCTAGAGTATATGGACGTTTTGTATACTATTTAGCACAGCTCACACAACAATGTCAAAAACCTGCCTGTGCCTCCAAACACTCTCATTGAACCGTATAGAATTGAGTAATCCACAGGCAATATACAACAGAGAAATCGTCTGCCACGAGCTATACTATTCAAAGATTTGTGAAGCAATTTAGTAAAGAAACCCATTCAAAAACAAGTTGTTCCAGTTATATGCAAAACTCCAAAACAGTTTCCCAAGACTAACGTGATTGCCTTTTTGGGCCAATTCTGTCTGCACTCTTAAGCAAGTAATCTTTATGCTATCAGTTACAAAGACATAAAAAGTGGAAGAGCTAAGTCAATTCGGTAAACTTCTGACATTAATCAATATTCCATGGTGAGAATGACCAAGAAATCTATGGGTACGAAAATGTGCTAATTTATATTCTTTTGAATATAAAAGCAAGAGAAGAAGAGCACAACATACCACTATAACTATAGAGGCAAGTTGATCTTATCAGACCATTTAAAAATGTCAGAGTACACTTGATCACCTCCCAAATCCTCTCCTTTAGCACCAGCTGCCACGCTTATGATATCCTCAATCAAGGCAAAGTTTCCCATAATGCCAACATGAGCACCACTTTGGGTACCCCTGCCTTCAAGCAGAGTGGACGGAGGGGAGTGATCGTACTCCCTTATGTATGTTCGGATTCCCGACGGGTTGAATCTGGTCTTTCCCCTCCAACCTTAGCGCACATGAAGCCTGCACTCAACGTAGGCACTGTCTCATCCCCGTCAACAGTATAGACTCCGTCTTTCAAGCAGCTATCTTCGTGTTCGCCATTGGCCGAAGTGTTGATTTGAAATGGGATGTAGCATACAACAGAAGGAGATAACTCGTAAACGTAGGCTCTTTCAGTCGGTATTCCAGCTACATAGAGAGAGAATATTTCCATGTCGGGGGCATTCGGTAATCTATAAAATGCAAGTCAGAGTGATTGGAGAATTTAGTTAATATCTTCGTTAACTAAGAAGAGTGAATGGAGAATTTAGTGAACCGACAGAAAACAAGAGTATTCATAATTGTACATCCAGAATGTTAAAGGTGGAGCTATACAGAAATTTATATGGATGACTGTTCCTCTGAACTTTTTTGTTCTTTCAATATTATATATAGACTTTATAAAAATTACTTTCTGCCACTCCTAAAATCCTATTCTGCTTTTCCTAAAATCCTATATCTCCTTAATTAATTTTTTTGATAATATTAGTATACGCTCTGCCCCTCTGACTAGATTTTTTGACACTCCAAAAATCCTATTCTGTCCTTCTTAAAATCCTATATCTCCTTTAATTAATTTTTTTGGTAATATTAATATACGCTCTGTCTCTCCTGACTAAATTTTCTGACACTGCCCTTACAGACTGTCAAAAGAAAGCGTCTTTTGATAATTGAATAGAAATATTCCATGCTGCATTCAATAGAACTAGAAATGTTCATGAGTAGTGAATGACCCCCCGAACCCTAGTTGCTACATTGCCTATAAACCAAGCTTCCATACGAATTTTAGACCACCACATAAAGGAAGAATCTATGAGCCAAGTGATTGAGATCTTTATATTTAGCAAGTATATTCTAAATGGGAAGAAGGTGAACAGGAGAACACAAAGGCTCTCACTTTTGTCTCCAACGGGTTTGACCAATATCCGTAGTGACTGTATTTTGGATCATCCAAATTGTCAGCAATTCCATAAGAGAAGTGAGCACTACCACGTGCCATCATTTTTGGGGCAACAAAATTAAGAAGGTCTAATATTTCGTGGCATGTGTACACCTTATGCTCTGCAACAGCTTTGATACCGCCAATCCCCATGTCGTGGTATTCAGTCCACACATCATGACAGGTATTATTTGCAACATTATGACCCTTGATGGCACCCTGCACACCATACCAAAAGTTACGGACTCAAAGTAAATTCTTGAATACAATGGTTTTCAATGGAATAGCTATAACACGTCTAGACACTTGTTCTGCAATAAAGGCTAGAGGTAAGCAATCTCGTACACAAGTAGCTTGTGGGAAGAAAATATCTCAGCTTCTCAAATTTTATGGGGGATATAAAAAACGAGATACATTATGAAACACATGGTGTTTTCTATATATAAAAAATAATGAAGAATTCCATTAGAGAAAAAGCCTTACCCGAAAGCCAATGCTCTCGATCTCGGATGAAGGTGCCTCTGCTATATCTTTCCCAAATGATATAATCCTCCCATAGTTAACATATTCTTTTTCAGAAAACTGGGTGTCATTGTTCCCTTGTTTTGCCTTGCTAGGACTGTAGTCTTCCTCGGGGGACCGATCCATGCCACCCCAAATAGTGTTCCCACCTTTTGGTATCATTGACATGGTTGAATCCCATGTGCGAGTCATCTTCATTACATGTTGCAAAGTTTGACGGCGAAATAGATCATTATCCAGAAAGCCGGGCGCAATAGCCCTGCATTAGAAACCAATAAGAAAGCAAGATCTCATACAAAATTTCTTTTCATGAACGTTGATTCATACCATTCTAATCTCTAAACGCAATCTACATTCCATCAAAAATACAAAACGCTGCTGACTTTAGACCGCGCTAAGGCAAACTAGAAACGAACCTGGCAACAGCAACATCCTTGGCTTCAGCGGAGAAAAGTCCAGCGATGGCTTTTGGAACACCCAAAAAGGGCCCAACAATATTCATCACAGCCTTTATATGCTTTGAACACCAATCTGGTCCTCCCCCACCACCCATTGGAGCTGGTGCCTCGACCCACTTCATAAAGTGCAGGAAGTATAAAATGTTAGAAAAAATAATTTTTCATGTGGGCATACATATGTAATTAAATGTGTTATTTAATGCTATCTTAAAGTAAAGCCTAAATTAAAGTGATATAATTAAGATAAAATTAAAAGGCTTTATTGGGTATTAAAAATAATGTATGGGTTATATTTGTTAATATTATATGTGTAGATACCAATTTGTAATTTTCAGATTTTATGATGGGCGAAACTGAAAATACACTAAAATAACAAAAGTTATATATTTAGGTTATGGTCCCCAATTCATACGTATCATCATTCATTCAGAAAATTTTCAGATATTCCTACTTCTCTGAAATCCCATCTTCAGAAAAGAATTCAAGGAATACGTATTGAATTGGAAGGCAATAACCCATATCAATTCAAGATCATGAATTCAGGTACGCTTCCGCAATTTAGTATGATTCTTCTCAATAGTTTGACATGAACGATTCTGTAGAAATTTTAGTTCAATCTGGTCTAATAAGTGGCATCAGAGCGGATTTCATGTTGAATTATTGAGAAATTTTTTCTCAAAAGTTTTGCTTAATATGGATTCATTGAATTCTGTATGTACGTTTGTGGAATTAATATGGACAACTGTACGTATCTTTGTGGAATTGATTATGGATACTGTGCAAAATTGTTGATTTTGTTTTTTACTTCTTTCGTGAATCTGTATTCATTTAACAAAACAAGAATCAGTAAAGGCTTGCTTTGTTTAATACGATTTCATTGAAATCGTTCAATCATGAATTCAGTTATACGACAACAGCCGTGGCATTCGTTTGTTTGTGTGATTCGTTTGTTTGCTGGGTTGAGTAACCCTTTGGTATACCGACGGCAATCTCACTGCCGCCGGCAAGGAAATCAAGCCGCGACCATCAGGCCTGGCCGGAAAGTAAGAGCGGCGGCCTCTGGCCGCTGCGAAGGAGAGAAAACGGCGGCCAAAAGCCACTGTTGAGCCGGCCGTGCTGATTTTTTTGCCTAAGGGAGAGAGACGGCTGTTCTTGGGTTTTGCCGGCGGCTTGTTGCTCCGCCGCCGGCGCCGGCACTCTCTGGGTGCGACCGTTAAGTCGCGCCCGTTGGCAGAACGGCGGGGTGGATCGGCGGTGGCATCGGTAGCAACTGCCTGGGATCGTTTCCCAGAAGTTGCGATTCCTGGCAAGAACAAGTTTTGGGCTTCAGCCCAGGTGAAGCTCGCCACATGGGCCCGTAAGCAGGCAGTAACCCAGGGGCTCAACCCCTGGGTGACCTATATTTAAAAAAAAAAAAAAAAAAAAAAAGGAGAACCGGGGGTTGGGGGGGGCTGAATGTGGACCCGGGTTGGGTTATCCTGACCCGGTCCACAACCCAACCGGGTTTCCTTTGACTGCCATGTCAACGGTCAACAGTCAACGTTGACTTTGACCGTTGACCGGTCAAGTTGACTTTAAAAAAAAAATTGGGTCAATTTTGGATGCAACTTTAAAATTCAAATTGTGTTTTTAGATAATTAATATTGTCAAATTAATTAATTGAATCAATAAGCTGCCAAAGTAGCCTCTTTTGTGGATATTAATTAATTTGTGATATTAAGAAGGTTGTGTGAATTTAATTCATGCGAATATTAATCGGCCCAAAGGAAGTTTAATATTTGACAGAATTAAATTCATACCTCTGGTGATAAATATGTAACAATTATATGGTTATTTTTGGTATGTGAATAATAAGTGGATCCAAAGATTAGCTTACTATTTGACATAATTTATTGTTAATATTTGATCACTGCACCAAGAACACCACTTACAAGTTAATATTTCTGTCCAAAGACTAAATATTAATGTTGTTACAGGTTTCTTGTGATGGGATATGTCATTGTTTGAATTTTATTGGTTGTTTTATGTGAATTCTTATGTGAATATGTGATTTTGTTCTTTGTTCAGCTACTGCATCATCTTCATCAATATCTGCTAATGTTAATTCCATTCCTATGCTGAATGGGACTAACTTCAAGGAATGGAAAGAGAATGTATTGATCGTTCTCGGTTGCTTTGATCTGGACTTGGCCATAAGGGTTGAACGTCTCACTGTTACAGATTCTAGTTCCACTGAGGATAAAAGGAAACTTGAAAGATGGGATCGTTCTAACAGAATGAGTCTAATGATCATTAAGAAAGGCATTCCAGAAGTCTTCAGGGGCACTGTACCTGATGAGGTCACTACTGCCAAGGGTTTCCTTGAGACTATAGAGAAATGCTTTGCAAAGAATGATAAGGCTGAAACAAGCACGCTTTTGGCGAGCTTGATTTCAATGAGGTACAAAGCAAAAGGAAACATAAGGGAGTACATTATAGAAATGTCTCATCTGGCTTCAAGATTAAAGACACTAGATCTGGAAATTTCTGAGGATCTTCTAGTGCATCTTGTCTTGATTTCTCTTCCTGCACAATTCAGCCAATTCAAGATCAGTTACAACTGCCAGAAAGAGAAATGGACTCTTAATGAGTTAATTTCTTATTGTATGCAAGAGGAAGAAAGACTGAAGCAAGAGAAGACTGAAAGTGCTCACTTGGCTAGCACCTCTAAGGACAAAAAGAAGAAAAGAAAGAAAAGCAATGAAGCTGCTAAAGGTCCAGCACAGAAGAAACAAGATAAGGATAAAAATGATGGAAATGTTGCTTGTTTCTTTTGTGGTAAACCTGGACACATGAAGAAGGTCTGCACCAAGTATCATGCTTGGCGTGCAAAGAAAGGTATGCTTCTCAATTTGGTTTGTTCTGAGGTTAATTTAACTTCAGTGCCAAGACACACTTGGTGGATTGATTCAGGTGCCACTACTCATATAAGTGTGTCTATGCAGGGTTGTCTGAGCTACCGAAAGCCAATTGATGCTGAAAGATTCATCTATGTGGGAGATGGCAAATCGGTAGAAGTTGAAGCTATAGGGCATTTTAGGTTATTGTTAAGTTCTGGTTATTATTTGGATTTGAAAGACACTTTTGTTGTACCGTCGTTTAGGCGGAATTTAATTTATATTTCTGCTTTGGACAAATTTGGATACTGTTGTTCATTTGAAAATAGTCAGTTTAGTCTTTTTTTAAATTCAAATGTTGTTGGTACCGGTTCTTTATCATTTCAAGATAACCTATATTTGCTTGATACAGTTGCTTCTTATAACGAAACCTTGCATGTTAATTCTCGTGGCATAAAACATAAATTAACCAATGAGAATTCTATTGTATTATGGCATAAGCGATTGGGACATATTTCAAGAAAAAGGATAGAAAGAGTTGTGTCAGATGGAATTCTTAATTCCCTTGATTTTACAAATTTTGATATCCGTGTTGATTGTATTAAAGGGAAACAGACAAACAAAAGGAGATTGGGTGCCAATAGAGCTACAGATGTCTTAGAATTGATACATACGGACATTTGTGGACCATTTCCTGTGGCTTCATGGAATGGTCAACAATATTTTGTATCGTTCATAGACGATTACTCCCGGTATGGCTACCTATATCTCATACATGAGAAGTCACAGACTTTGGACGTGTTCAAGTCATATAAGGCTGAGGTTGAGCTTCAACTCAACAAAAGAATTATGGCCGTTAGATCTGATCGTGGTGGTGAATACTATGGCAGATATGACGGATCAGGTGAACAACGTCCAGGACCTTTTGCTAAATTCCTAGAGGAATGCGGGATAGTCCCTCAATATACCATGCCAGGTTCACTTAGCATGAATGGTGTAGCTGAGAGACGAAACCAGACACTTAAGGACATGGTGAGGAGTATGATTTGTCATTCCACCTTACTTGACTCCCTCTGGGGTGAAGCACTCAAGACTGCAGCTTACATTCTTAACAGAGTACCAACAAAAGCAGCAGCTAAAACACCTTATGAGCTTTGGACTGGCAAAAGGCCTAGTCTGAAGCATTTACATACTTGGGGTTGTCCAGCAGAAGCAAGGCCTTATAGGCCTAATGAAAAGAAATTGGACTCCAAGACAGTGAGCTGCTATTTCATTGGATACTCTGAACGGTCAAGGGGTTACAAATTTTATGATCCCACTACTAAGGCTATTTTTGAGACGGGAATTGCAACATTCTTTGAGGATGTTGAGTTTGGGGGGAGAAATAAGGTTAGAGACTTTGTCTTTGAGGATGAATTTGATCCTGTTCCTTTTGTACAAGAGGGATTGGTTCCTATTCCTACAATTGCTTTTGATAATGTTCAGGCTTCTATCCCTGACGTTGATCAAATTGCATATCAAGAACAACCAGACATAGTCATTCTACCCCTTCAGGTACAAACTTAACAACCTCAAGAACAAGAACCTCAGGAACTTGTGTCATTAAGGAGATTCACTAGAGAAAGGAGAAGTGCTATTTCGGATGATTACATAGTATTTCTCCAAGAACATGAGGACAGTGTTGGATTGATGGATGATGATACGATCAATGTCCGTCAAGCCATGCATAGTTCTAACTCTCAAAAGTGGATGGATGCCATGAAGGATGAGATAAAGTCTATGAAGGACAATGACGTTTGGGATCTCGTTCCATTACCTGAAGGTGCGAAGCCCATTGGTTGTAAATGGATATTTAAAACCAAGAGGGATTCGAAGGGTGATGTAGAGAGATATAAGGCTCGTCTTGTTGCTAAGGGCTTTACTCAAAAGGAAGGCATTGATTATAAAGAGACTTTCTCTCCGGTTTCAACGAAAGACTCTTTTAGGACAATTATGGCACTTGTAGCGCATTTTGATCTTGAGCTACATCAGATGGATGTTAAGACAGCGTTTCTAAATGGTGACATTGATGAAACGATCTATATGGTGCAGCCAGAAAACTTTGAGTCGGGAGACCCAAAGAAGATGGTTTGCAAATTAAAGAAATCCATCTATGGGCTTAAGCAAGCTTCTCGTCAATGGTATTACAAATTTCATCAAGTGATAGTCTTATTCGGTTTCGAGATGAACACTGTGGATGATTGTATATACCATAAGTTCAGTGGGAGTAAGTGTATTTTCTTGGTATTGTACGTTGATGACATACTGCTTGCCACCAATGATATAGGCTTATTGCACGAAACCAAGAGATTTCTATCGAAGAAATTTGAAATGAAAGATCTTGGTGACGCCTCTTTTGTATTAGGAATTAAGATACACCGGGATCGCTCTCGGGGTATACTTGGGTTATCACAAAAGAGCTATATCGAAAAGGTGCTTAAAAAGATTTGGCATGCAGGATTGTAAACCAAGAGATACCCCTGTGGCTAAAGGAGATAAATCCAGTTTAAGTCAGTGTCCTAAGAATGACCTTGAGGTTAAGGAAATGGAAAAGATCCCATATGCATCAGCTGTTGGGAGTCTAATGTATGCTCAAATTTGTACTCGTCCAGATATAGCATACATTGTTGGATTATTGGGCAGATATTTGAGTAACCCTGGAATGGATCATTGGAAAGCAGCCAAACAGGTTATGCGATATTTACAAAGAACAAAAGATCACATGCTTACATATAGAAGGTCAGACCAACTCGAGATCATTGGTTATTCAGATTCGGATTTTGCTGGATGTCAAGATAGTCGTCGATCCACTTCGGGCTATATTTTTCTACTTGCTGGAGGAGCTATTTCTTGGAGGAGTGCTAAGCAATCACTCATAGCTTCTTCCACTATGGAGGCAGAATTTATAGCATGTTATGAGGCATCCAATCATGGAATATGGCTGCGAAACTTTGTCACTGGGCTGCAAATTGTGAAAAGTATAGAAAGACCACTTAAGTTGTTTTGTGATAATAAATCTGCAGTCTTATATTCCAACAACAACAGAAGCTCTTCAAATTCAAAACATATAGAGATTAAGTTTCTTGTTGTTAAAGAAAGAATTCAGAGTGGTCAGGTGTCTATAGAGCATATTGGTACAAACTCCATGATAGCGGATCCGCTTACAAAAGGACTTCCACCCAAGGTCTTTCATGAGCACACTGCTCACATGGGTGTTCAGTTATTTGATGATATGCAGTTTTAGTGGGAGTTTGTATTTGAATGCTAATTTTCTTTATATATAGACATGGTGTGTTTGTATATGTTTTCTGCATAAATAAAGAATACAGTTTATTTACACTCTGATTTTTGGTACGGTTTTGATCTCATTTAGATATAAAGTAGGACCAGTTGGAAATAGACATGTTTATATCACATTGCATGTAATTTCCATGCTACACATCCATACTTGATCTATGTCATTTGGTTATATCGATATACGTAATCATTGATGGGTTTAGTCACGCTACATTTGTGACAAAGACCGCTTTGGTTCTATATTAGTATGATCAATGGACGAGATTGTTCAGGAATACCCTTATTTGTGATAGCAAAGGTTGAGCTCACTAAAGTTAACACATTTTTGTAAAGATACATATGTGACCCAAGTGGGAGATTGTTAGAAAAAATAATTTTTCATGTGGGCACACATATGTAATTAAATGTGTTATTTAATGCTATCTTAAAGTAAAGCCTAAATTAAAGTGATATAATTAAGATAAAGTTAAAAGGCTTTATTGGGTATTAAAAATAATGTATGGGTTATATTTGTTAATATTATATGTGTAGATACCAATTTGTAATTTCCAGATTTTATGATGGGCAAAACTGGAAATACTCTAAAATAACAAAAGTTATATATTTAGGTTATGGTCCCCAATTTATACGTATCATCATTCATTCAAAAAATTTTCAGATATTCCTACTTCTCTAAAATCCCATCTTCAGAAAAGAATTCAAGGAATACGTATTGAATTGAAAGGCAATAACCCATATCAATTCAAGATCATGAATTCAGGTACGCCTCCGCAATTTGGTATGATTCTTCTCAATAGTTTGACATGAACGATCCTGTAGAAATTTTAGTTCAATCTGGTCTAACATAAAACACCCATTGAGTGTGGAATTATAAAGCCATTTGTTGCTACCATCAATTCTATATTACTCTTTATCCGGCTTAATGTTTGGTCTCTTACCTAGATAATGAGTATAAGAAGAATACCGTCACCAAAGCAAACTACTCATGTAATGCAGAAAGAATTTAACAGAACATGTGTAAAAGGAAAAACCGAAAACAATATTCTGAAAAGCATTAAGTTCAAGATGAAAGGTACCTCGGTATTCTGAAATGCGATCCTCCAATCATATGAAGCCATATACATATTTTTCTCCTCGTAACTTGCGACGATCGAAAAAAAAATAAAAAAATTTAATAAACATGGTTAATTAAGAATATTTTTAAAATTACTTAGTTAAATACTTGAAATGTTATAATAGTATATTAAAATAGTTATTTTTAATGTACTAAACTAAAAGTTTATGATTCATTAATTTCATGTATGAGCCATAGTGGTGGCAATTACAAAAATCTCAATTTAAAAGATTTAAATTGAGATTATGTAATAAAAGTGAAATTTCTCAACTTATCATAATTATGTGAAAATTCCTATATGATATTAGTTAAGGAAGAATACAGTTATGGTTACGGATCAAATTTGATCAACCCGACCACGACACATATAAGCATCAAAGACCAGCAATGGTGCCAGTATATACTTGAAAATGTAGAAGAAAAGAAAAGAAAAGAAAATCCCACAAAAATCAAATTTTGCTCTCTCTCTACTTTCTCTCTCTACATTTTCTCTCTTTCCTCTCAAATTTCCGCCAAGATTCCAACATCCATTTTCGAAACCTCCCGCACCAATGGAACGCTTTCGTCGAGCTAAGTCCAACGGTGTGCCATGCCACCAGCAACGCCGCCAGGGGAAGCCGCACGCGTTGCCCAAAGTGGCAGAGAAACCCAAACTTTCTGGCGAGATATCTTCGTCGTCCAATGTCCAATCAACATGATTCTTGTTCCTTCACGACCACCACGACGAGAGGAACAAAACTCATCCTTTGTGGCAACTCAACAACCGCCAGATTGCTCTGCCCATCTACCGCCACTGTCACCACCGCTCCACCGTCGGTTTTGCCAACTCCGACGATGATGATTGACACCTCCCAGCCCAAAAGGTTCAGAGGGCGACGCCGAGTTGATCGGCCCTCCTAATTTTTCCAAATCGCTGCCACCGGATGGAGATCAACTAACACCTACCTCCGCCACCACGTGAGATGTCGATCTTGGCAATTTCGGCCATGTTACTTTAAATTGATTGAGGCAAAATGATCAGAGGAGAAGGAGGAAGCTTTTCCCCACCTCAATTGCAACATCTCGTCAACGATCAACGGAGTTCAAGGTCCACCACCATCAACAGTGGCGGGAGCCTCTGTTCTTGCTCTTCCCAGCCACGTTGCTTCAAATTGGATGAGGAGAAATGCTCAGAGGAGGATGGGCAGCAAAAGCCCAAACTTAATTGCATGGTAGCTTCGCCGGAAAGCCATTATCGAAGTCTCTATTTTTGCCATCAATGTCGAGCTCTGACCTACTATGTTAGAGGCAAAATTAGGTAAAATTGACACCACCATTGGACTCAAAAGGGTCAAATTAAAGGGGGGTAGGACTGAGCTCAGCTGCCAACGGAGTCCGATCAAAGCCGGTCAAAATTGGTCAACGGTTGGTTAACAATGACTTTGGGATTTTGCAATCCGGATCTCCGATCGAAGATCCGAGACCTTCTCTTGACTCGTTTCGATACTCTGAACGCGATAGTGACCTCCGTTTGAGCTAATTTCACTCTCGTGAAAATCGTTCGGTACCGACTGCATGCGAATCGAGGCGATTCAAACTGCAGTAACGGAGTCTGGAATGATGTTTTCAGCAATGTATGATCTTTAGGAAGCATTTCTAACCATTCATGGTTGATCGAGGAGTACTGCAAAGGATGCTTCACATACTATAGATACAACGAGGTACAACTAGACCACTTAGCTTGGAGTCCAAGTAAGTAGGAATCTCGCCTATAGTATAAATAGTTTTAAAATAAAATGTTTTAAATTTGTTCATAAAAAGTTATAAAAATGCATGAACGGTGAATTGTTACATTGTGTATGTTATGATGTGCTGTTATGTTATGATAATTTGAATTATTATATTATGATGTGCCATGTCATGTGTTGGTATGATCATGTAAAGTAATGAACGCAATATAGATTTGCAATATATTTGTAATAATTATGTTTAAAGTATGTTTCATTTTATTAACGTATAAAGTTTTACAGCTTAAGTTGTTTAAAATTGTATTTGTTATGCAATAAGTTTTAGAGTACAAGTTATGATTTGCAATTGAGTTTGCATATAATGTGATAGCATTTAATATGCTCACTAAGGTTAAAAAGAATGTAAAACAAAGATAAAAAGAAAGTGTCGTACCAGCCTCCTTGTTGTGAGGTACTAAAAGTAAAGTTAAAGTTGTAACCTCCTAGATATGAGGTACACAAGTAAGTTAAAGTAAGTCCTAGGTGTTCGATGATCTTAAGTCTTCTACAAGAGAAGTATCATATTAAAGATCTCATGATTAATGAAGCTGGTACGTACACTAAAGTTTATAGGATAAGAAAGTTAAGTAACAAGATAAGTTATGGTTTAAATTATTAAGCATAAAACAAGTTGATAAGCCAGCATAAAATGTTCATACATATTTTTTTTATTAACATGATTTTAACTGTATATTTTATTAAAATGATTTTTAATTATGTTTTGCGAGACTGATTTCCTACTTACTAAGCGAAAGCTCATTTAAGCATGTTCATGTTGTAGGTAAGAAAACCTATCAGCGACATTTGTTGGGCGGTGGTAAGTGGCAAACAAATGGTGGAGATAGATATGGATACCACTATGGTATGTTTCTATTGCCAAAAGAAAAGGTTATTTTTTCCTTATTTGATATAGTACTTTAAAAGTTCAAAAAAGTCAGACTTTTAAGAAATGTTTTCAAAGTTTAAGTTGTCTTTTACAAAGCGTTTTATCTAATTGTAAAGTTAAGTTTTAAGTTAAGTTTCAGTAATTATTTTCTATTAAGTTTTAAGAAACTATTTAAAAAGGTGGAATATGAGGTTTTAATAATTTCATTGGGTTTGGACTTTGAAACCTTATAATAATGTTATAATAATGAATAATAACCATCTAATTAGTCGGCTCTCACCCCTAGTGTCTCAGATAACATGTCTTTAATCTTTAACATATATATAAAATAAAAATAAGTTTCGCGCGATACTCATAAAATGCTCGAAACTCGAGACATTTCATCGTTTCTTTTTACGAAACGTTTTTTTTTATTTTCCAACCAAAACGTTTTTTCTTGTTTTTCGAAACTTTTTTTTAACGGCTCGAAATGTTTTTCCTTCTAAAAAAACATTGTTTTAATTTTGGTTTTTTTCTTTTTTATTTTATTTTATTTGTTAACATGTTTAATACACTTGCACAAAATATATGTTTTTCAACTAATATTCATAAAATAATAATAATAATGATAAATACAAATGACATATATATTGAGTGGTTAAAAAAATTACATGGGGAATTGGTCTCGTGACAACCATCACCACTTCATTAACCAAAAAAAAAAAAACCCATCATTTCACTTCAGTTTCTTTTTTTTTCCTATTTCTCTTTTTCTTGGAAAAATACTTTGCTTTCTTGCTTTCTCAAGAGTTCACTTTTTTTCTTTTATCAGTGCTAAATCTGTTTGACTTGAGACTGGTCTCTAGTTGGGCTCCTAAGTAATGGACCCTAACTATGCTTGTTGACTGGTCTGACCCAAGAGTTACGTCACAGTAGATGTTCACAGCATCTTCAAGGGTATTTGATACTTCAGTTTTAACCTATATTTATAATTATAAACAATATAACATTTTCAAAAGTTATACTAAAAAATAAAATATTGTTAAATATTATAATATAGACTATTACATGCTATAATTCTTAAACTTAAACATTAATTACAACTAAAATTCTAAACGAAAACTAAAGCTTCATTAGGCCCCTAATCACTATCAGGAGCTCCTCGTTTGGCACACGTATAGGGTGTTAACTATAGCAATATATTACAATATAAATCAAAAATTTGCTATAATATAAAACTCTTACGTATTATAGTATACAATACTATAGTATACAGTTAAAACTGTGAAATTTTAACTTCTCTCCAAAACACAACAACAGTAATTGCAGAAATCTTACCAATGGGATTCACATGTATAACTTACATGCCGATTATTATTTAAGCATCTTTTAAAATATGACACAAACCTTACAGTGAAAATAAAGCCACTGTGGTTTTAGCTTCCATATTTATCGTAAGATTCTTAAATATTGTATCTTGAATTTTATTACACATAGATATACCCAGTTCTGTTGTATATTTGTTTGTATAGTTTTAACACAAAGGACAGATATTTGCGCTGCTTTTTCTCTGTCTTGTATTATTTTTTTTGTTTGTAGACTCGACTTATATTAAAACAATACAAAAAACCAAAAAAAGAGCTTGTGTTAATTATTTTACGAAGTTTGTATTATTTTATTTTCCTCTGTGCCGTATTCTTTGCAGACCTAATTTATATATCTATTTTTTATTGGGCAAAAGAAAATCTGATCGGCTCTTTATCATATCCAAAGTAAGCACCAAACACTCAACATTATTTGTATTTTAATCCATTTCATATTTCATATAAACCAAGTATATTATGGGACAATATGTTAGACGTGCGTACATGATTTGGTACATTATTGTAGGGCCACGAGGAAATTTTTCATGGAATAGCATTAATTGTAGAGTTTTTTTTTTTTTTACTCTTATTTTAGAGCTTGTAATTAATGGTAGATATAAAAGATCATAGCCGTTTTACCTTTTTTAAAAAGAGGCAATGCTATAGTGTGACCCATTCAAAAATTCTCATTGATAAGACCTATTTTTTTAGCCGTTTGATAAAATCTAATGGTTTATGTTTGGTAGTGTTTTCATTTTAGTTTCTCTTTTTGAAAGCAATTGGAAATAAAGACATTTGAGAAATGTGTGGGATTGTTTTTGAAGTACTTTTTGGTTGTAAATAGTGGTGGTTTTTTCTTAATTCATTTTGTTTAATAAAAATATTTAAAAAAACCAATATTTTTTGCTTGTTTTTCTCTCTCCTCTTTTTCTCTTTGCCCACTCTCGCACATTGTTGTTCTGGTTTTCCTAATGAAGTTCATCGCCGCCTGTCGTCAACACCGACATTCACGTCTTCCGATGAGGACAGAGATGTTTCTTTCCTGGCAACCTCGTCGACTTGAGAGCGAACTACGACGGTTGGGTTGTAAAGGATCCCATCTTCTCCAGCCGTATCGGGGGCTACTGGGCTTCGCTCATTCATTAGGATTTGTCGGCAAGAGTTGGGTCAATGGCGATCATCAAAAATTTACTGGGGAAATAAGACGGGGTGGGAGGAGGGTCAATAGGTAGGGCCTGGAGTGCGACGGCGAGTCTCTGGGAAGAGGCACTTGGGACGGGGTGGCCAAGGGAGTCATGCGGAGGGCCTAGGTTGGGCCTCTTGCCGGTAAAGGATAGTGATGGCCATTGGTTAGGGTCAGGGAGGGAGGGCTGAGAGAGTGTAAGGGGAAAAATAAAATAAAAACAATTTTTTTTTTGTTTTCAAAATGTAAGCAAATTTTAGGAATTTTGAAAACAATTTTCATTTTCAATTTGAAAACAATTGTTAACCAAACACTGTTTTGAAACCATTTTCATTTTTTATGTTTTTGAAAATGATAAAAAATGTTTCAAAAACATAACCAAATGAAAGTTTCACAAAAACCAAAATAAACACACCCACACCTAGTCACTTTCTTTTTATTTTCATTTTATTATTTTCAAAATAACAAATAATGAAAAAAAAAAGCCTAAAAATATCAGAAAAAAATTATGCTCTATTGGAGTAGGGGTCATCATCGACAGACGGGGTGGCAATTGGAGGGTGTTGGGTCGCTAGGCAAGTGGTGGTGGATGTAGGTCGCTGAATAAGGGTGGTCGGTGGGGGAGTGGCAACCCCAAAAAATTTCAAGAAAAGTCCATTAGGTTAGGGGATCTATGGCATCTTCCATTGGCAGGTGAAGAATCAAGATGGGCTCATCTTCTATGTCGCGATGGGCTTGTAAAGAATTGCGACGATTCGTGACTCCGATGCTATCTGATGTCAGAGGAATGGGCCTTGAGGGTGGTGGCGATGGTATTATTTGTTGAAATGTAAAGCCAAATCAACCTAACAAAGGAGAAAGAAGAGAAAAAAAGAGTGGGCAATGGTCCAGCGCCGCGGCTCCCAAACAAGGGCCGCGACTCCTAAACCAGGGCCGCGACGCTCATCCGAGAACAAACTAGCACCACAACGTCCAAAATAAGGGCCGCGGCATCCAAAGTCTGGTTTGTTGCAAAATTTTGAGTTAGAGTCGAACTCAAACGCCCTAAAAATGAGAAACTACTAGGGTTTCTCATTAGTTGCTATTTTTCTCTTCCTTTGGGTATAAATACGCATAAGGTGGCTAGGGTTGAGTGTGTGTGACATTGAGAGTGGCATTATTTTGTGTGATGCATAATTCTTGAGAGCTCCATCCTTGAGAGAGAAAAATTCTCACAGGGTATTAGATAGAAGAGAGTTTTGGTAAGCACAATTTGAGAGGGTGTGAGAAACTTCTCTTGTAATCTGTAATCTCCTTCATCATAGTGGAATCTGCAAGCGGCAGAAACAGGACGTAGTCTTGAATTTGGACAAACTTGTATAAAAATTTGGTGTCTCTCTTTTCTTCTCTTCTTCAATTTATTTTCTGCAATTATTCGTTCTTGCGATCCTTGGAATTAGGAGACGCCTAATTCCCCAACAAGTGGTATCAGAGAGAAGGTTTTGATCAAGAACGATGACGGGAGAAGAAGGTTCGGCAGCCAGTATCACTAAATTTGATGGTTCAGATTTTTTCTATTGGAGGATGCAAGTGAAAGACTACATCTACAGCAGGAAACTGCACTTGCCCTTGGGTAATAAGCTTGAAGGCATGAAGGATGAGGAGTGGAATCTCCTTGATAGACAGGTACTGGGTGTGATCCATTTGACCCTGTCAAAGAACGTGGCCCACAACGTTGCAAAAGAGAATACTATAGCAGGGATGATGAAGGCTCTGTCAGATATGTATAAGAAGCCCTCAGCCAACAACAAGGTGCATCTCATGAAGAAGCTCTTTAATTTAAAAATGCCTAAAAGTGCCTCAGTTGTAGAGCATCTAAACAGTTTCAACACAGTCCTGACCCAATTGGTCTCGGTAGAGATTAAATTCGATGACGAGATCAATGCCCTAATCATTTTGGCCTCATTACCGAATAGTTGGGAACCCATGAGGGTGGCCATTACAAATTCGCTTGGAAATGCAAAATTGAAGTTTGTTGATGTCAAAAACTCTATTTTGGCATAAGAAGTTCGCATGAAGGACACAGGTGAAACCTCATCGTCGAACTCGGCCCTTAATGTTGATAATAGGGGCAAGAAACTTGACAGGCATTCAAATAGGGATAATGGCAAGAGAGGCAAGTTGAGGAATGAGAGAAGTAAGTCGTGGAATGGTAGAACTATGGAGTGTTGGAATTGTGGAAAGACTGACCACTTGAAGAAGAACTGTAGGGCTCCAAGGAAAAATGAAGACAAGAATAATGACGTGGCTAACGCCGCCACTGAAGAGCAACAAGATGCCTTAATCTTGTCAGTTGACAGTTCTTTTGATTCGTGCGTGATAGATTCAGGAGCATCATTCCACACCACTGCACACCGTCATGTCCTTGAGAATTATGTTGTCAGAAATCATGGTAAGGTTTATCTTGCTGACGGAGAACCTTTGGATATTGTTGGCATTGAAGATGTCAGTTTAAAAATGCCTAATGGGTCTGTGTGGAAGATTCATAAGGTGAGACATGTTCCCAAATTAACGCGCAACTTGATTTCGATGGGGCAACTGGATGACGAAGGACATAAAGTGACCTTCAATTGTGAAGGTTGGAAAGTCACGAAAGGAGCGATGGTTGTTGCTCGGGGACGCAAGGCTGAAACTCTTTACATAAACTCTAGTTGCAGAGATACCATAGCAGTTGCTGATTTGCTGTCAATACTGAGCTATGACATTATAGGCTCGGTCACATGAGTGAGAAGGGTATGAAGGTGCTTCACTGCAAAGGAAAATTGCTGGGTTTGAAAACTGTTGATCACAGTTTGTGTAAAGCCTGCATCTTTGGTAAACAGAAGAGAGTTAGTTTCTCAACGATGGGTAAAGAGCCTAAGTCTAGGAAATTGGAGCTAGTTCACACTGATGTGTGGGGGCCTGCGTTGGTGACTTCCCTTGGTGGCGTAAATTACTATGTGAGGTTCATAGATGACTCAAGTAAGAAGGTATGGGTTTACTTTCTAAAAAACAAATCTGATGTCTTTGATGCTTTCAAGAGATGGAAAGCCATGGTGGAGAACAAGACAGATTTGAAGGTGAAGTGCTTGCAGTCTGACAATAGGTGAGAATACTTGAATGAAGACTTTAAGTAGTACTGTGCTGAGAATGTAATAAAGATTAAAAAAAACCATTTCAGGGAAACCACAACAGAATGGGGTAGCTGAGAGGATGAACATGACTTTAAACGAGCGTGCCAGAAGCATGAGGTTGCATGCAGGGCTGCCAAAGATGTTTTGAGCTGGGGCAATTAATACAGCCGCTCATCTGATCAACAGAAGTCCATCCACACCGCTGAAGTTTAAGCTACCGAAAGAAGTCTTGAGCCATAAAAGGTTGATCTCTCTTACTTGAGAGTGTTTGGGTGTGTTTCAAATGTTCACATTGATCATGTTGCTAGAAGTAAACTTAATGCCAAGTCAAAGAAGTGTTTTCTGGTTGGCTATGGTGGACTTGAGTTTGGTTATCGTCTCTGGGATGACCAAAGTCGAAAGATTATCAGGAGCAATGATGTGATCTTCAATGAAGGTGTTCTGTACAAGGACAGAGACAACACTGACTCGAGGGGTTCAGGTTCTGAAGACAAGAAGCTTGAGGTGATTCCATTGAAAGATCTTCCTGAAGTGGAAGTGGAGAATCCAGAGGTTGAAGACTAAGAAAATATAGCTCCAAAAGGAAACCAGAGGACTCCTACCATACCAGTTAGAAGGTTTAGTAGGACCATCAGACTGCCGCAGAGATACTCCCTATCTCTGCATTACATCTTGTTGACCGACAGAGGTGAACCAGAGAGCTGTGATGAAGCCATGGAGGCCGAAGATTTGGTCAAGTGGGAGTTAGCCATGAGGGATAAGATGGATTCCTTAATGTCCAATCAGACATGGTAATTGATCAAGTTACCACAAGGCAAAAAGGCCTTGCACAATAAGTGGGTATACCGAATTAAAGATGAATCTGATGGCAACAAACGGTATAAGGCAAGGTTGGTGGTAAAAGGCTTTCAGCAAAAAGAAGGCATCGAATTCAATGAGATTTTTTCTTCGATGGTAAAGCTAACCACGATTAGGACGGTACTTGCGCTAGTGGCAAATGAGGACTTGTTCTTAGAATAGTTGGATGTGAAGATAGCTTTTCTCCATGGTGATTTGGAGGAGGAGATGTACATGAAGCAACCACAAGGTTTTGAAGTACCGGGTAAGGAGAACTTAGTATACAAACTTCAGAAGAGCTTGTATGGCCTCAAACAAGCTCCCAGGTAGTGGTACAAGAAGTTTGATAGTTTTATGTGCAGTAATGGTTTCTTAAGGTGTCAAGGAGATCACTGTTGTTATGTGAAGGATTTTGGTGACCCTACATTATATTGTTGCTATATGTCGATGACATGCTGATAGCAAGAGGTTGCAAATAGGAGATTAACAAGCTGAAGAAGGAGCTATCTAAGGAGTTTGTAATTAAGGATTTAGGTGCTGCAAAACAAATCCTTGGGCTGAGAATAACTAGGAACCGTAATAGTTTGAAACTGTCACAGGAAGAATATGTTGAAAAGGTGCTGAGCAGATTCAACATGGGTAATGCGAAGCCTGTGAATACTCCTTTGGCCAGTCACTTCAAGTTATCAAAGGAGCAATCACCGATCACAGAGCTGGAACAAGACCACATGGTCAAAGTGCTTATGCTTCCGCTATAGGCAGTCTCATATATGCCATGGTTTGTACCAGACCAGACATTGCACATGTAGTGGGAGTTGTGAGTAGGTACATGAGCAATCCAGGAAAGCAGCATTGGGAGGCAGTGAAGTGGATTCTCATATATATGAGAGGTACTGCAGGTTTAGCATTTTTGTTTCAAGAAGTCAGACTTGGGATTACAGGGCTATGTTGATGCTGATATGGCTGGAGACATTGATGGCGAAAAAGTACCACCGGTTATGTCTACACTTTGGATGGCACTGCAATTAGTTGGGCCTCGAAACTGCAAAAGATAGTTGCACTCTCTACAACAGAAGCAGAGTATGTGGCAATGACAGAAGCGAGCAAGGAGACGATTTAGTTACGGTCGTTTCTGAAAGAACTGGGTCACAAGCAGAAAAGGAGTGCATTACATAGTGACAGTCAGAGCGCCATTCACTTGGCAAAAAATCTCGTATTTCATGCTAGGACGAAGCATATACAGTTGCGGTATCACTTCATCAGATCGGCTTTAGAAGATAGAGTGTTGAAACTTGAGAAGATTCTTGGGAGTCAAAATCCAACAGATATGCTCACTAAGACGGTTCCAATTGAGAAACTGAAGTTGTGCGTAACTTCAGTTGGACTTCTCCATGAGGCGTGAGAAGTCGTTGCCGTTGCAGTTGGAGACATGGTGATTGATTAGTCTCCAAGTGGGAGATTGTTGCAATGTGGAGCCAAATCAACCTAACAACAGAGAAAGAAGAGAAAAAAAAGAGGGGACAATGGTCCAGCGCCGCGACGCCCAAACGAGGGCCGCAACGCCCGTCCAAGAGCAAACCAGAGCCGTGGCGCCCAAAATGAGGGCTGCGGCGCTCGGAGTCTGGTTTGTTGCAAAATTTTAAGTTAGAGTCGAACTCAAACGCCCCAAAAATAGAAAACTATTAGGGTTTCTTATTAGTTGCTATTTTCTCTTCCTTTGGGTATAAATAGACATAAGGTGGCTAGGGTTGAGTGTGCGTGACATTGAGAGTGGCATTATTTTGTGTGAGGCATAATTCTTGAGAGTTCCATCCTTGAGAGAGAAAAATTCCCATAGGGTATTAGATAGAAGAGAGTTTTGGTGAGCACAATTTGAGAGTGTGTGAGAAACTTCTCTTGTAATCTGTAATCTCATTCATCATAGCGGAATCTGCAAGCGGCAGAAACAGGATGTAGTCTCGAATTTGGACGAACCTGTATAAAAATTTGGTGTCTCTCTTTTCATCTCTTCTTCAATTTATTTTCTGTAATTATTCGTTCTTGCGATCCTTGGAATTAGGAGACGCCTAATTCCCCAACATTATTTGTCTCGATGTTGAAGGCCCCAACGAAGTTGTCAAGGGAGGTGGAGACAGCGAAGTGGCCAGAGGGGTGGGCGGCGATGGAGACGATGTTGAGGCAGTGGCCGACGTTGATGCATTGGAGAATGAGGTTGTTGGGCTTGCAGAGCTTGACGGTCTCGTCGAGAGAGCCGATGAGGAGGAGGGGCAATCAAGACTCCATTGCCGAGTGTAGTTTTTCCTTAATTAGCAATGGTGGTGGCGGCATTGCATCTCCGGTGCTGTGGAGGAGAGCTCAACTGAATAGTGGTGGGTTTTTTTTGGTCCAGATCACCAGCAACAATGGCTTTGGATTCTTTGTTTTTAGTTTTTGTTTTTGTTTTAATTTTATTTTTTTCAATATTTGCTTCTTATTTTAAAATCTGATGTTGTTGAGCTTATTTAACTTATGATAATAAACCTTTTTGTCTTTGACCATTAGATGTTGATCTAAAGGCTAAAAACGGGTCTTACGAATAAAAATTTTATAATAAGTTTTACCGTAGTTTCCTAAAAAAAAAAAAAAGTCCACGGTCCGCAACACACTTCTGTATCCATTGGCGAGAATAAGTGTAGTCGATGATCTTTTTTGTGGCTATTGATTCTGAACAAAATCATTCCTTTTGTTTTACAGAATTATTCCTATTTTAGGAAGGCATATCACATATGTTGGATTCCTTGATTTAGCACTTTCACAACAAAAGGATGTATATAATTAAAAGCTGTCATCATCTATCTAGTCAAAAGTTAAAACAAACCAACAAAGATGAAAACCATCTCAGTGGGTTCGATATTTTCTTTTGAAACGCCTTTAAGGAAACCCTTCCTACCATGGGAAGTGACTCGGAAGTAAATGTAATTGGTAACTTTATTCTTTTGAATTATAGGATAATCTCGACCATTAAAAAAATAAAAGTGGATGATCTCAAACACTATAGGCAAAGCGTGTTATCTTCTTTTGAAATGCCTTTAAGGAAATCCCCCCTACTATGGGAAGTGACTCGGAAGTAAATGTAATTGGTATTCTTTTGAATTATAGGATAATCTCGACCATTAAAAAAACAAAAAGTGGATGATCTCAAACAAAATAGGCAAAGCTTGTTATCTAGCAAAGTTGACAATTTAAAAAAAATGATTTTGATACATTTATCCCCTAAACTGTTTGTTTTTTTACAACACAGTCCTTAATGCACGTGATCTATTTAGAAGACATCTAAAAAGAGTCAAATTATTCAATTTTATACTTAAAAAAACAAAAATAAAAGAAAGTATATCATTGCTAACATTTTTTTTTTAATTTTGTTAACTTATATGTATATGTTAATCAATGTAGTGTTCGAAAATCTGTCATTTATCTTTTACATGGGTTATATGTGTCTTACATGATCATTTCCTTTTTAATTTTGACGCACATTTTTTATTAGGGACTTAAATATCATATGTGGTTAAGTTTGATATTCAATTGTCACAAGAAAAAGTTTAAATACCACGTTGTAAAAAAACAGGGAACCAAAAATTCGGAAGGGAAAAACATGAAGCTCGAAACATAGTAGCATACTTTAGATAGATGCTACATTTGAGGCTGTTCAATGGATGTGCCAAATAAATTCCCATTATCTGGTTTGCTTTGCAGGGAGACAGAAAGCTATACCAAGATCATAGGCTTAGTTGGAAAACTACTTTACCTGCGTTGTACTATCACTCGACTCTCTCTTTTTTCAGGGAAACTCTCGACTTTCCACTTGGGAAAGAAAAAATAATAATAATTGGTGGTTGTCACCTTATAACAAAAAGCATAACAATTATGGAAGCTTTTATGATCTTTAAATCATGATCATATAGTATTCTGGTCAAAAATGTTTGCTGGCCTTGCACCGTCTTCTTAGCATAATATATGAGAGTTTTATATTATAGCTTATTTTTGTTTTATACTTTAACAAATGAGAATTTTATTCTGTAACAATTGAAACGATATAGTCAAACACTCTCCTATTTTTTCATCGAGTATTCTAATGTTACACACAGACAAAAGATCTGATAAGGTTAAAAATGAAAAGGGAGAAATAAACAGTAAAATATAAAATTTTTTTATATGATTTTGATTACTAATAACTTGGCGGACGTACTTTATCAATTCAATTATTGTAAATTTTTAACACATGTAAAAGCTACCGATCAAAGATTAGACAAAGAGAAGTTAAATAAAAAAATAAAAAAAAATAAAAATTTTAAGCATGGTTAATTGAAGGTGGTGGCAAAAGAAGTTTGAAGGAAAAGTATCAAGAGAATACTTAGCGGCTAATTCATTCAAAGCTTGGATGTCTCTAACCTTTTTTGATTACACAAATGATTATTTGCTAAAGTTGAAGCAACAACGATAATTCTACGCATGATTGCACCATAAAATATAGAGTTCAAACTCTCGACCCTAAGTGAAAAAAAAAAAAAACCACTCAATTAAACTTTGAAATTAAACCACTTCCATTGCATATCTAGTCCTATCGGTTCAAGATTAAAGAAAAGCGGTTGGCTGTTTGTTTTATCAGCTTTTGTTTAAATAGAAAAGTTTGAGTAAATTAGATGGTTATAGTGGCTTTTTACTACCAGCTAGTATACTTTCTTTAATTTATACCATTTTTTATAACTAAAAAGGATAAAATACTTTAGATAACATATTTTTATATAAGCTTAACCTAAAATACTATATAACAATAATATTTTATATTCATTTTAAACTTTGTTGCGGTAAATTGTAAAAACAAACCACATAAGTCGTCTTTCTCAAATTCACGCGAAAAGTTTTTGGTTCAATCCGATCCTCGAAAAAATTACAATACGTGTTCTAATTATTGTTATGAAATTAAAATCTAACACAACATTTAAAATATCTTTAAAATATCTTTAATGATATAATAATTATCTTAATTATATTACATATAAATAATTTTAATGATATTATTATGAGACATTTGTAAAATTTTTACAAATTAAATTTATTTTTTAATTCAATAAACATAATTAGACCAATTGTCTCGTTAATCCTTCTATCCTCAGACAAGCCAACAACTCGCCAAACTCCTAAGCTGGGGCCCACGAAGCTCAAGTTTCGAGGCAATTGATGATTTTTTCGAAAAGGAATCGCTCGTCTTTATGTCACGCACCACCGCAACTACAGGCATGCAGTCCGCTTGTTGCTAGGCTTGTTAGAGGCTTTTCATCATTTAAAAACCAGAAAAAAAAAAAAAAAGATCCTTGTTTTAAAAGAGGTAACGAGGGAAAGCAAAGAAGAGGAGGAGATTAAAAAAAAAAAAGTCTCTTTTTTCCTTTGTATCCGAGTAGATGAATCTGCCTCTCTTCTGTTCAGTTATTTCTTCAACTACATGTTCATGTACAATCTCTATCTCTATCCTCTCTCTTTTTGTAAGTTAGAATCTTTCATCTTCTTTTCTTTTCTCTTCTTTTTCCATCAAACTACTTTTTATTGGATTTCAGAACAATAAATAGTTTCTTTTCTTTTTTTCCCCTTTAATTCTAGCAATAGCATATTTTATATATATATATATATGCGCGCGCGCACACACACACTTACTTTTGAAAAGATACTAGCGTTTCGGTTTAAGATAGGGCCGTTTGATTCATTCCTAAGGCTGGTGAAATCCTCACACGACTCCTGGTTGTCGTTGCTTCCTCGTTTTTTTTTTTGCCTTTTTAGATTGTTGTCGTTTTTATTTAGGTGAACGTCGTTTTTGGTGTGATGTTGTTTTCCAAATTATTGTCGCTTCCAATATCTATATGTTGTTGTCGTTTTGAGTTGTCTGGTGAATGTCCTTTTAGGATTGTTGTTTTTTTTTTTCTTGGCAAAGATTGTTCTTTTCTCAATTTTATTTAGTGAAATTATTATCGTTTCTACAATTTTATGTTGTTTTTTTTTTTAACTTAGAGTGAAAATATTTGAACCCTTAACTTTTTAGATGTAGTTGAGTATGGTTTTACTGTTAAGCTATCACTGCAACTATATTTTATATCTTCGTATCATTGAAGATCTATAGTTTTTATATTACGTCATCTAGTAAATATTGTCATTTTTCTAATTTTATGTCCAAGCAAGATATGAGACAATTGATGTTAACGGTAGTGAAGGAAATTTTAACATTAGTATGATATGAGTCATTTTCTCAATTGATATGAGAAAATTTTTAAGGTAGTGAAGGTAATTTTGCAGTATTGATGGAACATTGATGTATTAACTTTCAAATTAAGGTTTTAATGGTTTGATATGCTACTAGATAATTGTGTATCACGTATTGTAAATTTTTAATTAGACAGTCATAAATTAGACTGTAAAATCCTAATTCAACTGCTAAAACACCCAGCACCATGATATCAATGAAGAGAAAGACTGCCTTATATCCATCATAAGACTTCCCATGATATAATGTCTACAAAATTTACGCCGCTTCTTAAGTTTGTCCTTTCAATTTTTATGTCCGTTTTAATTTTCTTCATATTGTATCATTTCTCACTCTTAGCCATCTTCCACAGATATTGTTCTTAGGGAAATTTTTGAATTCACGTATTTCCTAAATTTGATTTCTTGTATGAAGTTGTTGTGGTTTTTCCACTTTTACCGTTTTGTTTTTGGTTGTCTCCGAATGTGTCAAATACTGCTGTCGTCTTCCCAGTTTTCAGGGCTGTGAGTGGCTTCTCCAGTTTTTGTCATTTCTTATATAGTTATATTCAAGAGTTCACCATGTTTCTGTGGCATTAAATAATTACCTAGACTTATTACAAACATCACATTTAATAATTCTACGTCGTTTATCCTGTTGTTGTCATATTTAGGCTGTGTCGTTTTTTATGTTTCTTGTAGATTTTCGGGTTGATATTATTTCCATCTTAATGTCGTAGACGTTTCTTTTTTGTCGTTTTTTCACCATTCTTGTCTGTCATTTGGCTGCCTCGAAAAGGTGCACCTTGTGAACCCTCTTTCTATTCGACCCTCGGGATTGGGACGTACGCGCGACGCGACTATCACTCTTGGTCGCGCGTGACAGGGCTGGTCGCTGTTCTATGGCCGCCCCCTTTAAGTTTTTTTTATTAATTTTATTAATAGAGGTTTCTTTTCTTTTTTTAATTAAAAAACAAATGAATAACGCATCTTTTCTTCAAGCGGTAAATCAGTATTCTAATATTTTGTTTTGTTAGAAAGCATTCATGATATAATGTTCAAAATAATAACAAATAAGTATCCATCTCGTATCTTCATAGAATTTTTAGTTTTCTTTTTAAACCAAAAATATTTTTTTCTGAAAAAAGGCATCCGTGCTCTTATTTTAGTACCGGATGTATTTTTTAGAAAATATATATAAATAGTACACATTTTTTTAAGGGTGTTTGGCTAGCCGTGAAAATCATTAGTGAGAATCGTTTTTATTGTAGTATGTGAGAGCTCTATATTGTAGTATATTTTATACTATTTATAACTGAGTTTGTGGTTCATAACACTTTAGCTAAACACCCTCTAAGATAATTTTAGACGGTTGGTGTGAATATAACTTCATGAAAAAAATAAACAAGCTTTAGAAGAAAAAGTGCGGCTTTTTCGAAATTTTTTTCTTCTTGCTGTGTAAGTTTCTTCCGCTTGATACTGTAACAAATCTATAGTTGTTAATTTTTCCCAGTTTAAAATTTTTAAAATCTCTCGGTTACAAGCTATATATTTCATATAACCAAAAAAAAAAAAACACACACACACACAAACACATGAAAAAAATGAAACAGTACACGCTTAAGGATCAAGATCGATCTTTATGGTCTCTCTTTTACAGTTGTTATTGACATTTCGCTAAGAAAGGCAAACGAGATCTTGCAATTTGAAATGCCCTTTTCTCTAAACCCAAATACACCCAAATTACTCAGCTAATCTCTAGACCTGATTAACCAGTATGTGTACGTGTGAAGCCTTTTCGAACAAGGTTTGTAGCCACGCGTTGGATTCCAATTGGACCTTCTAGCCACTCTAATTGAACAACCAATCGGTTCACTAATGTCTTGGACTTATTGCTGGCTTGGCAAGTCAAACTTGAACCGTAGCAACAAAATCGATATGAGTAGACGAAACTCATTGTCATTATAGACTGAGATCTAAATGGACACGTATTTTTTTATGTAATATGAATGTCAGCACAACTATTATGTGGTTAAATAGTTGCATTCTTATTCTCTTATAATTAACCTAAGGGTAAATTTACACTCCATCAATTGAAATCCCACCGTCTTAAATTAATATGATGTTTAACAAACTTAATTCTAACTAATTAGTTGCAACTTAAATGATATTAAATTCTTATATGTTATAATATAAAAGTAAATATACATTACAATATAAAACTCCTCACCTTTTAAACCTGATAACCTATAATATATATATATATATATATATATAATATGACTTTTTGGCAAGTTTTGATTGCAAAAGCCGCAGAGCTTGACGGATTATAGCAAGACTAGCTCTCTAGTGCCTAATAGGGTGGCAATCACTCTCTCTCTCTCTCTCTCTCTCTCTCTCTCTCTTGTTTGTTAATAAAGCTTTGCAATTACCCGTTAACATGATAAAGGACACGCCACTCCAGGTTTTCAGGAAGCAATTTTGGAGCTTTCTTTTTCTTTCCATTTTTTTTTTATTCTCCGGTTATTTGTTATACTTGGAAAGATGAAGATGAGAGAAAATAATAATTCATTGAAAAAGACAGAAACAAAAGAGATGGTCAAAAGATTCAAGACTGGGATAGGAATAATTAGCAACTGAATTAGCCAAAAATATATATATATATATATATATATATATATATATATATATCTCATATGGGATGCAAGGGAACAGTGGTCTTTTTTGTTGGTTGTTGATGTTTATCGAGGTCCCGCGTCGAATCAATACCACGTGCGGCTACGCACGGTGTTCAGCTCTTTCTGGTTCGTCTTTGCCTAATCGGGTATGCCTGCAACAGGAGGAGAGACACTTCTTAGGTAAGAGAAATGAGTCAGACAACAGATAAGGGCTCTTCGATGCTCAAGACAGGGTTGTTCGGCAGAGGATAGGAGCTTGTTAGGTGGTAAGGAGCATGTATCCTATAATGCAATAAATGCATTCTATTTATAGGCTATCACTTGGACCGGGTGTTAGGTGGGTTTTGTCCACAATTTGGGTGTCACATCAAGGCATGTCAGGCAGTAGGTGACAAGCGTCATGTCCCTCCGTCGATGGATTGACCTCTATCAGACGGTGAATTATTTGCCATTTGTTGGACTATGGTGGCGAGTAGCAGTCCACTTGTGAATGAGAATAATCCGACCCCCCGAGCCGGTACATAGTCCAAGGTGACAACCTGTTGAGGTGCGGCTCTAGAGGCCCTGAGAAGTACCTCGGATGCAATGTCCATTGTTGTCATGGTCGGTAGTTTGCTCCTTGATAACTCTGTCGAGCTGTTTAACCGACCACCCGAAGTTTGTCTCATGGACGGTGATGCCGAGCTCACCCTTAACATTAGGGGTCCCACAAGACAATGGCTTTCCAACATTTCTGCATCCTACATTTGAGCCTAATATTTAACAAGGCCAAGATTTTATTTGTGCCCCGGAAATTATTGGAAAGGATAATATTCCAACTGTAATGCTCATCATTTCGAACTCTTTTCCTTTCCGATTACAGCAAAGCTTCCAATAAACATGATGGACCGCTTAACTATACGTTATAATTACTGTACTACTGTACTAGGTTTTATATGTAAAAAAGCAAAAACAAGAACAAAAATAAAGTAGGCCATTTTTTTAAAACTGATAAGTATTGTCTTTTAACCGTCATCAAAATGTCTCAAAATGGAGTATTTGATGATTCATTAGAAATGCAGATCGAAGCCCTTTTTTTGGGGATTGCGCTTTTGTATACAGAAGTGTTGAGAAGCAGTGCCATGGGATTTGAAGGAAAACCCCACTTCACGTAAAAGATTGAAAATTTGTAACTAGTTTATTTTATAAAGTAGGTTAAAGGGGATAGAAATCTAGACCGATAGGTTTCTTTAATCAAGGTAGAGATATTAAGAGTCTGTTTGCTAAATGGATTCGAATTAGTGATTTGATTTGAGTTATATGATTTGAATTAGAATTTAAGTTAGTGATTTAAATTGTTATTCGAATTGACGTTTGGATGTACATTTAAGTTTTAATCTGAGTATGAAATAAAATTGAAATTTGTGTTTGGAGAGGCAGTGAAAATAGTCTTTAATTTATTGACAAATCTAATAAATTAATATTAATAATCTTAAAAAATATACAATAAGGATCTCAATTTTTTTTTTCATTAAGAACACAATGAAAAGAGAATCATCTTATTTGGATATCAAATAAAGAAATCATGATTTTTTTCCCTAAAAAATAGGAGAGAGAATTTTAGATTTTACTGTAACAATGCTATTCGAGTATCAAAAGTTATAGAGGAGGGTCAGAACTTTGAAAACTTTAATTTTTGATACTCTAAAGATTTAAATTTTAGGAAAACAAACACGTATTTAAAAAATTCTTGATACTTGAGTCTAAATTTAAATCTATAAAGTCTAAAAAATATACAAAACAAACATGCCTTAAAAAGCAAGCCTTGTGGTTTTAGTTCTTTACTTCATTCCCAGAAAAAGAAAAAAAATAGACAAAAAAAAAAGAGCGTAAAGTGCTCCACCTTACGTGACACAGGATCCTGATTTGTGATATTTGAATATTATTATACTACTATAGAATAATTGCATGGTTGGTTCTGTTAAAACCTGGAGAATACCGACCGGCACAAGTTCAAATTTGTTCTTCTCCTTTGCGGTGACTTTTGTTGTGAAAAGTTTTGTTTGGACATATATCTTCTTTTGGAGAAGTTTGTGGACTCAGCCATATCAGTCTCAAAAGAACTACGTATATAACAGAGAAGTTAATTGACAATTTTTTGTTGTTGCAATTTATTAGCTAATTGAAAAAAAAAGGGCAAAAAAAAAAAAAAAAAAGCCTACTTAGTGGGGTGTCCAATCATGTTATAGTTGAAAACCATCGCAATGGTAAATACTAATGTCTGCTATGGCTTTTGTGAACTGCATGAGTAATTTCTCACTTTTAAGTAATGTTCTTACTGTTTATGTTTACCGACGTTTTAGTCGGTCAAAGGCTTATCTAAAGGGGTAATTTCAATTTAATACTTATATTATATCGAAATATACATTTAATATTCTCTATTTTGAAATATTTTATATCAGTATCTTAACCCCTTAGATAATCTTTTTTTAAGCACCCGGTGGCGTTTTTTGGAACAAAAACACCAAAAAAACGTATATTTAGTTCCCAAAAAACGTTTTTGGGTACTAAAAAAGAATTTTCTAAAAGATTAAGATACAAATATAAAGCCTCGTTTTTTTTTGTTCTCAAAATTTTTAAAAATATTTTCAACGTTTTTCAAGGTAAAAATTTTAAAAATATTTTCAGCACAATTTTTAAAAAATTCTCATTTTTAAAACAAAAATATTTTTACCTATTTTGAAAATAATACCAAACGGTCCCCAAAATATTATAAAACATAAAATACTAAATGTATATTTCAATATAACACAGGGTATTAATATAAAATTTTTCCTTCGTATAATGTTTGAACGACATGAAATCAGGCATGAGAGACCGTAGAACGGTATTTTTATTATTCCCAAACATGTTTATTTCTATACTACACAGCACAAATTTGCCCCTTGTTTCCCAAAAAAAAAAAAGCATAAATTTCATGTCACTAATACATGACTAAGTGTATAATAGTGCATACTTGAGAAGAAGTGCTCAAAGACGTTTGATTTTAGTAAACCGGGATATGGTCTAACACATAATACAATACACCACGCTAGTTAGAAGCAATGTTGTCTGTCATCCCTGTATTTGGACGAGTAAACTTTACAAGATGGCAAAAAGATAAAAGACTCCAATGATGCAAAATATTTGTTGAACCATAAAATTTCCATCAAGTTTCCTATAAATTATTAAACTCTTCAAGTAATAATAGGATACTCAGGAAAAAAAAAGAAAAGAAAGTATCATCATAAGTATTAGCTGCTATATAACTCCTCAATTAAAAAAGACAAAAAAAAGAAAATAAAAAACACAAATCCATACAAAATGAGATAATTGCATCCATCATACGACAGGGTGAATGCAACAGTTGGAAATGTTTTTCCTACTGAATTAGTTCGAACTCTATTGTTAATAAAATAACATGATCCAGTTTAAAAACTACATCATACTAGACTAGGTTCACAATTTTATTAACAGTCAAGTTAAAAAAAAAAGGATTTTTCATTTCTATTATAAAAGAGTGCACGAGAGACGTTATTGACACCAATATTTTTTTTAATGAAAATAAATAAACAAATAATTGCAGGCTCAACTTGTCACTAGTCAGAAGCAAGCATCCAGGATATATATATATTTTTTTTAACACTCCTTTTTTATATAAACGGAACTACTTGAACTCTAGAAGCAGTATCCTAGTTTTGTCATAGCTCCCCTTTCCACTTGTATTTATGGTCTTTAGCTCTCTCTCTCTTCCATTCTTCCATTTACAAATTCAACTCACAGAGAGAGGGAAGGGAAGGAAGGTCCTGCGCATATAGCGTCACCAGCCCACACTCCACACACTCTTTTTCTCTGTTTCTCTTTCTCTCTCCATGAAATATTGCCATATTGCCAATTGCTACTTGCCAGGGCTCTGCACCGCATGCACACCCACCCACACCCCCTAACGCCCACGCCCCCATTATTACTCCCACTTCCTCTTCTTTCTCCCAAATCTCTATGCCAATGTCCCCTTCTCACCTTAACTCTAACTAACTAGTTCCTTTTTTTTTCCCTTCTTTTCATTTTCCTTACATAAGACAGCGTGTAAATTGGCCTTGTTTTTTAATAATTTGTTTTGTCGTTCTTACGTTTGTTCGTTGAATTTCCGGTCCATGATCAGGAGCTCTGATCTGTAACTCTGGTGGAAAAGGAAATCCGAGATGTTGACGTGCATAGCGTGCTCCAAGCAGCAGCTCAACAATGGATCTATGCACCGACAGGACGTAGAAGATCCGGTCTCCGCGGCCGACACTCCCAGAACAAAGCAAGCCATCAAGACTCTTACCGCTCAGGTTTCTGTTTGGTTCCCTAGAAAGTTTGGATTTAGAAAGAACGATCTCAAGTTTCTGTATTTAAAAAAAAAACAACAAAAAACCTTCTTTTTGAAATTTTGTCTAGGATCATGTCGATGTCACATAATAATTCAGGAAAAAAGGGAAAATTACAGAGAATCTATTTTGTCTTATCACTTTACGTCATTTTTCTGGGGGACCAAGATGCCGGGGATTCTTCCCTACAATAAAAGAAAATAAGCTAACTTTCTCTTCAATTTTACTGGAAATTCTCACATAGGAAATTTTGGCAGTGATATTGAATTTTCTTCCATTTTATTTTGTTTATTTATTTTTCTTAGATTAAAGACATAGCATTGAAGGCCTCGGGAGCGTATAAGAATTGCAAGCCCTGTTCGGGATCGTCGAGTGGAAACTGCGCTGACTCCGATGCCGCATCGGACTCGGCAAGGTTCCAATGCGGGTACCGCAGAACAGGAAGCTTGAATTCGGCGCCGAGGTTGTGGGGCAAAGAGATGGAGTCGAGATTGAAAGGGCTTTCGAGCGGGGAAGGGACGCCGGCGTCGGTGAGCGGCCGAACCGAATCAGTTGTGTTTATGGAGGAAGATGAGCCCAAGGAATGGGTAGCTCAAGTGGAGCCTGGTGTGCTCATAACTTTTGTTTCATTGCCTCAGGGAGGGAATGATCTCAAGCGGATTCGATTCAGGTACCGATCTTCCTGTTTGGTACTTTTGATCTAATTGCGAGCAAGGAAGTAAATATCGACAACTTTATCAAAATTTCCGCTTGGTTTTGATCTAATAGTAAGCAATGATGAAGTAAATATTGACATTTTTATCCATATTTCTGCGACACTATTGATGAATACAAGTTTTCGATATAGATAACATCCAAATTTTGTTTCCATTACCTGCATAATTTGTTTGGATTTCGATTTTTACTGACATTGACATCAATTTTGGTATTTGTTCAAAATCATTTTCACAGATTCGAACCCTCGGCTTTTTGTGGCCTAGATTTTCATCCTTCATTGTGAGGAAAGCCATTCTGTTTGTTTGTTATCACATGCTTATGATTTGGGTGTGCGTTAGACAAATTGGCATTGTCCTTCTTGCTTTTTTTGACTTTTCCTGTTCTCCATGATCCGTAAATTGAAAATTTTAATGCATTTTCAAGTATTGCAATATATTTCTGTTCTGATGGTAACACTGATGTTGAAACGCTAGGACATTGTCCCTTTGTCTTTGGTGTTTTTTACACTATAATAAAGAGACTGGCAGTGGAATTGCACGTGAATAAGATATATGTTATGTCCTTCTTTCTTGGGTAGGATGTCCCTTGGCCTTGTGTGGGTCTTACATACAGTAAAGCTCTATTTGCAGCTTTTGTTAGTTGTTACATTTCAAATAAAGGGTGTTACTAGTCATGAAGGGGCAAAATTAACAGCATTTCTTGTCTTCCACGCCTATGACTGGACTGTAAAAAAGTAATCCTCACCACCAAAAGAACAAAAAGAGCAATTTATATGCCATTGCTTGGTTATACCAAACTTTCCTTGCGTTACTCCTGTGTGGAATTTACATGCACCCGTTACAACACTTGGCAAAAGTAACAGTGCAAATTACTATTTTTCAATGGAGTTTTTTGCTTCCTTAAAAAAGCTGCTGTTTTCGAGCACGAAAAAGCTTGAATAACGTATGCAAGACTCTTTGGGCCTTGTTCCTCAGGGTCGTGATTCTGAATTTTCACTGGTTAGTTAAAATAACAGTTTCAATAGGCAAGTAAAATAAGCAGTGTTTCACTTGAGTCGCATAGAGTTATAGCTGAATTATTGATTGTTTATGATCTCAAGTATATGATCCTCGTATCATGTTCAGCGCCTTCGCAACTTACCAGCAAATCAAAATGAAAATAAAGAAAAGCTTTTGTTGTTGCTGTTAGTCGGCTTACGAAGCTCAATAAATACTTTGGCATTTTTCTCCAAGTAATTTTCGTTTGGATTGTAAGATTCATACTTCTTTTAATTAATTTGGTCAGCCGCGAATTGTTTAATAAATGGCAAGCACAAAGATGGTGGGCAGAGAACTATGACAAGGTCATGGAATTGTACAACGTTCAGATGTTCAATCACCATGCAGTCCCACTTCCAACGCCACCCAGATCTGAAGAACAGGTAAAACCACATCCTCTATACCATGCAAAGTTGCTGTAGTGACAACCTAAAGCAATTGTTGCATAATAGTTTCTTATTATCATACACGGATTATTTCAGCTGCATTTGTGCCTCAACTATTGTCTTAAGAAGTTCATTTCAGTTCTATATTGGACATGGGATAGAGGAATTTATTATTACCAACAAATAGCCTCTTATAGAGCTTATTTTTGGCCAACTTATTATTATAATCTTGTGGAGTCTACAATGGGCATCTGTGGAAAAATTATTTTTTGGAAAATTATCATGCTCTGCCTTGTAGATGGATAAGTACTTCAAGATTTGCGAGGCTTGATTGGTTTTTTTTGGTTGAAAATATCCACATTCTAACTTTGAAGTGCTTCCCCTGTCTTTCAGAGCCCAAAGATTGAATCTGCTAGGGACAGCCCTGTAACTCCCCCTCTGGGCAAAGAGCGCTTACCCCGCAACTGCCGTCCAATGGGGATGAGCAACTCTTCCTCAGATTTACTTCACCACCACCCAATGCAATCACGTCATTGCAATGAGGCGGGGGCATTAGCTTCAACACCTAAACTTTCTAGCATTAGTGGGACGAAAACAGAGACATCTTCAGTTGACGGTTCCGCAAGGACAAGTTCATCAAGAGAGGCAGATCGCTCAGGAGAGCTCTCAGCCAGCAATGCCAGTGACATGGAAACCGAGTGGGCTGAGCAGGACGAACCAGGAGTTTACATTACTGTTAGGGCTTTGCCGGGTGGAACTCGAGAACTTAGACGTGTAAGGTTCAGGTTAGTAGCTTTCCGCAACATTGAGAATGATGGCACTTTGAATTGTTGATGAGCTAAAGTTATCTAGTTCCTCGTTTTCAATCTGCTATTGGTTCAACAAGGTTAGATATAAAAACGTGTTAGTTTCACAACTGGTAGTTTTTGACTTTTGACTTTGTCAGTGAAGTGGTTAAACTGAAACCCGACTTTGTGTATCATGAGATTATATATTATATACTGCATTTTATATGAGATAGACTTATTCTGGACAATTAGGACCACTTTTTTTCTAGTTTAAAGGTAATGCAATGCATGGGCTTGACAATATTCTTCTATCTTTGTTATTATATGCTTGAAACATATATATATATATATATATATATTTTTTTCATTCTTGTTATTAGAGTTCGTCATGCTTGACACCCTCTTATAGGATATAGATATTTACTTTGCTATATAAATCATTATGCAGCCGAGAAAAGTTTAGCGAAATGCACGCAAGGTTGTGGTGGGAAGAGAATAAAGCCAGGATACAAGAGCAGTACTTGTGACTTGTGGCATCTTTTGAGATGAATATGGGTGAAATGAAATCATCAACAACTCTCGACCTTTAGAAGTACACGTTCCGTGGTACAGCCTCCGAACGAAGAAAGCAATCATATTTCAACTGGGATCGAGTCACTTATTTTAATTGGATACATTTTATCATTGTGGGATATTTACTTTAAAAAAATCTCTTTCTGGGTTTATTAGCTGGTCAAATCTTGGTTTTTGCAGTGGATATGGGAAAGATGAAAGATGGTTTAATTGGATACATTATATCATTGTGGGATATTTACTTTAAAAAAATCTCTTTCTGGGTTAATTAGTTGGTCAAATCTTGGTTTTTGTAGTGGATATGGGAAAGATGAAAGATGGTGGAAAATGTCAACTTTGTGACAGAAATTTATTCTTACCTGATTCATATTCTTTATCTGTTAGTTTAATATTTTTTTTCCTTTTCTTTTTCATTTTCTCGTTTTGTCCCTTCTCATAGAGTTTTTCATTTCAGATATGTTGAAACTGATTAATTGCCTAAGGTGTTTCATGTCAGTTTTGTACAACTTTTCCATGTGCTTTGTGATTTTCTGTTCTAGTGCCTCGAAAAACTCTTTCTTCTAGTGGTGCTTGCTCAAATGCCTTCCATCCCATGTAAGCTTAGAGAGACAGAGAGGTTATCTAAATACAGCCAAGCACATGCTTACTGTACGGTTGTTCCGGCGGTAATAAGAAAAAGAAAAAAAATATGGAGTGGAAGCTGACGAAAATTCGTAAATATTATGGATCATGTTATGGCACAACAGAAATAGGGAGCAACTATGGGTGGGGGAGCGTTTTTATCCCCCACCCATAGTTGATTAATTATCCCCGCCGGTAGAGTACTATCTAGAGGCTAAGTTTCAATCTCGGCAAGGGTGGTTATGGATTCTACCACAACCGATTGAAATCCAAATACAATTAAAAAAACCCATTATTTCAAAAGAAGATAATTAATCAAAAAAAAATTGAAAAGCATAAAGGACGCTACCTCCCCCAAAAGCCACTGATGGGCCCAAGTCTATCGTCGAAACCTCTCTCCAACCTGTGGTCATTGTAATTGACGGCTTGTCATAATCCTACAATTGACGCACTTGACGAAGCAGCTGGATGAGCTGGTGTTGTTAGTCGCGGCTTACGAAGTTCGATTGTGGAGAAGGAAGGCGAGCGCCAGCGATGGAAAGAGGCTGGAGGGCAAGCGCCGGCGATGGGAAGAGGGTGGTGAAGATTTACAGTCAATGGGGGATAAAGACGACTGGCTCCGCCAAAGCTCAACAACGACGATGATGTCCAGCTTTTGTAACGTCGACAGACCCGACGCCAGCGGAGATTTGTTTTTGTTTTCCTCCTCCACCAGAGCCTGCCCCTTTGATTTTGCTTTCCCGATGTCGATGGAGATCTGATGTCGTTTCCCTTCTCCGCCAGAGTTTGACGATGACGAATAGAGGTGACATATGATTTAGAGTTCTCGACGTCAACAGAGACCCGATTTTTTTTTTATTCTCTGTCGCAAAATCCAGGTCTCGTCGTTGGGGAAGGATGCTGTCAGAAAAGGCGTGAATGTGTCGACGTCTTCATCGGAGAGGGCTCCCATAGTCGGAGAATACGGGAGTTTTCTCCTTCGTTTTTTTTTTTTTTAGTTTTTATTTTCTGAGAATGTTGATAATTATCCATTACCAAGACTACTTATTAATTTATAAGCTCACTTCGTAACATTTGTTGGATCAAACTTGGACCGATGCTATACATCTTATCGGGTCGCAGCCCTATCCTCTCAGGCGAACCCACTTGGTGGAGCCTACCTCATTGAGAGAACCAGGCTACGGCCTAATCGAAAAAAAAAACTTTTTCTTTCAATCGTGTGGACCTTAGCCTATTCTCTATCGATGAGAGAAAAAAAAAAACCCTTTCGTCATTTTCTGCATTGAAAAAATGGGTTGTTTTATTGGTTTGTTTAAGACAACTTTTATAAGGAAGGATTCTTTGAAAGAGATTAAAAAAATAATTCTTTCATTAAGAGAAAAAACAAACAACTTATACAACGTTATAAATTTCACTCAGCTTGTATTTGGTGATTTTGTTTAATGATAGAATTATTTTGGTTTATTGAAATTTCTCATTTTATAAATCAACAAATAAATATAAAACATTAAGCACCTGTGCGAGGATGCCATGCACAAATCAACTCCTCAATTAAAAACAAAAAATACAGAGAGTAACATAATTTGAAGTACAAACTATAGAGTAAATGCTTTTAGACGTTGAGAAAGTTGGATGTTATACTACAATTTTATAATCTATATTTATTTACGTTACATTTAAAAAAATATATCACATTACTATTCACGTTATATGTTTACACTGCATCACACTTAAACATGTATAATATTTATAAAAAGTAAGTTTCAAATGATAAAATTTATTAAAATCCCCATATTTTTTTGGAATTAAATAGCATGTTTACTGAAGCAGGCTAAAAATCACATTTTTTCCATGAGATAATTAGAGAAATATCATATTTTTTAAAATTTTTAAAAATATTTGTAGTAAATTGTAAATTATTATGTAAATAATTTATTTACTGTGCAAGTAAAGACTACTTATTTAATATAAACAAAAAAGTAAATAAATTATTTACATTTAAATCATATTTATAGTGTAAATAAGAAGGTAAATAAATTATTAATAATATAATTATTTTTTACTCCGCATATTTTTATAACCTACTACCTACTACCTACTACAATTAGTTATAAAAAAGTGTTATGTGCTCCAATTCTTCTCTAAGCACCGATTATCAATGGTGACAGGTAGTTGAAAAGTATCATGGTAGATTATCACCGATAATATACCAGTTTATTCCAAATTTATCAGCAAATATCATCGGCCTCATTCAACAATAAACATTGGGAGTAATATTTTCAACAATAAACATCGGGAGTAATATTCTAACTTATCATTTTGTTTATCTACCAAGGGACTGTTTGTAACGACTTTTTAAGCTGTTTTTAGCTTACAAATACTTTTGTTATATTAGACGACCAGTTGCAATTAACTTTTGGTTTTTAAAAGCACTTATATGAGAAAGTCATACCAAGAATACTTATGATTTTTTTTAATTTATATTTTGACCTTTTATTTAAGAACAATAAATTAAAATTTTCATCACTTTTTTATACCAATAAGCTCTTTTAAAATAAAAACACTTTTTTTTATGCACCACTCAAACACTAAATAGAAAGTTTTGGCTCTTTACTATTATTTTTTACACTGCTTAAAAGTGAGAGCATAAGCTATTCTAAACAAGCCCTAAGTTTTTTTTTTAACTTTTTAATAAGACACCATCGATGTCCTATCACAATTTCCACAAGTGTCTATTTATAGGAGTTTAAACCTGCAACTGCCTATAAACTCTTTTAATTACGAAAGTGCCTACTATGTTGTTTGTAAATACTATTATAGCTTTAAATTGTAATAGAAAATAATTAACCTCATAGTTTCCTTTTTCAAACGTAATTAATGAAAAAACCGGATGCTTCCAAAAAATTGTACTGAATAGAGAAAAAAACAAAAGAAAAAAAAGAAAACAAGTAATTGATTCACGAATTTATTTATTTGTTTTTTGTAGGTCAAGAATGCTCCATTCAAATTGATTAAGAATATTAAACGTTTATATTGCATAACTATATTCTTATACAAAAAATATTTTAAGATAAATACTTAATACATTTATAATCTTTTTTTTTGTTATAATAATCTCTAATCATTACACTTCTATTCGTTATCATAAACTTTCAATCTTTATATGTATATTTTATTTTGTAGTCTTAACTATAATAATGAAAGAATTTATAATAAAAAAAATATGATAATGAATGAATTTATAATCCTATTTTATTAACATAAAGATAAAAGCATTATGCTCTTATTTGTGGATTATATGTCTATATACATATATATATATATATATATATTGTTAATCATTGATTATGCATATCAATAAAATAACTAATGAACTTATGGTTTTATTTTATTGTCATGAACGTAATTATAAACTTGTTTCGTATAATAATAAGACACTATAATATTATTAATGTGAATATAAATATACATATATATTTGGTGTTCAATTCTCCTGATTAATTTTACCTCATTCACGTTTCATTATTAATAAAAAGAACGGTTAGTAATTAATTTACCCATATTAACTTACAAATATTAGGATATAAAAAAAGTGCATGAAGTCAACGTGTAATTTATGTTGTTGCTACAAAAATGGTAATGATTCAAAACTCACAAAATTAAAACAGCTGCCAGAATTAAATATTGAGCATAATTCGCATTTTAAGTCATCAATATTTCAAAAAATAGATAGTATTGTCATATTGTTTAGAAGTAAACAAAATTAAATTCAATAAGCTAATAACAGACACTTTTTGTAAATATTTTATGTTGTATTTGATGCGGTGGCTAGAGAATAATCATTTGTAGCATCACTAATAATCTCCTGCATTATTTGAATTTTTTTCAACAAATATGACATGCCTTTTCCAACTGAGAGCAATTTAGTAAATTATTATCGATAATCAACCGAATTATTTCAACTAGGCATAAAATAATATAATAAAAAGAATTATAAAGTAGATTCATAAGAGTATTTTCAGTAGTAAATATCATTTTTTTAAAATTAATTGTAGTAAACATTAAGTTATGAAAATATTTGTTTTAAATAACATATTTATGATGTAAATATTTTATTTACTCAATTATTTATAGGGCAAAAATTTCTTCTTTTTACAATAAATAGATTTAAGGTGCAAATGTTTTATTTACTCTATTGTTTACAGTATAAATTATTCTTGTTTACATAGTAAATAAACTATTCATATTGTTAATCTATTGTTTATTACAAATATTTTCAAAACCTGATATTCACTTCAAAACTTTTAAAAATTTACCATTTTCCTTATTCTTTTTTTGGTCTTTAATTTTTTTTTTTAAATTCTACTCACATAATTTATATATTCAAACACCAACTCTTCAAAGGTGACATTCTCTAGCTAACAAGAAAAAAGGGGTTTTGTTATTAGGCGAAAACATGAATGTGGCTAAAATTTTTTAAGACATTGTAGCAAAGAATTTTTTTATTTGTTTTGAAATAAATATCATGTATTAAAATACTTCATATAAATACTATATTTTGAAATAAGGTTATTTACACCTTAAATACATAACTTTGTTTATGGTGTAAATATATTATTTAGCTCACATATTTTGAAATACACTATTTATTTCAAAAAGAAAAAAAATGTTATTTGTTTTTTTCCTTTAACAAATTTAAAGGGAAATTAAAGAAACGCCCTTACAATTAGCAAGCACAAAGACATTGTAGCAAATAATTTTTTTATTTGTTTTGAAATAAATATCATGTATTAAAATACTTCATATAAATACTATATTTTGAAATAAGGTTATTTACACCTTAAATACATAACTTTGTTTATGGTGTAAATATATTATTTAGCTCACATATTTTGAAATACGCTATTTATTTCAAAAAGTTTTAAAAAAATGTTATTTGTTTTTTTCCTTTAACAAATTTAAAGGGAAATTAAGGAAACGCCCTTACAATTAATTTTGCTTTTTTAAAATAAAATTTGTATTTTTATTTATTTACATATCAATTTAAAGGTGTATAATTTTTTTTATTTGACACAAAACTAAAGAGTTGAGTTAAATAAGGCGAACTTCTTAATTTTCTCATAATTAAAAATCAATAATCAAATTATATTTTGTTTTTGCAAGAAAAAAAATTATTTCATCACTTCTTAGTCAAATAATTTTTTTTTGACAAATTAGTAATGAGTTATTTTGATGAATGATTAGTGGGTTTTTTTTTTTTCCTTTTTTTGGAATTTTTAGTGGGTGTGTTTGTAACCTCTACACGGCGGCTAATTTATCACAAATCAGCAATCAATCACCTGCTTAGCCGAATAAATTAGGGTTCTAATCCACTCCTCAATGCATTAAATCAGTATTTTTTAAAAAATATATATTAATAGAGTGTTTGATAGAGTGGTTAAAACTATTAGTTAGAAACATGTAAAAGCTTTATACTACAACGATTTTTTATTATTATTGTAACATGTAAGAGTTTTACATTGTTTATAACTAAAAAAGTGGTCTAAATTATGACCAGTCAAACACCTTGTAAATTACCAAACATAATTTTTTTTAAAAAAATAGTCATAAGTTACTCTGCCAATTTACGACCCATTGAATTAATTTCCCGCAATTTAACCAAAAAATCAGAAGGCCAATTATCACACCAGTGCCCGCCCTTAGTTGTATTAATTAAAAAAAAAAAGAACAAAATTTTGGACCAAAAAAGTGCCTTGTCTTAAACTTAAGTAACGTTCTTCAAAACCCTCGCTTCCTTCCTAGTTCCTGCCTCCCCTCCATTTTCTCCTCTTTCTCTTCTCCAATGCGACCCAAAACCCTAGCCCTGTTTTCTCTCCCCTCATCTTCTTCTTCGTCTTTAGGGTTTTGATTTCTCACAGCGCGTATATATATACAGTGGTTTCTCTTTCTCGTTTTCTTTCATCGGAAAACACAGAGAGAGAGAGAAGGGAAATGGTCTCAGCCTCCCGAATCGACGGCGGACCTCAGATACTCTCGGCGGGAGTTCGAAAGACTATCCAATCCATCAAGGAGATAGTGGGCAATCACTCTGATATCGACATATATTTGGCGCTCAAGGAGAACAACATGGATCCTAACGATGCTGCCCAGAAATTGCTAAACCAAGGTGAGGAATTTACTCGTTTGTGGAGTTTTCCTTTTTTATTTTTTCTAGGGTTTCGTGCTTTGTCTGAGTGATTGTTGTTCTTTTTATGGACAATGGCAATTTCTCTGTTGTGCTTTTTTGGCGGGTTTTGGAGTGGTTGTTTTTGATTATCGGGGGCGTTATGCTCCGAGTTGAAGTTTTGATTTTTCTTTAATATTGTGTTGGTTATTGAATAGGAGGCTGGTATAAAGAATGTCGAAATTTTTTTTTGAAGTGGATTGAAAAAATTCGTATTGTTGGGCGTGTTAAGGTTTGTCCCAATTCTGAGTTCTAATGTGGTGCTCATGTTGCTGTGAAACTTGACGCCAATGTCTATCGAAGCTTAAATTTTTTCCCTCACGAAGAAAGTTTTTTTCTTTTCTTCTCCTCTCTCACAGTTTTCCTTGGTTTCAGCTTATTTGTGCTTGTTTTTCTTTGCTTACTGGGTAATTACGCTTGGGCTTAGGTTGTATTTTGTCTTGTGTTGGAATAGTAGAGCTCTAATTATGGCAGTTCTTCTGTTTTTCTTGCTGCTATTGGATTTATGTAGTAATTTAAGATTCAAAAGCCTGGTTTTTCTCTTGCTTTAGTCATTGCTTTGTCTATGAATTCCGTTTTCGTTTGATTGTTGTTTAATGGCATGACCTCCTTACTCTTCTCTGCCCTCGTCCTCGCATAAGTTTCTTCTAGACAACACTGCAAATTATATACTCATTTTACTACCGAATCTTTTTTTTTTTTTTGGTTATGAGATGCTGTGATTCCTTTTTAACTACACAGTGATATGCAATTTTCTTACCTTCGACTTTCTCAGATCCATTTCATGAGGTGAAGAGGAAAAGAGACAAGAAAAAGGAGGTATAATTTGGTTTATTGGTTTATTTATTTACTGATAACATTTCGTTTGTGGCATTCTATTAATACCTTTCTTACGGTGTGTATATGCCATTTTAACATTAATATTATGTCTAACATGATTCATATTTCTGTGTTTACATTCTAATGCGAGAGGGCATAACTTTTTTAGCATATTTTCTAAAGTCAATATCAAAATTTGCTGATAGCTTTTGCGGACTGGATAAAATAGTGGCATTTTGGCCTTACATGTACATTAAGCTGTTGGTTTTGACTATAACGTTATCTGGGGTGTTTTCATCCTTTGTACTATTTAATGCTGCTCTATTCATGATCATTACTTGATAGAGGCTGGGGAAATTTTATGCTACTTTTTGAATATTTAGAAACACTTGAATGAACAGTGTTGGAAGAAATTAGGTGAAAGCTGAAAGTTGTTTCCTCTCTTTTTCACTTGAAAAGAAATTGGCCAAGAATGGTTCTCATCAATGAGAAAAGCTTTGTTGCAATCTTGCTGCTTTTCTGTCTTCTGATAACTTAAGATTGTTGCATGTAGTCGTGCTGAAGTGTCTTGGAATTAATATCTTTGTAAACTTGTTTAAAGAATTTGTTTTAGCAACGTATTTGCGTTTTACTGATGAATGTGTGCGCTTATGGTCTTAGAGTGCAGGGAACGATGGTTCTACAGTTCCAAGGGGACATTATGAGGCTACAGGTCAAGGGATTAAAGTAAATACACGTTCTGATCGTAACACTCGTAGAGGAGTTTATGGTCGGAATTCCTTACCTGGTAATTTAGATGGGATGAAACTTTGAGTATGCTTTATTGTTTATGCTTAGAATCCGTAATTTTCCCATACCATCTATTTTTCTGCTGGAATTTTTTTGAACAGCTTATGTAATACGACTAAAAGCTATTACTCTGTACAATCTTCTTTTCTATTGTTTGACACATAAAATCATACTACATGCAGGAGTTAGCAGGGAGTTCCGTGTTGTTAGAGACAATAGAGTTAACAGGAGTGTGAATAAAGAAGCAAAGCCTGCTCCCGTATCATCTACAACATCAACCTTTGAGAACATTTCTGGGAAGGGGTACTCCATTACATCTCTTCCAAACCACAGTTTTTTGCGTTGATTGTTACTAATTGACTTGTATCAAAATATTTCTTTAGGATGGTAGTATCAAATGAAGCAACAAATTCCTAAAGGACTTTCTTATTGTTCCTTATTCTTAAGAAGTCTTTGCCCATTTTTGTTGATGAAAAATATGAGTTATCTAGTAGATCTAAGCATAGCCTAGCGGTAATTTCACACCTATCTCCTTTCTTATTTTTCCTTATGCTTAACAAGTCTAGGCAAATAAGCCCCAAAATTACTCGCTTCCATTGATGAAAGATATGAGTAATATGGTGGATGCAACATAGTCTAACGGTAATTTCATACTAACTCCAAACCCCAACACTCCCCCCCCCCCCCAAAAAAAAAAATAAAATAAAATATATGTATATATATATATCTATATGTACATATACATTACATATAAGGAAAGAAATTATGAGTAACCAATACTGGTGGCACTTTAAAGAAAAGAAGAAAAAAAAAGGATAAGTTTTTGCAATATTGTATGTAGATGTCCACACGATAGTCTTAAGTTTTTATTGGAATCGACTATTTGTGTGACTTGTTGACACTAGGTTAATGAACTATGCCAAGTGTACACTTTATTCTATTGATAACTAGGACATATTACTCCAAATGTTATAATAGTACTTGTTAAATTGCTACATGCTTCCTCTACTTGGTCTATAATATGTCATCATAATTCAATGGGTGGGAGACATCTGGATCCTGAGCATTTTCCAAGCGATTTTAAATATATTACTCATGTGACCTTGTACAGTCAGCTAAGATATTTCAAGATCTTGACCCTAGAGAATGGCCCCCAAAGAATACTGCTTTGATTTCTTATGAATTTGGAAAGAAGAAAAGAAAAGGAGAAATAAATATTTTTATGCAGGCCATCCTTATTACACTTGACATAATGCTAATTATATTTGCTTATGCAACTGGGGATCTCGAGGAAATTAAGTTTCATCTGCTGGTGAAATGATGTTTCAGTAACAATTAACAAAGGCCACTTTATCACAAAGCCTTCAGTATCTGAGTTACTCCATACTTTCAACAATAAAATTTACTCTATATTTTGGTTTTTCTTTATATTTGTATTAAAACCTCCTAGAAGTGTTTGCTCATTTATTCATATTTTATTTCCTTTTCTGTTGGTTCAACTGGCAGTTCAAACAGTGAAAAGCCCTCTGCTAGCAAGACTTCATCTCAAGGTTTGAATGGACTATCTGATTCCCATGTTAGAATTGTCCAAGATATTGAATCCACTGGCTTTGTCAGAAAAGAAGTATCCGAGGAAAAGAGGGTTACATTTTCCAGTTTAGCTTCACGTGTACAAGCGGGGAAGACAAACGATGCCCGATCACAGTCTGCTGCGGCAGCATCAAGCGGTTCTGCTATTGGGGTGTATTCATCTTCCACAGATCCTGTTCATGTGCCATCTCCTGATTCGAGGTCTTCTGGGTCAGTTGGTGCTATTAAGCGTGAAGTTGGGGTGGTGGGTGTTCGCCGCCAATCTTCTGACAACTCCAAGTCATCTGTACCCAGTAGTTCTTTCTCTAATTCACTTTTGGGAGGGGAGGGCTCTGCAAAAGCTTTACAACCTTTTACCACCATCTCTAAAAATGAAGTGAGTCAAGCTTCTGAATCTATGATGCCCAGCATGTCAGTTAGCAGATCGTTATTAGGTAGTCATTACAGCAACAGGCAGCAACATCAACAACCAGTTAGTCATCAAAAAGGTAAATCTCAAAATGCCAAGATGAACAATCTCAAGTTTATGTAATGACAGGTCATCAGAAAGGTACCTGAAAAAATTTGCTTGAAAATGAACTTGGTCCGTGAAACCTGTGTTACTAGGAATATAATGGTTGAAAACAAAGGGTAACCTTTAATTATATGTTATTGTTAAGGTGATTCTACTGAACATGTTCTTTGTATTTCTGGCACATTAAGATCAACTGAAGGAGAAGAACTAACTAGCATCTTACTTTGGTTTTTAGCTTTTTCCTTGTTTGAGAAATTTGCAATTAGCTTGTGTTTGGTTTTTATGTGGTGACTCTTCCATTCGTGCTTCCTTAAATTAATGTTTAAGAGTATATAAACCTTGTGTTTTGGTACAGCTTCGCAACCTAATAAGGAGTGGAAACCTAAATCAAGTCAAAAGCCAAGCCTTAATAGCCCTGGAGTGATTGGGACATCTACAAAATCTGTTTCTGCTCCTGCTCATAATTCCGACGACCCTGAGTCAGAATTGGCTAAGGTGCAAGATAAGCTTTCAAGAGTATACATACGTGAAAATCAGAATGTCATCATTGCACAGCACATTAGAGTCCCTGAAACAGATCGTTGCCGGCTGACCTTTGGCAGCTTTGGAAAAGAATTTGAGTCTGCCAGTGATCTGGTTAGCGGATTTCAAGCGGGAGCTATAGGAGAGTCAAACGGGGAACCCGCGTCAAGGTTGGTGTGATCGCTAATTCTTTGAAGTTTTATAGTTTGTTTTTTTAGTGAGATGGTTATTTTAAACCCATCATATATCACTATATATATATATATATATATTTTGCAGTTTGTCAGCTCCAGAGTCATCCGTTGGTGATGCTTCTGGCAGCAAGAAGGTAGATTTGGTTGATGAAAATATCAGAAGTGCTGGATCAGATTCTCCCACATCGGGTTCGGGTGCAACATCTGAGAATCAATTGCCTGATAAGAAAGAGTCCTCGAGCCCTCAGAACTTGGATAATTATGCAGATATCGGATTGGTTCAAGGCAACAGTCCATCCTATGATCCTTCAGATTCACAGCAACAAGAGCATTCAGAAATACCCGGTTTCTCGGTGAGTAACTGAATAATGTTTAGATTTATGAACTAGTTCAAATTTCAATTTCAAATCCAACTCGACCAAAAGTACGAACTTTTGGTTGATTGTTAATGACTAGCAACGTTTTTTCTAGGGCTGGCAAAGTCGTGTTACGTGTCGTGTTCGTGTCAACACGATTACAACACGACACGATTATGCTGAACACGAACACGACACGATTAATAAACGTGCCTGAAATACAAACACGAACATGATACGCCTATAACACGCTTAACACGACACGACACGATTATTAAATGTAATGACAGATTAAACACGATTATAACACATTTCATAACACAATTAAAAACAAAACATAAAATTTTAATAACAATATTTTTAAAATAATAATTTTTTTTACTATATAAATTCTTATTACTTATAATTTTAATAATTTTTTTAGTTATAATTTTAACTATAATAGTTTCATTAGTTATTATTTTAACTATAAGACAATATTTAATTATTATTAAATGTTTAAACTGCATTTTTTTTTCCAATCTTTAAATTTCAAAAAACCAAGATTGGAAAGAAAACATTGAAGCCATAGAAGAAACAGAGAAAGAAGAAGCGTTTATATAGAGAAGAATGAGAGGAGGAGTCTCATCTTTCGATGTGGGATTCTTCGGTTAACACTACAAAACCATAATAAATATATTAGAAACCCTTATTTGACATCAAACTCTCATTAGCAGGGTGGTGGGCTGGCGGCTTCGAAAGCATCTTTGCATTCTCACTGTAGGTTCGAATCCTAGCAGATGTAAAATGGTGAAATTTTTTTTTAAGTTTAAATGGGCTATAAACGGGCTATAAACGTGTCGTGTTGACACGTTTATTGCACGCTTAATTAAGCTAAGCGTGTTAAACGTACTAGCACGAATTCAACACATTTATTTTCGTGTTATTCGTGCCAACCCATATATGACCTAATTAATATACGTGCGTGCCAAATCCATTTATCTCGTGTCGTTCTCGTATCGTGCCATCGTGCTGTGTCAGAAATTGCCGGCCTAGTTTTTTTGTTGACCTTTATTGTTTTCTTATGCTGATCAGATTTTAATTTGAAAATGCTAAATGTTTGCTTGTCATGACAATTACATAGTACTAATTATTGTATTTTCTTGTGATCGGTCATTCTAAATCCTTGCTGGTTATTGAGCAGGCATATGATTCCCAGACTGCTTATGACTTTCCATATTTCAGACCTTCAACGGATGAAGCCATGAGAGGGCAGGGCCTGCCAACTCCTCAAGAGGTAGGTTTTTGGTCAAAATATATTGAGATGCCCCATAAGCCCTTGATCAGTGCCCCAACCATTTTGGGCATGCTAAATCCCAACTCTACCACTTCTCGCAGATAGTACCTTTCTTTGCTTTTTCTTTTTCTAATGTACGCACAGAGCTGTTTTGGGGATAGTTTATTAGAGTTTCTCTATACTGTTTCCTTTATTTGTAGGGCATGTTCCAATGAAAAATTAATATTTTCCTCGACACTCTCTATGAACAAAAAGAACAATGCTGAATGAATTTTACATTTTGCTTGTTTACAGACATTGGACTTTGAGTGAATGGATTCCTTTCAGTTGCTTATGTTTATAAAATCTAGTGGTCCTAGTTTGGCCTAATACTCTTGCTGCATAGAACCTACCTGAGATAATGCATGCAGGGTATTATTTTTTTGTAACGTCTTTAGTTTATACTTGTGTATGTCCATGTGCATATATGTGCTTGTATCCATGCGTATGTGTACAGAACTTGTGATACCGGGATCTGGCACATTGCTGCTTTTACATGACAAAATTAGAAATGCTGGTTTTGTTCATTCATCACTCGCTTCTAAGTGACTGAATTATTTTACTGGTTTTGATTGTAGGCCTTGAGTTTGCATAATGCCAACAATGTCCCCTCATCAACAATCGCCATGGTACAACAGCAACAACAGCCTCCTGTGGCACAGATGTATCCGCAAGTTCATGTTTCCCATTTTGCGAATCTCATGCCATATCGCCAGTTCTTGTCCCCTGTTTATGTGCCACCAATGGCCATGCCAGGCTATTCTAGTAGCCCTGCATATCCTCACCCATCCAATGGCAACAGTTACTTGCTGATGCCTGGAGGTGGCACTCATCTAAATGCTAACAGCCTCAAGTATGGAGTTCAGCAGTTTAAACCTGTCCCTGCAGGCAATCCGACAGGGTTTGGAAATTTTTCTAATCCAAATGGCTATGCTATCAATACTCCTGGTGTTGTTGGGGGAGCCACCGGGCTTGAAGACTCATCGCGGATCAAATATAAGGATGGAAATCTTTATGTTCCAAATCCACAGGTATGTGTTGAGAATTGGTGATAAAAAGAAGATTTCTTTATCATTCTTATTTTTTTTGTCACTGGCCCAAGTTAACTGAGTAGGTCCGACTTAAGATAAAATCACAGAACTCTATCCTGCTTATAACAGTTTCTATATTGATAACATCCCAGTGGCGCTTTTGGAAGTATCATTGATGAAATCAAGTTAGTTTACACAAGAACATTGGCTCTAAATGTTCAAATGTAAACTGTTCATCCTAATTAGTCTTTAATTCTTATCCAATCAATAATGAACTTGCAGAAGTGACAAATTATATAATATTTTGGAATTGTTGAATTACATTATTATTTGAAGTCATTAACTTGTTTTATTTGCTTGGGACGACAGGCTGACACGTCTGAGATGTGGATCCAGAACCCGAGAGAGCTCCCAGGCTTGCAATCTACTCCATACTATAACATGCCTGGACAATCTCCTCATGCTGCTTATTTGCCTTCACATACTGGTCATGCTCCATACAATGCAGCTGCTGCACAGTCTTCCCACATGCAGTTCCCAGGTTTGTACCACCCACCCCAGCCTGCTGCAATTGCCAATCCACATCATTTAGGCCCTGCTATGGGCGGTAATGTAGGTGTTGGCGTTGCCGCTGCCGCTCCTGGGGCACAGGTTGGTGCATATCAGCAGCCTCAATTGGGTCATCTCAATTGGACAACAAACTTCTGAAAAAAAAAAAAAAGGAAAAGTGAATTTAACCCCTGGGTTGTAAGGGACTGTGGAGTAGCTATAATGAAGGTTTCTCAACTGTGAAATGAATAACTCTTAATTTTCTAATTAAAATGCATTATCTGCTGTTCAGTTTTCAATATTCTTAATTTGTTTTGCAGTCTTTTGCCGTTTTAGGTCGCTTTGCACAAACTATAAAAATTTAAAAAAGGAAAAAAAATTGAAGAGTTCTCTTTCATTTCCTCCATATGAGCACGGGCTCCTAACCCATGCTAGTTGTATTTTGGGCTCATACTAAATTTGTTTTTCATTTCCTTCCTTCAGGCGGACTATAATCGTATCAGATAGCTTGAAAAGAAACCCCTTCTTGAAGGGAAATAACATATTTTAAAATATTTTCAAATAAATATGATTCCTTAAAATATGCTATTTACTTCAAAAAGGTTTCAGAAAAATATTATTTGCCTATTTCTCCTTACGTTGCAAATGTTATTATTTAATATTAATGAAATTATGGTTTAGGTGAAGCTTACAAAAACTTTATTATTATTAATTTTAAGTACATACACTAAAGTTTAAAAAAAAAATCAAGTCGGGCAATGTGACATCTGTTATTCTCTTAATGGGTATTAAGGTAATTAGATTAATTTTTATTGTGTCAATCAAAAAAATTGTTTCATTTAAAATCTATTTCACAAAATTTGTTTTATCTATTTTTAAAATTTTTAAAATTCTCTTATACCTATTTAGTATGTTTACTGAAAAGCCTTAGAACTTCTAATAAATTTTAAAAATGTCATTTTGGCATTATGTGGGCTAAAGTCTCCAGAGGAGACATGAGGATATCTTTTCCAACTACTCTTGACCTTCATTTTCTTTATTTCCTTTGTGACATGCTCCAACTTGTCTCTTCCATAAGTGCTTCTATCACTTCTCTTTAAAGATTTCATCTTTTCTTCCTTTTTCTTCCACGGTTCTCACACTCTTCTTCTCATTTCATTGTTGAAGCAAAATACTTAGAGAACTTCTTTAAGGCAGCCATAAAAATCAGCCACCATCATCTCTATTTAAGCAAGAATTTCGGCCATACCAAAGTCAAGGAACTTGTTTTTAAGCCATTTCAAGCTTCCAATTAGCCATAATCCGAGGTTAGAATCTTATGAACAAATTTAGTCTTTCATTTATAAATTTTTTTTATACTTAAAGGATTATTCCAATTGGCGCTCTTAAACCTAAGTATATGTTTTGTTGCTATTTTGGAGCATATGTATAAAGTCTAAGTGTATATGCCGTAGACATAAAATTTATATTGTTAAACTTTGTAATACCTCTATAAGCAGTGGCAATATACCGTCCGTTTACGTTAAGTAAACCATCTGTTAACCCATGTGATGATTGTAGATAGTGAACCTATCATTTCTGCAAAAGTATACTGCCAGTTTGCCATGGTATACCAGCTGCTAACCTGAACTAAGAACCCATCTTTGCTCACTACCTAATTCTTTAATGTCTTGCAACCTTTCCAATATTATCTTAAGTGATTGATGAATCTTATTAGGGATTAAAACATATAGATTACTTATATACATTTTATATCGTGTTAAGAAAAAAATTGTTTACTATGGTATTCAAAAGAGATTTGCATAAAAGCTTTAATGACACACTAGTAAGATGGATTTACACATGATTTATTTATGAATGTGGTTGTATGTTGTGTTTTAGTTTTAATTGTCCTTATGCACGTCTTAGGATCAAGGGAGTGTGGAGCTAACGTTAATTAATTTCGGGATTAAAAGATTGTTGATAATCTTGGAAGATAGGGATTCTATTACTCATCTTTTGTGAGGTTTTTATGGAATTAAAATTGATTGTTTTACCACAAGATATATATATCTATGTTGAACTGCTATTATATGAGTATCACATATAAAACTATGACATGGACTCGTCTTGTATTGCATGGCGAGGAACATAATGAATTCACACATGTTGTTATAAATTGAGAAGCATGGTTAGGAAAATTGACTCTATAAATAATGACTGAATATAGAGAATTGGTGAGACGTGAAGAGGGCGGCAGTTACGTCCTTAGGCACGAATACCCTAAAAGGTAAAATAGGGGGAAGGTGATGAGCTTCCTTGGGTTGAAAGTCCCAAAACACATTGTACATGAATCGACTTAGTGAGGACTTGGGGCTTGATGTTTCCTCATTGAAACACCTTTGGAATGTTTGAAGGGTGATCAAGCGCGTCCATTTGAGTTTTGATGAGTTGAGTGATACTTTATTAAACATGGATACCTAGGAATAACGATGAACTGTAATATTTGTATATATGTATATGTATGAAACTCGATAATGATTAACTATGGTATCAACGGTATATGATCATAATAAATCTCATAATCTAGATAATGACAATGCAGGTTTTAATGTGGTAATGATAAAAACCTAAAGGTGAGTAATGGTTTTCCCTACTGAGCATATTGTTGTTCATTCCCTTATATTTTCATCTTTTCAGGACTCACTAAGTGTGAGATGGCTACGAGAAAAATAGTTGAGGAAGCTATGTAGTTATATTACATTGGGACTGCTTCAATTGCTAAGAATGTTCTTGATGATAATGTAAGCATCAATTGTTACTTTCTGTGACTGTATTAAAATATGTTGAATGTTGAAAGGATGATGACAACAGTTTATATTATTAAATTTAAGGTGCTACATTAAACTGTGGTTTAATTGTCGTTTATATTTTTATTTTTGAATTGAGAGTTTTCATTTAAGCCCTAGGTAACTTTATTTTTGAGGTTTTTCTTTTATTTCTGATTTTTATTTTAATTCATTAAAAACTGTTAACCCCCATATAGGGGCGTTATAGAATTTTTGGTATCAGAACTTAGGTTCGGTTAACCTAAAAAGTGTAGCACCACTTTAAAAAAAAAATTATTTTTGAGATCGTTTTGAAGCTGAATTTTCATTGTCATCATAAAAAATGAACCTTCAGATTGATTTATACAATCTAGAAGGATGTAACATGGAAAGACCCTAGAATGAAAATATTAATGGTTATGTGAGTACGATAATTATATATAAGAAAAGTATTAATAGTTATGAGGGAATTATAGTTATCTGGAATGAGTTTATAAGTAGAATGCTTATGAGAGATTCGCATAATATTAGGATCTATAATCTAATTCGTATAGAACGATGAGAAATTCATATAGATACGAGGATTTAAGAGCCTTTTATCTCGTGAAAAACAATAAAAAATATAAGGCTTGATTTATTGATTTCAAAGTTTGCCATAGATGTGCCAAATTCTTCGTAATTGATTCAGACCTAAGTAATGATTATGTGTGAATTTGATGGAGCACATAAGTGTCAATAACTTTTCTTGAAAGTTCTATTTACTTAAGGAATATGAGATAAGTTAGGAATCCATGGTATTGAATCTTGAGTGAGATAAACGTTAGACTTTTGGTCTGTTAAGACTGTGTAAAGGCAAGAATGCATGAATTTCAAGGTTGGAATATTTTGTTATGTACATTGTATTTAAGTGTATCAGTGAATCTTTATGAATAGATGTAATAGGAGTTTCCTTAAGTAAATCATAATACTTAAGTACCTATAATAATTTTGGATAATTACGATAAAAGGTTTAACTTCTAGATGTTTAGATGTGAATCTTTTGGTTACCTAAGGTTTTGTTATATGAGGAAATTAAATATTGTATAAGTGAAATTGTAGGGATTGTAGATGTTCCTAAGTAGTAACATCAAATGTCTTTGTTCATTGATATGGTCTATGTTGGAAGATGTAAATCGGATTGATTTCAAGGTCAGTCACATTCTAAACCCTTGGTAATAATGATGATGAATCCATTGATAGATGTTGAGTATTAGGGATAACATATGGGTGCATGCATTGTTCTATAAGGTTTTGATTAAAACAAACTATTTGAGTTGCTAGAAGATTATGTTGCTATGAAATGATTTTAAATACCATTTAGAAAGATCCCTGATTGTTGTTAAATTAGACTTGTTGTTCATAGTTAATTTTATCTTTAGTGGGCTTTGAATTGGGCTTAAGATCTGTACAAATTGGTTATCAATTTTATATTTGTTATTTAACTCGTTCTAAATGTGTTAAGGCCTGAAACAACCTGACCAATTTCAACTTAGAACATTTGGGCCTAGTCCAAATCCTAAATTAGTTTGATTCACACTGTCTTTCCTACGTGGCCTCTATAAGTGTCATTATAGTGGTTTAATCATTGTTTACATGTACGTCTACTGTGTATAGGAGTTTGTTTCTCCGAGCTTACTCTCTCTCTCTTAATTTGCTATTCTCTCTCTAAATCGTAAATCCTCTTCTTTCTCTCTACAAATTTTTCTCTCTCTAAAAGGAGAAGAAATTCTAGGATTCTGCAACTTATTATCTCAATTTTTCCTTTCTATTTACTCTTTTTTTATTTCATCATGGACCCAAAGTACCAACACCTGAGAAAGTATTTCCCATCACTCTCCCAAAAGATTCTTAGAAAGAAATACAAGGCTAGAATCACTCGGTTGTGGATTCTTATGCGTTTTAACATCCCTTGTGATGTGAGAATATTGATAGAAGGAAAGATCCGTCCGAGTGACTTCAGTCAAGATGTCGGTTTACCAGGAACGGGTACCAGTTGTAGTGCAATGAAAAAAAGAGCTCGTGCCATCGCGGTCACTTATAACAAATGTGGAAGACAAAATTGTAACGGTAAATGTACTTCACGTGGTTATATGTCTACGAATAGAGAGGATAAAATAAGGTTTTGCAAGGATGAACTTTCAAAGGAGAACTTAGATAGCATCCATCCTCCTCTTCATGGTCACCCTAGTGGATATGTTCAAGGAGCTATTTTTAAACTCTAGCATAAATTTTATGCAGAAAGACAACGCCTCAGGAATATGGTATTTTTAGATCCTGTTTGCCAAGCCATAAGAAAACTGGTCAGGGAATAAGTCATTACTCTATAAAGGTTGTTTAGTCTTTACTTATTTGAAACAGTTTCAGTTGATGTTCAATAGTTTGTGTTTTTTTTTTCTTTTACTCAGAATATTTGCCTCTGTGTTCGAAATAATTGTGATTATTAGATTGATACACTAAGTGTTAGCATCTTATTTAATTTATGGTTTTCTTAACTATATATATAAAATAAATATTATCTTATCAGACACGTCACATACGGTATAGTAACATGATTGAATTTTGAAAACTTATCCAGATATTTCAAGATTTTGTGTCTCAAATTTCAAAAAGTTCTACAGTATTTATCATTTATATTGAATTTTTAGACTCGATATATATTTGTCAAAAGGTCTACAGTTGTGTCAAAAGGGTCTTCTGTCAAACCATTCTCAATTGTCAAAAGGTATACAATTAGTGTCTAATCTTTTTCAAAAAGTGAATTAGATTTTCTGTAAACTATCAATCACCTTATCTTATTTTCTTACCCGCACAAGATTTTGTTTAAATATTTGGATTACTTTTCATTTCCTATTCGTCTGTCTCTTTAGTCCTTTTTACGTATTCTTCATCCTTAAAATCTCATGTATAACCCGCAGTCTAAGTGGGGCAGACATAAAGCAATCACTTATATAAACCAAATATGTCTACATCCCAGTCTACCAAGAAAATAAAGAATGTCTGTGTCTTTTGTGGTTCCAGCCTTGGAAAAGATAAAGCCTATGTAGAAGCTGTAAAACACTTAGGGCAAATCCTAGCATGAAGGAAGATTAACATAATCTATGGGGGTGATAGTATAAAAATGATGGAAAATATGACGCTAGTAGCTAGGTCTAGTGACGCCACAGCTGTAGAAATTTGGCCTCATATTCTAGCTGAAGGAAACCTTTATAAGGAAACCATAGGTAAGAAAAAAGGAGTCAGGAGCATCCCTAAAAATTTTAAAGCCATAATCAATAATTCTGATACTTTTATAGCATTACCTGGTGGTCTAGGTACTCTTGAGGAAATATTCGTAGTTGCTTATGAGCAATTATTGGGCTTTCATTCCAAACCCTTGGGACTACTGAATGTAAATGGTTTTTATGATAGTCTTTTGAAATTTCTAGATTGCGCTGTGGAAGAAAACATCATTACAGAATCGGAGAGACAAATCTTTGTTACTGCTTCAACAACTGAGGAATTGATAGATAAGATGCAAATCATACATCCAGAATCCGACACTGTAACATCCAAGCTTGAATGGGAAAGGGAAAGCTGGGAGCGGCCAATTGATTTGAATCTCCATTTGTAATCTTTTGGTTTTATTTATGGCATGTAGGCATGTGTGTCCGTATTTTATTTGTCACGAATAACTCTTTACCTTGCATTCTGTATTTCTTATGGTACGCCGTTTAATCTTTTAGATTCATTGAGCCTAATGCCAGGATGGCTGGATACGGAGTACTTGATACTCTCGAAATACATCCTACTTAAGGTCCGATCTTTGATTTATCGATGTTTTTGTATTCTCCAAGCATGCATGATATGGATAGCTGGATATACGGAGTGCCTTGTACTCTCGAAACATATCCGTAGCATGTTTGTAATGTGTAGCATTCTGTTAATGTTATGTGGAAGTATCAAAGTCAGTTGTGGGGATATTTTGTAGGAAATATGAGTATATTATTTGGGTTGAACGTTTGTGTGATGAGGATAGCTGTTTAATGAACAATCTGTCAGGTTTATTTGCAACCCTGAGATTCCGTCTAATATTTCTATGAATAAGTTTAATGTATGGTCTGAATTGAAGTGTTTGTGATATATGTTTTATGATTATGTTTTAGTTTATTAGTTGAAATATGAAATCAACTATCTTTGACTTTTTCTTACTCAAAAAAGAAAAGGAACCTAAAGATGAAATATATAAAATTCTCTGGCAATCTCTTTAAATGGAATTATAAATTATAGTCCATGGACAATGAAGGACTGGAATCATGGTATGGTCAATATGTATGCTTGATCAGATTCTTAGACCATTATACGGTGTTGTAAGTTAGAACCTGTTAGAAATACTCTCATTGAGGGATTTAGTATTTAGAGTGAGATTTATAATGCAAGTAAATAAGTGGAGATACGATAGCTTAAATTTGGAGAACAAACAACATTAACGGTTTAGACTCGAAATTGGAATCATAATGGAATTGAGATTTTTACTAGTATTACTAGATTTAAAATTTCGATGACGAAATTTCTTTAAGGGGGTAGAGCTGTGACACCTACTATTCTCATAACATGTATTAAGGTAATTAAATTAATTTTTAGTGTGCCAATCAAAAAATTTGTTTCATTTAAAATCCATTTCACAATATTTGTTTTTATCTATTTTTAAATTTTTTAAAATTCTCCTATAATTATTTAGTATGTTTATTGAAAAGCCTTAGAACTTCTAATAAATTTTAAAAATGTTATTTTGGCATTATGTGGGCTAAAGTCTCCAGAGGAGACATGAGGATATCTTTCCCAACTACTCTTGACCCTCCTTTTCTTTATTTCCTCTGTGACATGCTCCAACATGTCTCCTCCATAATTGCTTCTATCACTTCTCTTCAAAGACTTCATCTTTTCTTCCTTTTTCTTCCACAGTTCCCACATTCTTCTTCTCATTTTTTTGCTGAAGCAAAATACTTAGAGAACTTCTTTAAGGTAGCCATAAAAATCAGCCACCATCACCTCCATTTGAGCAAGAATTTTAGTCATACTAAAGTCAAGGAACCTGTTTTTAAGCCATTTCAAGCTTTCAATTAACCATAATCTGAGGTTAGAATCTTATGAACAAATTTAGTCTTTCATTTATAATTTTTTTTTATACTTAAAGGATTATTCCAATTGGCGCTTTTAAATCTGAGTATATGTTTTGTTGCTATTTTGGAGCATATGTATAAAGTTTAAGTGTATATGCCGTAGACATAAAATTTATATTGTTAAACTTTGTAATACCTCTATAAGCAGTGGCAATATACCGTCCATTTACGTTAAGTAAACCACCTGTTAACCCATGTGATGATTGTAGATAGTGAACTTATCCTTCTGTAAAAGTATACTGCCAGTTTGCCATGGTATACCAGCTGCTAACTTAAACTAAGAACTCATCTTTGCTCACCACCTAATTCCTTAATGTCTTGCAACCTTTTCAATATTATCATAAGTGATTGATGAATCTTATTAGGGATTAAAACATATAGATTACTTGTATACATTTTATATCGTGTTAAGACAAAAATTGTTTACTATGGTATTTAAAAGAGATTTGCATAAAAGCTTTAATGACACACTAGTAAGATGGATTTACACATGATTTATTTATGAATGTGGTTGTATGTTGTGCTTTAGTTTTAATTGTCCTTATGCACGTCTTAGGATCAAGGGAGTGTGGAGCTAACGTTAATTGATTTCGGGATTAAAAGATTGTTGATAAGCTTGAAAGGTATGGATTCTATTACTCATCCTTTGTGAGGTTTTTATTTAATTAAAATTGATTGTTTTACCACAAGATATATATATCTATGTTGAACTGCTATTATATGAGTATCATATATGAAACTATGACATAGACTCGTCTTGTATTGCACTGCGAGAAACATAATGAATTCACACATGTTGTTATAAATTAAGAAACATAGTTATGAAAATTGACTCTATAAATAATGATTGAATATAGAGAAATGGTAAAACGTGAAGAGGGCGGCGGTTACGTCCTTAGGCACGAATACCCTAAAAGGTAAAATAGGAGGAAGGTGATGACGCTTCCCTAGGTCGAAAGTCTCAAAATACACTGTACAAGAATCGACTTGGTGAGGACTCAGGACTTGATGTTTCCTCATCGAAACACCTTTGGAATGTTTGAAGGGTGATCAAGCGCGCCCATTTGGGTTTCGATGAGTTGGGTGATACTTTATTGAACATGGATACCTAGGAATAATAATGAACTGTAATATTTATAGATATATATATGTATGAACTCGGTAATGATTAACTATGGTATCCGCGGTATATGATCATAATAAATCTCATAATCTAGATAATAATGAGTATTAACTAACCATGTAGGTTTTAATGTGGTAATGATAAAAACCTAAAGGTGAGTAATGGTTTTCCATACTAAGCATATTGTCGCTCATTCCCTTATATTTTCATCTTTTCAGGACTTACTAAATATGAGGTGGCTACGAGAAAAATAGTTGAGGAAGCTATGTAGTTATATTACATTGGGACTGCTTCAATTGCTAAGAATGTTCTTGATGATAATATAAGTATCAATTGTTACTTTCTGTGACTGTATTAAAATACGTTAAGGGTTGAAAAGATGATGACAACAGTTTATATTATTAAATTTAATATACTACATTAAACCGTAGTTTAATTGTCGTTTATATTTTTATTTTTGAATTGAGAGTTTTTATTTAAACCCCGGTAACTTTTTTTTAAAGTTTTACTTTTATTTTTTATTTTTATTTTTATTTTAATTCATTAAAAACTATTAACCCTGGTATAAGACGTTACGACAATTTTAACAAGAAAAGGTAAACACAAAGGGATTGATAACTCAAAAACCAATATTTAATAGACTGACGAGGTACACTTGTTAACCATGTTTCTGTATCAGATCTACGATGGTAATGCTTTATTCATATTCGGCCTCTTTTACGTGATTCTGAATGATGCTGTGTTTTCTAGTTTCTACCCAAAGAGACTACTGGAGATGCGTACTGTCATTCATTTCATGAAAAAAAAAAAAAAAAGTCATTGAATTTTGTAATTGTTGTCTTTATAAGGTCTTTATAACCGCATATCTTGGGGTTGCCAACTTTTCTTTCTCTCAGATTTCATCCATCATGATTGATTACTTCCTCACATAGCCCCCAAAGCCAAACGGAGGCCAAGTCCCACTTCCACTTCAAAATGATGATTCCTCTTCTTTTTTTTTTTTTCTTTTTTTTTAACTCTTCCATTGCTTCTTCTTCTTCTTCTTCTTCCCTTCAAAGTAATGATTATTCACCACCTTCTATATTCAGTTTGTTTTGTTTTACAAGTTACCCAAGTCAACTTTCTTTCTAAATTTTCATACTTTCCTTTTTAAGTAACAATGGTCTAATTTACTTATAACCAAACTAGTTAAGTTTTATTATCCTTTTGAGTGGCTATCTTCATAAGTAATTGCCTAATGTTTTAGTATCTTTAATTTTGTCTCATGGTTGTTACTCCAATTGTTAAATTGTTACCAATTTATGGATGTTGTAGGTATGTTAATGATGTTATAGTGCAAAAACAAGATTAGAAACCATGGATGGTCCTCTTCCTACATATGAGCCTAGAGAGAGAGACAGAGAGATAGAGAGAGATCCTAATAAAAACTAGGAAATGAATGCAGCAAAGGTTGCACGTGCAGGGTAGGGCATGAGACAGTGTGTCAGTCAGTCGTTGGTGGTGGTCCTTTCCCGCGCATGCTCTGTTAAATCTCTCTCTCCTTGCCTTTGAAAGAGAAAATTTTTTTTCCCTCTTTTCCTCTATTTCTCTATGTTCTTTTCCTTTTCTAATGGCAAAAAAAGGAAAAAAAAAAAATTGAGAGTAGTTGATAGCTCGTGCTGGTGCAATGCAAGTCTAATTTGAGCTGCGTCCGTTTTGGGATGTTTAAAAGCGGTCAGAAAAAAGGTTTGGGCCCACTTACAGTCCATACAATCCGTACACAAATTAAACAGTTTGGTTGAAACAAAATAGATTCAATAATAGCCTTTAACTGAGCCAGATGGGGACAAAACTGAAATTTAGAGAGAATGAAATATCGAGCTCATGGAGATTAAGCTAGCTAATTAATGCTTTTATATTATGAAGGCAAATATTAGCTTGAAGTTTTTGCATAAATTACACGTGCTTCATCCAAATTTTCAGTTCAAAGTCAGTTGCAATTACTTGAATATCAAGTTTTAATGGGTAGACATCAAAGTTTTAGTTTAGTTGCTTTGATTCTCCTCACAACATTTTTTACCCCTAGTTAGGTAACTTTACCTGATCTTTTGCTTGATATGTTTTCCATTTCTGAAGCTCTAAGGAAGTTGCATGGTTGTTAGGGTCATGATTTTCAATGAGGAATATCAACCTAGAAACATCAAGGAGCTATTTGCACTGTGATAATTATTATATCTATGAATCTGGGGCTATATATGATTATCAGTATAGTGTGTGTATAAATGTTTAGGTTAATCTCATTTTTAGTCAACAAACTATAGACTAATTTTATTTCGGCCATTCATCTTAAAAAAGTCATTGGATAGAGTCCTCATTTTATCACGTTTGTCCTAAATGAGTCTTTCTTTAATCTAATCAGAAAAAGGCACGCAAGAACCATTTATTGTTTGGTAAGTATATGTTAGGGCATGACTTTTAAGAAGAGAAATTTATCTTTTTTAATGAGATTTTATTAATCAAATGAACAAATAGGGTAGAGTTTGGAACAACTTGATAAATAGTGAGCTTATTCTGAAATGTTTAGAAACTCAAAGACAAAAATAAGATTTCACCACACATATTGGGGGACTAAAAATTGCAAGTAATCCTATATGTACATTTGCTTGAAAACTTTAGGACACTCTTGGATTTGCAATAAAATGATTAACACGGGGGAAAGCAATCTAAGGTTTCAATTTACTAAGTTTGGTACGGCTACAAAATTTGAAAAACACGAGAAAAGAAATGATGGAATCGATAATATTGGACCTCAATTCCACCCAATATATATATATATATATATATATATATATATATATGTTGCAAATATGCATGGCCGGCTAAGGACGGTGGGTGGTGTGACATTTAATTTAAGTGGAGTCAATGAGATGGATCCATGATTCTATGATTAATTGTGGAAAGAAAAATATCAAAAGGAAAATAAAATCTCACACTCACAAAAAAAAGGGAATGCAAAGAAAGAAAGATAGGAGAAAAGAGGCATTATTCCATCCCTTGTGGAAGCCACTACAGACCCCCCACAAATTGGAGTAGACTATCTAGTTAGTGTTTTAGTACAACTATTAAATGATCAAAATCAAGAAATTTTGATGCAATAGGGGTGCTGAGTGTGAATTCCTTTACGGCTGTAACACAACTAGGCTTCTATTTTGTTTTGTGGGTGGGGACAAAAATCTATTTATGTGCTGCTATCATTAAAAAAAAAAAAAGTTTGAAACGACCTTTAAATTGCTTTTAACGGTTTCGTCCATATCTTTAACGTTATAATTGCAAAATCCACTAATTTTTTTTTAAGTGTGACATTAGCAAATATATCCATGATTTAAGAAGTTGAATTTTAGACGCCATACATAAACACATGACGTAAAGGAAAGTACTTAATTTGCAAAGGAATTAAAAAACTTAACTAGCTTAGGTAGTACTATTTGATAATATCACTACTAGGCCAAATTAAGAAAAGATAAATAAAAACCGTCTAATCCTTATTAGAATGGTAAAAATATGTAGTATAACTATAATTGGAGGCTCTATTTATACGTCAATGAAAGAATACATTGTTGAAAGATTCTTAGGTGGGATTGATGGGTGATGCAAATACAATACGTATGTCATATGTGTGCGCTAAAGAACTTTTGCTTGCTTAGGGCATGTCAATGTTTGCGTTTGTGTTGGATTATGGGTCCCCAAGTTTCGTCGTTAAATTTTTTAACGGTGTTTTTTAGTTGAAACTAAATTTTTAGTTTAAATAATACGTGAAGATTTTATATTGTATTAATTTTTTATTTTTTGTTGTAATATATAAGAATTTTATATTATTTTTTTAAACAAATTGATTAAAACGGACTTAGATATATCAAGCACGCATGTGATCTGAATGGAATCTTCCTTCTTTGATGCATGTTTCCCACGTCAAATCCCATGATCAAAAAAGAATCTCTCAGCCCTTTTCACGAGCCTATGACTCTATGTTATACTTGTACAATCACCGTGGAGTATAGGTTTTCATGTAACTTTTTTGAGAGCATTTACGAATACCCAACATTATGCCATTTCATGATAAGCTCCCTATTTCAACTACTAGCTAGTTAGCTACTTGCTAGCTAATTTGTAGTTTTCCTTTGCGCATGGCTTTAATTTGGAGCTTCTGGAGTAGAGTACTTATTATCAAGGATGAAAAGTATCGGTGCCAACATCGATGATCCAGATCTAAGAGAAAGTATTATCATGGTGATGGATTTAAGAATTTACCAAAAACTATGTTAAAATAAAAAGTGTTCATAAATAACAGAACAATATGATACAGATTCTTTAATTTAAAATAAAGTTGATTGGCTAATAAGGTATTTTTCTCGCCTTCATTTTACACATCAATTAAAACTGATGGGTTAAAATTAATATTAATTAAAACTAATAAAATATGTTTGAATCATAATTTTTAGTTATGATCAAATATGTTTAAATGTTTGTTAAAATATTAGTTTAAACTAAAATAATTAAAGCTACTATTTGAAGTATGAACCCTAATTTATAGTCTGAGCTAGTGTTTTATATATTTAAACTAAAAATATTGATTTAAACTATAGTGAGTTTGGAACTTTAAATTAATGTTTGGTATATCTGAACTAAAAAAGTTGGTTGGAATTGAAACCCTCATTTTTGACAGATTGAGTTTAACATCAGTTGTAACCAATGATTTACCAAACATAAATTTGGGTTTTAACTTAAAACATACATTGTAACTCATGTTCCAAACACGGAACTCCTTTCAATTTGCGTGTCTTTGTTGATTTATTAATGCTAAACCCAATGTACGGCTAATGGTGAAATTTTGACATAAAATTTTGAATATATATATATGGGTACGTGTATCATGTGTGATTGCATGGATTATGGATTAAGGTTATGATAAAATATATCACAGATACCAAATATCATATTTTGTACAAGGAATAATTAATTTGGGTAAAGTTAGTTGAGGGTGTCTATATTGTTAATTTGTTTATAGAATATTAGTATATGATAATGGGGAATTTTTCGTGAGTTTGAAGGTAAGGCAGGGGGGGAGAGAGAGAGAGAGAGAGAGAGAGAGAGAGTACATGTGAGGAAAAGGGGATTAATGAAGAGAAGGAGAGCAAAGGCACACACACGTTGCTTTTGGCTTTTTGGGAAGCTTTTTCTTTAGACTATACACACATGAATTCCCTTGTCCTAATCCTTTTATAGATTATTAATCAAATAATCGCATTTAGATATACATCACTTTGCTATTCAATTTAGTCTTAGATCGATCTATCTATTTCTGTATACCTATACCACCAGAAAAGCTTAGAAGCCACGAGTGCAATGATTGCGCAAATAAGCATAACCCACCATGAACATGCTTAATCTCTCTCTTCTCTCTCTCTAAAAATAACATATCTAGTTTAAAGATTTGACAACAGACCGATCAGAAGATAATTAGGAAATGTATATATGTCTATCCAAAAATTAATTAATGACACAATATTGCAGACGCAATTTATAATTATTATTTTGTGATATATAGATAATATCGTTATTAAATTAATGCTTATCTTACATATGCATCTCAAATAGAATGACAACACAGAGAAAAGATCATATTTGCCAGCCTTGAGTACAGAGTGGGAATAAGATGATAAGTCTTTGAATCTTTGTAAAGAAACAAAAGAACCCGGCATAGACGATCCTTCTACAAGCGTAATATATAGATACTGTCTCTACAAAATCATGCATGTGCATTCATAAATTAAGTTTACCTTTCCATCTCTATTCGTATATGATCAATAAACGCATGTATGTGTTTATACACATAATACTCGGCATATCGTCTGCTTTATATGTTTATTATCTGATCCTTTTTACATATTATATATATATATATATATATGTCAATTTATGTTTAGTTCACAGATCTCAACAGAAAGTTTTAGTTCTCGAAATTTTGTAAAAGAAGACGTTGTAGATTTTTCTTTCTTTTTTTTTTTTTGAATTGCCATGTTCAAACTCATAAACAAAACACATGCTCAGATTATGCTTATATATGGCTTGTCTATGCCAGTTTCTTTTGTTTCTTTACCAAGGTTCAAAGGCCTATGCTTGGGATATTTTATTTTATTTAAAAAAAAAAACCTTAGGCTATACGTTTGACAAGAGGTTTATATAAATAAGAATAAAAAATGGCACATAATTTAGATGAGGACAAAAAGGAAGAAATGATCTTTTTCTACTTTGTTCGGTATGAATTCTCTCGTTTAATTTCTCCCAATGAAGAGAGATTAAAAATTACAATATTTTGAAAGAAATTGAAATATACCAACCCAATTTATTTAATCCTTTTCATCTCTTCTACTAAATAACTACGAGCCTACGAGTAAAATCCATCCACTAATCCCCTCGTCCCTCTCCTCTTTTTTTTTTTTAAACTTTCTTTCTTTCCAAACAAGCTCTCAACGTCCATGTCCCCATGAGGATATGTATAAATAGAAAAGCACACTTTTGTGAGTTAGCTATAAATTACAAAGTTGGTCCTATATGGGAGATTATGTGGAAATCCAAAAGACTGCTATATCATCGCTACAAGGACTGCGTAATTATCTTGTCGGTAAATTATTTGGATTCACTGTAATCAGACTGTTGGAAAACAATCAGTAGATATACACCTAAAAGCTTGGAGTGCCCACCATAAGAGCTAAAGGTAAAAACAAACACATTAATGAGGAAAAAACAAAAGGTTAGAAAAAACAATAAATTAAGTAAAGCAAAGGTAAAATTGATTGCAAGAATGAAAATAAAAAGCGATAGACCAACTGATTTAATCTGTACAATTATATTCTAATAGATGGATTATTTAATTTTTTATTTTTTCCACTGGCTAGCTAAAGTCAAGGCAATGTTTACCAAATCTGCTGCATAATTATATTGTTCGTTTGCCACTGCAAAGGGACTCGTATCTTGTGATTATTGTAAAAGGATATGCTAATCATCTTTGGACACAATAAATTATCGTAGATTTGCTTGGCGTTTTTGGGACAATCTAAAAAAAAATAAACGTCATGGTTAATGATTTGAATTTTGCATTTCAATAACTTGGATATAATTAATAACACATGCCAAACTACCTATTTGTCCTATGTATATATAACTTTGAAAAGGGTATGTTAAATACCAAAAATTAAAAGAATATAGAGATTTGACAAGACATTCTTTTTTGAAAATTGAATGTCACATATACAAGATAAAAAAATATGCTAACTTTGTCAACTTTTATCTCATATATATATACACACACACACGTAATTGAATGTCACATATAGAAGATCGAAAAAAATATGCAACTTTATCAACTTTTATCATATATGTACACACACACACACACACACACACACATATATATATATGGCGGTTTCGTAGCTAAGTATGTACATATAGGATTTGAATTATAATGAGCCGCAGAAGTTGACTGTGCAAAGGGCTAGCTAGGCAAAAAGAGCTTTAAGCAACCATACTGCTCATTAATGATACAGTTTAATGACAAAAGATTTAGTGGTGTTCCCTTCACAACAGTAGTTCTCATGTGTTTCCCACTTACTCATCTTTCTCGAAAGTAAGAATTTCCACAGTTTTCAAAAACAAAATTAACCTTTAATGAGATAATATGTAAAAGTAGAACTATACTTGAAGTAAATATGAAAATCTAGGATATTACCAGTGCTTAATTATTTGGTGTTGATATTCAATACAGAAGTATAATTGATTTGAAGATATAAAAAAAGAAAGAAAGAATTTAAAAAAATAAAAAAGAAAGAAATGGACCAAACATAGGACCCAGATGATCAATATTGGGTGTGCCTAAAGTAAAAGGGGTGAGCCAAAATTTTCACCTGCTAATGCCCAATAGAAAATTCAGGGAAAAAAAGAGAAAAAGGAAAGGGAAATATTCTATAATAACAATGGTAATAATGTAGACCCCTAATCAATATCGGTTTGAGTTGTTAAGATCAATATTGGTCCTACGCATTATAATGAAATTTCCATCTTTAAATTGTTTATTTTTTATATTTTGGGAGTAAAGGCAAGGATCTTATGTCAGTTCATGAGGCAAACTGCAAAGTGTGTGTGTAGAACAGAGAAGAAGAAGAAGGTAATTCAATTCAATAATGGGAAAAATTATTGCATGAACAAAAAAAGGATTTATTTCTAAATTCCAAATAAAATCAGCAGAGCGCCACGTCACCGTGCCAGCTGTCAGAGACTCCAGCTTGGAATTTGCATGCACGCGCTTGCAAATTCCCTTATAAAGTGTGTGAAAAAAAAAGAAGGCACACAAAGAAGTCTCTCTCTCTCTCTCACAATCATCTTCTCTGATCTCTCTCAGGCGTGGTCTCTGGCTTTGATGACTTAACTCTCTCTCTCCTGTAAAAGCCATCAAGCACTCATCAAAGCGCATGTCTGCTTTGTTTCCTTCTCACTTCCATTTTGTTCTCAAACAGTGAGAGCAGCAAAAATAAAGATAAAAAGTGAAGTTATTTGTGACTCTCACTCTCTCTGTCTTGAACTTGTCTTTCCTTTCACATAATAATTATAGTCATCTTTGGCCCCTTCCCATCATCAAACACACAAACGACACATCCAAAGTATTATCTCTATCTCCCTCTCTTACTATTTATCAGCTTTTGACACTATCTGAAGGCTGAAGCAGACACATAATTGCACATCATTTGAAGAAACGCAGTAGTCCACTGTTTCTGTTTGTTTGCTTAACTGATTCTCTTCCCTGTATTTGTACTACTATAATAAGAGAGTGTATATATATATGGAGAGCTGGGATAAGTCCTTACGACAGGATAATCGGCATCGTCACCGGAGAGACAATCCCTCTTTCTCTTCAACTCTTCTCGACGCCATTTACCGTTCGATTGACGACGGACACGACGCCGGTGGTGGTGGTGGTGGTGATGTGAATTCTTTATCGGCGGGAGGAGAGGTGATATTCTACAGAGAAGCCATGAGGAAAAAACAGAGCATTAGTTCTTCTTGTTTAAAGGAGGAGAAGAAAATGGGGAGTTTCAAGCGAGCTTGCATGATCGAGAAGTGGATGGAGAAGAAGGTGAGCGAGAAGGTCGTCGTACGACGCAGCTCCGTCGCCGAATTCGACAGGAAGTCGCGCCACAGCCGGGAAATTGCGCTGCTGAATTCGAGCTCGAGCTCGTCGGATTCGAGCTCCGGAGGCGGATTCTCGTCGTCGGAGTCGGAGTCATTGCAAAGGCCGAAGCTGATTCGGACGAGCGTCTCCGCTCCGGCCAAGATTGCGACGGCGTCGGAGAATCCTCAGTTCAACGACGGATACTCTCGTTACCAGTACATCAATTCCGCTCCAGTCAAGCATCAGAAACCTAGCAAGCACGAGAGTGGGTTCGGGAAGACGAAATCGAAGGCGTTGAAGATCTACGGCGACTTGAAGAAGGTGAAGCAGCCTATCTCCCCCGGTGGCCGCCTCGCGAGCTTCCTCAACTCGCTCTTCACCGCCGGGAACGCGAAGAAGGCGAAGATCGTCAACGACCTGAGCAATTCGCAGAGGAAATCGAAGCCGACGAACGCGTCGACGACGACCTGCTCTTCAGCCTCGTCGTTCTCGAGGTCATGCCTGAGCAATACACCGTCGTCGCGAGGGAAGTTCAGCGACAACAGCACCACGAAGAGGTCGGTCAGGTTCTGTCCGGTGAGCGTCATCGTCGACGAGGATTGCCGCCCGTGCGGCCACAAAAGCCTGCGTGAGGATCGCGAGCCTGCTATAATGGCGATAACCGCCGTGAGAGATTCCATCGACGATCGCCGTCGAGTCCAAGACATGGCGATAGACCTGCTGAAGAATTACCAGAAGAAGAACGCAAACGACAATCTAAATAATGTCGTCGTCGACGCGTTCAACATGCGAGACGACGTTCGTAGAGACGACAATGCGTTTGATCATGACCATAATGAAGATGAAGATGAAGAAGAAAACGACGATGACGATGATGACGCGGCGAGTTATTCGAGCTCCGATCTGTTTGAATTGGATAATCTGTCGGCGATTGGGATCCAAAGGTATCGAGAAGAATTGCCGGTTTATGAAACTACGCATTTCGATACCAATCGAGCCATTGCAAATGGTTTGATTTTGTAATTTCCCAAAAAAAAAAGAAAAGAGAAGAAAAAAAAAAGAAAAAAATGAGGGGGGAAATGGTATAAATTTTAATTATTTTTATAATTAGCTTTTTTGAAGTAATGGTGTGGGGGCGGGGTTTTTACAATTTAGAGAATAATATTTCTCTTTTTTGTGTTATGAATCGATGACTAATTTACTTCTGATCACTTTTTCTTTTTTTTTTTGGTGAATGAGCTGTCTTTGTTTCAATTTTTTTGCTCTTTTTTTTTTGGTGGTGAAGTAAAGAATATTGTAATATTGTAGAATTGACAGTTCATTTCTTGAAGAAAAAAGATGTTGGTTGCAAAAATGAGAGACTAGCTTTGAAATGTTCTTTTTGTTTAGAACAAGAATGGCCAAAAATGAAGGAATATTATTATGGGATTGCGTTATCTGACAGTACTATGTGGAATAAAGTTAAAAACAAATTGTAAGAAGATGATCAATGGTGAGGTTAAAAGCAAAGGCAGATTTTCTACACTCTCATTCCTTGCAAAGAGAGATAATATTAGACAGCTTTAACTTTTCTTTCACATAACACGTGGGCTCCACCCTTGCTTCACGATAACACCATCATCCTTAATTAATCAACACCTGTGTATTTACAAGAAAGGTTAACAATAATTAACAAAAATGTGGCTTTTGTTAATATCATTTGGTGGGTGATTTTAATAATATATACATATAAATTATTAATTATTGATCAAAATTAAGATTGGATTGGCCATCCCTTAAAAAAGAAAGATTGATAGGCCATAACTTAATTTTTCCGGTGGCGGCGGAATTTTCCGGGCGGTAAAAGTAGGTTAAATGTTGATGAGGTTAATGGAAAGATAGGGAGTGATAGATTCATGGTCTCCAAAGCTGTAGACAAAAGGATCTAATCTTTGATCCTCTAGGCCTTGATTGGTTGGCTTCTAAGCCAAGAGGATATGGCTCAAAAGTATTTAAAATGTTTTAATGTTTTTTGACCTTTGTATATACAAATAAATGTTACCGTAAACTTCATTTTCAAAGCAAAGTGATCAGTCTAAAGCCAAGTTGTCGTGGTATTCTCTTGAAACTTTTTCTTTTTAGTACTCCTTGTCTTGCACAAATAAAAAAGTTACAAGGACAGTATCGGGTATTGGACTAACATGAAAGTTATTATATATATATATATATATAATCATCATTTAATTAGGCCTTAGCTAGGTAGGTCTCTTCCTCAAAGTAGTATTTGAGTTTTTTGAAGGCCAAAATTAGATCATGATCCATATTAATCCAAAATTTTATTTGTTTGTACTTTTTTCTTCGATAGTTGCTACGGTCTCCATGATTGGCGTTTAGAACTTTGGAGTCATGTGATCAAAGTGCAAATGTCAAAAAGACACTTACTTTTTCAGCAGTGCGCTTGGGCCTTTGGGAACAAATTTATGCTTAAAACATCTGGTACTTAGCTCACTTGAAGCATCAGTGGCAGTGAGCTAAAAAAAAAAAAAATGCTCCGAGAAACACAACTTTTTAGGGAGTCACAACTCGCCTTTGGATTAAATTTGCAAACACATTGATAATGGCTTGGGAGCTCTCTAATCATTTGGTTCTTGAGAATATGGTGGCCAGAGAAGAGAACAACTTAAAGTCTTTTGAATATCAAAACCAGAAAGTTAATTACACTTGATTTCAATCGAAAATATACGTACCAAAATATTATTTTCTTTTTGTGTTCCTTAATTTCTATTGAAAATATAATTAATAATTTTGATTCACATATGCAAAGTGCAACAAAATGGTCCTGCAATGCATTATGTATATAATACATACACACAAAATACACACAAAAGATACATGTATGTTTCTAAATGTTAAATTTAATCAAAATCACATCAAAACAAAAAAAAAAAATTTAACACTAGCAGAACCTGGTGTCGGTAGGGTGCTTTTTCATATATCCGTCATAAAAATATCAAATATTTATGTATATAATTACACACACATACACTCGTAGGTTTTCTGCTTAAACATGCATACATGTAGAAATACCATGCCGTACATATGCTTGTAATTGCGCTCAAGCCCTACTAAATCTAATTAATATGTAATTTTATTATGACATATATATGTATATGTATATATTTTGCTATTTACATGTATATTAAGCTGTTAGCCCTTTGATGAGCTCAAGCAGTACTAATTAGTTTATTCCTTTTTCTATCATTCGAACTATTTATTCCCGAGTATAAGTCATAATCTTGTGGGGGGGGGGGGGGAGAGAGAGAGAGTACTTAGGAGGACCACTAAATCATAACAGTGTGATATGCTAATTAAATTATCATAACCCATATTCCTAACTAAATTGTTTAATAGTAAAATATTTTAAAGGATCTTGGACTATAGGAAAAGAAAAGGCTAGCCTATGGTCAAAAGTATTATAGACTCAAAATGCCTATACATTGAAAAATAAACCAGTAATGGGACCAAGGTATTAAATTTAGAAGAAACTTCATTAGTCGAGAAAAAAAATGCCATACACCAACAAACTTATTAGATTGAAAATTTCATCTTTCATTCCATAAGATTTAAAGTCTGTTATATGCATATGCAAAAGAACCAATCCTTCTTTTGGTTAGGAAAAAAAAGAAGAAAGCATATACCCATATCTTCATACGGTTGGTGAAGTGGGGAGAAGTTGACAACGTTAATGATGCCAATAGAGTGAAAGTGGGCGTGTCATGTGTGAGACCACCAACCCATCCAAGACTTTGACTATTTCTGGTTTTCACATAATTAAGCCCTAATCATGACCATAATCTTCTCTTTGATCACAAATTTTTTTTTTTTTTTTTTTTATGTAGTGTTTTGTTCTTAATTGGCACTGCCAACTCTTGTGAAAACGAAGTTGGCTAGTGCATGAACATGTATATATATACACACACGTTCTTGTTTGTTTATATATTTGTTTTCAAGAATTATATATATAGTATATAAAAGCATTGTATACATGCGGCTACACATAATGAAAACACGAAGGACTTGTGTCTTACTTTGTCAATGACCATGTGGGACGTAAGCTCTCAAGCATCTCCTAGTGGTAGACAAGAGTTAAATATAACCATGCAAAGCACTAACAGATATATTTTGAAGTATTTCACTAAATTGAGATGGAGAACCAAAAAAAAAAAAAAAGAAGCCGGGTTTCACTATCTCATTATCTCTCTCTCTCTCTCTCTTATTTTCTTTTGTGGCAACAAAATAGTTGGATATGGACGAGACCCATTTTGAAAGCGTCCCTTAAAAAACTAATAAGAACAATTCTGTAAGCAAAAGACGAATCTTCGCTAACGCACTGGTGGGCTGGGAATGTCACTCAACCACAATGCATATTAAGTCACTGGCACGTATCAATTTCTCAAAAGCTAGTTTATGTGGCTTACACACACACACACTCATATATATATTGGTATTATACACTTTGTAGGACCAAATTCTGATTTGGGTTCGAGTCCGTACCACAAATGCTTTTGATATATGGCTCGTAATGTCCTTATAGAAGGGTGCATATTGGGTCTAATATAACTCCTTTATCAAAAGAAATGGAAGACTATAGCCTCAGATCTGAAATCTCTTTATTATTCAACAATGTGTATTTGCTAATTCTTCCTCAATAATTAAATGGATACATAAAATAAGGGAGGAAAAATAATAGGCAATTGGTTGTCAATTGTCATATGGGTTCTTTCGCATTCACACGAATTATTATAAAAATAAACAAAAAAAAACTACTTTTTCATACATTCCATGCAAAACATGTTGTAACACTATTGTGCAGCTAAGAACTTTGAAAAGTATGTGATGTTTTTGTTTTATCTTATTATCATCAATGCTTCCCCTAAGCTTAATCAACATTTCAAACTTGTTAAAATTCTCATAAAAAGAGGATCAAGAGAAAAGAAAGAAAGAAAAAAAGAAAAGTGGACCCAACTTTTCTGTGAGCCCAACAACACACTGCCATCCAAGCGTGCTAAGAGCAGAACTGGTTCACACACACGCTTGAAGGATTTTGGATTCTGGATTTCGATTCGGATTTTGTTTTGGGTTTTAAATTCTGGTTCTCCACCGCTGGGCCCAACATGTCCCAGACCTGTCGCGCATGCACACGTGTGCTCCTGCTGCACGGATCCCGTAAGATCCGCTGTCAAACAGAAGCTCAAAATATCATTCATTTCATTCCCTAACCCAAAAAAAAAAAAAAAAAAAAAATTCTTTTTTTTAGGGGAAAAAAGAAGAGGTTTTTGAGTGAATAGGAGAGGGGACCAATTTGAGACCCTTAACTTTGATTACCTATGCCTACCTACTGGCTAGCACAAAATCACCACCACTCATCTTCTGACACCTATTCTACTTTTACCACGTCTAGATCAGTCAACATTCCTGGGTCAAAGTTACCAACTAGGACATGGAATTCTCATGGGGTGTCACTTTTGAGAAGGGTAATTTTGGGATTAAGGTAAAAAAAATTAAAGATGACTTGGGAGATGGCATGGTGAGAAAGCAATGAAAGGGGACAAGGCTGCTTTAGCAAAAGATCACAAGAAGTGGTTGTTGGTGTGTGTTCGGCAGTGAAAAAGAGAAAGTGGGCATTAGTAGATGATTCTTTTTTGTTTTTTGGTGATCCCGAGAAGATTGCACGTAGTATTGAAAAGTATTGAACAAGTCTTTTTGCAGCTTTTCTTTCGTGCTTAAAATGAGAAGGGAAATAGAAAAGACCACCAGCAAAATTCATAGTATGAAAATAAAGACGTTTGATTCCAAAGGCAAAAGAATCAAAGGCCCTTCTTCCTGATCTTCTTTTGAAATTATTCTTTTGAGTACTAACAGAAGAAAGAATGCGTGTTAGTTGTAACTATCCAATGATTTCAATTTTCAAGCCTATAAAAATTGAAAAGAGTACACCTAAACAATAATAGTAGTGTGAAAAAAAAAAAAAACTGTCATTGCTGGATAATAAACACTGGTTTTTTTTTATTCTTTTTTCATTTTTATTTTTATTTTTTACACTGACATGTTTTGATTTGCTTAGAAATTGTAATGATAGTGACTTGCTTAGAAATTTGAACAACAAAGAGGTACAGTGACCACTTTGCTTTAAAGAACCCTCTTCGAACTGCAAGTTTCATTGATAAATGTATTGACATGAGAAGGAGTACCCTAGTGGAGAAGGCATTTTTCTCCAAAGGGAAAAACATGATATATGTGCGGTTGATATAAATATACATATATATATATATTGAAGTGGGATATAGTATTTTGTGCCCCACTCAACGCCCCTTGTGCCCAATGAGGCACACCATTCTCAAGTCACAAGCACCACATGGTCTGCCTTGAAAACGTACCATTATTGAAGTGTCGTTTTCAGTCGTCATCAGACTTATTAATGAAGCACAATTCTTGGTCTTCTTGGTGTGTGTCAATATTGAAATGATAATCCAACATGGGTGGAAATGAGACTGATGTTGCAGTTTGTTAACTGCACCAGTGTTTATTATTTATTAGTTCACCAATCTTAAGACTTTTGTCTAGTAGTTAGGTGAATCTTTGAAATTCATGGTCAAGCATGTGTGATCCATGATTCACTTCAACACCTAATATTAACATAATCTGCTACTTTTGGGTTGGCTATAGAATTTTTTTGAGTTTTCTGAGTTTTGATTGGCAGTGAAAAGTTACCCTTTTGAGAATATAACTGGTTTATGTCATTCATAATATTGGATTTAAAGCATAAGTTTCATATCAGTATAATGTGGACCTAAACACCTACTATATATTTGAAGTTGAGCTAGAAATTGTAGTCATGCCAAATGAAAGCAACAGAATACTGTACAAATATCATATAAAGACAAAGTTTTAGGACCATTTTGCAAAATACTGTGTGTGGAAAAGTCTTTCCTTAATTTGAAAAACCATATATTACTTTGTTTCAAATCAGGATTCTGTACCATAAATTGAAGTTCACTGAATGGTGAAAACGAATTAGGAAGGTCGTTGTTGCGTGGATTTTGCAGCTTTGACTGATTTGAAGATTCAAACTAATTAATCATGGCCAAATGTCCAGACTATGGTAGCAAAATGTTTCATTTATCACTTGCCCAACTTAAACTATCGAGGTGTGAATAATTGGTGCAAGAGTAGACCAGCCAACAGTTTAAGAAATCTTTTAATCTTTTGATGTCCTTTTTGTCCATTTTACATTATCAGCATGCTGGATATATAGTGGATATTCTGTGTGCATGATGTGAAAAGAAGCCCTTTTAGTTTAATATTAATGCAGCCAAATCATGTGGAGCAAAAGTCACAAACAAACATTTTTCTTTTTCTTCTGGTCCCTGTCTTGTAAATTTTTAGCATGCTTTTTCTAACTGTAGAGGATTTTTTTTTATACGACCATAAGAAACTTTAAAAGTACGTAGTTGTTTATGCCATGTCAGATCTCAGGCTAAAAATTTTCCTTGTACTTAATTCTTGTAATGCCCTTGCTCAATTTTCGGGCCTTTATTATTATGGGAAGAATTCTAAAACACACTCGTAATATGAGTGCAACATCTACGGAAATTATAATACATAACACTTTTTCAAAACTAATTGTAGTAAATAGTAGGTTTAAAAGTATTTATAGTAAATATTAAATTTATGGTATAAATAATTTATTTATCTCTCATTTACAATATAAATAATTCTTGTTTACATAATAAATAAATTTAAGGTTTAAATAACTTATTTACCCTCTTGTTTTTTACATCGTAAATCTTTTATTTACTTTAAAATTTTCAAAAATTTATTCTTTCCCTTATTCTCCCTAAAATTATGTAGGCTTTGTTGTGTGACCCTCGTAGTAATGAGATGCCCAAACTTGCACCCATCCCACTCACTATTGCAGTAAGGGAAGAAAAAAATACTAAGAGAGTACTCCTGTCCATTTAAGCACCACAATTAATAAAAGTGAATGACCTGCTTTCTATCTGTGTATGATTTTGGACAACAGTAATACTCGTAGCATTACTTGTGCAATTAGCTTTCCTCATCCAGAAATCCTCCCATCAGGGTTAATTTGCCATGTCTTTTTCTTGTTGGGTCATTTTGATATTGTCCATTGTTATTGTGGGTTTTATTAGCAAAACATATCGGAGCACCCTAAATGGCCAGGAAAAAGGCCTTCAAGAACAAGCAAGATTCGGACTCTTCAAATCTCCTACACACGATTTGGGCTAAATGGTTATCCCAAACAAAGGCCTGAAACCTTCCTCTCAATTTGATCAAAATGGTAGTCCAGACCAACATTAGATTCCCACTAGATTACCACTTGAAACTGTGACCAAGTTGCTAAAATCCTGCTTTGGTTGCATCTGAATCTTTGTCGCCATAGTTTTAGAGAGAGAAAGAGAGAGAGAGCTGGCGTTGGCCAGCCAGATAGTGTTGGGCGTTGCAAACGTATCAGCAAATTTATGGTAATACATAGCATGCAATCTAGAGCGACTCAGTAGCCTTCAAGTCCTTGACCTCCTCTTCTGCTTCCCTCTCCGTCTCCTCCGCCGCCGCCTCTTCTCTTTCCTTCGCTTTCCTTCTCCCTCTGCTTCCCGCTCTGATGGATTTGTAATCATTTCCCGTTTTTGGGGGAAGAATTTGGTAAAAATCTGTACTCTTATTGAATATAATAAAAATAGTTCTGTAATGGATTGAATTCTCTCTCTCTCTCCTCTCTCTCTCTCTCTCTCTCTCTCTATATATATATATATATGTAAACTTGTAATTGATCACCCGCCGCATTGTCTATGTGTGTTTGTTTTTCCTTGTATATAATGTTATTTATTTGAGCACGAAACTATTTATTTGTTTATTTGTCGCTTCGTTCAGTTATAAAAATTTATCCTCAATCTAATTGTCAGGATTAAAATTGTTAAAAAAATAAGAAAAATCAAAGATTAATTCAGTAAAACTAAATACTATGAATTATTGATTAATTTCTTTCCGTTTTGCATGATTTCTTAATAGTGGAGGCTGAAAGGATATTAATGTTGCTATGTCGGATTCCTTGGAGCTACCAATAATCACAAAGGTTCGACTTTAGTATCTTTTAACTTCAAATGTATAATAGCTCATGTTTTGCAAATGATTCATTTCTAATAGTATTGAGTTTTGAGATTTCTGGGTTTGCAACATTTAGTTCTGAATTAAAGAGAAGAAGATGGACATCTGCATTCTTCCATCGTTTATTTGCAACTTCTTCAATGAGCCCTTTTATTCTTCTGTTTTGGAAACAGTTTAAGATTGCACTTTGCCAATTAGTTGTTACTCCGGACAAAAAAGTGAACATAGATCATGCCTTTAGTTTAATCAAATTTTCCGCCGAGCGTGGCGCAATGCTTGTCGTTTTGCCGGTGAGTTCACTTCAGTTCCCCATATTTTTTTTTTTGTAGATATACTGTTTGTTATAAATCATTCAACTGTTTTTGGTTCCAATCTGATTAACTCTGCTTCTTTACAAAAATGAAAAAAGGAAATGTGGAATTGTCCTTTTTCAACTGATTACTTTGCGAAACACGCCGAGGATTTCGACAAGAAGGACGCCTCGCTGGCATTTTCCATGTTATCTGAAGCTGCACTTTGTCACAAGATCACAATCGTTGGTGGGTCAATGCCTGAATGGAGTAATGGCTGCTTGTATAATACTTGTTGCATCTTTGGACCAGATGGGAAGCTCAAGGCTAGGCATAGGAAAGTAAGCACATGTGCAACTTTTTTTTTTTTTTTTCATTTTTGATAAAGTATACAACTTTTTAAATGGATTGTTGATTTAGTTGTTTGTTTCACACACCTAACATGAGTACGAGATGCTGCAATGCTCATAAGTTGCATGTTGTCGCAGAAACAAAACTGTTTTTCAGATTTCAAATTCTGCGACCTAATACTAACTTTTTATTTTAGGTCTAATTTGGATGATCTATATACAGTTATGAAGTCTTTAAAACAGTCTTTATAACTATATTAAATTTGACTGATTTTAATAGATTGAAACGCAAAATAATCGCTGCAAAAGCTCTGGCAAAACTTCCAAAATCATAACCTATGTTCTACCCGTTCAACTTCTATGTAAAATTGGCCCTAAGCAAATCCTTGGATGATGAGATTCATTTAGTATAATTGTTATGACCTATGACCTTCGAAATAAACCCGGAATTTATCAAATCCTAACCCAAAATAGTCTTATTTTCCCAAAATCGTCAAAGTTACATGAAAATACGGTTGTGCTTGGGATTCTTACCTCAAAAGGCAAGTGGAAATCAATCTCCAGCATCTCTCTTCTTCAAGATATAGAGTTCTCTTTTCTCTCTCTTTCTCTTCCTTCATAACACGTCAAATGAATTGTCAAGATAAAATATAACTACCAGGATTTTCTAGAATTTATAGTCTAAAGTTACTAAATTGCGTTTACTTACAGACCTCCAAAGAGGACTAGTTCTGTTATTTTTCACATGTTGTTTTGTAGATACATCTATTTGATATTGACATTCTGGGAGAGATATCATTCAAGGAATCAGACACCTTTAGAGCTGGTGATGAACCTACTATAGTGGACACAGGTATACCTTTTGACTCCTCAATCCTCATGCTTCAAAGTTGAAACAGTTTGTAGCATATGTTTCCTGGTTTTAAACTTGTGTGTACCTTTGTGCATATGCAGATGTTGGTCGTATTGGAATAGGGATTTGCCATGATATACGCTTTCCTGAACTTGCCACGCTGTATAGGGAAAAAGGTTCTTGATTTGTTACTATGTCAAGTTTATTTTAGTCTCTTTTATATGCCGCCTATGATCATTCATGTAATGAATTCATTGATGAAAATGCAAAGGTGTTCACTTGATATGCTATCCTGGAGCGTTCAACATGGGAACTGGTGAGTTGTTCTGGGAGCTAGAACAAACAGCAAGGTGAAGCATATGTAGCTTTTTTATGATCAGTGGATCTTTACATATATATATATGTATATATATGTATGTATGTATGCATTTTAAAATACACGTGGACAAGGCTATTATGTTTTCTGCAATAAAATCTATTCAGAAGCTTATCATTTACAACAATTCTTCATCTGCGCACTGATTAGTTTCTTTCAATTTACAGGGCAGTTGATAACCAGGTGCATAAAGAAAAGCCTTATATCATATCCTCTAATTCTTTAGCAGCTTAAAAAAGGCAATGCCAATATGAACATTTTTGTGCTGTGGTTTTAGTTATTTGTAGCTACGTGCTCATCCGCTCGTGATTCTAGTGGTTGTTGCTACACAATATGGGGCCATTCGACCCTTGTTGCACCGGTATCAGAACTTTTGGATTTCTTATCTCTTGTTTATTTCTTTATCTAAATGACTGATATGAGGCTATAGATGAAAAATGGCTTTGTTTGTACATGACAGTCCGGTGAGATAATTGCAACATCAGGGCATGAAGAGACTGTTGTGTTTGCTGAGATTGATTATTCCTCGATTCAACTCCAAAGGTGGATTACTTTTCTTTTGATTTTCAAGTAATCTATATTTCTTTCATCTTGTTTAATGTCAATGTTAATGGCAAAATGCAGGAACAGCATCCCAATCAACAAGCAAAAGCGAAGAGATGACTACGATTTTGTCAACAAGCATGAACGAAAACGATAAAAAAATCACGATCATAATCTGCCTCAAAGACAATGAAAATGACAAGATATTCATTTTGTTAAAGCTTATGCAATATAAATCATGTGTCCGCTCTATTCTGTTTTGAATTTTGTACGAACTAAACCACGCGAACGACAATAAATCCACATTTATTTTCAATTAAACGACATTAAAATTATGATTACGAGCTACATAAATGAACTGACAATATTCTCTCAAAAGTTGCTATTGATCAGTGTTCATACAATCAACACATTTATAACTTTCGTTTTGAGTCTTTTGGTTTTTATTGTCGTAAAATAGTTCTTTTAATGATGAATAGCTGCGCTCTAAATTTCAAGTACAAAGCAACACGTTGTTTGTTTGCAAACGACATGAACATTTTTCCTAGGAAACGGCATGCCGTTTGTTCTTAACACCGACATGGAAAAAAACTTGGTTTTATTTTGTTTTTTTCTTTTCATAATCTATTGAGAATGAACGACGGGAAATTTTATTTTATTTGTTATATATTTTTTTAAGAAGAAACTAGAGGGCATGGGCAGAGCAACTACCAATAGTAGTAGATTGCAAGTCGTCCTTTTGATTTGATTTTATTTTATTTTTACAATTTTAATGTTGCTTTCGTTGTCTAGTCACTTGGTCCCTGATTCCTTCGTGATTGAAATTCATGTCAACCAAGTTTCTTCTTTCACCTTTTAACATCCGTACATGTGAAATTTCCCAACATCTCCACACCTGCAAGAGCGTAGCCCAGTTAAAACAGACCCACAATCTCTTACTCAAAACGCTGATCACCAAATCCCACCACTACGACTTTCTTTTGTCTCGTTTGATCTCTCGAGTCCTGCAGTTTTCCGGTGACAACCTCCGCTACGCCCTCAACCTGTTCGACGAAATTCCCAACCGCAGAAACCACTTCCTTTGGACCTTCCTCATACGCTCCCATGTCCTCAATGGTCATTTCATCCAGGCCGTCGTTTTATATGCTAAAATGCAACGGCAGGGCATTCCGCCATCTGGGTTCACGTTTTCTTCCGTCCTCAATGCCTGCGCTCGCGTACCGGCGGCACTTGAAGGGAAGCAAATCAATGCAAAGGTTGTACAGACAGGTTTCTTGGGAAACAAGTTTGTGCAGACGGCACTTCTCGATATGTATGCAAAATGTGGATTTGTCATAGAGGCGAGAGATGTTTTCGATAGAATGGTTGATAAGGATGTTGTTGCTTGGACAGCAATGATTTATGGGTATACCAAGAGGGGCATGATGGATGAGGCTAGGTGGCTGTTTGATAACATGGGGGAGCGAACTCTGATACCTTGTGCAACTATGGTCGCAGGGTATGCAAATTGTGGTGACATGGAGGCAGCAAAGGAGTTGTATGACGAAATGGAGGAGAAAAACTCGATCACATGGGTTGCCATGATAGCAGGGTATGGGAAATGTGGTAGTGTGGTGGAGGCTCGGAGAGTTTTTGATGAGATACCAAAGCGGGATCCTTCGTGTTGTGCAGCGATGGTGGCTTGCTATGCTCAGAATGGGTATGCCAAGGAAGCTATCAACATGTACAAGAAAATGAGAGAAGAACATGTGACAGTTGATGGGGTGGCAATGGTGGGAGCTATATCAGCTTGTATCCAGCTTGGAGATGTTGAAATGGCAAGCACATTAGTGAACCACGTGGACCAAGGTGGTTGCGGTGCGTATAGTTGTGATTTTCTTTGTTCCGCACATTAATTCTATTTGCTTTACAATTTTCTAAAACGTGATTTATGATATTTTCTATCTTTGTCAAAAATGTTTTCCAGGAAGAACAATTTACGTGTCGAATGCGCTGATCCACATGCATTCAAAATGCGGTAACATATATGAGTCATGGAGAGAGTTTCACAGAATGGGGGACAAAGATGTTGTGTCTTATACCGCATTGATCGTGGCCCTTGCTGACCATGGAATGGCCATCGAAGCTCTGGAAATTTTCTCAAAGATGCAAGGGGAACATTTAACACCGAACCAGGTTACATTTATTGGTGTCCTAAACGCATGCAGCCATGCAGGATTAGTTGAGGAAGGGTGCCAATATTTTGAGCTCATGACTCGGGTTTTTTTCATTAAGCCATTGAAGGAGCACTATGCTTGCATGGTCGATCTTCTTGGAAGGGCTGGGCTACTGGAAAAGGCATACAATCTCGTCATGGCAAATGGCAAGGCTGCTGATGCGAAGATTTGGAGTTCTTTGTTAGCAGCTTGCAAAGTTCATGGTAACGAAGAATTAGGCAAGGTTTCAGCCAAGCATCTGTTTGAAATGGAGCCGGAGAATACTGGAAATTACGTGCTTTTGGCAAGTATTTATGCTGCAATGAGTAAGTGGGATGATGCCGAGAGAGTTAGGAAGATGATGAGTGAAAGGGGGATGAGAAAATCTCCAGGGCGGAGCTGGATTTCAAGTTCTGATATGAAGCAGACTGGAGGTAGAATTGACGGGGGAACCAAATTTTATTGTTAATATTGCTAAATAGTATTATGTTCCTTGACCAGACATCTATACGGACTTTACACTAACACGCCATGGCATCTAAACCACGTGCAAGTTCTCCCTGAATGATCTAATAAGAAAGGACGCAAGAAATTAGTGTACAAAGAAGTTGAACGATTTTGCAAAGAGCTTGGACTCCGCAAACAAACAACCTTATAAACTTGGAGCATGAAATAGGAAGGGATTTAAACTTATAAGATGATGGTTACTTGAGCAACTTAACAATAATTCTCATCGCAGCTTCTAAATTAGAATGTGGAGTCGAAACAATTTGTAGAAATATATAACTGTTGTATTTCCAAACCGATAAATTATAAAGTGGCATGCCGCTACCTATGAAGTTTCAAGACCTCCATGATGAAGATTACAACATATGGACCCATAAGCCTACCAATTTTGTTGAGCAGACTGATTGTAGCACGAGAGAACCTACTACTAGATTCGTCACATTCTGACTGATGCTTAAATGCAGCATGCACAACAATTGCATGGCCGTTTGGCCTCTTCGGATATCTCGATGTCACTTCTCATAAAGAAGATTTTGTACGGACGGCAAGATCCCTTAACAGTATTATGTCTTCAATGGAGCCTTCTTCTCTCTGTCAGATATTCGAGCTGGAGCAGTTGAATGTGACTTGAACCGACCCCTTCCACCCTCTTCCCTTTCCTGAAGGAAGAGAATCAGACGTATCAAGTATTCATTTATATAAGATCAGGAGAAGTCGAAAGTTGGAATGGTTCTTATTTTCTAAATTCAACTTCCCATCTAGCTAAAAATAAACATTCAGAAATCTAAAGATATTTTAAACTGGAAGGAATATAAGATCTAAGAACTCCAAGAATTTTCTCACTTCCATATTATTTACAGCAGCCAGACAAGTGGTGCCCGTCTACCTTCAAGTGAACAACTAAACAAAAAAAAAAAAGTTTACCTTCTTCTTAACAATTTGAACGACATCCTCATCCTGAAGAACGTGACCAAGACCACAATGCTGGGGGTAGTGCCTAGCACTTGTGCCCCAGACTAGCACGTATTTTACGTCCTTCACTAGACTCCTGTGTATGTGGTTACAGAAGTCTTCCACAGTGCAGCCACCTCTATCCTGTAAAGACAAGCCAAGAGGAAAGAAGTCATTAAGAGAAGAGAGAACCAGAAATTTGAGGCTAATACAAAAATATGCCGACAATAAAATATTAAGAAAAAGCCCCAGAAGGATTGAAACATACAGCAGATAGCACTACAGGATCGGAGAAATCAGGTTGCTGGCCTTGTGGCTTCGTATAAACTCTAACAAGACCCATTTCTTCCCACATCTTTGCGAGCAGTCTATCTAAGTTCAGCTGTTTAAGCAACAATAATAAGCAAAACTAATTATTGCTACATAGCACATAATGAGATATATATCAAAAACACAATGTGACAGGAAGTAAACTGCTTTGAGTAATTCTTATAGATTTATTATTGACTGCAAACCAAATTCTTTGGACATTGGATGGCTAAGTAATATCAGCGTACAACTAAAACCAAGAACAACTTCTTACATTCTCCATTTACTAGTAAAATAAAATGAGAAGGCAAAGAACTTGCCTTCAGATTGCAGCTAATAACAACAGAATTAGGTTGTCTTGCCAATTTGTCCACGTCATCAATCCCAATAACATCTATCTTGTTGTATACATAAATACACTTCATGTATTTACGATTTCCTTCAATGACATCAATAAGATCATCCACAGTTGCATCCTCACGAAATAGTACCTGCAAAATAATCCATCATCAAAAGAGTCGATTTCCCATAAGACAGCTTGAAACTACTGCATAAGCAATGTACACCATATATAGAGTTGCATATGTTGGAGCTGAAAATTCCAGCTGGCTCAGTTAGTTTAGCCTATTGGCATCATACCTCTGCGTTGTGAATTTTGTATTCATGTAAGATTTGGTAACAAAGCTTCTCATCAACATGAGTCAAAGGCAGAGTGCTGTTGAATGAAATGCCTCCAGTTTTTTTCTTCTTGAAATATATCTGCCAAGAAAAATACCAATCCAGTTAAGATCCCCTTGGGTTATTTAAACAAACTCAACAAATTTAAAACCAATGCCAAAAAAAAAAAAATTCCAACTAGAGCAAATTTTAAAAATCAAATAAAGGTCTTCAAAATGGTGAACTTACTTGGGGTGGCCTTTTATTTAAACGCAAACCCACAGCTTCCAGCTCCCTTGTTAATATTTGCCGATGACCCTCACTCTGATGGGAAACAAAATGCATGAAATATAAGTATTAGTAATTGGAAGGTCCAACAAGTACGACGTCAAAAATAAATGGAGCAACTACTACAGAAGCAGTACTCAGATACAAAGTGCATACTTACTTTTGAGGCATCAAGGACCATCAGAACAATATCGGACGACTTGGAAACAGCAATAACCTGGCACAAACGTAGTGGCACATAGTCTTAAGATTTTCATGAAACTTGATGAGAACTTCTGCGAGTCCTAATAGTCCCCAGGATGAAAAACGCAGAAGACACATTGTCACGAAGTGAAAAAAACCAGCCACAACTATACCTGCCTTCCACGGCCCTTGCCTTCAGAAGCACCTTCAATAATTCCAGGAAGGTCAAGAAGCTGAATTTTTGTGTCATTGTAGTGTATAATGCCAGGAATGCATGTAAGTGTTGTGAACTCATAAGATGCAGCTTCCGAGTGTGTGCCCGTTAACATTGTCAAGAGTGTTGACTTCCCCACACTATGAACAATAAGTCAAAATTTTGAGGGAATTTAACAATTAATACAGGTTCCATCAATTTAAAAAAAAAAAAAAGGATCAATCCTAAATCATATGAAGAGATATAAAAATGACAGCAAACCTTGGAAAACCTATCAGTGCAACACGTCCATGGCCAAATTTTGTGACTTCAAAACCTTCTCCTCCTCCACTAGAACCCTTAAATTATCCAACAGGCAACGAATCAACAAATATGAATAGGAAAGCTTACTCGGACATTGGAAAACTATAAGAACCTCAAGGAAAGCTAAACAATTTGTTGTTACATATAGATAAAGAGATTGATAAATTCCACAAAAAATATAATAAATAAAAAAATTGCAAGTGGCATGCCTTTGGAGGCTCCAGTAATTGAGTCCTCAGCTTTGCTATCTTTGCCTTGAGCTGACCGAGATGATACTCTGCATTTGCCGTTATCAAAGTTAGTTATAAATTCAAATCAAGAAAGATGGTTACTTTACAGTGAATTGCAAAAGCAATTGATAAGAGGTAATATATATAAACATATACACACACACATACAAGTGTGTGTGTATACCTGTTGCTTTGTTTTTCTGAGTCCGAGCCATCTCGGCCTCAATTTCCTTGATCTTTTCTATGATCCCCATTTTTCCTCAATCTTCTGCTGCTATAACAACAACAGAAAGTAGATTAGCTCGTCACGACAAAAGAATTACAGAAATTTCTCGGGAACCAAACAAAACGTTGAAGAAAAATATGCTAATTGGATTTGATGAGAATTAGAGTTGCAGGTTCAGATGACTCACTCTCAGCGGAAGTGAGACTGAGTTGGCGATGATCGCCGGAGCTGGAAGCTTAGAGACGGAGAGAAGGATGAGAGCAGAGGAGGGGAGGAGTTTCCGTTTAGGGCTCAGAAGAGAGAGAATCCGGAGCTTGAATTTAATGTAAGGGCCATATTCATTAAATCCAGGAGTGGGCTGGGCTGAAATAAGTTATGTGGGGGAATTATTCATGCGAGAAAAGACAATTTTTTACATTTACTTCTTATAAACTACTTATAATACAATTTAACATGTTATATGAATAATAATATGACATAATTTTTTTTAAATACAACATAAATAAATATAACTTTTAAAAATATGACATAATATGTAATTTTTTCATTATATAGCATGCAGATAAAGTGTTTAGCATTTATGAGTTTCAATTAAAACTTTTGATTGCCACATGTAAAACTCTCAGATGCTTTAGGTTTTTTACCAATTAGTTTTAAATAATGCTTCAAAACATGTAAATTTTATCTAGTATTTATACTATCACTATTGTATTACACCATTTTTTCCTTTTTTGATTTATATATATATTTTTTTAATCAAAAGGGTCAAAATACCTTTAGATAATACATGTTTACCTTATCTCAACCAAAAATACTTCTAACCAGTTATATTTTTATAATCTTTAATAATGGTAAGTTTTAAACTTTTTCATTAAAAGAATGAAATTTAAAACAAATCGTTAAAGAAGTAATATTTCTCAAATTGACCCTGGTGTCATGTGTTAATGTGGGGAGAAGTATACATATAATAATAATAATAATAAGGATATAAACTCCACAAAATAAACACGAAAAAGGAAAACAAATTTAGAGTTTTTTCTAATTTTCCTAAGAAAATTCGACCAACTTTTTATTAATTTATTTTTTTGATTTTTACTAAAAACAAAACCAACGCTACTTCCGAACCAAATCCAAAATCAAACTATATTACATATCTTTACAAGTACATAGAAGGCATATTCAACCACGATTATAAACACAGGTCACAAGGGGATGTTTTGACGGATTTGTTTTTGGGAATGAATCAGAGTTCCCGTGACAAGACCAGCCGATATTCTTCTTCTTCTTTTTTTTTTTTTTTTTTTTTTTTTTTAAGAATCAAACGGGGGTGCTGAAAGACAATCTTCCTCATTCTATTATATTATCTGTTTGCACAAATTGTAAGCACCAATTTTGGAACAAATTTAGTCATTCCTGCCTTCGTGCATATGGGGTGCATCTTGTATACACGTTTTCGACGATGGTGTATCTATAGTTCTCGGAAAAAAAGGATTTGCAAAGCCAAGAAAGGGAATAAGAATCAACGGCTTATAGAGCCTGTTTGAACCTTCAACAATTGCATTGCTGCATACAAGACTACAAAGAATAGAATCTAAGAACGAGGAGGTTCAGAAGTGCTACTAGTGCTTCCTAGGTATATATCCTCGGATTGAAATCCTAGATCTGAAAGACTCATTTTCCTTTCATAGAAACCCGACAATCCAGGAACACCTTCCTCACATTTGGTCACATAATTCGTTACGAAGCGCTTCTGACTGCAAGTCAAAATGCAGTTTGCATTAGCCTCCTCCTTTAACAACCCCTTGGTGATCAAAGTTCTGAAAATGGTGCACCTTGGGACAATCCTCTTTTCCGAACTGAAGCTCAGAATAGGCAGATTTCTAGTAGCGATAGAAGCACTATAGCCCATCCTGTTCACAAGAAAATCCATTGTTCTCATTATATTGTCTTCGGAAAGACACAAAGAAAGGGGCTGCTTCTTGAACATTGAGCGACAATCGTCTTCAGACAAGCCCCACCTACCATAGATCTCAATCTTATGTTCCCAAGTCGCCTTGCTCATTCCACAAATCGAAACCATTGCTATAAGAAAGTTTGACTGCCACGGATCAATTCCCAAATCAACGACCTCATTGGCTATATCCTTAAATTTCTCATGATTTAGGATGAATAAGCTGGTATGAGCGGTTAAATATTTTAAGATGGTAGATTCAGGAATCCCCAATTCTCTCGAGAAGCAGATGTTTAAAGCTACATCGCGAAAATAGGTGGCAAACGCTTGTTGAGAGAGCTTCAAAAACTTAACAACTTTCTCATCATCAAAAACTAAAGTCTTTAGTAAGTTATAATAAGGAATAATCATATTCTCCAAGCTCCGCGTCAATAGAAATGGCCTTGAGCAGACGATTCTTGGGAGGTCAGTGTCGGAGACCCCAACAGAGAGGAAGAATTCGAGCCTGGGCAAAAGAATCTTCTGGGAATCGATTATCAGAAGACACGGGTTTGTCTTGACAAGTTTAGAGACCTGGGATTTAGTAAACCCATTAGTTTTGAACAAAGCCAGTACAGAGTCAGGTCTCTCAGGGGTTTCAAAATGCAGCTTCTCAGAGACAGATTTGGCAGCTTCAGGGGACAACCCAAATGAATTTATGAGGTAACTCACCGTAAAACATGCTCTTGTTTATCTTTTCCAACAGAAACTGATCTCTTCTCGGACGCAAAAGATCTTCTATAGATAAGGAATGAGTTATAAGACCATGATCACCACCATTATGTCGAATAAAACCAAGACTGGTAGTTAAATTTCCAAAACCAACCCTCCAAAATCTGCGAAGAAATCCAAACCCTAACATTTATTTGGTAAAAAAGTACAAACCCTAATTTCAAAGCTCTAAACTAATACAAGCAGGTGTGGAAACACCAGCGTCCAACAGGGAAGATATTGAAGCGTCGATTTTTTTTTTCCTCTCACGCTCAGCATTCGAAAAATTGTCAACTTTAAGGAAATATAAGTGTGTGTATATATGTATATGCATATATATATATATATGATAGACAAATCACAACAACCTTCCCTGATCGGCTTCCCCAACAAAGCAACGCAACCTTTCAGACAAGCAGCCACAATAATCTCAACCATCAGCAAATTCAATCCAGGAAATTATAATCTTTTTGTTAAGGCTGTTACAACAGCTTACTATAGAATTCAAAATATTCGTTGATATTTCTTTGTAAATAGAAGTTTTATAATAGCATATCTAGACTATATATATACTGTATCTTGTATTACGAATCAATCAAAGCAATAAACTTTCAGTTTATATTTCAGTTCAAAGTCAACTTTACATGGTATCGGAGCTTCATCTCTCACGAGCTTGATCCTTTTTTTTTTTCAAGATGTCTTCTGCAACTTCAACATCTATTCCCACTTCTACCACTCCTATTTCAACCAATCCTCCTTTAAATCTGATAAATATCAATGCTGCTCAACTCCCCTTTAAACTCACGAAGTCCAACTACTTTTCCTGGAAAGCTCAGTTCAACGCCCTATTTTTTGGGCTCCATCTTCTTGGTTATCTTGATGATTCTCTACCTTGTCTTGCTCCAACAATGGTTCATGATAGCAACATCGTTCCAAATCCAACTTTTCTCCCCTGGCACCGCCAAGATCAGCTCATTCTTCACGCCATTCTTGCATCTCTAAGTGAAGAGGTCATTCCTCTCGTGTCTTCCGCTAGTTCAAGTTAAGAAGCTTGGACTCATCTTTCTCGTCTCTATGCCAAGGGTTCCACCAGCCACATGATTCATCTCAAAAACAAACTGGTTACCCTCAATCGTGGCACTCTTTCTGTAATTGACTTTCTTGTGTCTATTAAACAAATTGCAGATGAACTCACCATTCTTGGGGATCCACCAAGTTGCATAGATTTCCTTGTCTACGTAACTCGTGGTCTTGGTTCAGCCTACAAAGAACTCATCGCTACTATGCGCACTCAGGATTCTGTGGTACCATTCGAAGAACTGTTTGATAAAATAATTGATCATGAAACCTTCCTTCTTCATCATGAAAAACAAAACACTAAAATCCCCTCTCCTAATGCAAATCTGGCCAAACATCTTCCATCTCCTCCTTGTCCCTCTAAACCACACCTTCCATCTACTGCACCTGGTATTCTTCTCCAACCTTTTACCCATAACAAACCAAATAGACCATCTACTTCCTCCTTTCCAACCAATACAGTCACTTGTCAATATTGCAACAAACGTGGCCATCCAACAAATCGTTGTTTTAAGCTTTTTCCCCACCTTCGTCCTCACCAAAAGACAGCCAATCATGTTACCTTCTTTTCTCAAACTCTAGCTCCATGGATAGTTGATTCGGGTGCCTCTCATCACGTCACCTCTCAGATGTCCAATCTCTCTATTCATCAACCTTATGAGGGTCCTGACGATGTTCATATTGGTGATGGTTCAGGTTTAAAAATCACTCATACCGGTTATATCTCCTTTTCTCCTTCCTTCACTTTATCTAATGTTCTTTGTGTTCCCTCTATTGAACAAAACCTTATTTCTATCTCTAAATTTTGTCGTTCAAATAATACTTCTATTGAATTTGCTCCCTCTCATTTTGTTGTTAAGGATTTAACTATGAGGACTCCACTCCTCCGCGGAAAAAATCGGCATGATCTCTATGAAGGGCCAACTGGGAGAAGTGCAAATCTAAGCAGCGTTGTAGCTCTTTCTACCAATGTGTTGGAAACAAAGTGCGCAGCGGAATTTTTTTAAATTTTTCATCAGAGTATTTTCTAAAACACAAGTTTGACATGTTATATGTATAAATTAAACAGATCTTACTAACCTCAGTGTGCCGAAGAACCTCCGCGACCTGTGTAGAGAAGTAACGTTCCAGAATAGCCTCAACCAACTGGTCTTCTTTGCTATTCTCTATCCACAACCGGAGTGAGTGTGGGCTCACACGTACAGCTCTTCCACCGGTGACTCTCCTTCCAACCAATAGAGAGAACCCAAAGCTAGTGTTCGTGATTTGTGAACAAAAGCTCTCAGGGAGTTTTCAGATGCTCACTAGAAGAGTATCACTCTTAATCTCTCAAATTGATCTGAGTAAATCATTAGACTCACTCCCTTTTTATACCTATTGGTCCTTGGGGTCAGTCCATATCAGATTAGGTCTCAAAAATCGAAACAGAATCAAGTTCGGATCAATATCTGATAAGATACGCGTGAAAAACACGTAATCTTAACTGTCGCGGTCGGCATGCCGAACTGTGTGATAGGCAGGCCGAACTTTCTGATAGGCAGGCCGAACTGCCGAGAAAAAATCTCCGCGAATCTTTTATTTTCCACCCAAGATTCTAAAGGATAAAGTCTCAGTTTTGATTCAAATAGCCCAATAGAAAAGATATCTGATCAAAACAAACTTTATCAAGATAATCTCTAAGAAAATAAATCAATTCACAATAATTCTACAAGTTTATCTTGTTCTAATTGTCCAAAATTAAAACAACCGATAAACAGACAAGAATTATCCAAACGCCATAATTCAACAAGTTCATCTTGAACTAATTTCTTACATAATTAATTCAACCGATAAACAAACATGAATTATTTGATTCTTATAAATTTTAAACCAATCTGATAAATCCGACATAAGTCACCAATTATTGGAAAAGCACGCCGTGTTGTTACAGGATTTTGTGAGCTAGCAAAGGGGACCAAAATGGACCTATAAAGTTCAAGCTCATGATAATTATGAAACCCAATATCCCAGATATACATTTCACAATTATCAACTCCAACGCTACTCCACTAAAAGCTTGGAGCTGCACTCTCAAACTTTATAGAATTACGAAGCTCGTGTAACTAAGTCTCCATGACATATCATAGTGTATCGCATCCCCATATGATCATCCATAACCGGCTTAAGGACAAGTTCTGTCTTACCTTCCCGATTATTTTTATCTTACGTTCCATTGTCTCACCATTAGAAAACTTACCATCCAAAGATAGTATACCATTCGGTTACACCTATGTATCCAAATGGTTGAGCGCTCCAGTTTTCCAATTACAAGACAATGCATATAAGAGGATATCATTACTCCTAAAGAGGAGCTATGGATTCCATATCTATGAATAACAAGTCTACGCTATCAAGAGTCATGCCTCCAACGTACCGGCATGCATGCCACTATAGAGATGTGGGAGTCACCCATTGGTACATCAAAAGACACAAGTCGAGACAACGGGCCCATTATTCATCTCAGGATTAAGATACAATACAAATGATTGTCTAAAGTGAATCGATTTGCCAAGACAGAATTATTAATCCAAATCAATTCACTTTATGTCCCGATCCAACACATCGTCACCTATGACAACGCGCCAATGTTTCTATTCACGGAGTCCAACTCCGATGGCCAAGACAAACCATCTCCCAAAAGGGATATAGACAACATAACAATCTTTACATGAATAAAGCGCCCAACTTTATTCCCTCGATTGCGGATCATATATTTTAGACCATCACCTTAAGAGTCGTGTCTACCGCATAATCATCCCATCATATGCCCAACTCTTAAGGTTTAGACTGACAGTTTCAGACTACTGTTTGCTTATCATACATTCAACAAATATGAACGTAAAGAGGACAATATTTGGTATATATAAATGAATAAATTCTTTATTGATAAAAATGTCTCCAAAAACGTATTACATTTTTACTCCTTAGAGCATACATGTCTAACAATCTCCCACTTGCACTAAGTGAGTAAATACTGCAAATTTCGCATCCCCATAGCTTCCACATGCCTTTCGAAGACTCTCCCAGAAAGTGTCTTCGTAAATGGATCAGCTAAATTGTCCTCTGACGCGATCTTGCACACCGTGACATGCCCGCTCTCAACGAAGTCCTTTATCACATGATACTTCCGATCAATATGCTTACTCTTCTTGTGAAATCTTGGTTCCTTAGCATTAGCTACCGCCGCACTGTTATCACAGTACAGTGATACCGCTTTATCCACACCAGGAACTACCTCAAGATCCCCAAGGAACTTGCGGAGCCACACTGCTTCTTTCGAAGCATCACTAGCCGCCACATACTCGGCCTCCATCGTTGAATCCGAAGTGCAATCTTGCTTCGCACTTCTCCAACTGATGGCACCGCCACCCAGAGTAAACACAAACCCCGATGTCGATTTCCTAGAATCCAGGCAGGATTGAAAATTCGAATCAGTGTATCCTAGAGGAGTTAAATCCTCACCCGAATACACAAGCATATACCCTCGAGTCCTTCTCAGGTACTTGAAAATATGCTTTACCGCAACCCAATGGTTCGGTCCTGGATCTGCCTGAAATCGACTCACAATCCCGACCGCATAGCTAATATCCGGTCGAGTGCAAAGCATGGCATACATGAGACTACCCACTGCCGAAGCATAAGGTACCTTCTTCATGTATTCTCTTTCTTCATAAGACTTTGGAGAGTCTTTCTTAGAAAGAGTAATTCCAGACCTAGATGGTTGCCCACCTTTCTTAGAATCCTGCATTGCAAACCTCCTGAGAATTTTATCTATGTAGCTGGCCTGTGACAAAGCTATCATTTTGTTCTTCCTATCCTGAAAGATCTGGATACCGAGAACAAAATTAGCCTCACCTAAGTCCTTCATGTCAAACTGCTTGGTCAACCATAATTTGACCGATGACAATGCCCCAACGTCATTGCCAATTAGCAGAATGTCATCTACATAGAGTAGTAGAAAAACCACCTTCCCATTCTTAATGTGTTTGTAAACACATGGTTCATCCACATTTTGTGAGAACCCATAAGTCTTGATCACTTGATCAAATCTTATGTTCCAAGAACGAGAAGCCTGCTTAAGTTCATAAATTGACTTTAGCAGCTTACAAACCTTACCCTCTTGACCCGTGACCTTGAACCCGTCTGGTTGTTCCATATAAATGGACTCATCAAGATAGCCATTCAGAAAAGCCGTCTTGACATCCATCTGCCAAATCTCGTAGTCAAGAGCGGCAGCTATGGACAAGAGAATCCGGATGGACTTAAGCATGGCTACAGGCGAAAAGGTTTCCTCATAATCGATTCCTTCCTTTTGCGTATAACCCTTAGCTACCAGTCTAGCCTTAAAGGTTTCGACCTTTCCATCCACTCCTCTTTTCCTCTTGTAGATCCACTTACTCCCTATGGGTTTTACCCCTTCGGGAAGATCCACAAGCTCCCAGACCCGATTAGTCTCCATAGACTTCATCTCAATGTTCATGGCCTCTGTCCAGAGTCTTGAATCAACATCCTCCATAGCTTCTGCGTAAGTATAAGGATCCCTATCATGTTCATCCGGTTCAGCCAAAAAGACCTCCCCATTGAACATATACCTCTCAGGTTGACACCCGATCCTCCCACTACGCCGAAGCCCCTGAGGTTGTTGTTCAGGTTTGTTTGGTTTTTCTACACCGATCGGAATGGTTTCGTTCGGAACCTCCAGAGTAAACGGATTACCCCTCAACTCCTCAAGCATCACTTTGCTTTGAGGTTTAAAGTCGTTCATGTAACTCTCCTCAAGGAAAGTTGCATTAGTTGAAACCACGACTTTATTTTCCTTTGGGTTATAAAAATAACCCCCTTTAGTCCCTTTTGGATATCCTACAAACACGCAAACTTCTGAACGTGCTTCCAACTTATTCGGATCCTTAAACAGGACATGAGCTGGACATCCCCATATGCGAATATGGTTTAAGGATGTCTTCCGTCTTGTCCACAACTCGTGAGGAGTTTTAGGGACCGATTTTGAAGGCACATTGTTCAAAAGATAACATGCGGTTTGTAGTGCATATCCCCAAAAGGATAAAGGCAATGATGAATAACTCATCATGGACCGAATCATGTCCAACAAAGTCCTATTCCTTCTCTCTGCTACGCCATTCTGCTGCAGAGTGCCCGGCGCAGTCAAATGGGATAAAATCTCATTCTCTAACAAGTGTCCCAAGAACTTATCAGAAAGGTATTCCCCACCTCGATCAGATCGAAGTGCCTTTATGGGTCTACCCAATTGCTTTTCCACTTCAGCCCGAAACTCCCTGAACTTATCATAAGTTTCGCTTTTGTGGTGCATTAGGTACACCTACCCATATCTTGAGTAATCGTCAATAAAAGTAACGAAGTACTCATACCCTCCTCGTGCCCGGATGTTCATCGGTCCGCAAACATCACTATGCACAAGTTCTAGAACCCCTTCGGCCCTATTGCCCTTAGACCCGTATGGTCTTTTGGTCATTTTACCCTCCAAACAAGACTCACATTGAGGTATAGATTCCACCTTTAAGTGACTTAAAGGTCCATCCCTTACCAACCTTTGAATCCTATTTAGGTTAATATGGCCAAGGCGCAAATGCCAAAGATAAGTCTTATTAGAGTGAGAAGTTTTAAGTCTTTTTGAGTCATTATCATTTATCTCATCATTAAGCAATAGGTCCATCTTAGGTTTGATAAAATATAGATTATTTTGCATCCATCCAGAACAGATAAAAGATTTGTTTTTACGAATCACCACTTTTTCATTAAAAGATACCACGTAGGAGTCTTTAAATAAAGAAGATACAGAAATTAAATTCCTTTTAAATTTAGGAACATAAAAACAATCTCGCAAAATTAAACTCCTATAATTATCAAAATAAAGATGGACATCTCCCACTGCTTCCGCTGAGACCAAGGATCCATCGCCCATCCGAAGCGTTAAGTCTTCACGAAGTAGACTTCTCGTTTCTTTGAATCCCTGCAGAGAAACACAAACATGATTAGTTGCACCGGAATCTATGACCCAAATGTCACTGGATTCCTCAACCAAACAAGTTTCTAAATATAGAAGATCACACCTACCTCCCTTGGAAAGGAAGTCCTTGCAATGCTTCTTTATATGCCCGACCTTACCACAAAAGAAGCACTTAAGCTTCTTTGGGTTCTTCTTCTTCTTCTTCTTGCTCTTGGTAGCAATAGGAATAGAAGACTTCCCACTTTTGGCCCGTTGCTTCTTTCCATTCCCAGAGTTAGGATTGGAACCAGAAGCAGCTACCATATTGGCCTCTCCACCAGCAGGAGACTCCCTGATCAGCAGTTCAAACTCTTGTAACTGTTTCATCAGTTCTGTCAAGGTCATATCCCGTCTATTGCTTAGATTAAAAGTAGCTCTAAATGGAATAAATTCCTTAGACAGAGTCTCAAAGACCATAGTCATCTGAGTTTCAGCATCGATGTTGGCTCCATTGGTTTGAGCCTCAACGAGGTAACACATGACCAACATCATGTGCTCCTTTACAGATGTCCCCGGTCTCTGTCTACAGTTTAAGAGTTTCCGAAGCACCCCTTGCCGCTTTGTTATGGCCTTGCCTCCAAACATGTCCTCAAGATTATCCAAGATCTGCTTCGCAGTCTCATAATCCTGATGTTGAGCCTGCAACACGTTATTCATGCTAGCCATAACATAGCAGCGGGCCTGATCATTAGCATCTTTCCAGCGGTCGTACGCTTGGAATTGCTCATTACTTGAGTCTCCCGTAGGCTCGGGAGGACAAGGAGTTGTCAGTACATATTTCAGTTTCTCAAAGGATAGGACGATGTCCAGGTTCCGTTTCCAATCATTATAGTTCTCACCGGTTAATTGGTTTTTGTTAAGTATCGATGATAAAGCGTTTTTAGACATTTTCAATCTACAATAAAGAGTCATATACCAAACATAAGCAAACATATATAATAATTTAGTAAGATAACACAATCATGTAAAAT